>OZ007556.1:80665780-81357912 GCA_963931855.1 Philhelius festivus | reverse complement strand
TATTTGTATCACCTATCATCTTTAGAGCTCTTTTTTGAATTCTATCCAAGAGACTCAAGTGAGTTATTGGAGCACCTGCCCAAATATGGGAATTATACTCGAGCTTTGGACGAATATAAGCCTTATAGATGACAGCCAGATCAGAAGGAGTAAAAAATTTCTTGCAACGTTGAAGGAAACCTAAGCACTTAGCAGCGTTTTTGGCGACGTCGAATATATGGTCATTCCACACAAGGTGGTCTGTGATACACATACCGAGAACTGAGAGCTGTTTGGTTTCCTCAATGCAAGTGCCACTCATGGATAGCGGTATAGGGGGTGGGTTCTGCTTTAACGACAGGAGACAGCATTGAGTTTTTGAAGCATTAAATTCTACACGGTTTTTCATCCCCCATTTGACAATGCTATCAAGATCAGAATTTAATGAGCTTACCATACGCTGCCGTTCCAGATTCACATCCGAAGAACAAGGACATGTATCTGGAAACGAATATGAGAGGCTGAGGGTACTGTCATCAGCAAAACAATTTAATGGATTAGAAGTTTCAGACAAAAGATCGTTGATGAATATCAGAAAGAGAGTCGGAGACAAAACGGAGCCCTGTGGCACACCAGCATTTATTTTATGGACTTCAGATTTAAAACCGTCCAATACAACTTGTATTGAGCGGTTTGAAAGGTAGTGTCTAATCCATCGAACAAGATGCAAATGCACGCATTTTCGATAAAAGAGCTTGATGCCAAACTCTATCAAATGCTTTTGAAATATCCAGTGCAATAATCTTACTTTCTCCAAAACCATGTAAAGATTTGTGCCACTGTTCGGTGAGATATACCATCAAATCACCAGTGGACCTATTGCCATACTGCCGGTCATTAAGAAGCTTTCGTTCTTCAAGATATTTCTTGAGCTGATAGTTTATCAGCGTTTCCATGACCTTAGAAAGAAGGGATGTAAGTGCAATTGGACGATAGTTGGAGGGGGAAGAAGATTCGCCTTTTTTAGGGACAGGCTGGACAAATGCTGTTTTCCATCCACTCGGAAAGAGACCAGAAGAGTAGGACAAATAGAAAAGCTTACGCAATGGTTTTTTCAGCGTTAAAGAACACCTCTTCAGAACAATTGGGGCGATACTATCCGGGCCAGCGGATTTATGTATATCGAGATCTTTAAGTACTCTTGCAACTGAAAGAGTGCGAAAGAAGACTTGTCCCATAGAATCATTAACGCTCGCAATTACAGGAGGAGTCATGGCACTCAAGTAGCGTCTGGTAGCGTCGAATTGACAACAAATTGTGCTGCAAGCAATTTGGCTTTTTCTTGAGATCTGACATAAGGAGTGTCATTGAAAACGAGCGTAGGAACCGAAGACGACGTAGTATTTCGTACATTTTTTACAAATGACCAAAAATTTTTACTACCTTTGGGACATTGTAGTATTTTTTGCCTTAATTTTTGATCATGTAAGAATTTGGTTCTTTGAATATGATCATTACAGGTCTTTCTAGCTTGCTTAAACTTTTTCCGATTTTCCTCAGTTGGCTTTATAATATCGGAAACTTACTTCTCTAACCCTAATAACCTCTTTACAGCTCGAATCAAACCATGAATTCTCTTTCGGTTTGATAGATTTTTCCCTATTCGGGATATACTTTCTCATTCCTAAAAGAATAAAATTTGTAATAGACTAAGAGCCCACAGCAATTTTCGGGTGTGATTGATAACAAAAAATAATTAGCATAATTAGATAGGCCTTTTGTAGTTATTTACAAATGTGAAAGTCTTGCATACTCTAGTGGGCGCAATAGTGCATTATAGTGCATCAAGTATGCAGTTCTTTCCAAGTCCAAATAATTGTGATAACAACTTTGCCAAAACGTAGAGTTAAGCCCCCTGATTGAAAATATCGAGGTCCAAGACGTTTTACAGACAGCCTTCTGCCTGCCAGACGCGATAAGAATAGACTACTTCTTGCACCAAGAAGGTCATCTTCAAAACGTCTTGGACCTCGATATTTGCAATCAGGGCACTTAGCTGTTAATTTTGAAGTTATGGCAAATTTTGTATCCCAATTTTTTAGAATTTGGAAAGAACTGCATACTTGATGCACTATAATGCACTATTGCGCCCACTAGAGTATGCAAGACGTTCACATTCATAAATAACTATAAAAGACCTATCTACTTATACTTATTATTTTTTGTTATCAATCACACCCAAAAATTGCTGTGGGCTCTCGGTCTATAATCATATCTGCACTGGAGTCCACGTCACTATCGAGGAAGCATAGTGACCAGTTAAACTTCCTGAAGAAATTGTTGAGACCGTTCCAGTTGGCTTTCTCGTATTGCCAAACGGTTCTCTTAGGAATTATTTCTCTAACTGGGTTTTGTTGGCATGAGAAATTCGCAGATATGATACAATGGTCGGATGTGCCTAGAGGTGATAAAACATTTATAGTGTATTTGTCAGGGTCAGAGGTAAGAAATAAGTCTAGTGTATTAGCGGATTGACCTGCAACGTCAGGAATTCGAGTAGGCTCGTGAACGAGTTGAGTCAAGCTGTTTAACTCAGAAAAGATCTCGACATACCTTCCTTCGGGTGTTGTCTGACCAGAATAGCGCAGCCACGAAGAATTATGTGTTATGATTCCTACTATAATTGATTTTATGGGACAAATCGTTGAGTTGCCAGAGTACTGAAGGCTCTCGATTGATTTAAACGAATCCGCTGGCCCGGACAATATCCCTACAATTGTTCTGAAGAGGTGTTATTCAAAGCTGGCAAAACCATTGTGTAAGCTTTTCCGTCGGCTCTACTGCACCAGCCTCCTTCCGAGTGGATAAGAAACGCCATTTCTCAAGCAAGACCCTAAAAAAGGTGAATATACTTCCCCCTCTTACTATCGTCCAATTGCTCTTACGTCCTTTCTTTTCAACGTTATAGAAACGCTGATAAATTATCAGTTAAAAAAATATCTTGAAGAACGAAAGCTTCTCAATGACCGGAATAGCTTTCGTAGCAATAGAATAGGTCCACTGTGGATCTGATAATTTTTCTCACCGAACAGTGGCACAAATCTTTACATCTTTTTGGAGAGAATAATATTATTGCACTTGATATTTCAAAACCTTTTGATAGAGCTTGAAAACAAGCTCTTTTATCGAAAATGCGTGCATTTGGCATTTATGGATCTCTTCCTCGTTGGATCAGAAACTAACTTTTGAGCCGCCCAATACAAGTTGCGTTGGACTATTTACGTACGAAGTTCGAGAAATAAATTCTGGTGTGCCACAGGGCTCTGCTTTTACTCCGACTCTCTTTCTCATATACATCAATGATCTTTTGTCTGAAACTTCTAATCCATTAAATTGGTTTGCTGATATAAGTACTCTCAGCTTCTCATATTCGTTTCCAGATGGACATCTTTGTTCTTCTGATGTGGATCTAGAACGGTAGCGTGTGCTAAGCTGAGTAAATGCTGATCTATATAGCATTGTCAAATAGCAAACGAAAAACCGCGTGGAATTTAATGCTCTAAAAACTCAATGCTCCTCTCGTTAAAGCTATCCATCAGCGGCATTTGCATTGATGAAAAAGAACAGCTTTTAGTTCTCGGTATGTGCACCACAGACCACCTTGTGTGGTATAACCAAGAAATTTTAGTAAAATATTTGGGCAGGTGCTCCAATAACCAAATTGAGTCTCTTGGATCGAATCCAAAAACGAGCTTTAAAAATAATAGGTGATAGAAATATAACAGAAGCATTTGAACAAATCGAACACCGCCACATTTTACCGTTATATTTTTGAACAGTGTTTCAGTGAAATAGCTTGTTGTATCTCTCTTCTTAAGCAATTTAACAGTAATACTCGCGCTTAAGGGAATGACCATCGGTTTACCCTTGAGCCCAACTTTGGATACTGTTAAATCCAGAGATTCTTTCTTTAGCCGCACTACACGAATGTGGAATGCCTTACCTTGCACTATATTTTCTTCTCATCATGATATTCAGACATTCAAAACCAATGTGCATCGATATCTCCTTTTAGATCCTCTCCAACTTCTCTTAACCCTCGCACTGTCCTCAAACATATTAAGGGTAATCAAAATGTGTGCGAAATATAAAAAAAGAGAAAATATTTTATTTGAGACTTCTTTCTTTCAAGGAGTCTTTGAGATCGTATCAGACGCTTCACAAAATGCTTTCTAATTTCGGGATTTTTAGCCTCGTTCAACAGGCTAAACCGTATAACACTCTCGAAGTCCCCCTGATGCGAGGTTCATAGTATTCATTTGTTCGTATCCAAAGTATCCTAAGCGAATTTGTGGTTTTATTCTCAAGATATGTATGTATCTTCAAAAATAAAAAATACTTAACTTTCCTCATTTGAACTTAAGGTCGAATGGTTTTAGAGCTCGAACTATAGCAAACTGTCTATCCATCTTTAGAAGATACAACAGTACAATTTTATTAAAAGTGTATTTACTCTACGAGTACCTATGTGCATCTATACCCATGTCATTGTATCTTGCACCCCTGTTTTAATTTGTAACGTATATAAAATAATTCCAAAATGATGTCCCCTCACAGCAATAGGTAATTGGTCGAAAGATTCCAACCAATAGCTGAAGGGAAATTTGTCAACCTATTGTCAACTATTGTCAACTATGATCGTTTATGTCACCGAATGTCATCCTATATACTCCCACCGACCAGTCAGACAACCAGTCTGCCTTCCCTGTAGAACCCGAATTCAAAAGACCAAAAGACAGTCCTTTTGACAATCCCGAACGACAAAAAAAAACAAAAACACAATATGGTTCCAATTTGGGAACAATGAACAGGAACAACCCATCAGAGAGGTATCACCGAAAAATAATATTCGAGCCCACTATAGCGAAGCTATCTTTTGTTACCACGCTTAGTTCCCATCCCTTTGCACAATGCCAAATGTTTTTGTGTCTCTCTGGCTGTTTCACGATCCCGACGACACAATGAGGACAATGGAAAATGGGTCGGGAGTACTTAGGACAAACAAAGCCTCAGGCTCAGGGACACACACAATCACCTTCTTCTGGTTGAGGATTATGATGAGGTTTTGTGCAATAATAATTGTTCAGCCCCGATGCAGAATACTCGTACCTACCTACCTCTCTAGCCTATTGCATGTTGGGATCCTTTTATTTTCTAATATGGCGCAGACAGATGTCCAAGGATCATCGCGTCATAGGGAATTGATGACATAAGGGATGTTAGGTTTTGTGTGCACTATGAGAATGCATACTTATGTCAATCGTTCGAGAGTCCCTTTCCACTCAGCAGACAGGATTGGTCCTCGTCCTCATCGTCTGTGGAACCCTGAGTAAATAGATATTGTTGGGTCGAATGATACTCGATTTCGATTTCACGGTGCATATGGCGGGATAAACGACAGTTGGTGGAAATTTTTCAATCGGAAAATCTATTATTAAAGTTTTTTTTTTTTTTGCTTTCGTTGTAATTTTCTGTCTTTGGCAAAAATTGCGTGAAACGAGATCGTGAAGAATAAAATATATTTTTTTTGTCTCTAAACCAGCCTCTTTTTGTCGCTGAGTAACTTGAGAAGATGTTAAATTCTTCAGAGACCGTCTGTCATAAATGACATGATCCAATTTTTGTCATATACACGCTCATAATGGCTCTTAAAATCCCTGTTTCTTCATTTAAAAGGGACAAATGAGCGGACAAAAATTATTGGGAAATATCCAAGGAGGAATATTCTGGCGGGGATCTGATGAATTATTATATGAATTATGTAATTCAATAGAGCACACTCGATGAGATTATATTATGGATTAGGTATGCCTTGCCTATCTACCCATAAAGGTTTTGAAATTCCTTTCAATTTTACACAGAACTCTAAATGGATTTACTTTAAAAATGCAAGAAAGCCATCTGGGTTTTCTTTTGATATCTTCAAATTGTAATAATTGGTTAATTCAAGATAGCTGCTGCCAACCTACACGTCTTTTAAAGCAAAACAGCTTGCCATTCGACTAAGACTCTGGATGGTTGAGTGCAAAAATAAAGCTTCAAGAATAGAAGAAGTTAGAATCTAGACGAATTTATCTTCGAAAGATACAAAGCGGCCTTAGGTTCTTTAAACATAAAGTTCATTCAAGATTCAAATCCAAGCCAAAGGGCTTTATTTTTGAAGGTCTCACTTCTTAAATACTCTCAAGCTGTCTATGAAAGTCGAACATAATTTCTGACAATGTGTGATATCATTGGAAATTTGTATGAAAAAATCTATCACGAATAGGTTGGACGAATTTGCTCTTGTATTTAAGAGGATTAGAACTTGAAATTTTGAAAATTTTCATTTTTTCATTAACGACTCTACCTTGAGCCTGTTGCCTGTACAAGATCCTACTGACCCAGAAGCTCAAAGTTAATTGTCGTAGACATTCCCGTTTGTTCGCTAGATGGGGTTCAGATGATTTGGAAGAGGACCGCAATTTTGGCGGAAAAATCATCCTTAACGACGATGCCTATTTTTGAATGAATGGCCATGTCAACAAGCAATATTTCCGTGCAAAAAGTAGTTGTTTGGTACTGATTTTCTGCCGGCGGCGGAACGCCCTATTAATGGTCTAAAAGTTTTGGAAAATGACTTTGTTGAGACCACAACTGTCCTTCTAACACCCTTCAGTATATTCGGCAAATAAACGTCTGTAAACATAGCCATTCGTCTAAAAGCCTCCTCCTAGTGGATCAATAATGAAATTGGCCACTCAATCATTCTGAACTCATTCGCTTCACTTCCAAGTAGCATCAATTACACCATTTCTCAAATTCAATTTGATGAAAACTTTGAGCTAACCATTCTTTCTAGAGAAATCTGGGAGGTCTTGATGTTCCTGACATTTGTACACCAATGGATCGAAAACTGAGTATTATCAGTATGTATTCCCATCGCTACGTGTAAACTTATACTAATGCAAGATGCTATACAGAGAACAAACCTTTGGTGGAACTATATCACCAGCTGCTTGGCGACAAAACAAATTTGGCCAATTTTGAATCTGAAGCTCCAAATGATTTATATCTTTAAGCAGATCGCACATATAGGCTCCGTAAGAGTTGTTATAGCAGGATACAGTTTGGTATGCAAGCACCTAATGTGGCTTGGAGTTTATCAAACGATAACTGCAGAAGCTGCATATTGATGAAGAACTGGAGGAATCGATTCCTCATTTTTTCTGTATATTTCGGGCCTTATCCTCAAGGCGTAGACTCCAATTAGGTGATTTCAACTACAATAAACTTAGTGATCTGGCAAATACGGAAATAGGCAATCTCGCTCGCTTTATAAGGAGCTCCAATTGGTTTAACGATTAGAGAGAAAGACTCCTACCACAATGGACCAACTCAGGATCTAAGTGTGTCGACTCCCCTACTAATAGCCACGTCAACCTTTGCATAGCTTTCTCTCTTACTACTAAAAGAATTTAAAAAAATAATTTTATCCTATAGATCTTAAGAAAATAATCGGAAGAATACAAATTTCATCAAAATTCTTTGTTTTGTTTTCGAGAGAATTTTGAAAACCATTTTTTAACATTTGTATGGTGGGAATCGTTAATTTTAGATAAAATAATATATTTTTTTTGTAATTTCTCTTAGATTGTATTAAAAAACTTTTGATTGTCAACTTTAAAAAAAAAATCGAGCAAGAAGTTTGCGAAATACTGAGTTTTAGAATTTTTTTTTTCTTTTTAATTTTAAAACATTTTTCTTTTAATATGAACACAAAATACTATGCAAGCTTTTGGTGACGTAAAAAATTATCAAAATCGGTTGTACCGTTTTTGAGAAAATCAAGAACAAGAAAATAGTTCTAAATTAATAACTATTTTCGGAATTGTTTCTCAAATTTACCTAGGTCTTACTAAATGAATTTGTTTTGAGAAAAAAAAATATTTTATAAAATATTGAAAAAAAAATGGAAGGTACCGTTATTTTGGTCTTAAAATCAGTATGTACCTATTTGTAAGTTTGGGGGGGGGGAACTAAAAATGCTATTTACTAAGTTTAAAGAAAATCTGTCGAGCCGTTTAAGCTGTAGTCGAACCGACAGACAGTCTGATCAAAATCTTGAGTTCTAATTTTTTACCAATGTATAACTTGATATAGGTACCTATAGTACCTTTTTGTCGCAAGTAAAAATATTGGATATCAAAACTTAAGAAAAATAATTTTTTGAAAATTCCGTACCTATTATAAAAATGGGTAAGTAATGTTTTTTTTTTTTTTGCATCTTATTAATTATATTATATAATAATAATCTTATAAACTTAAGGTTGGCGTATCAAAATTTTTCTTTATAAATATCTTAAAAATTTTATATATTTAAACTTATTCAAAAAAAAAACGTAACAATGACGCAAAATTTTAGTTGAATTAGAAATGTAATGTAACTGCGGCATTATGCTGAATTTATATTATAACTGACAAATTTGCGCAAAACTTTAATTGAATTAGTACGCAGTTAAAGTTGTTTTAGTTTTTTTTCAAATTTTAATAGAATAAAACATCATACTTTCTCTACCCTTTTATTTTAAAGTTAAATTCATTGAATACATATTTTATATTTTTTTTTTGTATCGTGCTAACTTCATATGACTCTTTGACATTTACAAACGTCAAAATAGATCTGTTTACTTAGTTTTTTGCGCGAACTGCTATTGTTTTAGGTGTGTTCAGAAGCAATTTATAAAAAAAAATGCTTTAGTACGATATTAGTTAGAAAATGTTTAAAATTAAGAAGAAGTTAGTAATCTCCTTAAAAGTTAGCAAATTATTAAGTAGTATCATACTAATATCTTGATACTAAGCTGTTTAAAATTTAGCGCTATTGATTTTAGGAGCTGGTGAACAAAAGCGAACCTGTCCAATTAGTTTTTTCATTAGGGGACTTACGGGTTTAATTTTGTATAAAAAGAAATTGTTTTAGGCTAATTCTCTAAAGCTGAGATTTTATTCAAAAATTCTTCAATTATATTTACATATTAAGATTTCAATTTTAACTTTAAACTTTAAAGGCTCGTAAATTTCACTATCCGCTTTTTTTAGCCAGCTCCTTATTTAGATTTTGTTTGTTCTTGTATATTCCATAAATTCAGGCAGTATATGCAGTTTAAAATTGGGGTACATCGTGGCTCTTGGGCCACGTTTCGACCACATTTGTAAGCCAAATTTTCAGTGTCCCTTTTGATATGAGTAGGCAATCCCTAATGATAATGTTGGAGTTCTTTTATTATAAACTAGTCCACTCAACAACTCAACATCTTCAGCCTTATTTATTATTTTTTACTAATACTGGGTTCAACCTCGGAATAGTTAAACCGAGCCGAAACACTTTCTTCGGATTTACGCCACGTCAAACAAATCCTTATTTTTAATATATTTTCTTAGCCGTTTTAGCTACACCTTCCTTATGTCAAATATACTGGAAAAAAAAGTCACCAATCTAAAACTCTGGTTATTATACACGTAAAGCAAACCCCAGCTGATTTCCATTATTATTCATTTTATTACATATCATTGTATGCATATTGGAAATTGGATACATTTAAAATTGGATTGTATAAAGTTCAAATTCAATAAATGAATGTACCAACCACATTGCGTTCCCAATACCGTACAACAGTTAGAGCGTTTGGAAAATATAAATAATTTATTAATGCAAAATATCTATCCTTTTTGTAAGAAACGAAAAAAAAAATGCTTACACTCCTTTTTGTAAATTTCACAAGATGTCATCTCAAAATGACATTTAGATACTAAAACGGCCTTAAGCCTCCTATGAACCAGTTTAAGCTTATTTCACCGCTATTCCTCGTGCATTTTCATTATAAATAAGGTTTTCAGGATTAGAGCCGTTGTAAAGTCGAAGTAACTTACTCCGTCGCTAAAACGAGTTAGTAAATAAGGCTGCTTGAGTCTAAAGAGTCCTGTCAATTTTCAATTTTAGATAAAAAGAAATTTCATATGCTGGACTTTGAATTGTTTTTACTGTGTTGAAGTAATTTTTATTTAAAATTAAAACATTCCAAACAGAAATAAAGTTTTGAAAAAAATAGCAAAAATGTAAATCCGAGTCTTGTCATTCCTAAAAATATAATGGCTTCTTTCCAACTTATTTATGATGGGCTACCTAAATGCTTAGGTAACTAACTTAAATTTATTACATTTTTATTTTGTTATACTATCTAAAATAGCCACAAATTATAGTATTTAGTTATACAAAATTTTCAAAATTTAAAAACAATAAAAAACACCTAATAAATAATTACCTAAACAGATAAAAATAACAAAACTTAATTCCATACCCACCTGAAAAGCTCAAGAAGTATCGAAGCATGTTTTGACATTCTCCGCCATCCAAACAACAAGGCAATTGAGCACTATATTTTAACGTCCCGCACCAACTCCATTTGCACGTAATTACTTTTTTCTAAACTTTTTCCAAATGATCGATGGTTCTCGCTGCCAAATTGTATAGCTTTAAAATTCTTTATCTCGGTTAAAAATAGTAAAAATGTTTTCATTTAAAAAAAGTATCTTCACCTGAACTGAAACACGTCCAATAAAATGAGCTAAGAACAAATGAAAAATTGTTCTGTTCCAGAGAAACGAAGAAAACATTTAAACAAATCTCAAAGACACACGGACAAACCTGCCTCGTAAAACTTTTTCAGTTATAGCCCGACACGTCACATTAACACAATTTCACACAAAATTTCTGTGTTTAGTTTAAATATCTGGCAGTGGCGGATAATTAGAGCAATTTGAGCACCAAACATCCCCCGTCTTCTTTAGGTATTTATGTGGAAGCACCTTCCAAATTCTGTCGGCCCACCTAATTCCACCGCAATGAATATTGCTAGCAGTTAACAACAAACGCTTTATCAGTCGCGGATCGCAATTGAAGGAGAAGAATTTATGGACCAATTTGTTGAGCAATTGAGATTCTGCAGGGGGAATCTAAACAAAGCTCACCTCAGTGCTAACACAAAAAAAAAAAACACTCCGCTGTTGTATATGTGCGCGTGTAAATAAACGTCTTCATTTTTTAGTGGAGGATGATTTTTTTTGTAAACAAAATGTTTGGCCCACATTACTGCTTGAAATGTGGTGAAATTATCAAGAAGTATTAAGACTTTTTAACTGATTCCAGAGCCGCATCCTCCACATCACATATTGAGGGCTCGACGAATGTCCGCTTTTCAAAATTGGCAAACTGTGTTTTCCTTTGCCATATACAAGGTGAGTCAAAAGTGACTTCCTAATTTAGAGTTATAATAACTTTTAATTTTTTATTAATAAAGTATGATTTATGGAGATTTTTTGGGCTAAGTATGGAATATAATGTCCCTGAAATTAGCACCAGCTTCATGCTCACAGAGACGTGTTCTTTCTAGAGCGTTTTCAATAACACTTCGTAGGAAATCATTTTCAAATTAGGAAGAATCTTTTGACCCACCCTGTATGTCGGTGACTCTTCAAATAATAGGCCTTGTGAACAAAAAAATATAAAAGCTATTTTTGGAAAACAAAGCCCAGCAAGTGGATTTTGTTTTCTCAAATCTGTTTACTTTCTATATATGCCAAGTACTATTTTCATGTAGAGAAAACTTTTTGAGATTTAAATCAAATGTTTTTTATGATATCGTCTATCAGTATGTGCGTCTTAACGTCTCCTGTACATGAAGCTAGGGCATACAAAGATGGACGGACTTGCATCGCTTGCGCTGTAAGGTTATAGAGGCCTTTCCGATTAGCATACATCAGGAAATATGAATGTGAGCCCTTTCCAAAATCTTATTGGCCTCGAACTTGATAGTTTTACATACTGTAGTATGTTCAACTGTAAAATCTTGTCCTACACCAAACTGAAATCCAGGTTCAATCAGTTTGACAAATCTAAATATATTATGTAAGGCATCTACACTTATTTCTGGCCATTTTCCATGAAAGTTTGGTTGTCCAAAGCGCATAAGCTCAGCCATTTTTCCGATGAGAATTCTGCAAAATATTCTAGCTTAAGCTAGTTATCTACCACAATTTGAATTGAAGCTACACGAATTCAGCTTTAGCTACTTTCAAATCGCTGTTACTAAAAGTTACCTTCAACTTGCTAGCTTTAGCTTGTTTTTAATCGAGTAAGACCTAGCTTTTACTTAAAAATCCAAGTTTTAGCTTGTCTTTTCGTCTACAGCCTAAACCGGCTTGGCCGATTTTCGTCAAACCTGGTAGATATCATTTTTATTTTTTCCCCACACACGTTTTTTTCTGGCGTGCTTGAGTAGTATGGCATGTCCACGGCTCTGTGTAACTCGCTATTGTTTTCCACTTATACGCACAAACAGGCCTAGTGCCTGGGTGCTGAGAGGTCAACTTTAGTTGATGTTCTAGGGGCTTGCTCACTGAATTACCAGTGGGTCGGAATATTACCTTGCTCACAGCTGTCACTCCCGGTTCCTATCGACCTCCTCGTGGTGCCTGTGGATAGGTTACGCAAGTAACTGAACTAACTAGATAGGAACAAATGGAACGGTATCCTTTAAAAGTAGGAATCCGCTAAGGAGTGTGTTACAACTCACCTGAGGAGTACGCATATCTGGACGTGGTTTCTACTTCGATCAGGTCTAGAGAAACGTATATCTAAGACTGGCAGGTCTTGAGTTTTTGCAGGAAACTCTTCTGCAAGTGTTACCCAATTAGAGGTTGCGAAGCCCACCGGATGTTATATTCTGGTTCCCTTCGGGCTCTCCTATTCCGTCTTCGGATGGTGAGGTGCAGCTGTCGCGTGCGTGTTTGCTTTCTTCAAGCTATCTATGAGGTAGGCCCCCTTAGTGGGAGTATAGTGGTGGGGTGGTTTATTCTAAATGCGGAGACATATGGTTTTCAAGCGTGCTTGAATTCAAGAGGTGTAAGATAGACCTCGCCTTAAGCAAGAGGTGTGTTCATGCCTGCAACATGTCACAACTTTGCGACCGTTATAGCTTGCTATGTATATCGGGGTTAATGGTCAGGACTAAATCTGACTCCTAGGGTGGTAGGCCACCCGTGGGGTAGAGCCGTAACAGGCAGGTATCCACGTTAAACCAAAGACAGTTCTGTACCTGTCATAGGAATTTTTTTTCGAATAAAATTTTTTTATTTTTTAAAGTTAGATAATGGTTGAACAACATTTTCCAAAAAGTTGTTATTAAAGGTTGGAAATTTTTGAATTAAAAACACATTAAGTCATAAGTCTGTAGATGAATTGTGAATTGAAAAAAATTAATTCCTAAATTAGTTAGTCACTTATGATTAAAAAAAAATATTAATTCATAAGCTACTAAGTGACTTACATATGAATTTAAAAAAATTTATTCCACAGCTACTAAGTGACTTATGAATTAAAAAAAAATGTAAGCCATAAGCAAGTTAGTGATTTATGAATTAAAAAAAAATAATTTTTAAAATAAGTTTAATTTTTTTTTTCAAATTCAATATTTCGAAAACCCCTTTCTAGATTTTTTTTAATCTTGATAAATGAAAGTTTCTCAATATAATATACAAGATGAGAGAAAAAAAATAATTTAAACAAAAATAACGGTACCCATAATACAAATGAAGCGTTTGGATGAAGAAGGGGGTAAATGACATTTGCAACATTTCGAGATGTATGGACTTAAAGTTTTTTGTTGAGAACTTTTTTCGTATTCCAACGTAAATAAAATTGAATAAACTAATAAAACAAGAAAAATAATAGCTTTTTAACAATGTTACTTTTATTTCATTACAGTAGCTTGGTATAATTTAAAAAAACAAAATTTTTCAGAAAAAGAGCAGTTAACTCTTTCTTGCTTATTAGTATTCTGAATTTTTAAGAATACAAAGGGGTTAAGTAACGAAATTTTTTTCTTTTTATTTTGAAAAGTTGTTTTCTGTTCACATATTTCCGATAAAGCTTTTTCATAAAACCAGTGGTGTTCCCTTGATATGAACATCATTTGTTCCTTTAATTTTTTTATTTTCTCAACAGAAAGCTGCTTTATCTTTTTTTCTCGGAAGAAAAAGTCTTGGTTTTTGTCTGGAACTACTTGGATGTTTTTTGCTATAACAGCTTCATTGAATAAAGCATCTTTCTCGTAGCATTCCTTATAAAAATAGGATCCATATTTGTTTATTCGAAGCCATTTAACGCTATTACGGAAATTGATTTTTTCATTTAATATGTTTTTTGTAACATTTTTAACGTTTAATTTAACTGGAAGATTTTCTAATGATCGAAAGTGGTTCTCTATGTCAGATATAACGGTTTTTTTTTGCTGACACTTTTTATGTTTTTTGTAACATTTTTAACGTTTAATTTTACTGGAAGATTTTCTAATGATCGAAAGTGGTTCTCTATGTCAGATATAACGGTTTTTTTTTTGCTGACACTTTTTATTATTTTTTGTCGGTATTGCTCAGCAGTGTAAATGGTTTTATTTTTTCGTAACTCTTTTTCGATTCTTCTAAAATCCCTGTCGCGGTCAAGATAAGTATGGCCAAATTCAGGAAATTTGTGGTCAATCAGTTCAAAATATTCCGTAAAAATAAGGACTTGGTATAGGCACAATAAAAGGAAGTTTTTGTTTCGTCCAGGGCAAGAATCGGTCCATGCCATCAGATGTTTCCTCTTTTTGGCAATTTCACATTCTTGGAAGAATGTATAGAGTGCAATCATTACCTCGGTGCTTCCTCTGTCTACAACATCTTTGGTCCAGGTTAACATATACGACATCTCCACATCGGAAGTAATGACATGGATTCCTAGATTATAAAACCACATCTGCCTCAAGTAAAATGCCTTAGACGTGGTTAATTTTGGTAAAGGCATGGTTTGCTGGAGGTCAAACGTAATACATAAGACGTTGGGATCGGACCGAGCTTTTTCGCGGTCAATTTTTTGACTTTGGAATCCGGACTTATAGCTGTTTTGGCGTTTAGCTGAGTTTTTACCAGTTTCTTGAGTAGTGCGATTCTTCGGCTGGAAATTCGTTAATATGCTCCAAAATATAGTCGATTGCATGATCGGATATTTTATTTGGTCGGTTGAAATGCTGACCTCTTTTATCCAAAGGTGGAGCGAACTCACAACTGTTTATTTTGCTTTGAAGAACGTCCAATTTTTTCTTTCCAATTTGAAGTAAGGAACACATTTCACTTTTGCAAACTCGTATGGAATTTGTACCGACTGCAACATGGTATTCATATGCAAATTTTCTTTGCTTTAAGGGTATTTTTCTTAACTCGACTAGTTGATTTTCTTGTTATGCTTTTAAACAGTAGAACGTTCTTGGCACTAATGTCGAGTGAATAAAAGCCTGATAAAAGTGCCAATCTTTGCTCAAAATTTATTTTTTCGGAACAAGAATAATGGCAGTTATTGTTTTGCTTCAAGAAAAAGCATTGATGGAGTACATAGTCGCTTAGAACCTTCATCGTTACTATATACTCGTATCACCACTTAAAATATGGATTTTAATTTGTCTGCAAGAAGGAGGTAAGTAAGCACTTAACCCCTTCATGCAAAATACATTTTTTTAAAGTTATTTTTATTTCACCCAAAAAGGAGTTAAGTGCTGTTAGCCCATTCTTCCACTCATATTATACGATTATAGTTGTTAGTAACCCTTTTATACCAAAAATGAAAGCGCTAAATAAGAAAATACGAATCGTAGCGCGACGTAGATTAGACAGAAATTTAAGTTTTCGCAAGGCATCCTCATTTTTCGAAAAAAACCGAAAATCGAAAAAATGTCACTTACCCCCTTCTTCATCCAACGCTTCAAATGTTAAAAAATGATTTTCGAAAATCGTATTTTTCTCGAAAACGGCGATTTCGATACAATTTTTTTCTTTTGATTAATTCTTACAATCTATAACTTAATAAAACAAATTTTGAAATTAAGATACTACTGACTGTACCTACCATAGAACCATTTTTTTCAAATTTTGAATTTCTCATTATCGACATAACGCATTTTAATGAAATTCTTTATAGAAAAGCTTCTAAAAAGTTTCAAGTTTCAAAACTTAAAAAAAATCATTTTTACTTGCGACTTATAGGTACTATAAGGCAAGTTATGCATTCGTAAAAAAAATCGAACTCGAGATTTTGATCAAAGTTGACATTACGATAAAAGCGAAGACCAAAAAAGTGGGTCTCGCAATTCTGTCTGTCTGTCTGTCTGTCTGTCTGTCGGTTCGACTACAGCCTAAACGGCTCGGCCGATTTTCTTCAAACTTGGTAGATATGGGTTTTAATTTTTTCCCCCCGGACGTTTTTTTCTGTTTTTTTTTAAGACCAAAAATAACGGTAGCTGCCATACGATTTTTTTCGAAATTTTATAAATATTTTTTTTTTTCTCAAAAACTGTACCACAGAATTTTTTAAAAAAAATTTACAAAATTTCATTTGGTTAAAACTAGCTAATGGTTGAAAAAAATTTTGCAAAAAATTGTTATTTTTGGTAGCCCCCCTGGGTCCATTTTTTTTGCTTTTGATTTTCTCGAAAACGGTACAGCCGATTTAAATAATTTTTTTTATGCTAAAGCTCCTCCAAAGTTTGAATATTATTGCATATTCAAATTTTCAATTTTTAATTTTTTGGATTTTAAAAAAAAAATTCAAAATTTTTTTTTGGAAACTCAATATTTCGAAAACCCCATGCTCGATTTTTTTCAAACTTGGCAAATAAACGTTCATTAACTTAATCTACAAGATTTGAGAAAAAAAAATTTGTTTTATTTAAAACTAACGGTACCTTCCATACAAATTTTAAAAAATTTTTTTCGAAAATCGCATTTTTCTCGAAAACAGTTTCGAGAATTTTCCTAAAATTTTTTTTCTTTTGATTAATCCTTACGATCTATAATTTAATAAAAAAAATTGTAATCTAGATATTACTGACTGTACCTACCATAGAACGATTTTTTCGAATTTTGAATTTCTCATTATCGACATAACGGATTTTAATGAAATTTTTTTATGAAAAAGCTCCTAAGAAGTTTAAAAAACATTGCATTTAAAAACTTAAGAAAAAATATTTTTTTCAATTTTTAGAAAAAAGTCATTTTTTTTTTGAAAAATTCGATATCTCAAGAACGGCTTAGTATTTTGTTGGTAATTAGACTTTTATTCGTACAATAATAAAAACTTAAGGTTGGCGTACCAAAATTTTTTCTTAAAAATGTTTTAAAAATTTTGTACATAAAAGCTTATTTTTTTAAGGAACCACTACAATGACTTATAATTTTTGTTCCTGCATAAATTCATATCTGCATAGCATTCTGTTTTTATCTCTTACTACTAAAAGAATAAAAAAATCATTTTATCCTTATGAACAGTTTTCTCTAACAACATTCGTTTTTAAAATTCCTAGTCTATTACATAGGAGTAAGTTCGTGCGACCCAGTCGTGCATTTTATTTTTTTTGGAAAATTCAGTATCTCAAAAACGACTCAGTTGTAGAATGACGCAAAGGGAAAGTTAAATCTCTTCTAGAAAACTCTTAAAGAACTATACAAATTTACTTTCCAGCTGCTAAAGAATCGACAACACTAAATTTAGGAACGCTTTTGAGATTTTCTTTCATACGAGAAAACTATCATGCGGGGAAACTAATTATGAGAGAATACTATCATATTTCTCGGAAGATAATAAATTTTCTCACATCTCACATGATATATTTCTCGCATGATATTTTTTCCGTATAGTATTTTTCTGGCATGATAGTTTCCTCGCATGATATTTTTTACGCGTAATATATTTCTAATATACCTAATAGTTTTTTCTTGTGATATTTTTCTCACATGATGGTTTTTTCCTATGACTGTTTTCTCGCATAATAGATTTCCCGCATGATATATTTCTCACATGATAGTTCTCTAGTAGAAATATATATGATATATTTTTCGCGCATGATATTTTTCTCGTTTAATATTTTTCTCGCATGATAGTCTTATCACGTGACACTTTTTTCTTAAGATAGTTTTCTCGTATGATAATTTAGTTTTCTCTTCTCTCACATTACACTTTATCTTGTGATATTTTTGTCGCATGACATATTTCTCGGTTGATGGTTTTCTCGTATGATACTTTCTCGCAAAATGTCACCTAGAGTTCGACATTCTTAAAATCTCATATATTAAGTTTTTTCCTATATTTTGGCTCTCACTCGAAAAAAATCGAAACCATGATGCCCAATCTCATTCGATATATACGCAGAATATTATGATGTCCAGACCAAGCAAAGACGCTTACGATTAAAGACCTCAAACTAAAGCAAAGACCCAGCAGGTTGTCTTCCTGATGTTGACTCTCAAAAACATTCCGATCGGTGATTTTGAAAGAAATTAATGTTCATGTTGTGCGATACTGTCTCGTATAAAAGGCAAATCTTCTCCAGACCTCCGCTGCTTCTCCTTTGTGTTGAATCTCCGAGTACTTTTGATTTCAGCTCGCACTTGGTGGAAGCTCCTATATAACATATTCCATTGATCGTATTGTACTTGTTTATAACTTTACGATCGCATAGAAACACAAAACTATTTTTTTTTTGCTTGCGACTCTGACGCAAGGAATCGATGAAATCGTCAATATAGTCTTACTCGTATATCGCACCAAAGTGCCGCACAAAAAAAGCAGGCGTAATGGCATTGCCGACCGACACTTCGACAGCGACGACGACGACGACGTCCGTCCAGTTGAAACCAAAGCGATCTTCGATGATCTCTATAAATATTAAGTGGAGAGCTTTGGGAGAAATGAAATTTACGCCTTGAGGGGGAAATTTATGATGTGGCGAATGAACGTTTTGCTGCAATAATAAATGTCATCCACACTGGGATGCCGACCGATTATTTTGATGCTGTTGTTGTATCTGCGGGTACTTTGAATCGCTTCGACTATACGACTGGACCATTCTTTGTTGTTGTTTTTTTTTTGTTGCTGGTGTCGCTCAACAACTTGGCCCAATGGAGGACGTGGATGGAGATATTTTTGTCGCGGCATAGTGTCGGTGGATCGGCGAAAACATCCGAATCGAAGGCTATTTCAGGATCAATACGTTCGATCGGAATCAGTTGATGGCATCTGTAAGATATTAAAAAAAATATGAATGACAAGCCGTGGTGCCAATGGAAAACAGATGGGAAGTCGGACAAAAGTATAATCTGCCGGGAGGCATAAATTGCTGGAAAAAAGATCTTAAAATGAATTCATGTACGGTGACGCAAACGACTACATTTTTGCCCACTCAAATAAAACTCTCTTCATCTTCTCTCAATCAAAAGCTAAGATATTTTTGTTCCGCATTGGCCATCAGCACCACTTAACCCAATATCCAAGCCATTAAATTGTATTCCCCAGCTGAAATCTGCCTCTTATGGTTGTTGTGGCTTAAGCCAGATAGACTACTCGGCTTAAATAGAATTTATTTCCTTCCATCTAATTAAAACAATCCTTACAATCCGCAGCCGTATGAGCGAGATTCAAATTTCTCAAGAACCCCTTGCGGTTATCATTTGAGTGGTCGTAAATATCCAACTCATAATTAGATGCAACAAGTCCGAGCTCTGTGCGCAACACGAGATTTACAACGATTCAACTTTAATCTAATCAGCACAAACCTACACAGGAAACCTGTTGCTCTCTGGGGATTAGATAGATACTTTAATTTTTTGCTCACTGGCTGAAGTGAATCCGTTCATAAGCCGTCGACTTATTCTTGAGGTTGGCATTGCACATTGCGCATACTTCTGTGAATTGGCTTTGATTGATTTGTGAACACATTGATGATATGAGGATATAAGTCGGGTCTTGAGGAATGATATTTGTTGGCACGATTATCTCCTTGGCTGTTTGTTGCCAATAAACTTGATAGCTTCCTACAGCTTTATTAGATTTTTGGATGTTTATTTTTTTAACCGCAAATAAAACGTGAATTGGATTTGATAATTAAATTTGAGTACCCTTTAGCGGAATGGTTGGTAATCCGTTGGACTATCGCGCTAAAGGTCTGGGTTCGAAGCGATTCCAATTGAAATATTTTGTTTCTCTTACAAGGAAGTCAAACAAATCCTCTAAAGCTTTCTATTGTGCTTTAAAATATTCACTCGTACTTGATTAAGGTGGCGCTAAAAGCTGTGTAAATCGTTCATTTCAAATGATCGAATCGTTCAACAATCGATTACGAAAATGATCCGATCATTTCAATCAATCGATCATTCGATCATTTTTATTTCACTGAAATGATTTAATACTGTTTCTATTCGATTTTAATTTCGATTTCGATGATAAGATTGACTTGTGGCTTTGATAGTTCTCACAAAATACTCTATTATTGTAAGCCATAAATTGCCAAATAACATCGAATGATGGCTACTTTGTATATGGATTAAAAAGTGTCAAAAAAAATTCAAGAAAAAGAGATTTTATTTTTTGCTCCGGAAAAGAGCAATTTTAGGGTTTTCCGCTAACATTTGATACGAAATACTCATTGTACGTCAAAACTGAATTCCTGCTCTATTCGTCAAGTCATAAACTGTCAAATACCTTCAAAGGATGGCTACAATGTCGATGGATTAAGAAACGTCCAAAAATCCACATTAAACATACCGGATCCTGATACATCAAATAAAATCAGTGCAACATCAACAACCAACCCGATCAATCATGTTCTTCAATGCCGAGTTCAACCCAGAAATTCCAGTCCACCGTTCGTTTGGCGTTCATAATCCACATTGTTTGAATCGGAACAAATGGAATCGAGTAAATCATGGTTAATCGAGTCAACTGATATCGAAAATCGAGACTCATTGAAATGATTGAGATTGAAATAGAAAATCGAGAATCCAGAATCGAGATTCATTCATCTTAATGATTGAGATTGATTAAAATGATTGATTTCGATCATCAATACTTTTCGATGATCGGATCAAAAAAATCGAATCGATCCTGACTGACACAGCTGTAGTGGCGCCTACAATCCGGAGTGGACCCGGGCCCAACCAGCAAGCTTCTTCAGGCCAGATCGACCACTGGATATACTATGTTTTCTGCTATACTTAAATTTTCAGTACCGGGAAAATAGTCTTTTTGCCTTTCACTCTGACTTATATAAATTTCAAGAAGCTATCTCCGTTTTAAAGCTCTTTTAGGGTTGTTGCAGTGAGTATTATAAATTGCTGCAAATCTGTGACAAATACCAGAAAGACTTACAACAGCCGATTAAGATTTGATATTCAAAAACATGTTGACCGAAATAAATTGAATCTATCTTTTTCCACACCACAAATCGGTCAGATAACAGGTGTATTTTTTTTAAAGCTTTTGTCTAATTTTTTAGAAAGTCGTGAAATAGGTGAGATGCGTCACTACATCCTTTGCACTTGTATCCTCCGAAGAACTTGAAGCCAGTTTCGATGTTCACACAGCAGAAATATATTACTTCTTCAAATCTTAAAAGTACATTCCCTTTTTTAAAAATCTATTTTTCAATTTAAAGTCAAAATTCCACATACTTTTTGAATATTGATACAATTTGATACTTAAAAGCAAATAGCCATTTTAAATCTTTTACATAAAAAAAAACACGAAAATAAAAACACCAAGTGGCAACCTCTTTCTAAAAAAGCACACATCCCGAAAGCTCCTTAAAAAAAAAACCAAAGAAGAAGCTTTAACGATTTGGACAAATAATGGAATGGTAACTTGAATTCAATGTGTTTATTTTTATTCAACACAATAAGGGTGGATGAAAAATTGGTGACAAGTGCGCTGTCTGTCTAGGTCCTTTTTGATAGTGTTTTTCAAGCTGAATTACTGGCCATCACGGAAGCATGCAAGGTATTCAAACGGAATACGGCTAATATCACAAACAGTCAGGCAGCTGTTAAAGCCATTATTTCCAATACATCGTCCCCCAAATTAGTACAGCAATCCTTTGATGAACTTGCTAGCCTTAATATTAACCACAATGTCAGACGAACTGGCCAGGCAAAGATCAGCCCTTCATAACTCACTTGCAGAAAGAGTCAACATTCCGCTCGGAGTTATGAAAGGCAATATAGCTGTGGAGACCAGCGGAAAAAGGAAACAGTTCCCGATTTCCTCTGTAACGCCCTGCTCTGGTCAAATTTAGAGCACAATCATTAGGAAGGGAATTTTTTACCGATATTGACAAACTTTTGGAAATGAAGATCAAAGACTTGATCTCTTTTCTCAACGTGACGAAATGGCTCTAGGACGAACTTCGGTTACTTCTGTGCCGTGCCCTCCGTTTGATTCCTTATATCTTGAGCTATGCGGACTGAGAGCTTTAACGGAAGATTAAGGTGCAAGGGCCGGATGATCAATCGGATTGGCTACTATTCCAGCTGCCTAGCTTGGCACAGTGTAGATGGTGTGGGATTATTGTGATAGTTCGGTTAAGTGGGTGATCCGAATTCCGGTTAATTGTGCAAAAGCAAACACGCAATAAAGGATATCAGATACTAGATTCTGTCCTCATTTTGAACTCAATTCAAACCGACTCACGGAGAATGTCCACAAGTTCCGATATCAATTCCATCCACAGGTTCACACAAGTTATGGTATCAAAATGGCGCTAGTTGGACCACAGAGCTAGACTGCCGGTGGTCGCTATTTCTGCCTAACTACCTATACCTTCAATGCAACTCAGTTATTCTGAAATGAACTCAAAATGAGTTCGGGCAAGCAGAAACAGGCACCACTCGAATTTGCTTTTTTAGGTCCTCTCCCACTTGTGTTGACCACCTAAGTCACCGTCTTCCTCTACTGCCCGTCCCTCGGATCCCAACATTTTCCGTGTCGGAAATTCGGATTCTACTCCAGATGGCATCAAAAATCACCCGGAAGCTTTTCCTTTCAAAACATTAACTAAGTAACTAGACGAACTTTTGAAAAATTATACCTCTAGATGGTGCGGAAGTTTTGCTAAGCAAGTCGAATGACAGTGCATCGACTAAGACTTTTTTTTTTGACATCAGAGTTGCGAGTGAAGTCTTATCCGATCTTGAAGAAGCAGCGAACGAGTCTTACAGGGATTTCAAAGGGATCCTAAGACCAGACATAGTTCTAGGAAAGTCCTGCGCCATTCCCTTACAAATCTACAGTAATCTGAATACTTGGTCGATAGTAGACTTGTCTGCCCTAAAAACACATTGTTAAGGGCCAGTTATACTCGTAGCTATCATTGAAATGCATCATTGGAACAAATCAGTGGAATGCTGACTTCATTTTTTTGACAAGCCAGTTATAGCAATCACTGAAAAATTGGTTTCAGTAAAAGATCCTGTCAGTTGCTGATTACAACCAATTCTATGCATTTGAGGTTAGAGTTGATCATTAAAAGGAAAACTGACATTTGAGAATAGAAAGAGAATCGAACACATTCAGTGGAATGATTGTGTTCCATATTAAAGAAACGAAAATCAGCTATTCATTGAAAGTGATTTCTATCAGAGAAATAATAAAAGTGGATTTAAAAGAAAGTTTAAATCAGAATTTTGTATTTTATAGAGTAAAAAAATTCTACTACTCATTATCTTCATTCTGGTACCAATTAAAGCCATTGCATTTTGTTTATTCGTCTTAAAAATGGGAATGAAAATTTTCAATGATGCATTTCAATGATAGCTATAACTGGCCCCTTATGGACCTATCAGATTGTTGAAAAACGGTTTCAAGCGTTAGTATACGGAAATTTATACCTCCGCAGCAGCCGTAGTTCAGAAGGCTCTTCTACCTTGAGGATCGGGCAAACAATGATGAGGTTTTATTCATCAGGGATGTTTTCTTCCGACAGTATTTTCTAATTTCCAGATACATTCCCCTAACCAAATCATCACTTTCTGATTTGAACAGCTCGGTTATATTGAACTTTAGTTAAGTTTTGGTTGATTCATTTCCTTGATATCGATCTGAGCAAATTTTTGGTTCACGTTATCATTTTATCATAAACGCCGACTGCGATTCTATATTCCCTTCATCTTCCTTGGCAGCTTCAGCTTGGACTTCATTCCTTCTTTGACATCTCAATATTTCCACGATTGGGCTACTCCTAATTTATTTTCCTTCGGAGAAACCTGTTATCCTCTCTCCCTTGTTCCTCGGACTGGTTAGTAAAGCATGTACTTTATGACATTCGTCGTCAAACCAGAGCAGAGGTTTCCATGTGGTTGTCGGCATCATTGATAGCTTCTTCGCAATGTTTCCACCAATTATAGATAGTTGATAGTGACAGCATTTTTTAAAAAGTTTTTGGAGACTCTATCGAAAAAGGACCTGCTTATTTCTTGCGATAGTAGCTGTGCTTCCTCGCAGTAAGTGCTTCGTTGTTTCGCTATTTTGGTCGAGATATTCTATTCTTAACCGTACCTTTGTCCAAAAATAAGCAGTGGCCCAATTCAATGTTTGCCTCCTCCCTGAACGTTAGGACATCTTTGGATGTCTCTGGAGGAGTGCCTACCATTGATCACATTATGATTCATGTCCTCTTCTAAATGATGATACGGGGGAACTGCGTACTATCTACCATAATGTTTCGACCTGGAGAAAGTACATAAGTTGGTCAACTAGAATCCGTTGCCGTAGAGAGTATCGTGCAGGCTGTAATTTTCAAGTTTGCACCTAGTTAATCAAAGTATATAAGAACGGCCAAATAAAATGTGTATGTCAAAGCTAGAGCACCGCTCACATAATCTTCTTCAGAAGCTCAACAAAAGATACAAAACTCCTTGATTAAGTCTTAAAGGCAAATCCACTTACGAAAATACACTGCTTTTGTTCTCTAAAACAATCACAATAATATATATATATATATAAAGTAACAGTTTATTAACTGTGTTCTGCCTTGACCTCCACTACTTGTTCGGACAATAACATTACACGTACAGAGATAAAGTTTATTTTAAATCCGCCCCTAAATGACGCTTCTTTTTGACCCACAAAGAACGACCTTAAACCTGGAGAGCCAGTCCTTTAGCATATAACTCATTAAAAGAACAAATATTGGGGGGTTTATTGCACTGCGACCTAAAGATCTATTATGCCCCATCGAAAGCTAGATGAGTTGCGAACATTAAGAATTGTGATTAGTACCTTCAGAGAGATTAAGTGCCTCTCTTCCACCTGGCAGCCCTCCAGACATCCTTGGCAAATCTCATATTGGCTCCTTTAGCTGCACTTCCAACTTCTTCATGTAATGGGGACAGATGAATTACAACCTCGATCTCTACTATAGGGCAAGTTCTCATTGACTCCAGTTATGCATATACATATGTACATGCGAGCCTTCTCAAGTATTTTGGAACACTTGGGACACAGCTCATGCTGAACTAGGGCTTAGTGACTCAAAATACTCAGCCATTTCTGTGTGCGTATTGTCGGCAGGAATGCAGTGGACCTTTAATTTGTTACGAAGCGTTACATTTCAAAGCCCAAGCCCCAATAATTTAACCGCATGTAAATGTTGACCGAAATAATTATTTTCACTTCATCAAATTTATAATTTAAAGTGTGTCGCTACCGCAAACATTACAATAGGACGTAAGAAATATCAACGGAAAGCTGGAATCATTGGCGGTGACTTCAATGCAAGACATCAACCTTGGCTAGACACAAAAATCAGGAGCGAAAGCAAACCAATCGTAGACTGGTTGCAATTGAACAGTAATGAGCTCTGGTAGCTATATCCCAATTCCCAACTCAAACCCACCTTTTCCAGAACACCATCAACTCTGGACTTCTTCTTGGCTTCCTCGAATTTAGTGCACACTCTTCCGGAAATGCGGAATTATGTTTGTACATTAGTGCACAGTGAAGCTGTTGAACTATCGATCAACTTCAACGAAAACAAACTCCTTACAACAGAAACTCCAGAGAATTTTATTAACTTCAGAAGGCTGGATATTGAAAAACTTAACAGCGACATTGAAGACAGCTTAACTCTTCAATCTTGAAATAGGAATCTTCTGTATACCTAAATTGTCAACTTTGAACATGCCGTATCTGATGCCCTGAAAGGATAGGTACTAGCGCCTACCCTAGTGCATCCAGTCTATATGCTCACAGACAACGTATAAAAAAACGTCTCCAGCGAATCCATCAAAGTGAACTGAATACAACCAACAGAAACTACCGGATAGTTTGGAATGAGCTACAGCAAGTCAACATCATATTCCGGAACTCAATTCAACACTACAATAATATCCAATACCAGAAAAGATTGCAAGCAATCAAGACCTGTTGCTTTCAAAAACAGCCACAAATACCGGAAAGCATCATCAGCAACAATACTGAAGCTACCTCGGCTCAAGACAACGTGGAAGCGTTCGCTTACTACTTCGAAGGAAACTTCACAATCAAAACACATACTGATCCAGCATTCTTACAGGAAGCTGAGGCAACAGTTTAACGAACACTGCAGCCAAATCCAAAAAATTCTGCTGAACCAAATGGTGACTCCTACTATATCCTGAAAAGGCTGCCACATGCAGCAATGATTTTTCTCACAATCATTTTAAACAACTGCATCATCAACTGTTACTTATCCCAGAAGTGAAAAACAGCGAATATTGTGCCAATTATGAAGAAAGGTGCTTCCAACCTAGTTTCCAACTACACACCGATATCACTTCTCAACAACATCACCAAATTACTGGAAGAAGTAATCCTCCGTAGACTGAAGAAATTTTGCAGTGCAAATTCCATCATCCCTGGTATGCATCATTCCATCATCCCTGGTATGCAACACTCATCCTTGTATCCACTGCTAAAAAACACGATATCACCACAGCCCTCAACAGTCATCGTATCACCGTCGGATGCTTTCTGGATGTCGAGAAAGCATTCGTGTGGATAGACGGCCTAATCCACAAAACAAACCTCCGCAATTAATAAAAATTCTCTTTTCCTTCCTATCTTTCAGGAAATGTTTCTTCTAACTAGATAGCTGCAAGTCAAACATGAAGACTATCAAAGCTGGAGTCGCCCAAGGCTCAAAACTAGACCCATTCCTTTACAACTTGATAACTTCTGACCAACATTCTACAATTGAATGCGAGAACCTTTTGTATGCTTATGACTCGCTCACTCACGCGACATCAATGTCACCACTAATCGCTGTCCGTAAAGTAGAAACCCACATCAACAGACTCTTCTTATTCTAATAAAAATGGGGCATCCGAATCAACACTTCCAAATCGGAACTTGTCTGCTTCAGGAGACCTTCAACTGGTAGGAGCTCTCGCACTGCGCCCTTCCGTAGAAATCTAGTCTTGAGACTCCCTGACGGATCAACCATAGTGGAAAAGCAAAACGTCAAGTACCTGGGAGTGCACTTCAACGCATTGCTTGGGTTTAACCTGCAGTCAAGAAATTTGCTGAAAAAGGCCAGCTGTGCCTTCAGCCGTTTGCACCCATTGCTGAAAAGAAGATCAGGTCTAAGCCAACCGACATAGATATTAATCTACAAGCAGCTCCTGTGACCAGTGATCAGCTATTCCTTGCCAGTATGGTGTTCCATCTCGAAGACAGCTATGAAGGAACTTCAACTGTTCGAAAGGAAGATACTCAGGATCTGCACTGGACTCTACTTCGACCGTCAATGACAGAAACACTACAGGAACGAGCATCTCTACACAGAAGCGAATTTAATCCCACTGGACAAATATCTACTTCATTCAATGAAGAAACTATTGCGGAAGATCATCGACCACCATCGAATCAGCTTATGAGAAGGATGACCAAAGAACAACGATATCCCGAAGCGAGATACCTCAGTGTGATGGAAACTCTGGATGACAACGTAATCATGGACAATGAGGAAGTAGTCCCTTTCTACGCTGACATTGGGTCAAGCTACCATCGGAGCTGAGACTCACTTTTCATGAAAATAAATAGTCTTGGTGGATTTTCCACTTCCTCGCAAGAGACAGTACCCTTAAGAAAACATTTTTTACGCTACCAGAAAGTGGTGATCGATCCAATTCAATGTTACTAGAATAGAAAATAACATTGTTGATCCTGTCAGCTGCTCCTGGTGACGAGAACTCCATCCTGTTTCGCTGTTAAGTATCCACGCTCGTGCATCCATTAATTGTAGGTACTCTTTCCACAAACGTACTTCACTCTATGACTTACTCATCTAACAAATGTATACCTTGTTCCTCCCCTCAATCTTCCGATTTCCTGCCACTGCCTTAAACCGCATTTGATATGAGTTATTCGCTTCATGAACTGGCCAGACATAATTTCCTGTCTTCACCTTTTCCCAAGCTGTCACTTCCCTCAAAAAATAATTCACCAACTAAATCCACTTTTTAATAACCACCTAAATGATAAATGTCCCTGGAAATGCTGCTTTATTTTTTTAATACCCCAAACACCATTAGCAATAATCGTGCAACAAAATGTAAACATACAAAGTTGACTCTGATGATGTTCTGCCTGCTGCCTTGGCGCGATACAAACAAAGGCCTTCGCAAATCATTTGCCCTTTATTCCGAGAAACGTCGAAACGTTTAAATTATACAATGCGCCAGCTAAGGCAGCTTTATCGGGCTTTATAACCAGTGAACGGATATTAATTATTATTGTTCGCGCAGGCACCAAGTCCATTTGTCATTTCTGAGCCAATACTCGGGCTGTCCCATAAAATTCGTAACGAAATTATATTATTCGGATTTGGTGAGCGGTAACCGATACACTTCCATTCCCACACTACAAAAAGTCCTTTCGTCTTGAGAGCATAATGGAATTCGGGACTAATTTTCGCCATAAAACGAGACTTCCAAATCAAAAGCCTAAGTTCGGTTTTACGACTGTGTCGGCCGCACCGTGCGAGTTCCATTAAAGCCGGGGCATACAGCAATTCAGGCAACAGAAGCAGCGGCAGACGAATCCTGACCTGATGCTCCCACAGACCAGACACTATAGGGTGGACACGATTTTTGCCTCCCTTTTAATAGATGTCCGTTATGGAATTTTTACTCGTAAATGCTTTTAGGCCGAGCATGCATTAGTGGGTGTTGCCGAGATGATATTGCCATTCTGTGACGAAGGACGAAGCCTTTAATGAGCCTGCATGCAATGATGATGGGAAATCGTTAGGACTCCGACTCGGGAGCTTCCAGGCCGAGGAATTCCAAATACGAGGGAAAAAAAGTGTTTCTGTTCATCATCATCGCCAGACAAGGGTGGGCCTCGATTCATTTGGCCGACTTGGAGATGCTCAAAGGATAAAACGATTGACTCTGATGCTCCTCGAGGCCTATAATTAAGACGGTCGTCGGTGGTTGAAATGGTCATCTTGATCGTGCCAAGGTGAAGTATTGTAAAACCAGAGCAAGACACACAGAGCGGGCCGCAAGCGGTCCCTATTTTTGTGTCGCATCAGGGTACCAACTTACCAAGAAACACCCAAATGCGATATTATCCTGTCTTGTCCCATGCGGACTATGGAGCTATGCTGTGGTGCGTGAAATGCTCGGAGCGCTACTCAGTGACGATGGCAGTGCTGGTGATGATGATGATGATTATGACGACCACGATGACGACGGGAAATTAAAAAGCGTCTCAACGGCCAACGACCAGCGACCACGACGACATGGCCACGACGATGACGACCACGACGACGGGACACGGAAAGTAAAAGGATGTGAAATGGTGAGTTCCATTCGAACTGTATGACACATGGGAGGGACCAATTTTAATGGAATTTCTGATTTTTTGTATTCTGCTCATGCTGCTCATTTATTATTTTAAAATAAAAAAAAAATCACACGCACACACACACATATTGGACGGGATGACCGAAAAGAACATCAATTTTTCGGGATGCATTAGTGGGTAGATTTGGACAGGTAAGGCGGGTGGACATCTTCCAGACGCTGACATGTAAGAAAAAAAAATTAGACCGAAAGGAAGGTGAATAATAGAATGGGCTATACAATGCCCCCAGGTAATGTGTGGAGTTATTAAGGACCTTTTTTTTTTGTGTTGTTAGCTTCGAAAACTAAACCTCTCCTTTTGTTGATGCCAACAAAATGGTCACAGAATTTTGATTTAGTGTCCATTGATTTCGATACCTGTGCCTTTGATGGGACAGTCGCATAATCGGAAGTCGACTTAATTGGTTTTCTGGAAATAAGCGTAACATTAGGTTCCTTTGTGGCTCTGACCAAATTTTGGGATGCAATAATATTACAAATTAATTGAGGTAAAATGCGTTTCCAAGCGATGGAATTCAGATAAATAATATTCAAAGGGTGACACCGAAAAAAAGTCTCGGACTTAACATATAATTAATTTAACTTCACCTACGCAACCTGGGACAGTGTGATATTTTATTTTATTCCTTCCTAAATAAATGAAATAAATAAGTAAATTATTTCAGAAGACCTATTAAAGGTAAAAATGTTTTCGAAAAAGAATATTTGCGAAAATATTTTTCAATTGAGCAGCTTTACGGGTCAAGTCATTTAACTTAAAAAGAGTATAGCCCAGTTTCATGCTTAATATTTTATATAGAGTCCATACATTTAAAGCAGTTCTGATTCTATTGTATCACTCATAGTTTTTGAGGTGATACCTATTGGCTTGCCAACATTTCCTTTGCAGTTTTGATTGCATAGCTTTCAATGCCCTTATGGCGGCTTTAGCTGTGGAAAATATAACCGGGCATTTTGAAAACCGGAGCTTTTTACAAGGCTTGTTTTCGAAAATGACGGCAATCAAAGACATAAAATCACTTTGGACCGGCATATCTCGATAACCAGACCTCGCAGAAGCTTCTGGTTTTCACCTGTGGATAGCTGTGGAAAATTTAACCAGGGATTTTGAAAACCGGAGCCTCTTTCAATGCTTGGCTTTGGAAATAGCGCCAACCAAAGATGTTATTAGGTAGTTGGGGGTCGACAATCCATAAAATCACTTTGGACCGGCATATTTCGATAACCAGACCACTCAATCGAGTTGTCAATTCTTGAATGATCTTGTTAAATGATGCGAACACCTCTCGACGGAGTTCCTGTTCGCTCGGTTTCTGCTCTCCACTATAGGATAGCTTTTAAAGCGCAGAGTTTCTGTGCATACTTGTCCGCACTCAGTCCTCGTTGCTGTAAGTAAATCTGTGAGTCATCTACTTCAGGCAGTGCTACCAAAAAGCCAAAAAGCCAAGAAAAGTGAGGAAGTTGAATGACTGCATGGTGTCAGAAGAAGACTGGCTCCCGATCTTGCTTCGGAAGTTTGAGATGAATCTGTCAATTCTTTCAGTGCCTCAAGAACTTCCTCAAACTTATTTTTAAGTGTCTTGATAGTTTCATTTATAGCGCTCCAGCGCGTTTCAGTGACTCGTTTCACTGCTTGACCTGTGACGGCAACCAAAGCGTTCCACGGAGCAGTTGATGCAGAAAAGAAGGTAAATAGCTTCTCCAGAGTTCCAAAAAACGTCACGGAGTTCACTTATTCATAAGCAGCGTGTACCCCAGCCAAGTTGAGTGAGTGGTTTGTACATGGGACAAATGTAGCTTTTCGATTCAGTGCTTTAATCCGGGCTTGAACTCCATTGTAGGTTAGGTTAGGTTGGAGTGGCTGTCTAGTTGTTGTTGACTCACTTAGACCTCAAGGGTCCGTTGTGATACCACTAAAGAAGTTACTCATGGGAGAGTAATGAATTTAAACAAACCATTTCGTGCTTTTAATAAAGTTAGAGAGACATTTTGTGTCGATTGTTGCCAGTTCACTGGTATTATCGAAGAAGGGGTTACCGAGATAATTATTCCTTATATTGGAGAGTGCTGGACATGTACATAGAAGGTGTTGGACTGTCTCCTCTTCCTCCTCGTCCATGCAGCTTCTACAGAAGTCATTTGTGTAGACTCCTAGCCTCAAAGCATGTCTACATATGAGGCAGTGTCCTGTTATAACTCCTATTGTAGAGCTTATATTTTGTCTGCTCAGGGAGATCAAACCTTTTGACCGTTTTAGGTCTATGCTTGGCCATATTTGTTTAGTTTCCAGGCAGGTGGTACCCTGTGACCATCTAGCATTTGTTGATTCTAGAGCATATTGTTTGAGAAGATGTTTGCATGTAGCAAGTGGTGTTCCTATGTTATGTTTTTGTCTAACAGTAGGCAGAAGTCTTCCGTTTTTGGCGAGCTCATCAGCTTTGCAATTTCCCGGAATGTCTCTGTGGCCCGGCACCCAAAAAAGGTGGATATTAAACTGTTCTGTCATCTCATTCAGAGATGATCGACAATCGTGGACCAATTGAGAGTTTGTGGAGACAGACGCGAGAGATTTGAGGGCGGCCTGGCTGTCCGAGAAGATCCGTATATCCTTGCAAGATATAACGTTTTCTTTGAGCCAGGATAGTGCCTCTTTAATCGCCATTACTTCTGCCTGGAATACACTACATTGATTGGGAAGTCTATATGAAAGACTGAGATTAAGTTGTTTTGAATAGATGCCACTTCCAACGCCGTAATCGGTCTTAGAACCGTCTGTATAGAAGTGTACAGCATTGTCTTCCAGGGGTCTCTCTTCTTCCCAAGACGATCTTGAAGGGATGGAAACCAGGAAGTTGTTATCGAATACCATTTTTGGGGTGGTATAGTCTAAGCGATCTGGGATAGATCTGAAGTTGTCTAAGATGGTTGTATGACCAGTGTTGTTACTGATCCATTGAGAGGTGGCTCTAAGTCTCACGCATGAGTTGGCTGCCACCATTTTGGAGAAGATGTCAAGAGGTGTTAGGTTTAAAAGCACTTCCAGGGCTGCAGTTGGTGTCGAGCGAAGTGCTCCTGTGATGCACATACCTGCTGACCGCTGGACTTTGATGAGTTTATTTAGATTTACCATCTTGTCCAGTGCGGTCCACCATACGACAACCCCATAAATTAGTATCGGTCTAATAACCGAGGTGTATAGCCAATGGGTTATTTTTGGGGAGAAGCCCCATTTCGATCCTATTGCCTTTTTACAAGTGAAAAGCGCTACGGTAGCCTTTTTTACTCTTTCATCAATATTTGCCTTCCAATTTAGTTTTTTGTCTAAAATGAGGCCTAAATATTTGGCTTGGTCGGAAAAGCTTAATGGTATTCCTTTAATCTTGGGTGGGTTAATCTGAGGAATTTTGTACCTTCTCTTAAAGAGTACTAATTCCGTTTTATGTGGATTGACGTCCAAGCCACACTGCTTAGCCCACTTTGTTAGCCTGTTTAAGGCATTTTGTAGGAGTTCTGAGAGAACTTGGGGATGTTTCCCAGATACAGATATTGCAACATCGTCAGCATAGGCAATCACCTTGAAACCCTCTGCTTCCATTGATGTTAGTAGTTCGTTTACTACCATGTTCCATAAGAGAGGCGAAAGGACCCCACCTTGGGGGGTACCTCGATTCACCGATCTGGTGGTAGTAAAACTTCTCATGCTGGAAGTTATAGTCCTGCTTCTGAGCATGAGACTTATAAGTTCTATGAGTGGTTTCTCTAATTTCAGCTTGTTCATTGCTGTCGTGATCGCCTGGTAGCTGACGTTGTTGAAAGCTCCTTCGATATCTAGGAAAGCTACTAGGTTATATTCTTTGTATTTGAGGGAATATTCAATACCACGTACCAGCGAATGAAGTGCTGTTTCTACTGATTTTCCCTTAGAGTACGCATGTTGAGCTGTGGAAATGAGACATGGTTTTAAGTTATGTCTGATGTGAATTTCAATCAATCTTTCCAAGGTTTTAAGAAGGAAGGATGATAGGCTGATTGGTCGTAGATCTTTAGGGTTAACGTGAGAGGGTTTCCCTGCTTTAGGAATGAAGACTACTTTTGCCATTCTCCAGGCTTTAGGAATGTATTTCAACCTTACGCAGCTCGTCAGAATGATTTCCAATGGTGGAATGATCATGTCAGAGCATTTTTGTAATTCAGCCGGAATGATTCCGTCTGGTCCTGGAGATTTATATGGATCGAAGCTATCTACAGCCCATTGCAGTTTTTCCCGCGTTATTAGATCAACTGTGTCGCTTGTAGTGGTTTGAGACTCTGATGTTAAGTCGTAAAGTATGTTAGAGCTACCAGGAAAGTGGGTGTCTAATAACAGATTAAGAGATTCTTCATCTGTGGTAGTCCACGTGCCCGCTTCTGTCGTTAAAGCACTGGGTATAGATGGACTTTTTGAGAGAATTTTCCTGAGTCTTGAGGCTTCTGAAGTATTGTCTATTTTACCACAGAAGTTTCTCCAAGAAGACCTCTTGCTCTTCCTTAATTCTTTCTTATATTGCTTTAGAGCTTGTTTATATAAGTCCCAATCAGAGGGGGATCTAGTGTATTTAGATCTATTGAAGAGTTTGCGACAGCTCTTCCTGAGCGGTTCTAGATCTTTGTTCCACCAGTGAAGTTTCTTTTTACCCTTTACTATGGTAATAGGGCATGAAGTCCTCATTGATTCGTTGAGGGCTTCGGTGAGATGATTTACCGAGAGGTCTAGTTCATCTTTGGTGGAGGAGCTTTTAAGAAGGTTGTGGTCTAGCAGTTGTGCAAGTACCTCCCTATATCGTTCCCAGTTAGTGTTTCGGTGATTGCGAAATCCCGTAGATATAATTGCCACATCACTGAGATCAAACTGAATGTATCTGTGATCAGAGTAGGAATTCTCATTTGAGACATGCCAGTTTGAAATCAGGTTATGGATCGAGTCAGAGGTAAGTGTAATATCAAGTACCTCTTTCCTGTTCTTGGTTACAAATGTAGGTTCATTACCAATATTATTAATGAGTAGATTAGTGTTTAGTATGTAATCAAATAAGGACTCACCTCTCTCATTTATGTCAGAGCTACCCCATACCGTGTGATGGGCGTTAGCGTCCATACCGATTAGGAGACCCACTTTCTTCGATTGCGCGTCCGCAATTGCCTTCCTTAAGGTGTCTCCTGGAACTGGGCTGTCGTGGCCAAGGTAGGAGGATATGAGCCAGTAGGTGGCTTTATCCGTTGTTAGGACAGCGGTGGTAGTGTCCTTGTCGCTGTAATTGGGGAGTAAAAATACATTTAAGTCTTTTTTTACTAATATGCATGACCTTGGTTCACCTTTCTCCGATGCATATAATAGAGTATAACCAGGAGTCCTGAGGCCCCTGATGATGGAGTTAGAGACCCACGGCTCCTGTATCAAGACGATGTCCTCTTTGTTGCTATGCAGTCGGAGTACCACACTGAGAAAACTGTACTATGAGTTATTTAAATAGAAACATGTTTAACTGCATGTTTAAATAAGGACAAATATAATTCGTTTATAACTAAACTCGAATCTGTTTAGATTCGAAAATACTATTATTTTACAGTAAAATATGTTTAAATCAAACTCATTCATGTTTAAGAATTTCATTAAGATCTACACTTCATTTTTTATATGTATTCAAATTAGTTTTAGTTTGATTTTTAAAATGCAGGTTTAATTGTTTTACTAACTTAAAAATTGTAACATACAATGAACATGAACGAGTTTGTTTGAAATATAAACAAAGTTAAAATATTTACATGAGTAAGAGATTAAACATATAAATGTTAAATTTAAGCCTGAACAAGTTTGAATTGAATTAAAATGAGGTAGCTAAATACATAACTTTTCTTCTTTTTGGCATCGAAAGTCATGGAGTGTGTTTATGTTCCGCGTGTGTTTGTGATCTTACTAAAGTGAGTAATTTATAAAATAATGAAGAAATATTTGATTACCATTATAATGTTACATAACTGAAGTTCTGTTTCAAGCAAAAATATAAACCATAAGATTATTCGAGGAGTGGAAGTTAATACCATTGTTCCCTGCTCTCTATTGTAAGTGTAAAAAAAATATTTGTTTCAAAAACTGTTTATTTATATAGTTTTATTTAAAAAAATACTGATTAACAAGTATGTTTTATAATTAACTATCATTTGACTTCTATATTCTTGCCACAGGACGACTAGAGCACGACGAAAGACGTAAAAAAAGAAGCAAATTCCAGAAGACGAATTATATGAACCAGAATTTGAAGATGTTCTCAAGATGTGACAAAGATGAGATCTTAAAGCGCTCCACAACAATTTAATGACTTTTTGGAAAAATGTTAATAGATAAAATAAAAATATAAATACATACATAATGTAGGTACTTATTAATTTGTATATGTGTTCAGTTTTTTTTTTTATTTCTGAATTTCTGAAAAATATGAAGTAACAAAAAATTAATATGATTCTTTTTGAAACAACATCAAATAAAGTTAATAAAAACAAAGATAAGCATCTTTAAATCAAATAGAAAACGTGGTAAATTTAAACCAAATCATGTTCAAATCGGGTCAAACATGGGTAAATACGTTTCTATTCAAATTAAATAGATATCGATTCCATGCCAAATCGTATGTGTTTGAGTTTGATTTAAATATGAATATGTTTGATATTTTTCTCAGTGCAGGTTATTCGTGGCCATGATGGCGTGATGGAGATTAATCTGAACTAATCGCAGCATTGCTACTTTTAGCCAGATCAACCTCCACCACTGTTTTGTCGGCGTTTTCATCGTCTGAGGAGGAATGAAGTAGGATTTCCTCACTCAGAGTGTTGCCTAAGGTCGAGTCTTCAGTATCCATGTCGGAATTGCTGTCGACTATGGAATTAGCCTCCACGTCGGATGGCTTGTTCGGGGCTTTGGAGATCGGTGGTTCCTCGTGTGGTGTTGCATCGACCTCCATTATTTGGGGTTGTGAAGCGTTTCCTTCCGCTGAAGGGGCTTCTGTGGGGGGCGCGTTTAGCGAATCTTCATCTTTTTTATAGATGCGAACTGTGACTTCGTCGAAACCATACCTAATCACGCCTTCGGTCGCGGCCAGTGGAGCTAGCGATTCCCTATTGATCACCAAGAGAGCTGATCTATAGCGACCCACTGTCTCCTTCTCAACCTTTGGGACTTTCCAGTCGTGAGTAGGCAGGCTTGGATTGCTGGTTTTGATTAATTTCAAAATCATATCTGGGCAGTTATGTAGAGCCGGGACCATTATACGTGCTCTTGGTCGGCAAGGGATATTCTCCCTTGTAACAACTTCGAGCTTGGCACCCGGCCAGACTTCTGGCAAGCCATTGACAGCAGCCCTGTACAGATCGAAAGATCTCTGATCTCCACAGGCGATGAGTTTGATACGATTTTGGTACCATCCTGTATCGGCTGTGTCAGGGAGAGGTCCCGGATTCTCCTCGATGACAGATAAAAATCTGAAACCAAGGTGAGCCTTGACGTCTGCCCATTGATCATGAGAGATGTTACCATCCACATGACTCCTGTCAATGACCGCGGCTATGATCTTGTCTTTGAGCGCGTCTCTAAAAGAAAGATCTTTATTGAAGGCTGTTGTGCTGCTGGAATGCACTTTCTGCCTTTTCGCTTCAGGCTTGTCGCCCTCAAGAGACCTATTACGCTTTGACGTTGAGTCGCTGCAGATCGTTTTGGTTTTTCTGCTAAGGAAGCCACTAGCCCACTCGAGTTTTCGCGTTTGCTCGGGGGTTCTTTCCGCCGCCGGTATGACACCGACTGCGGCCAGAATCCGCGCAGCATTACGCTGATCTCGACTGGCCTGTGCCTTCATGGACCTCTTTCTGGCCGACCCAGAACTATGTCCGTGTGACACAGTTGTGGATCCACCTCCAGAGTTAATCGCTACCGATGCCAATCGGGGTGCGCCCACATCCTTCAAGTCATTTCCACATGTCGTAGATTTTGCCTCTCCGGATGGAGTGTCCCTTCTTGGGGTCGCTTGCGACGTCCTAGCAGGAGCGGGGATGGGGTTGGTTGTGGAATACCCGCCCTTGGGACAGCCGAGCGTCACAGCTGTACCACTGACGGGTAGTTCCTTCATGTAAAGGTTGCGGCTAGTAGAGGGAGAAGGATTCCCGCCACCAGTAGCAACCACCGGGTTGGCAACCCGTTCGCACCCCTGAGTTGACTCGACAGCCTTTTCAGGAGATGCGACCGCATTGTCAGCCCTGGCTCGATTTATTTTATTTATTATTTTTCGATTTGATTGTTTGTTTTTCATTTTATTCCCACGAGTTATGCGGAAAGACGGTCAGCCCCGGCAGAGCCGCTTACCGGGGCAAGGCAAAAAATATGACGGACCTTGCCACAGCATCCGAAAGAGCTCGTTAATGGCTGGTTTATCCCCCAGCCTTTCATTCTTCGGCACGGTTTGAAATACGCTCACACCACCACTGAAATTAGGAACCTCTAAACTATGATTGAATTGGGTTTCCGAACGTTGCACTATTGAGAAGTTATAACAATTCGGCGACCCAACTCAACCTTAGCTAATCACCATCCTGCCAAAAACGCACAGAACTGCTGTGGTGATCATTGCCCGCCTGGCACCCACTTGGAGGGTTTGAATGAGGATTTTTGCCGGGCCATTGCCATTGTAGATCCCTGACATTGTGGCAGCGTTGTCATAAGCCTTTCCTCTCAAGTTCTGTATGCCCAGTCCGTCGTTGCTGAGATCTTCTGCATTTGTTCCTTTTGGTTCGAAGAAGTCCATGAAAGATTCTACCACGGCGACGGATGATGGTTGATCGAACTTGCTGTCCCAGTAAGTTTATCAATTCATGCTGGGTTTCTGGAGATAGATACGAAACTGGGACTCTTGCTCCTAGCTTTACCTTTGTCAGATGTTCCATTAGAAGGGGGTCATATTTAGCTAGAGGTGCACTAACTCCAGAAAGTTCCTGCGATTGCCACTATCATCTGCTCGAATGTCTTCTCGATGTCCTCTGAAGGCCAGATTCTGTTCGGCTAAGAACTGGATAATATTCAGCAACCGGTACAGTACGTCCCCCCACTTCTTCTCCTCACTTTCGAAAACTTCTTGTGGTTTCTGATCGATGGTTGCTTTACGGTTCAGGCGATATTCCAACTCCTTCAATTTGAAGAAGCTCTGCTCATGGTCCAGGCTGTTCTCATGGTCTTGGATTTAGCTTCAACCATTTGTTGAATACTTCTTCAGATGCCAAGTCCGAGCCGGAATTGTCAAACAGCTTGCAACAGAAGCAATACAAGGATTGCTTCAAAGGCGAGTATTCAATCGATGTTCGGAGAACCTTTTCACCGTTAGATATTGGTTTGTAGAAGCTCTCTCTGGTTAGTTTTCGGATACTGCCTTTCGTTGAAGTCCCTGAGCGAACAATATCGGCAAATTCGGATGTGCTGTACTGAGTTAGATCCGCGACGTACTAGAAGCGTTCTGACTTCGTCGGTCATAGTAGAAGGCCAGCAACCTACATCGTCGAAATTCACATCTTTAGCTTCGGCAGGAGCAAAAGGCTCGATTTCAATTATGTCTTCTTTGGCAACATCGATTTTCACTTCTTCTGCAGGCTTGTGACTAGATGCTTGAGGTACTTCTGGTGAGTCGACTTAGTCTTGACCCTGCTCTGTGGTGGGACCAGAACGACTTTCAGCTTCGACGGCAAGTACGTCTTCTTCTTCTGCCTATAAAATAAGTTATGCATTTATGCCATTGTTGTTTGTTGACTTGTCAAACGTTCTGTCATGAAACATATGATCTCTACTCTACCCGCTTCACCGGCGACATTTTGCCGCAACCGCCCGGCTGCCACCCCTCCACCCCACCCACGCTACGCCACTCTCTCGATGGGCTAGGGGAACTCTGAAAATTTGGTGATTTTTTTAGATAAGTTGTTAGTCCATGATTTTTCCAAAATTCTCAAAAATTCAGTAAAATCATTTTGGTTTGAAATATTTCGAGAACCAGACCTCACAGAAGCTTCTGGTCTTCACCTGTACATAGCTGTGGAAAATTTAACCGGAGATCTTGAAAAGCGGAACCATGAACCTCGTGTAGGTTGGTGTCGTCCCATTTAAGTTGATTTCGCTTGTTAACACAGTCATTCATCCAAAAATGCGCCTCGTTGTTAAAGATGATTTTTGGGACAAAATCGGGGTCCTCTTCCAAACAGCCAGAAGCCCAGTAAGCTTTATTTGTTGTCATACATTCTGAGCTCCTGAAGCAGGTGGATCTTGTACGGGTCTAAGCCCCAGTACCTACGCAAAATTTGTCAAGTGGAAGCCTGAGAAAGGCAGAGTTCTTGTGCCCTGCGAGGAATCGACTGCTTCGGGTTGTGTTCTAAATTTCAATGATCGCTGCAATCTTGCCTTTCTTGGACTTACGAATTTCGTCTAGTTGATTACCGAAACTATCGTCTCAAATTTACACACCAAACGTTGAAGAATCGACTGTGATGGACCTCCACTTCTACCATAAACGAACACTCATGTTGATGATAACGTTTTATCATTTGAATGTGGTGAATATGTAACTGAATATAATAAACAACAGATTTGACAGATTCCAACAAAACAACATTTTTGCCACAGGCCGCCAAGATCTACCCGCGAAAATTGAAAATACCTTTATGAAACTGAAAGGTTTAAGGGCCTTTCTGTTCCAGACTCATCTAATGGAAGATTAGCATTCCACAAACTCTTAATTTCCTTTGAGTCTAAGTCGCATGCATCAAGATCAACAGGCAATATATTAGCTCATGGTGAACCAAAGTTTTTGTTGTCAAATGCTATTAGATCAATTCGCCCACTTTTTTCCTTCGCGTATACATCCTTTTCATGATATCGAAATATTTATTACTGTCCCAAAACAAAATCCACATTTGAATGATCAATTTATGCATATCAACTTGTCTTACTTCTAAAAAAGATGAAAGCAATCTCCGTGACATTCCTGTGTGATCCTCAATTAATTGATAAACAAATATAGAACCACTTACTCCATCCGGTGTGCTATAGAGCAGGACTACGACCGAAGATATGACAAATCCACCCAAAAGAGAACACATGGCTCTGTCTTGATGTAGTCAAACTCAAGAATTACGCTCGTGTCAAAGATAACGTCGCTTATGACGGAACTCTTCAAGCTCATTTCCAAAACCCAAAAGCACTCGAGATTCTGCCTCTTTTAATCCATTCGAAATGTGTCCAACTGCAAAGTACATATATGCGTATAAAGAACATCGCCCTGCCTGACGAGAATCCCCCCACAGCACAGACAAGACAATCTCCTGTGGTAGCGCAGCACCCAGCAGCATAGCGTCGAGAACATATTGGCGTCATTTGAACACTTGAAAATGCCACTCTTCAGCTAGTTCCGCTTTGTTTTGTTTTTTTATAAAGTTGCTTATGGTGCTGGCTCATCTCTGGAGCTATTTGTCTGTGCTATTATCTATCGAACACAGCACTTAACCCACAAAGTCACGAATCTATTTTTACATTATTGTTTTCGAATGTGATTTGCTCAACCCTCTCGACTCTCGAATTAGGTACATTTTATACCAACATCGAAAATGGTATTTGAGATGAAAATTCATTTAGCAAGTTTCTGATGGTCAAGTCGGAGAATCCAGCATAAGCTGAGAGCTAAGCATAAGCATATCAGGGCGTAGCCCTAGCCCTATAACATTTTCAAACGAATTTATTGCTTCATTGTTTGTGTTGGAAACATTTTTATCGTCTTCCTGATTAAGTATCGCTGGTGGAATTGACTCCACCATGGATTATTGGCCAACAATCGAAATGCCAATGGATCAAAGAAATCAGCTGCTGTGCTGTTGCAAACAAAAAAAAGTATATAAGTGTGTCATTTACCAGGGCTGTATTTGATAGGACGCGCATCAGTAGTCTATTTTTTTGTATTTTGAGGTATGTGTTGTAGACGTGTGAGTTAAAATAATTAAAAAAAAATTATAAATTGGAAAGCTGGTTATTTAGAAGGGGTTTTTTTCAATAAGCGCGGCCTATGATGGCCATGTTGTTTTTACTGACATCTATGGTTTAATATTCAATAACGAATAACAAATCACCTAGGGAAGTTACAAGATTGAACAGCGCGTCAAAATGATCAAATTTTACTTTCAAACTGATTTTTCTTTTATGGTAGAAGTGCTGGCCCTTCACAGTCGACTCTTCAACGTTTGATATGATCGGTTCGGTAACCAATCACCGAAATTCGTACGTCAAAGAAACCCAAGATCGGCCGAGAACATCGCCGCAGTGAAAGTGCACAGCAAAACCCTCGGCAGTCGATTCCTCGCAGTGCACAGAACCTCGGTTTTTCGCAGACTTTAACTTGGCGAATTTTTCATTGAAACTACGACCTACACCCGTCCAAGATCCAAGGGGCGGTCACCGCCAATGGCGAGTGTTTCAGAACGATGATAACCAATTTCTTATGACCCAAATTGAACCATTTGGCCTTGCAAAACATGTTGTTCTAACAGGACGGTGCTACGGACCACATATCGGAAGCCACAATCAACATTCTGCATGAACGGTTTGAGGGTAAAGTTATCTCTCACAGAGATAACGTGAATTGGCGACTAGGGTCATGTGATTTGACCCCGCTAGACTTTTTCTTGTGAGGTTTCCTGAAGTGGCAAGTCTATACGAACAAACCACAATTGACAGATGCCCTTAACGTGAACATAACACAGGTCAACGTTAAATTCAGCCGGATCTATGCGGAAGAGTCATTGGAAAATGCACCACTCAGTCGGGTTATTGAAAATTGAATGATGGCATATTACAAACATTAATGGTTCTTTTGAATAAGAAAAAGGAATTTTGTTAATTCCTGACACACAGCTTGCTTCATTCCATTTCAACATCTACCCGCCCCTTTATTTTTACTTGCGATATAGGTACTATAGGGCAAGTTCTGCATTTGGAAAAAAAATAGAACTCGAGATTTTGATCAAAGTTGACATTACGATGATAGCGAAGACGAAAAAAGTGGATCCGACAATTCCGTCTGTCTGTCTGTCTGTCTGTCTGTCTGTCTGTCTGTATGTCTGTACCTCGATCTAGAGCCTAAGCCACTGGACCTATTTTCTTCAAACTCGGTAGTTATGGGTCTTCGGTGATTCCCTAGAGGGGAAATTGAAATTTTTTTTTTAGCTCTAAAACTAACGGTACCCCCCATACACCCGTAATGCAAAATCTTATTTATCTCGAAAACGGCTCTAACGATTTTGATAAAAAAAATTAGGTGTGATATTATGGACATGGACTACGTTTTGGTAAAAAAAAATTTGGGGCAAAATGTTATTAACGGTACCTGTCATAGAACCGTTTTTTTGATTTTCGACTTTCTCATTAACGGCTCTAACGATTTTAACCAAAAATTTTCAGCAGGAGTCCCCCTAAGTTTAAAATAATATTGTATATAAAAATATTCGAAAAATTATTTGTTGGGTTTTTTTTTGAAAAATTTTTTTTTTTGAAAAATCAATATCTTCAAAACCTATGAACGATTATTTTTTGAAATTATTTTCTAAAATCAATATTATTAAATACTTAAAATTCGCATCCCACATTTTTTTCTTGAAAAATTTTAAAGAAATTTCTTATATAAAAAATTTATTTATTTAATAATAAAACGATTTTTTAAACTTTGTTTGCATAAATTCATACTTTTCTAGAAATCAGACGGCAATTTCATTTTAAATTCATGTTTAATATTTATAAAATGTATCTTAAATTCCAAAGTACTTTTACATAAGAGCAAGTTCGTGCGATCCAGTCGTGCATTTTATTTTATTTTGTTTTCCGAAATATTTACCATGGCTTATTATTTTTTTTAAAAACGTTTTCTTTTCGGTTTTCGATTCTATAATTTTTTGAGAATTGTATGTTCCAACATTTTAAAAATATCTAATTAGGAATGCTGGAGACACTGCAAGGCCTTGAAGGTAGAAAACTGGAATTTGAGTTTTGAGCGTCACGTAAATTTATGCAATGATAAGAATGTGATTGCTCCGGCGAATATAGTTCCCTGTCATTAGGATCTAGTTCTTGCTGGAGATGTTGTACTTCTGAGCTGGGATGATCTTCCATAACATGTTCCTCATGATTTTTCTGGATGAAAAAGCGTTGCAGTATGTGATAGAGCTGTGTATAAATCATTCATTTCAAATGATCGAATCGTTCAACAATCGATTACGAAAATGATCCGATCATTTCAATCGATCGGTCATTCGATCATTTTCATTTCACTGAAATGATTTAATATGAGTACTGTTCCTATTCGATTTTAATTTCGATTTCGATGATAAGATTGACTTGTGGCTTTGATAATTCTCACAAAATACTCTATTATTGTAAGCCATAAATTGCCAAATAACATCGAATGATGGCTACTTTGTACATGGATTAAAAAGTGTCAAAAAATTCAAGAAAAAGAGATTTTATTTTTTGCTCCGGAAAAGAGCAATTTTAGGGCTTTCGGCTAACATTTTGTACGAAACACACCTTACGTCAAAACTGAATTCGTTCTCTATTCGTAAAGTCATAAACTGTCAAATTCCATAAAAGGATGGCTACGATGTCGATGGATTAAAAAACGTCTATATATATCCAAAAAAAGGCATTTTATTTGTGCTTCGGAAAAGGGCGGTTTTAGGGCTTTCGGCTATTATTTGGTACGAAATACTACTTGTACGTCATAACTGAATTCGTCCTCTATTCGTCAAGTCATAAACTGTCAAATTGCATCATATAATGGCTACGATGTCGATGGATTAAGAAATGTCCAAAAATCCACATTAAACATACCGGATCCTGATACATCAAATAACATCAGTGCAACCCAACAATTGTTTTTTCGGCCTTCAACTTTAACAACCAACTCGATCAGTCATGTTCTTCAATGCCAAGTTCAACCCAGAAATTCCAGTCAACCGTCCATTTGGCGTTCATAATCCACATAGATTGAATCGGAACAAATGGAATCGAGTAATTCATGGTTAATCGAGTCAACTGATATCGAAAATTGAGACTCATTGAAATGATTGAGATTGAAATAGAAAATCGAGAATCCAGAATCGAGATTCATCTAAATGATTGAGATTGAGATCGATTAAAATGATTGATTTCGATCATCAATACTTTTCGATGATCGGATCAAAAAAAAATCGAATCGATCCTGATTGACCCAGCTCTAGTATGTGATAGAGTCCTCTGCTTAAAGCTTGGTCTTTATTCCTAGTATGTTGGTTGGTTGATCGGCTTTGATTTTTTAGGCAATCCAGCGTAGATTATCTTGTTGGTGGTTCGAATTTCGCAACCTGTAAATAGAAAGTCTGGAATAGAAAATTTTTGATTATTTTAACCAAGTGATTAGGAAGGCCAAGTTCCAAGACTTCGGTTTTTTGAATGTATTCATTTTCTTTTTGTTGAGTCCAAGTTCAGCATCGCTATGAGGTCCCAGGAGTAGATGTCTAGTACAGTGTTTATTCGGAAAGTCACACGGGAACTCCGCGAAGACATCTCTTTCTCTATAGAAAACGTAAATTTTGGTAACCCTTTAAGTAAGCCTTTAAGTACGTACAAATATTGTTAAAAATTTTGTCTTTTCCTGCTGATTTTATTTGAGTTTTCCGTAATGATAATGTGAGTGAGAGAAATGAAAACATCTTTAAGTAGCGGCTTTAAGAAGATTTTTCTTCGTTGATTAAAGTCACGGTGTCGATGGTACCTGATATTTCTTCAAAATGTATTTTTACTTCTTCGATGAAGTCAGGAAGGTGTATCGGAGGGCAGCCTTTGAAACTATCATCAAAGTTATTGGCGAACGCTTTAGCTTAATCAGCATAAATTGTTGAAACTTCTTGTCCGGGTGAAGCATGATCTCTGGTATAAAATTCACTCTTCCAATAATCAGAGCCTGGTTTGATATCTTTAAGCCTTTTACTGTTAATGTTTAGCTGCCTGGTTGAACATTTTATTGATGTACTGAAGTTCTGAATGCAGCCACCAGTATTCATCAATCTCCCTATTGAATGTCCTTATGTTTTTGCGAAGTGTTCGCCGGAGAGCTTTTATATGCTGGGGAAAGTTTTGCGTACCTGTCTCTGCTGGTGCGAGGAGGTTTCTACATCTCCAGGCCATTTCTGACTACTTTTTCGATTGAGCTATCGATATGATTGTTGCTGACTTTTGGGAGGTATTCTTCTACGTCTGAACGAAATTCTCTCCAATTTATTTTGTCATATAGGATTTAAAATTTGTGAATATGTCGTTCAGTTGTAATCCTGTAATTCAATGTAATTCTTATCTGAACTACCTGATAGGCCGTGCGTCGCACTAGAGAAGATTTTTAATATAGAAGATTATTAATACCTACAGAAAAACTATTAACAACAAAATTAAATTCAACTCATTTGATCCATAGTGGCTTTGTTCTTGAATTCCATATAATTATTTAAAAAAAAAAGACTTGTTGAGAAAAATTAGATTTTAAGAAAATTTTGTTAACATTTTACTATAGCGACGAGAACTGACATTGTCTATAACAACTTTCTCATTTTTGACAAAGACATCGCCAAACCATATAGCACACCATACACAGTGGATGCAACGGTCTTTCGAACTATAAGACTATATTTACACATTAATGCTTGTATTTAATTTCTAACTCGACCTAAAATAGGCTTTAAAGAAGCTGCAAGTTAAAATATACCTTTCAAAATTTGAAACTTCGATAAAAAAAAAACTTAATATAAGCTTTATGCAAGTATTAAGTTAAGAAAATTTAAAAAATTCTAGATTCTTATAAGGACACTGGCACCTCATTTGCAAAATGATTTATAGATTTTAAATGACGTACTTCCATTTGGGTTATTCCCATCCACAGGATCCCACGATTCTGGTAAGTTATTGCAGGTTAATTTAAGGCAACCATATCTCCAGGAGAGATACTACTTTGTAAACTAATATTTGTTCCCACCAATAAATAGATTATTAAAGTTCCCCATCAGTGATTTCCAAGCGGAAGTGCTTGCAAAATATATTTCCACGTGTGAACTGAAGAACAAGAATATTCATACATATCTTCATAGATAGCCAGGCAAGAATCAGAGCCATTTCGTCAATTATCACGAAGTCATAACTGGTCGTAGTGAAATAAAATTGGTCGGTGAAACAAATTCAACCTTCGATGGGTCCCGGGATACCGTGACATTTATGGAAATGGCTCATGAACTGGCCAAAAATGATTCACTTGAACCGAGCCAAATTGTAACCTGGGTACTTACATATGTCACGGTTAAATTCATCAAAGTTTCCTCAAGACCGCAATTGATAGATGGTCAACAATTGACACCTGTCAACAACTGATTCCTGCAAGTAATCTTTGGCCATATATTTCAATGAAATAAAATGCACGACTGGGTCGCACAAACTTGCTCCTGTGTAATAGACTAGGAATTTTAAAAAAAATTCAAAAAATATTTTTTTTTTAAGTTTCGAAATGCAATGTTTTTTAAACTTTTTAGAAGCATAATTTTATTAAAATCCGTTATGTCGATAATGAGTAATTCAAAATTTTAAAAAATGGTTCTATGGTAGGTACAGGCTGTAATATCTGAATGTCAATTTTTTTTATTAAAGATCGTAAAAATTAATTGAAAGAAAAAAATTTTTATCAAAATTTTAGGTGCCGTTTTCGAGAAAAATACGATTTTCGAAAACCATTTTTTAACATTTGTATTAAGGGTACCGTTATTTTTAAGTAAAATAATTTTTTTTGTCACATTTTGTAGATTATTAAGAAACTTTTATTTATCAAGTTTAAACAAAATCTAGCATGGGGTTTTCGAAATATTGAGTAAGTTTTTTTCAACCATTACCTATATAGCTTCAAATAAATTAATTTTTTTATTTTTATTTTTTAAATCTGTCGAACAGTTTTTGAGAAAAAAAAATATTTATAAAATTTCGAAAAAAAAATCGTATGGCAGGTACCGTTATTTTTGGTCTTAAAAAAAAAAGAAAAAAAAATGTTGGGGGAAAAAATTAAAACTGATATCTACCAAGTTTGACGAAAATCGGCCGAGCTGTTTAGGCTGTAGACGAACAGACAGACAGAGAGACAGACAGACAAAATTGCCAGACCCACTTTTTTGGTCTTCGCTACTCGTATCATCGTAATGTCAACTTTGATCGAAATCTCGATTTCGATTTTTTTACGAATGCATATCTTGCCTTATAGTACCTACATAAAGTAAAAATAGAGTAACTACTGAAGCAAAGCATACGTCAATAGAGTCCTCAATTTTCTCTCTTAGTTGAAGTCCTTACGGATCACAACTCAATGGGAACCAATATGAGCAGAATTAACGTATACTAGCATACAAGCTCACGAGAACTAAAAATTGTGGATTAGTCCTTTTGCTCTTGCTCGAGGGGCGACAGCCCTCGTTGGCCGAACAGATCCTGCTTTTGCTAATAGAGGATAAACCCCCTCTACAATCTGATCATTAGACTACCAGTTCGGCTACATTTATTTACAGAATCTAAAAAAATAAAAAAGAATAATAGTCATTAAAGGTTGACTAAGTCTTCTGTCTTGTAGTTGTAGTCGATTGTTAGCGCCTCATTTCTGACTTAAAAAAAAAATTAAATATAATCATTAGAGGTAAGCTTAGTTGATTAGTGATATATAAATGATTGTGATGAATTCTTAAAGATTCTTTAAAGAGGTTCTAACAATTCCTCATGAGCTTGAAATAATTCAACCATTGCTGAACAACTCTCTATGGCTGACCAATTGCTGAAGCTGAGTGACCATTTTCTACCTTTTTCGAGGATATATGTACTTCCTTTTATTTCAAATCCCACAAATGAGATCTCGAAACTCCCTTAAATATCTTAAGAACCACGAATCCGACCCTGTGAATCCTCCCGCTCCTCGAAATGGCCGTCCGTAATGTGTGGCCAAAAGTCTCCCCTCTAATCTATTGTTGGACTTTAACCAACTTGAATGTACTATGTTCGTATTGTGGTTTAATTTTTTTTTTTCTGTAGTGATGGAGGAGGATAATAACAATTGTCCTCAGGCGACTTATTGTTAAGATTTATATAAATAACAAAAAAAAAAAACACATTTATCGCGAGCACTTAATCTCGCCCGGTCTGATGATGGTCGCGGAATGTGTGTGCATACGCGGTATTGCTATATTGCGATAGCCAAACAGGGCTCTCACTCGCCACGAATAAGGTTTGCATATCAAAATAAAGACGCATGACCATACCCAGGGACTCATTGAGGTAATGTTATAAGGGTTTGAATTCGGTACCACATATAGGTATACGATGGATGATTGCTTTTGGTGATTTACTTGACTTTGTGGGGACTTTGTGTGGGGTGGGCTGGTCGCTGCCTCATATTGGTGTCAAGTTCGTTAACCCTATCACAACGCATTTGTGTGAGACTAAAACTTGGCTAACTGTTCAAGTAGCTAGGACTCGATGCCTATCCTTGATTGTATCCGCTGGAGAATAATTATGCTTTCCCAACGCTGAGAAGTCGGATACATCAGTAGACACCATGGCCACCCCTCTCTACAACCTTGATATTAAATCTTAAATTGTGATATCAAAAGCCAAATAGAATATCCTTATTTTTTCAGGATGAACGTAGCAACCTCTCACAGAGATTTTTTTTTAATAACCCATAAGTCACGTGCAATCAATCAAAACCCATACGAATCTATCATTACAATCTGTTTTCCATCATGGTCCATATAGCTATATGCATCCTACTTCCCTATGTGATATGCGTCTGCCATGTCTGCCAATATGTCCATTGCTAATTTCCGGCTTTGACGCAGTGAACCATAATTGAAATTCCTTCTCAGTTGGCATCACCAAGTGGCTTCAACTCACCCGGTCGATCTCATTCGCCAAATCGACTCCGCCGTCTTCGTCGCTCGTCGCGGAGCGTTCTTCTTCAGCAATCTATACCTACTAATGCCCAATGCTGCCGGACTGACTGGACCGTGTGGAAATCAATTAAATCTAATTCTCACGACCGAGTGACACGCCAAACTGCACATCGCACGTTGCTGTAATACACACGGCAGACGGCACAGAGATGATGATGCATCAGCATCGGTATCAATATCAGCATTGCGCACTGCAATGCAGTTTGCCCATCTCGCACATCATGATCGACCTCTAGCACTCGACTCGGAGCAGGAATCGCCATGCCAGGCTCCGCGCAAAAGAATGTTGTAAACGCAAAAACTCGAAGCTATATTTTTTCGTGTGTGATTGCAAAGCAATAAAATTCAAGGCACAAGGAAAAAGTAAAAAGTGCAACACTCAATTCACTGGCAGCGATCTTTCACAACGAACCAATCATTATGTGTCATCCTCTTCGTCGTCGTCGGACACTTGCCTACGTCGGCGTCGCGTTGTCGGTTGGCCGGTCGGTCGTTCACACACTCACAGAGAGATCGATCTCGATAATCATGCACGCAAAAAACCCGTTCACCCGAAGCCAACTACGTTATTACGGGCAAACAGCGAAGAGACAATGTGTAACGCACCAGGGCAGACCCAGCAGATCTTCAATGTTGTAGGGTGCATCAGGATAAGAGCAAGTAATGTGAATTTTCCCAGAAACCAAGTGACTTTAATGAGGTTACTCAAAAGAGTAAGTGATGACATTATAACTGAAAATGGCTGACAAATTTGAACATGGGATTGGCTAAATGGAGCACCAGCTCATTTGATAATTAAAGGTAGTCAGATGTATCTTTAAAACAGTCCCAAATCTTTTCTGACTTTCAAATATATCGATGGTATTCAATATAATCTAATCACTATAGAGATAAGCCTTAAGCTTTGTGTAAGGTAAGGTTAGGTTGACGTGGCTGTCAGCAGGACAGCCGACACACTTATAGACCATGAGTTGGTCCATTTTGATACCACATTGAATCTTGGAGATTTTCCCCCTATTCTATAAGCCAATTGGAGCTCCCTATAAAGCGAGCAAGATTGCCTATATCTATATTTGTCGAATCACCAAGATCATTATAGAGAAATCTTCCAGACGGAGTCTACGCCTGTGGGATAAAGCAGGACATGTATATATAAAACTTCATGTGAAATTGGGACAGAAACAGGGACTGATCTAAAGTCAGATTTCGAACAGTAATTTCAAATATTAAAAATTAAGGAGATCAATTGTGATGAGACGGTTTGTGGAGATGACTAGGAAAACCTTAACAATTCCAGCGGGAATGGAGGGGACATACAATTTTCTGAACAATTCAAACAGGGAGAACGAGTAGAAATTTTTCATGAGCACTTGTCAGTTCCTCGCAAAATAATTTACCCCTAAAAAAAATTTTTTTAGGTGAAAGCAGCTGGGATTCGATCATCAGAACTGCTGTGTGACAGTCCAACATTATAAATAAATCGCCACGGGGAGGCGGATTTTGACAGGGTTATGGTGTCTCGAAAGCCCTGAACCTATCCCTTCTAATAACCCTTTTTCCGGTATTAATAAGAACTTAGCCTTCCTACATTCTGTTCGATAAAAAAAAGTCTACACTTAATCATCATCACCTCACATATTCCCTTAGGTTCTCATACTAAGAATCTCCATGCCTATGCCTTACCCTAAGTCACCCTAACTTTTCGCCACATCCATAAAAACCAAACAAGCTCAGTATGAGACTCATATCCTACAACATCATCGATCTCACAAGAGAGAGAGCACAGCAGCTTATGGCTGTGGGACTGCGCTGTACAATTTAATCTCAGAGACCGGCCGGGAAGCAGCACAGGTGCCTCAATTTTATATTTGCTGCTTGAAAACTACCACATAACATATAAGCATCTTCTGATCAAGCACCAATAACAACAGCTAAGTTTAGAGTCGCATAAGTCTCATAATTCAATAGTTGCGATGCCTTCAACTTAAATGTAGTTCCTATTACGAAGGGGGAGATTTGGTTGTTGTTGTTAAATCCTCGATTTCATTCATGTTAGCTTGAAGCTCCCAAATTCATAGCATAACAGGGCATAGAAAATGAAAAAGAGCTGTATAGGTGTAATAAACTATTTGACCATAGCTTATGGCTTTCGATTGGCAGTAGTAAGATCTGTTGATGGTCAATGGTGTAGGATTGTGTGTAGCTTGACCAAAATATTCACACTCATTTTACCGCCAATATGTATAAGTATTCAGTATAAGCTGCACATGAGGAGCAAAACAGGAAGTTTGCCAGAAGATTCAAGAAGTAGCTACGACTTTATTGATCTAAAAGCATATTTTGTTTGAACTGAGATTCTAACTTTTGAGTTTGGTTTCCTTCTCTTAAGTTTTGAGAGAATTAAAATTGAGACTTTCAGCCACGGAAGTGAGCTAACCCTGAGGGAGCTTAGAAGGGCTTGTTACCTTCGCCGTTGGCTGTTATTTGATCCTCATCTAAAAGTCCAAGATACCTCTCATCAGGATGTCTTGGTTGGATTACCATTCCCTATCACAGGGTTATAGTGGCTGTTCTGATTTAGCAGTTATCTATCGACTTGTGGAATTTTGGCTTCTTCATAGAATCTCTAGTTCCTGATGTTTTTCCTTCGTATCCTGTTGTCATGAATTCCTGTGCAGATCCGCAAGACCTTCTTCTCGAATATGGAGAGCGTCTTTATTTGTCGTGTACCAACCGGCAAAGCTGTAAGTAATAACCGTTCTGATGAGCTGCTTAATTAGGAGAAGAGTAGTCTTCTAGGTGAGTACCATATGTTTTCGCATCATGGATAGATGCGGTGGAAATCAGAATTGGTTTTTTCCTAAAACACCAGCACGTATTGGGATTGAACTGATATACTTTGCTGAACTTGAATTTGACGTTGTCGTTCTGACAGTTGGGATTTCATCCAGTAAGTTGATCTGGGTGTTCCTTTAGGTTGCGGCTCTTCTGCTTCCTGAGTAACTAAGTCGTCTGATACAAATCAGCTCAGATTTGGCCGAGTTAGTTTTGAAGTCTCAGTGCTGGAAGTACTGGAACAATTTTATGATGTGAGCTTCCTCCCTTCTAGCAGCAAATGTCGGTGGCATGAACTTGGCGAATGTGAGAGATTCATCGACAAACAGGTGAGTCTATGCATATTCTGGCTCTGGTCCGTCCGAGGTGTAAATGTTAAACAGAAATTGTTCTAGTTCAGATCCATGAACTACTCCGAATGTATTCGATGTTGATTAGCACCCCTTCCTATTGGAAAGAAGAATGGTCTGAAATGAAGAAAGTTGTGAATAATTTCAGTTACTAAATGTTTTAATCTTAGTTGGAAAAGTTTTTGAACAGGACCCTGTATCCATACCCTGTCAAATGTTTTTCAATTAGTTGGAAACATCTGACAGTGATTTGGTGTCAATTAAATGAAAAGACATAATCGTTCTGGAACTATAGAAATGGATTAAGCGTCGAATGTTTATTTCTTCAGTTGAATATCTAAGATTGTGTGGTTGTCCTTGCCACCTGAGCGTAGGTTCCTCGAGTATCTATAACTCATGTTGCACAGAAGAAATATAAGCCTTTATCTAGATAAGTGTTTGTGCACGGTCTTCTCTGGTATAGCCATGATTATAGCCGATTTCTATTTTCTGGAAAAGTAGTAGTTGTTGACCAAGTTTTGAAAATAATTGCCAGGAAGGTCATCACTGAGACAGTGCCTTCAGTACAAAATTCGAGATATTCTCCAGTCTTGTTGTTCTTTGGATCACTTCAGTCAATTATTGACTCAATTTCTTTTGCGGGTAGTGAGTTCATGGTAATCAGTGGGGTTTTTGACGGGATTAGTATTAGTGAAGTGTATACTCTCTTCGATTGTTTGTACAAGTTCTACGGAAATGTAAACTTCTTCTAGGAACCCATGCTCTGATGGTGGATTTGTTTTGAAGTTTTTGTTCAAAGTACTTAGCAAATACCTTTGCTTTGTCTTCATTTGAACTAACCTCCCCAAGTGTGGTTGTGATGAATTTTAGCATTGGCCTTTTATACTGTTGATCATTTTAAAAGTATCAGGTCCCGTCTTGATTGATTTAAGTCTCTTCAAGAGGACGTTGACGTTTTGGTGTTTCAGCGAGATTCTTGGTATGATTTTCAAACATTAGAATTCCCTTGAAACGGCCCGGTAATTGATTTGTTGGTGTTCCGTCATTTGTGGATTCCATGAATGAACTTCGTAAGGCACTGTTCTTAAATTTAGACTTTAAAAACAAGAAAAAAGGTTTTGTTTGCCTATGTATATCGTTATTAGAGGTTAGGTGTAGTTAACGCTACCATTTCCTATCTCAAAAACAAAAGTTGTGCTAGAGATCCGCTGTCTTGACTAGTATGAGCGCGGGTTTTTCATTCCTCATTGTTCACCCATTTTAGAAAATCTTAATTTTGAAACAAATTTCAGGTGGTTTTTGTTGAAACTACTGCACCAATTTTTACTCTCTATTTATATAAGACTCCAAGGTTGCAAATTGACTCAGCGTGTGATATCGGTTGATAATGGAGAAGGAAGTGACGGGGAATAGATTGAATACGATTTCGTGAAAAAGTGATTGAATGACATTTGGAAATATTAAGCTCTTAGCAATTTTTCAGTTACGAGAGAGAGAATTTGTTAAGATTAGGTTAAAGAAGAGTAGAATCATGTGTCGAAGAAATGGTCTCGAAAAACTTCCTTGAGATAGGTATAAACTGAAGATTTTTGAGATGTCAAGAGGAAGTGCGGAAGAAAATTTTTTTGAGAAATATGGTTTTGAGTTGAATTAGCTTATATTGGATCGAGGGAGAAGTTCCGAAAATATTTGAAATAATTACAATCGAAGTAAAATGTTCGTGATAGGTAGTTTGTAATTCGTTTTAAGTTTCGTTTTTGAAATAAAAAGACGGAAAGTAACCATAGGATTTTCGTTTCAAGCTTACAAACTGGAAGAAGAATTTAGGGTCCATAATAACATTACTTAAGGTTTGGATTAAATGGCGTTGATAAAAGAAGTGGTTAGGTTCAGTAAACTGAATATAAGTTCTAAGATTTTTAGAATAGTCGGTTGGAGATCGTGAACGAACGAATATTACCCAGAACTTATTCCTCTTGTTTTACAACGATCGTAGGCTGTGATTATAATAAAGTGGAGGGAAAAATATGAAGTTATATGTCGATAAAATGCAATGGAATATTTCTCTTTTAAATATATTTACAGAGAGAATAAGGTCTTGTTGCCTACCTATAAAATTTGCAATGCCGCTAACTTGAAAGAAGCTTGAATCTGCAACGGGATCTATGAAGAGACATTTCTTTGCAGATATGTGATTGGAAGCAACATACAAAAAAGACATGTTAAAATTGTTCAATCTTTTAAAAACTCCATATAATGATCCGCTTTTTCGAAAATCTCTCCAAAAAAATAAAATGCACGACTGAGTCGCACGAACTTGCTCCTATGTAATAGACTAAGAATTTCAAAAATGAATGTTATTAGAGAAAAACTGTTCATAAGCATAAAATTAATTTTTTAAATGACTATAAAAACTTCCTTAGTAGTTGGAGGTAAAAAAAGGATGCTAGATGATTCAAGCAAATATAGGTTTAGGTATGCAAGAACAAAAATTATAAGTCTTTGTAGTAGTTTCTTAAAAAATAAGCTTTTATATGTATAAAAATTTTTAAAACATTTTTTAGAAAAAAATTTTGGTACGCCAATTCAAAGCTTACATTATTGTTCCAATGAAAATTAAATTTAAAAAAAAAATTGTGCCGTTTTCAAGATATTGAATTTTCCAAAAAAAAAAAATAGATTTTTTACAAAATTCAAAAAACAATATTTTTCTTAAAGTTTTTAAATGCAATATTTTTTAAACTTTTTAGAAGCTTCTTTATGAAAAATTTCATTAAAATCCGTTATGTCGATAATTAGAAATTCAAAATTTAAAAAAATCGTTCTATGGTAGGTACAGTCAGTAATATCTTGTTTTCAATTTTTTTTTTATTAAATTATAGATCCTAAAAATTGATCGAAAGAAAAAAAATTTAAGCAAATTTCTCGGATCTTTTTTCGAGATAAATACGAATTTCGAAAACCATTTTTTAACATTTGTATGGAAGGAACCGTTAGTTTTAGGTAAAATACATATTTTTTTCGCATATTTTGTAAATTATTTTAAGAAACTTTTATTTGTCGAGTTTTAAAAAAATCGAGCATGGGGTTTTCGAAATATTGAGTTTTCAAAAAAAAAAAATTTGAAAATTTTTTTAAAAATCAAAAAAATTTTTTTTTGAAAATTTGAATGCACAATAATATTGAAATTGCTGGGGAGCCTACACATAAAAAAATGATCGAAATCGGTCGTACCGTTTTTGAGAAAATTAAAAACAAAAAAATAGTTCCAAGGGGGGTACCAAAAATAATAATTTTTTGGAAAAATTTTTTCAACCATTACCTAGGTTTAACTAAATGAAATTTTATGATTTTTTTTTTAAGAAATCTGTTTCTGTGAGAAAAAAAATTAAAACCCATATCTACCAAGTTTGAAGAAAATCGGCCGAGCCGTTTAGCTGTAGTCGATGTAGGGGTTTTTAAATTGTTTAGAATTGATTAAAAAATTAAAATAAAATTTATGAAAGCGCCTCCGTTGCCCATCGAATATTTACCAAAAAGAAAAAGATACTGGATAACCATTTTTGAATTTTTGAAACAAGTTTCGAAGGCCATATATAAATAAAATATGCAATTGGTCTTAAAAGCACCGTAGACCGAAATAAATTTTTTTCGAATTGCGTCCATAACTTTCAAAATTTGAATCATAGATCTCTATAAACTTGGATCAAATTTGAGTTCAAAAAAACCAGAACAATAGAGAACAATTATAAAATATACAATATCAGAAAAGGGAATATGAGTTTATATTTTTGAATTCTTTTAACAAATGGAACAGTTCTGACAAAAATGGGATCAAACTGATAAAATTTAAAAAATAAAAATCAAATACGTTGTCTTATTTTTTACACTCACACAGTTTCAGTGACTACGGTTTCAGTACCAGTACCAGTCTAGTACCAAGCTGCCTAGCTTACAATACAGTGTAGATGCCAGATGCTAATATATGAGTTTGGTGGTCCGGCTGAGTTAGCGATCCAATGTGCAAAATCAAACACACAATAAGAGACATCAAATCTACTTGAACTCAATCTAAACTGGATGACTCCGTGAAAATGTCCCCAATTTCCCATATCAATCTGATCCAAAGTTTCATACGAGTTATAGTATCAAAATGGCGCACTTCAGCTCTAATTTGGGCCACAGGGCTATACTGCCGATGGTCGCCATTTCTGCCTTACTACTTGCCATACCCCGAAAAATTCAGTTTTGTTTAAAAAGGATTTTTTTTAACCCTGGTGGTTTTTTCTTACCGGGGTCTTTCAACAGTCAAATCATAATTTTATTTTACTCATTTTGGATACTTTTGGTGCAAGGTTATTTTCTTACAGTTATGTATAGTTATACAGACCCACACGTATTTAGGAGTCTTAAGGACATTTTTGTCGCTTTGTTTTTTGGTCCTTTTAGAACTTCAATACATTTGAATTGCATAATTTGCTCTTCACATTACTCCTAATTTCTTTGATTTATTTTGTACCTGATAACACGTTTTTAATTTTCTTTAATTAGATTACACATTCAAGCCATAATTAAATATGGGACAACATTTCCAAAAAGCAGAAATAATCGTTTTAGTTCGGACATTCAAAATCTACCTCAAAACCATTTAATCTTCTTGAGAACATCTACAAAGAGACAAAAGTAATTCACGATGGAATTTCCGTGTTCGTAGGTATAGAGTTTATGTGACAACATCGCCACAGGACATGCAATCATATTACCCCGTCCATCCACACAAAAAAAAAACTCGCATGACACCAAACAAGACTTTAATAATAATTACAATTGCACCTTCACCGCTGTTGGTCATGTCTGTCGCATATATTCGCCGTTTGGTCGTTGTCGACCCTCTTGCACGGCACTTGCACATGAAACGCAAAGATTAAAAACGGTTCACATCACCACATGGAAACTTGGTCCAGAATTACACGAAAAAGAGAAAGAAAAGTTAGAATCTCCATTACCCAGGAAAAATTAAGGAGAACTTATGTTCGATTCGTTAATTAACAAGCGATAACGACCAGAATTACAGGTGTATAACATAACGTGCGACGCAACCAGCTCAGTCCACTCTATCCGCATGTGATTCTGAAGCTATGTGTACAATGTTGTATAGTCGGAGGCGAGGTGACGCGAGGCAATATGGAATCGCAGCATCATCCACATCCACCACATGCCATATATAATTCCATAAGTTCACTTAAAGTCGCTCCAAACGGTTAGATAAACAGATGGAGATACCGCGCAGATGATGCAGAGTATAGTCACAGCCAGGGGTGGATTGATCGGAATAACTTCAAGGCCTATTCCTCAAGCGAAACAGATTTGTATTTTGTTGTTCGTCAAAAAAAAAATAGAAGGTCATTACGACTCGTAGAGAGCATAAATATAGTTTCTTACACCTCTCTCAACCATTCCTGTGTGCGTATTACCAGGAATGGAGGGGACCTACTATTTTTTAACGATGCCGAAGGGCTGATGAGCAGCACTTTTTATGACAAGGGATACTCTCAGTGGACTCAATTCCTCGCAAGAGGCAGTATACTCCTGAAAAACTTTTTTACAGCGGCTGAGAATCGAACCCAAGACCTTCTGCATGACAGTCCAAAGAACTGTAACCAAGGGGTATACTACAATTACTAGAATCAGTAATTTACTATTGAAACAAAATTAGTCTAAACAGCTCGGGGAAAATCAAGGTCTATACTCTGTCCAACAAAAATTGTCAGTACAGGGAAGATAGGACGTTTGTCTCTCATTCTGGTTGCATTGGCATGCATAAGTGTGTCGCCTTGTAAAGCTCTCACAGGGATTCCGTAGCTTACATTATAAATCGCCGCAAATGATAGTAAGAAACGCGTAGGGCTACCGTCTGCCGATTCAAAACGACTGAAAACAATATTCAATTTACCTTTCCCCTTTTTCCCACAACACACAGTTGAAAAGCAATGTGACAACACTCAACATACTCATCTTCTTAAAATGTGCTCTCAAAAGCTTCAAATCCCAAAAGCTCCTTAATAAAAACCACTGAAAAAGCTCCTTGCTTGCAATTGAGAATGATACTGGTAAAGTGGTAACTCTGTTTTGATGTAGATAAAGAGCGCACGATCGTATTGAGTGACACTTAACACTCTTGACAGTATCTCATCAGCAGTGGGATACGACGGTCGTGTTGGGGTGTACAACTTTTTGCAAAGAATTACAACAACAATTCCTTAAGAAAAGTCAGTGGCTTGCTCTTTTTTTAGTGTCATTTTTCCTAACGCATTGTAGTGAGGGTGCATCAGGCGCCACTGCTTTAGAAAAAGCTCTCCCATAAGGCCTGTACTGACAATTTTTGTTGGACAGAGTATAGTGACTTTCAGCTCCCATCCAGTCCTGGGTATGACCCCAATGAAAAATAAAACCTTTTTCACAAAAAAATTTACCCCCATGAAAATTGAAATATTGCCCCAAAAAAAGGAAAATAAAAAGCCCCAAAATAAATTGGTGTATGAATGGACAAAATATTAGGGCTATTTAATTTTTAAAGTTCATTTAAAAATTTTGCTAAGGGTACCTTATCTCAGTTCCCAGGTAGGCGCCTACATCAATAGTTTTCTTGGACAAAATTACCTTTGGAGGCATGGTTTACAGGTTCTAATTATCTTAACCCCTCTTTTGGGACTCACGCTCAATCAACCCCGTTGCTCCCTTTAGGGTAAAATTGGGGCGGGCGCCTATATCAACAGATTACTTGAATAATAGTACCTTGGGAGGCATGCTTCACTGGTTCTCATTACTTTAACTCCCTCCTTGGGTCCTCTGTATCGCTCACGCAACTCGTTGCTCCACTTAGGGTAAGTTTGGGACAGGCGCCTATTCCAACTGAAAGAACCACCAAAAGTACTGTATTTTTAAGAAACTGTTGCCATAGGCGTCTGCTTGGCGACTGAACATATCGTAACTGGAGCAACAGAGTTGGGTGAGCGATACAGAGGTCCTAAAGACGCAGTAAGAAGCACGCGTAGGGTACTGAGCAGGTATTGTTGATCAGTTTAAATTGGGTATATATTTCCATTTCCAAATTGGGGTATTTTCTTTTTATGAAAAATGCCATATTTCTTGGGGCATTTTTAATTTTATCTAAGATTGAAAATATAGGGCCATTTTTTGTAGTGAAATTCGGCCTCAAAATGAGAATGGGTAAGAGACCCCAATTAAACGAAAAGTCACCCCAATTCAACAAAATTTTATCAATTTTCGTTGTTTTTGTTTTTCATAAAAATTTTTGGGGTCATTTTTCATTGTGGACATATTTCATGTAGCCTCCCTGGGTAGGACCTGTCAGTCAGTCAGAGGGTACCTACAATTTTCTTCAAAATCCAGACATTGAGACATAGACCATAAGCGTAAATTAATTCTAATCGCACGAAACGCTTCATAATAATTTGTACTGCCACAAATGCCCTGCATTTTCTTTATGACTGAAAATCTGCACTCCCTTCTCCCAGAAGAGCAAGGCAACTATATAGCCAATTTGCGATGCCAAAATATGTCAAATCGCGCAAATCGCTTAACTTTGAATGGATAGTGAGTTTTGCAGTGGATCGTTGTCATGATGTTGACCATTGACAGCTAAGTTCTTAAAGGCTTTGAAATAATAAGTTAATCTCGCAAATGCGGCCCTGATCAAAGCATTTCTCCAGATGGTTGAAAAATGGTCACACACATATACCAGCCGGTAGAAATGACTAGGAAACCTGTCCACTGGCTCAAAAATTGCATGTCCTCATATCAGGAACACATATTAGCCATCAAAATATTTTTTTTTTTGTTTTAAATATAATTTCAGCCCTCCACCCCCGGCTTGATTGCCATGCTGGCGTGCACCAAGCTCCGAGAACGATATTTCCCAAGACAACAGCATCACTTGGAGTCACTTTACCGAAGGACCATGTTTCATGAGAGATTGAGATAACAAACTCCACATCCATATGCGGAGCACCGAACATATACGTACATTTGTGTGAGCATTTGGAACTCCATAGCAGAGCTATGCCGGCGAAAGTCTATAACTCTGCACGGTTCTGTTTAGAGTACTGCCGCAGCCCCAGTCTCAGCTTGGCCTGGACATTTTTGATGGCAGGAGATGGAGGAGGATCAGCCTGCTATATGGATCTAAGCAAGAGTATGTCTGCCGGGTGTTGTGCGGACACACACAACTTCTCGCACATACCAAGCTTGGTCATATCACACGTACCTTAATCCAGGACAAACACTGCTGCGAGTGCGCAGTTGATTCCAAAGTGGGTATTTATTCTAAGGAGGTTCAGGTACGTATACAATCTACATGATATAGTTGGGCGCTTTGTTGGATCTATCTTTCAGGTTATATCGATCATTGCATCCAATTGCGGACTTGAAGAAAAAAAAAATAAAATAAACCTGAGCAAAAAGGTGTGTTAAGTTGTTTGTTGTTGTTAGATCACTTCGAGCCTCCAGCTATAATCGGCGGCGGCAGCATTGCGTTGGCCGGTTAGTTTGGTCAGTTCGAGCAGACATATGGGCATCGCATCGGTTTCGAATTTTATTTGCTTGAGTTTCATATCGGATCGCTGCCAACAAAGTAGGCGTTAAAATCTCACAAGAATTTTGAACAAAAAACACTCGACAAAATAAAAGCCATCTTTGGCATACACTGAAAAAAAATTATTGTATTATACAGGGTGATTTGCATAAGGTGTGACAAAAAGCTAGGGCGTGTAGGTTGGACTTAGACAAGAAAAAAATCGTATGGGAGGGGGGGGTCTATTTCCCCCCGTTTAGGCGGGAGGGGCAATTTAAGAAAAAAATCACTTAAAACAGAAAAAAAATTATTAAAAAATAACGGTGATACCTACAGAGTAATGCTATAGCGTTTTGAAAAGCCAGAAATACATTCTTTAATTTTGTTCTTAAATAAAGTTGTTCGAGTGAATAGTTTTTGAAAAATTAATTTTCAAAATCAAAATTTTGAAAAAAAAAATAAAACATTTTTTTTAAACAATTTTTTTTCAAAATTTTACGTAATTAAGTATTATTTTTGTATTCAATATTCAATGCTCTTATTAATTTTTGATCAAACACAAAAAACCGGATGTCAAAATGTTTTGTAGTTTTTGCGAAAATCAAAAATAACAAAAACTACTTTTGTTCTAAGAATAGCCTTTTATTTTAGTTTTTATACGTCTTTGGATTCTTAGGTGAATTTACGATTGAAAGGATTAACTTTCTTTTTACTATTTTTTTAATTATCGTCTTATAAACATACAATAATGTGACAAAGTACTGGATTAACCATATTGCACGCATTTTTTCATTGAGAACACCTGCGTGATAGCATTGGATTAATATTGACCTGCGAATGTTTTTTAAATAATGCAACGTTACACGCCCTAACTAGTGACAGAAAAGTGCAATTGCGAAATAAGAACAAGAATGTTCCTGAATCTTGAAATCAATTAAAATAAGAAATACATGCATATTTAGATAAAATACATAATTACTGTTTATTTAAATTTTTAACTATTTTTTAACTAAAGCTTATTACAAAAAATTATTTAAAAAACATTCGCAGGTTAATATTAATCCAATGCTCTCACGCAGGTGTTCTCAATGAAAAAATGCGTGAAATATGGTTAATCCAGTACTTTGTCACATTATTGTATGTTTATAAGACGATAATTAAAAAAATAGTAAAAAGAAAGTTAATCCTTTCAATCGTAAATTCACCTAAGAATCCAAAGACGTATAAAAACTAAAATAAAAGGCTTTTCTTAGAACAAAAGTAGTTTTTTGTTATTTTTGATTTTCGCAAAAACTACAAAACATTTTGACATCCGGTATTTTGTGTTTGATCAAAAATTAATAAGAGCATTGAATATTGAATACAAAAATAATACTTAATTACGTAAAATTTTGAAAAAAAAATTGTTTAAAAAAAATGTTTTCATTTTTTTTTTCAAAATTTTGATTTTGAAAATTAATTTTTCAAAAACTATTCACCTCGAACAACTTTATTTAAGAACAAAATTAAAGAATGTATTTCTGGCTTTTCAAAACGCTATAGCATTACTCTGTAGGTATCACCGTTATTTTTTAATAATTTTTTTTCTGTTTTAAGTGATTTTTTTCTTAAATTGCCCCTCCCGCCTAAACGGGGGGAAATAGACCCCCCCCTCCCATACGATTTTTTTCTTGTCTAAGTCCAACCTACACGCCCTAGCTTTTTGTCACACCTTATGCAAATCACCCTGTATACTCGTGTAATGCATGTAATACAGTGAACATTGGAAAACGTGAACTAATTAAAACCGAGGGTGTTCATGTTTTTGAGATTGTTCATGTTTTGGAATGTAACATTTTATGATTAAAATAGTATTCCTACCGTATTGTCTTACTACTCCTCTTAAAATAAAACATATTTTCTTTCATTTTATCTTCTTTATAGATTTATGATTTTTTTTACATTTTTTACAAAAATACTGGTACCTAGGGGTTCATACCGGGTTATTAAAAAAATTGATTAGATTTCATTTTTAAATTAGAACGTTTTACAAATAAAAGTTTTATTTAACGAACAAAATTTTTAATTTTTGTCTCTTCTATTTTTTGCCAACATTTTAATAACTACAATTTCTCTTAGGCGTTTATGTCGCTTTGGTCAAAACCTTCATCTGAACACCAATCCATCAAAGCCTTTTTAAATATTTCATATTACGCAATGTCAAATTTATGGGGCCCCCGAAGTTTTAAAAAATTAATTCAGTGCATTTTTATGTAGAAATGTTGAAAAAATGTCTGTTCACGTTTTAGAGCTTTTCGATTTGTTCACGTTTTAGAGCAGTCAATGTAAAAATTACGGTGTTCACGTTTTGGGATAGTTCACGTTTTGGGATAGTTCACGTTTTGGGGGGTTCACGTTTTCCAATGTTCACTGTATAGATATTTTAAAAATTATGGGATGGAATACTGTAGGTAGTAATACTTGGCTGTCAGCAGGAGAGCCGATACACTTAGAGCTTAGACCATGAGCTGTCCCATTGTGATATCACATTGGGTCTTGGAGACTTTCTCCCTAATCGTTAAACCAATAGGAGCTCCATATGAAGCGAGAGAGATTGTCTATATCTATATTTCCAAGATCACTAAGATCATTGTAGAAGAAATCTCCCAGATCAAGTATACGCGTTTGGGATAAAGCAGGACATGTACAAAATAGAAGGTGAGAGATCGCTTCCTCCTCTTCTTCGCCCATGCCGCGTTAGGTGCTTCCCTATCAAACAATGTCCAGTTATAACACCTATTATGGAGCCTATGTTCGTCGCTGGTGGCGATATTGCTCCACCTAAGGTTTGTCCTCTGTATACCATCTTGCTTAAGAATAAGCATACACGTAACGATGGACATACCTATGTTTGCCTTATTGGGCAATAAAGGTATCAGTGACCCACTTTTGGCGAGTTCGTCAGCTTTAAAATTTCAGGAAATATCCCTGTGGCCCGGCATCCAACAGAGGTGAGAGGAGGAGAAAGAAACGATCTACAGTTAAGGGCTGGTAGAGAAAGAATCAAAAGACTTAATGACTTCTTGGCTATCCGGGAGAAGCGGGTATCTTTATTTGATATTACGTTTTCCTTAAGCCAAGACAGTACTTCTTTATTTGCCAAAAGCCTGGAATACACTACAGTGATTGGAAAGACGAAAAGGGAAACTTCTCAGTCTGAGCATACACCTTCACCAACCCCGTCAATAGTTTTTGATCCATCGATGTAAAAATGTATTAAATTCTCTTCCAGGAATGCCATGGCTTCCAGAACGGATTGTTACCTGAAAGATTTCATCAAATTGAAAGGATTGGTGTAATCGATGCTACTTGGAAGTGAACCGAATGAATTCAGAATGATGGAGTGGCCAATTTTATTGTTGATCCACTGAGCTTTTAGGCGAATAGCTGTGTTTGCAGTCGTTTGTTTGCAGAATAAATCAATGGAACAGCATGCCAAGTGCTCCGGAGGGAGTCGGGCGAAGTGATCTGCCCATACACAGACAAGCTGACCGTTGGACCTTGCTCAGTATTAACCATTTAGTTGTTTTTTTCTAGAGCTTTTCACCATAATGCCACGCCGCCGCCCGTACGTTAGAATCGGTCCGATTACCGAGATGTATAGCTAGTGAGTTATGCAGGTTTTAGACCCCATATATTCCTAATGGCTTTTTTGCACAAGAAGAGTTCCACTGTGGCCTTTTTAACTCTTTCTTGAATGTTAGGTTACCAACTTAACTTCTTTTCTAAAATAAGACCTAAGTATTTTGGTATAGCACTGGCAGCTTTTGGTCATGGTAAAAATAAAACCTTTTTTTATCATAAATCATGTGGGTGCCAGTGTCAAGCAAATTATTTAACATGGCTCTTGAAAGAAGAGTGCATAACTATGGCTCTAAAACCCAGAGGCACGATCCATAAAGGTCCGTTCAATTACTCGCATTCACGGCCGCGGATATTGACATAATCGGAAGAACGCATTTTGATGACACTAACGCCTTTTGTGCTAAGACGGAAGAGGGAAAGATATGTTTAGCCAGTCAATAAAAGCTAGTAAACATTGCTCCTGAAAAGACAACCACACCTGCAAACCGTTGTCCTTTTTTTAATTTTGGCAACAAACCCCATTTCCCAAACCAATTCTTGACAAAAACCAATGAAATTCTGTACTTCAAAATGATTCCGGAGTACTTCACACAGTGTCAATTTACATATGTATATGGTAACTCTATACTAACGTTTTTTTTAAACTTGGTAGATAGTGTTTTTGGATAATTTCCCCGATATTTTTTTTTTATTTTTTTACCAAAAAGATCGGTACTATAACTATTCAATTTTTTTCCAAATTTAAGAAAATATTTTTTTTTCTCAAGAAGTGTTTCAAAGATTTTTTTTGTGTAAATTAAAAATATTTCTTTAAGTAGAAGGCTTGAAAAAAATTCAGAAAAATGGTAAGTAATTTTTAAACATTTTTAACCTGCTCTAAATTAATTTTAGAATGTAGGAGTGGTCTCTAAAAGTTATGTTTAAAGCGACAGCCTACTCTTACTACTTTCTTACAAGCACTACGAAACTGTTATACCGAGGAACTAGTAGGATGGTACGTTGACGCAAACTCCAAGTGCAAGCAATTATACCGCACACAAAAAGCTGAATTTGAAAATATTCAAACAAAATCTGTAAAGTTTAGTCAAAAATTCAAAAGACTTCTTCAATTTATCCAAACATATAAATTGATTCAATTTGGTAATTAGTACAAATTTTCCCGTAGATCATCTTTTATACCACTTTAAAAACCTATTCTTCAACAAGTCCAATTTTTCCTTTGCCTATGCAGAACCACTAGTTATAGAAGAAACTTTAGACACCAATGAAATAAAAATCGTACTTCAAAAAGCCAAAGATGGAAAAGCAACAGGTGAGGGCGGAATTCCGTATGAGTATTTCAAACATGTAAAACACCAGCAGTTTTTCAACAAAATTCTTTCAACCGGCATCATTCCCGCTTTGTTTAAAAAGTCAGTTATTTTTCCTATTCATAAGATCGGTGATCCAAGCAACATCGAAACTTATCGGGGGAATATCATTTATGAACGTTATGGCCAAAAGATTTAAGGGTGATTTATGTTAATGAACAGATTGGAAAAGTGGATATTTAAACATACTTCTAAGTGGGATTCAGGAAAAACTACAGTAATGTGATATTTGTTTTAACATCAATTGCCAAAGCATTCCCAGCCAGAAATAATAAGATTTTTTCATTTTTTGTCGACTTTAAGACAGCTTTAGACCTTGTGAATAAACTCTTCTCCCAACTCCGATTACCTATAACATTCTTAAACATTTTTAAACGTATAAAAAATATGTACACTGGGTCAGAAGCAGCGGCTTGGGATGGATATATGTTCTCACAATGTTTCGGTACTGACACTGGTGTTTAACAAGGCTTTGCTTTGTTTATGAACGATATTGGCAAATATTTTCCCGGTGGGATTCGGATCGCTAATAGTACAATCAATGTTCTTCTGTTGGCAGATGATCTTGTGATTCTCTCGGAGTCACCAGAAAATTTGCACCGGTTTTCAACATATTGCAACACATATTATGGTCTTACAATAAATGCAGAAAAATTCAAAATCATGGTATTCACAAAATCTTCTCACATTTTAAATAGGAACAGTGAGTTTTTCAGTGGTCATGAAATCACTAAAGATTAGAACTTTTTAGGAGTCAAGCTGAACCCAACGATGGATTTCTAAAATCATCCAATTGAAAAGGCGAAGTCTTCCAAAAGTTTCCTGAATATGACATAGAGAGGAATCAAACACTTGGATTGCCAAACCTTATGGCCACAGCAGTATTAAGGAGCTGATTTCAATAGAGATTAAGTTAATGTTCCCATCAAGAAAGACCTGGAATGGTGACGTTCGTGACGAAAGACCTCGATACAAATATCTTCACTAATGGCCAAAAGATGGTGTGTGGTATTGGTTCAGGAATCTTCTGTGTGACTTTGAAATGAATATATCTAGGTCGCTTAGGCTAGCCGACTTTGCCAGTGTTTTTGATACCAGATACCAGAACCGGAATACGACTTATCACATACTGTCAGGCGGCTGTTAAAACCCTTAATTATAATGCACCATCCCCCAAACTGGTCCAGCAATGCCGGAAAGAACTTTCTAGTCTCAATATTAACCACAATGTTACTCTTATCTGGGTTCCGGGTCATTGTGGTAATGATGGGAATGAAAGAGGCTATTAACTGGCCGGATCAGCCCTTCATAATTTATCTAATTTTTTTCTTAGCGAATCAAACTGAAGGTCGAGCAGCTTAACTAACGGCATTATATCTAGACAGATTTAGCATTTTTTAACGACATTGACGAACTTTGGTTTGGTTCCTTTGATCCCGAACTAGCGGACTGAGTGCTTTGACGGAAGTGTGGAAGGTGTGGGAGCGAAATAATCACTAATGTTACGAACACAACGCAACTGCAGTCGGTGCTGCAAGAGTTGACGAACTTTTAACTTTTTCGTGCAGCAATTTGACATTTCAAATTTTATATATCTGTCAGTGCTTTTAAGTGTTGTTTTGTTTTATTGTGATTTCGTGGTTAAATTTTAATTAAAATTATGGACGAAAATGAAAAAATTATTCAAGCGGTTAGTGAACGTGAAGTTTTATGGAATTTGTCTAACAAAAATTATAAAAATATAAAAATAAAAGCTTAAGCTATTTTATTTACATTTGATACCTTAAAAAAAAGTGAAGGTGCCTTCGGGATAATTACTCAAGAAATTTAATGAAAAAAAAAGTTTCTGGTCAAGCGGCTGATGAGGAGGAGATGGTCGGCAAATATTCCAGGCAGATGGAATTTCTGCGAGACCATTTAAAACCGTGGTCGTGAGTTTATGTTGTTTTTCTCTTAATTACTACACTTAAAAGAAAAACAAAATCTTCAATTTCAGTGTCCATTTTATCGTTTCATTTACTTAAAATATTTACAATTTGCCAAAGATTCAACACCTGACCCAAGAAATGGCAACAAAACATGAAATGTCAAAAAGCTGTACAGTCTCATTGTGGGCGCATAAAAAAATACGTACGACACTTTTTGACAGCTCTTCCAGTTGCAGCTGCAGCTTCAGTTGCAGCATTCTATTGTGTTCAGCCAGTAAATCGGAGTGACTACTGTTTCAGCACCAGTCAACAAGCTGTCGGATGAGTGTGGTGGACCGACTGAGTGATTGATCCAATTTCCGGAACATTTTGCAAAAGCAAACACACATTGATAGACATCAAAACCTACTAGGTTCTTTCTTATTTTTGAACTTAATCCAAGCTAGATGACTTCGTGAGAACGTCCACAAATATCAATTCCATTCACAGGTTCATACGAGTTATGGTATAAAAATGGCACATTTCAGCGCTAATAGGGCCAAATAGCTAAACTACAAGCGTGCGCCATTTCTACCTTCCTACCTACCTATGATATGGAGGAATATTTTTTCACTACACAATTTATTTCGGAACCGGACCTGCAAAACTGTTTACAAGCACCCTTAAGCTCAAGGCAGATTATATCAATGAAGTTGATTCACATTCAGATGCTCCTTTGACCAAGAAAATGCTCCTTAATTAAAAACTTTATAAGAACTGGTGGACAATTAAGTTGCAGAACATTGGTGATATACTTGTGGAGAAGTTATTCGATTTGATTTAAGCAACTTAGTTCAACTAACGGAACAACTTTACAACTATATTTGAAAAGCACGAAACTTTGTTCTAGAAATATTAGTAACATAAGCTCAGCAGTCTCAGAGCAGAAATATTTACTCCTAACTCAATATTAATTTGTTAAACAGTAATTACTTTCAAGACACATTCGACTATAAGAAAATATCATTGATATTCAAGATCAGGTGTGAACTCCTGTACTGAAATGGCAGTCCATACAACGGAAATTTCTAGCAGTTCTATACACTCTGCAACATTCGAGCTAAGGAATACTGCTTCCATTCTATAAGCATTTGTCCAGTATTAAAACACCACCAGTATTAAAATCTACACGAACTTTTGAGGATGCATTGTCTCCTGGTGAACAACTTTTGGGTTGGTGTCGTTCCTTTTACGGCAATTTTTCTTGTTAACAGAACCGTTCATTCAAAAATGAGCCTCGTCGCTAAAGATATTTATGACGGCCAAAATTAGAGTCCTCTTCCCAAAGCCCCGAAACCCAGCCAAAATTCATAAAGTTGAAGTCTGTGAAAGACCGAGTTTTATTGCACGGAATCGACTATCTAAGGTTCTGATGTACACTTTCACGCGTTCCTTCGGGAATTTGGTCTGATTGATTGACGAACCGCTCTTCTCGAATTTGAACAACAAATATTGTTGAAAAGTCGACTGTAAAGGGCCAACAGGTCTACCGTAAAATGGGCGCAATGCGCCCCACGTTTGCACTAAGGAAAACTCTGGTTAATAAAGTTTTATCATTTGGACGTGTTGTTCATGGTGATTTGGCATCAGTAATTTAATAATAAACAACAGATTTGACAGATGTCACCAACAAAAACATGGCTGCCGCAAGCAGCAAATGAAAAACCCAATTATTTTCGAGCAATAAGACAAACTCATGGGCTACGGGAGCAGATTGGTTTTTTCTTTGAGATCAGTGAGGCCAGATTCACACTATTGCGTCGATCTCGATACGCTCCCGCTGCGATAAGATATTTACTCATTGCTTCTTGTGTAAGAATATTTTAACGTACCGAGATTGAATTGGTGTCGGCTCTATAGTGTGAATCTGACCAAAAATATTTATCAATTTTCAACTTTAAAAATGACAGATTTTTGTTGCTTGGCATATGTAAGCATCGAATAAGAAAATCTCTTATTGTTTGAGACAAAAAGGCAAACCAGACAAATCCGGAGCACTGGCGCCAGTCCATCTAAACGTCAAATAAAATCCTTTCAGGAAAAGGAACCAGAAGAATATTATTTGTCGTATTATTTGAACTAAAATATTCTAAGCCCATATTCATATTTGGAATACGTAAATATAATACAAATCCCAACTAATCTCGAGTATCAATTCTTCTTGCAACAATGCAACAAAACAAGGACACAATCCATGATTTATTATAATACCTATACTGCACTGTTTTGATAATCCATTTTTATGCAGGAAAATGAAATAACAGCGACACACAAAAACGAAGAATTTCGAACAAAGCTTAATCTTGTTTGTTCAAGTGGCTCACGTGAAGATGATCCTTAACCTAAAAAGGACACTCTATATATGTTTGCACTTGATTCTAGCCAATTACATCCATTGTCCTTTTTGCTGTGTGTTTCAATTGTGTCCAAGATGCAAATCTCTATTGTCGATGACATTTCAATCCCATCAGTTGAACAAAGACTAGAATCTCCCTGTATGATGTGTCCTTTTGAAGATTAAGCGCCATGCGCTATAGGAGATTATCCTGAATCGGCATCTCTACGACATAAGACCAAGGGGAACACACAAATCACGATTAATACACAAATATAAAATAACTAACGAAATTGAAAATGGACTAATTTTGTTTTTGTCTTCCCAAAACCCATGTCAAAGGACATTTTGACATCTCTCGGGTAACCATTAGGTTACCTGTTAAATTATTAGCCGTGCATCGATTATAATCTATTGGAAATAATAGACCTTTTCGAGTTGTGTTGTTTTCAACACACCACCAAGATAAGAAACAGAAAGGGATCCCTGCTTTTTTATTTGTTGAAGTGAGAAGATTCATATCGGGACTGTGATTGTGGAGGGATCCCATAAGCAAGGATATTTATTGATAATAATAATTGTAATTGGTGATGGTGTTTTGGAGATGCGGTCAAGGGGAATAACTCGATGACAACATGACAAAGGGCCAACAAAGGTAATTTTGGTTATGTCGCACTCTAGGTCCTGGCTGTTTCGATAATAAAATATAGAATTGTCTTCATATCCTTTTTGAAAGGAGGGACATCGTCCTTTCGACAAAGGATGCCGAAAGATTAAATTATGGCGATAATAATTATTATGACGATGATGGTTTTCCTTTTTCGTAACAGATTGCGTTGCTTTGCGGTTCGATGAAATAGATGCGGATTTAAAAAAGAAAAACTCCAATACCTAATTATTGACGAATATTTGAGGAATGACCACACACTGCGTTTTACGTTTTTAGGATTCTTAAATAGAACTGTTGTTAATATTTAATAATTGCGATAGGTACCTGGCAAGGCTTCTCATAACAGTTGCGACCGTAATCAGAACGGACTTCTAAAAGTTTGTGCAATTATTACATAGAAACTTGAGTTTAAGAAAAGTATCTGGGTTCAGGAAAGTTGATTAACAAATCAGGTTTAAGGAAGATTTACTTATTATGAAAGAATCCACGTTTTCGAGACGCCATGGAGCTCCAGCTCTTTTTCGACTCATTATAGACAATTAAGTCAGCAGAAGTCGATGATACTGTGAGCGTCAAAAGAAATTGTACACCTATGAACTGCATTTTTAAAGCCCTGTGAAAGCAAGGGGCTTCGATCTTTTAGTAAAATACTTATGTTATTTTTTAAGGTAGTTTATTTTCAATGAATTGCCATATAAAAGTTAAAGTTAAAATAATGAAGTAAAAATACAATAAAAAAATTTTAAAAATATTTCAATTTTTAAGCGTCAAAAGAAACTGTACAACTCGCCACACATACTGTGCAACTTTCCGCTTATCGGGAAAACAACCCTTAAATTAATTTTGTTTTCTTTACAACTCATAACTAATTGATTAAAAGTGTTATTGAGTTCATTTCCATCGAAAGTTGCTTGTTGCTTAAATTGTTTTTTTTTTTTTTTTAAATTACTTCAAAATGGGTAAACAAAGTGGAGTAGAAACACGACAACTTATTATTAAATTAAGAAAGGAAGGAAAATCTTACTGCGAAATAGCCAAAACAGTGAGCAGATGCCTTAACACGGTAAACAAAGTTTTGGACAAATTTCAAAAGTTCAAGGATGTAAAAGATCGACCTCATTCCGGAAGGCCAAAAAGGCTGTCCGTAAGAGATGAACGTGCTATTGTCAGGGAAGTATGAAAAAATCCCGCGTGTAGTGCAGTAAAGATTGCTGAAAATATTAGCCAATCTTCTGGAGTCAACGTTAGAGCGAGCACTACTGGGCGGACACCCATAGTAGCGGGCTATATGGAAGAATTCCTCGCAAAAAGCCATACATTTCTGAAAAAATCTGAAGCGAAGACTTCTTTTTATCAAGAAGTATCAAAAAGAAAGTTCTTCATTCTGGGGAAATGTTCTCTTTAGTGACGAGAGCAAATTTGAGATTTTTGGTTCAAAAAAACCACCAAAAATATGGAGAAAGAAAAAAACTGAATTTTAACAAAAAAAATTTAAATTCAACAATTAAGCACGGAGGCGGTTCGATACCCGGGTAGAAAATTATCTAGGAAACACTATCGAATAGCGTGGCCCTAGCTAGATTGGCCTTTATATAGTAAATCCTATGCTGGGCCTAGACAGATGCAAGCCTGGCGGATCTTGACTAATTTATGCTTATCCTGGCTTTATATTGAACCTGGCTAGAACTGCCTATTTATTGGCTTTTCCAAGAGTATCTTAGACTGGGCCTAGATATTTTTAACTTGATGTAGCCTAGATATGAAACTTTTTCTTGGCGATATCTTGGCTATAGATAGTATCGCCTCTTTATTGGCATTGTAACAAATAAACTACAAGGGACCTGGATAGTTTTTACTTGGTGTAGCCTGGATAAGGAATTGTATCTGGGCGTTATATTGGCCTTAGCTAGTGTCGCCTCTTTATAGGCGTTCTCAGATTTTACTTATACTGGGGGTAGATAGTTTTTACTTGATGTATCCTAGATATGAAACTTTTCCTTGGCGATATATTGGCCGTAGATAGTATCGCCTCTTTATTGGCATTGTAACATATAAACTGCAAGGGACCTGGATAGTTTTTACTTGATATAGCCTGGATAAGGAATTGTATCTGGGCGTTATATTGGCCTTAGCTAGTCTCGCCTCTTTATAGGCATTCTCAGATGTTACTTATACTGGGTCTATATAGTTTTTACTTGATGTATCCTAGATGTGCCTATACATATGTCTCTATAAAAGGCTATCCATTATCCTTCTAAAAACATAACTTTTTTGTTTTGGTCCTAAATCGGTATTTTTCAGATTCTTTAATACGTATTTAAGTCTTTTAAACAGTATATTTAAAAGAGAGTTATTTGAGTAGCACTTTGAGACACGATATTTTATATATCACAGTGGCGCAATAGGTAGCGCACAAGCACGGCAAGCGAGAGTCTCGGGTTCGAAACTCAGTGGAGGTAAATTAAAAAAAAAAAAAAAATTCTTTCATTCCAGCAAAAAAACACTTAAAGAGTCGAATATAGGGGAGGCAAAGAAAAAATGAAAATAATCAACAATAATAAAAAAAAAAAATTTTTTTAAGAATTGCCGTAGCTCTTGTGCTACTTGTGAAGATCCATCTAGGGCCCATATAGGAACATCTAGCAAGGCCCATTATATACAGAGCATTAACAAATAAGCGAGGGACAAGCTAGATACTGCTCGGTAGGGCCATGATTGAAACTAAGAAAAACTAGCTGGGGCCTTGGCATTATCGAGTCGAAAATTCTACCCGGGTAATGGTCTGGTGAGGTATAGCAACATATGGAGTTGGGAACCTCGTCTTTATTGACAGTACAATGGGAAAAGAAGATTATCTTAATATTTTAAGAAACATTTTGCCAAGTAGTGTTGTGAAACTGGTTTTAATTGATTCATGGGTTTTCCAACAAGACAACGATCCCAAGCACACATCGAAAATAGTCAAGGAATGATTACTTTACCGTACATCTAAGCAACTGGATCACCCTCCGCAATCCCCAGAAATAAACTCCATCGAACATTTGTGGGAGTATCTGGATAAGCAGATCCGTAAGAGGAACATTTCAAACAGAGAGTCACTAAAGTCAATTCTAGTTGAATAGTGACAAAAAATGTCAACCAAATTGACAAGGAAGTCAATGCTCAGACCCATTGATGCTGCTTTAAAGGCGAAAGGGAAGCAGACAAAGTACTAGTTTTAAGTTTTTTACTTTAATTGAATAATGTACAGTTTCTTTTGACGCTTAAAAATTGAAATATTTGTTAAATTTTTTTATTGTATTTTTACTTCATTATTTTCTGTTAACTTCTATATGGCAATTCATTGAAAATAAACTACCTTAAAAAATAACATAAGTATTTTACTAAAAGATCGAACTCCCTTGCTTTAACAGGGCTGTAAGAATGCAGTTCATAGGTGTACAATTTCTTTTGAAGCTCACAGTATATCCAACGTTGTAGTACAACAGCTACCTTCGGAGGCAGTGGACATTTATGCCACATTGCTTAACAACGCACAGCATATTATCCAATGTTGTAGAAGGCAGCTGGGGTACATCCTCTCTCGAAAAATGGAGATGACAACTCCAATCCGGCGATTCTCAGGTCGACAAGTCTTCTTCCGAGTATCAGTAAGGTATTTGAAAAAATTAAAATTATTATTAGAGCTTTGTCCAAATGGGTGGAGAACAGCAATATCATACCGGATACTCAGTTCGGCGGGACATGAGAAGATTCATGAAGTGTCTAAACTGGTCTCTGATATCTAAAGGCAGTTTACTGGTGCTTGACTGGTAGATTTGTAGAAGTTTTTCGGCACCGAATAGTAAGAGGCTGACAAGACTCGGCTATTAAATATGCTTTATAACAAGCTCAATAGTAGAAAATTTGTTGTCAGAAGTGGCATTATAAAGTCTATACCGCAATCTTCGATATGAGAAATGGTCTTCAGTAGGGAGCCGTCAAATCGCCGATTCTATTCTGGATTCACACCATCGATGTAATATAGGTAGTCTAACTCACGAAATTGCGTATGCCGACGATCGTAGAGCGTAGAGAAGAGCTCCAAATGTCGAGGTCATCAGAGCTGTTTTGCAGCGTGACTTCGACAAGATTCATTGATATTGCAATGACGGGAAGATAAAAATGAACTTTCAGAAATCTGAAACTATTCTATTTAGAACTCCGTTGCATGGAGCCTGCATTGATATGAGAAAGAAAAGGCTCAAGCTAGTTATCAAAGGACACATGGACATCCATTGGCAAGTCAAAGTTTAGTAAAGTACCTTGACATCTGGTGAGATCAGTATTTGTTTTTCCGCAGACATTATATAAATGCTGGCCTTGGCATAATGGGTAGTGATTATGACTATCATGCAGAGGGTCTTGGATTGATTTACAGCCGCCCGCAAAAATGTTTTTCAGGGAACTATCTCTTGCGAGTTAGGTGCATATTCTCCAAGTATATTTCTTATCATGAAAAGTGCTGCAAATTAACCACTCCGAACGGTCAGAAAATTGTAGGTGTCCCCTATTCCTGCTAACACGCACATAGGAATGGTTGAAAGTTGTAAGTAACTAGGTTTAGAATCTCCATGAGCCCAAATGGCATATGACCTGACGAAACAGTTGTTTTACAGAAGCAGGTTTGCTAGCAAAATGGCCCACATTCTTCCGAAGCATGCCTATGGGTGCTCGATGTGATTCAGGGTGGAACCACCTTAAATGAAAAACATTCGGGTGTTTGAGATGCAGTGTTGTAGACGTTGCCTTGGATTACACAGAACACCAGAGTCGGAGTACAAACATTATTATTCCAACCAGGTTCTACACAACGGAGTCAACGGAGGTCACATTGCAAGAGAGATGTCCTCGACCAACAGCCTAATTTTTGGTCAAACTTTTCTGGTTTGATATTGATGCTTTCTGCGTGACAGTGTCGAGGATTTAAGATTCAACAACGAGCTAGCGATATTGACCTCGTCCAAAAGCGTAAAACCAGATTGAGGTTACTGGGTGATTAAGAGCGAATGAAAAGAACGCTTTGGAAGGACCTATCCCAGTAGAAAATTACCGTGAATCAGATGGTGTTCACAAATGGAAAGAAGTTAAACCAACCAACCCCACGCAACTTTCAGAAGTAGACGCCAGCGTTACAAAGAAGACTTGTGTGCTTTCGGCTGTGATAATCAATAGCTTACGCGACTTATTTTTAGTGATTGACCACCTGAAGCCCAAGGGCGAATTTCATTGATGCAGTTTCTTGACGGAATATCAGACCGCTCTATACAAGAGGCTGTTCGAGTGGCTAATCCAAAAACCCTATAGGTGACGCGCTAAATAAGGCCATCGCTATCGAAGCAGCTCATATCTCGATTCAGACGAGTCATTTAGCTTGTGCTGCGGCACTTGAAGACAGGAGACCTCATCAGTCATCTTTCAGCCGAAGGGAAAATGTAAACAACAAATAGACGAATAGCCGGTAAACAGCTCCGGAAAACTTTAAGAGGTCAGCGTCGAGAGGCGGCTCTTGACTCAAGTAAAAAGTCCTCAAATATCCAACATCCATTTCAATGATCAATCAGGTGGATTTCTTGTGCCTGTTTGTGTCGGTGCTGTCACTTGTCAAATGTTGATTGACACTGGCTCGTCAACTACTATACTGAGTAGAGATATAATCCCGAACGGTGCACATTTACACTCAAGTAAAGACGTTATGTGGAAACACAAGGAATTCTGGGCATCGATATTTTGAGACGCTCCAAAGACATTTTAGATTTTTCATCAAATGTTTTGAACATCAGAGGCCATAAAATCCCGTTAAGTAATGAGTGCAGCGAATCATCCCCTTCCTAAATTGGTGATCAAGTGGAAGAATTAATTCGTGTCATCTCACTCAGAACGTCTGACTCTATAGACCTTCCTCCTCGGAGTGAGTTACCGAAGGGAGTTTTGCAAAATCTATAAATCGTAACGATAAAGGTAACTGTCAAATACTAATGCATGAAAATCCTAACCTCAAAAAAATCACCCGTTAGTAACCTGGTTTGACTTGCAAATCTAGCTGATCACGTTGTAAGTGTTCCATTTCAAACGAGAATTGCTACATTCGAAGAAGCTGTCTGGTTGATAAAGTCATACCTCCACATTTGAGTGACCTTTTGGAAGAGTCACAAAAGGATCTTTTACCATCACAGTCGGAAGCTCTGAAGTTACTTTTACTCTAGTCTTGTGACATCTTCTCAGCAGGCCCCGAGGAACTTGTACAGCACTCAATCTATGTTAGTTCTGCAAAACCTATAAAGCAACCACCGCGATGGCTCGCGGCTGCCGATATCAAAGCATGAGGAATCTCGAAAAATTATAGATGACATGCTCAAACGAGATATTATCGAGCCCTGGTCTAGTCCATGGGCATCTCCGATCGTCATGGTCAAAAAGAAAGATGGATCAACTCAGTTTTGCGTAGATTACCATAGACTTAACGATACGACAATAAAAGATTCGTTCCCTCTATCGAGAATTGGCGACACATTGGATGCTGTGGCAGGATCTACTTGGTTCAGTACCGTCGATTGTCAGTCCGGCTATTGGCAGGTAGAGATGCACCCTCGGGATAGAGAAAAGACGGCTTTCGTCACTCGTGATGGCTTATGGCAGTTTAAAGCCATGAGCTTTGACCTCACAAATGCACCAGCGATATTCGAACACCTGATGTCTAATGTGCTACGTGGTCTTCCGCTGGAGTAGTGCCTGGTTTACCTGAACGATGTCTTTATTCATGGTAAAAGTTTTGAAGCAATATTTTCTATAACCTAAAAATTGTTTTCAGTCCACTGCATGCTGCCGGGTTAAAATCAACCGATCCAAATGCCACTTGTTTTGGAGAGAGGTGCGTTTCCTAGGACATGTCATAAACGAAAAAGGGGTGCTGCCTGATACTTCAAAAATTGAAGCCATTGTGAACTGGCCAAAACCACCAAATATTTCTGAATTTTGGCAATATTGCCCGACCGTTCCCCATTCCCCAAGCTAACAGAAAAGAACACCCTATTCATCTGGTCCGACGAGTGCAATGAAGCCTTCCTGCATCTGAAGATGTGTCTTACCACTCCACCGATTCTAGTCCATGTACGTGTTGATAGTCAATTTATCCTGAATACTGATGTCAGTGATCGTGGAATTGGTGCAGTTTTCACTCAAGTTCAAGACGGATTGGAAGTTGTTATAGGATACTTCAGTAAGGCACTTAGCAAAGCTGAGAAAAATTATTGTACTACAAGAAAAGAGTTGCTTTCTGTGATCAAGGCAATAGAACATTTCCATGTTTACCTTTATGGACGTGAATTTTTAATTCGAACCGATCATGCCGCCCTCCAATGGCTACTGTCCTTTAAAAATCCAGTGGGACAACTTGCCCGTTGGTTAGAAAGGTTGCAGCAATACAACTATCGATTTCAACATCATCAGGGTGCAAAACATGCAAACGCCGATGCGTTGTCTCGAAGGCCATGTACTGATGAAGATTGTAACCACTACGCAAATAAAGAAATACTATGTAATGGTGGATTGAAGCACTCCATCGAAACCTTATTATCTATCGACAGCGCATTGGACTCTGAGCAGTTAGAGCAGGTGCAATGTGCAAATGCAGGATGATGTCTTATCACAAGTACGAAAACTCTTTTACTGGATCAGTGCAGGTCAAGACGTGGCCCTATATTGCAAGTCCTGTGACACATGTGCCTCCAAACAAGGCCCGAAAAGTAAGACCAAGACTGAGCTGAAACTTTATTTATCCGGTGAGCCGTTTCAACGTGTAGCCGTCGATATTTTGGGACCATTACCATCGACAAAAAAAGGAAACAAATATGTACTGGTGCTAAAGGATTATTTTACGAAGTGGGTTGAAGTATTTGCGCTTGTGGACCAGACGGCTGTCACTGTAGCCCGGAAACTTGTAGATGAGGTGTGCTCTCGTTTTGGTGTACCTCGAAAGCTGCATTCCGACCAAGGGAGAAATTTTGAGGCTGGGCTGTTCCAAAAAGTTGTGCGGATAATGGGAATCCATAAAACAAGAACTACACCTTTGCATCCTCAATCGGATGGTCTTGTAGAAAGGATGAATATGTCGAAGTTTGTCAACGATAAACAGGATAATTAGGATGAAGGCCTACCACTTTTTGCCATGGCTTATAGTGCTGCTCAACAAGAAAGCATTAAACAATCTCCTTTCTCGATACATTTTGGAAGACAGATGAGGCTGTCATTGGACCTACTCTTTGGAACTATACCAGAGGAAGTGTCTGTGAGCGATTACGCTATAAGACGCTGCAAGAATATTTAGGAGAGATACATGAAAAAGCGAGATAACAAATGCATCAAGCTGCTGCAAAAATGAAGTCCAGGTATGACTTATCTTCAAATTTTCTTCGATTTCAGGCTAGACAATTTGTGTGGTTTCACAATCCTAAGCGAGCAGTTCGAGTTTGTCCAAAATTGCAGTCGGATTGGGATGGACCCTATCGTGTAATGGAATTGATTACAGATGCTGCGGCCAAGATCCAAAAGCTACCAAGGAACCAGTGGCGTAGCGTAGGGGGGGGGGGCGGAGGGGGCGGGCCACCCCGAGTGGCAGCCGGCCGGGGGCGGCAAAATGTCGGGTAGAGTAGAGATCATATGTTTCATGACAGAACGTTTGACAAGTCAATAAACAACAATGACGTAAATTTAAAATTTTCACCCTGCCTGTGATTCGTCGTTGATGCTCTCGGCTGATTTCCGTGAATTCGTAAACGGTGAGTAAGGCCGTAAGGGTGCATTCTGTTATTGTCGCGCGACTTGCGAAACTAAAACGGAATGTTCCAAAACTCTCGCGAAACTGAAAGGGAGCGTTCCAAAACATTTATGAGTGCGAGACCGCGCTGGGCTGCTTCTGAATCAGTGAATTCCGTGACGTTTTTTGGAACTCTGGAGAAGCTATTTGCTATTTGATTATGCATCAACTGCTCGGTGGAACTCTTTGGTTACCGTCACAGGTCAAGCAGTGAAACGAGTCACTGAAACGCACTAGAGCGCTAGACATGAAGCTGTCAAGTTTTTAGGAAGTTCTTGAGGTAATAGAAGAATTGACGGATTCATCTCAAACTTCCGAAACAAGATCGGGAGCCAGTCTTCTTCTGACACCCATGCAGTCATTCAACTTCCTCACTTTTCTTGGCTTTTGGGCTGCAGTGCTACCTGAAGTAAATGACGAACAGATTTACCTGCCAGCAACGAGGACTGAGTGTGATAAGTGTTCTCAGAAACTCTGCGCTTTAAAAGCTCTCATAGTGAACAGCAGAGACCGTTTCGTCCAAGCCGCAATCGACTTTGCTAATACTCTCAGCGAACAACTCGGTATCGAACTCAAAACGAGAAGAATTCGCAAGAAAAAAACGCATGCACAAGCAGGAACTCTAAGGTGGTGTTCGCATCATTTGACAAGATCATTCAAAAAATGACGATTTGATTCCAGAAAGTTCAAGAAATAGCGGAAATAGTTCGGATTTTTGACGCCAGCGAAACTTGAGGACAGCAAGAACGAGTGTGATCTTTTCCATGTACATATTAGAAGACATCGACAAGGACGAGTTTCAGATAGAGAGGAAGCTTCTGCAGCAGTTTGTCGCCAGTTCTGAATCAGAGGAAGATATAAGGAGCAAAGGACCACTAGAGCTCATCCAATTCATTCAAAAACTGAATCTGGGAATTCATCTTGATTCGTATATATTTGACTTTGGCAATTAGTGTCGCTAGTTGTGAGAGAAGTTTTTAGAAGTTGAAGTAATCAAAAATTATCTCAGATCCACTATGAGTTCCACTAGACTATCAAACTTGGCTATATTGTCGATTGAACAAGAATTGGCTGCAAATATTGATTTTGACAAAGGTATTTCTGACTTCGCTGCTCGTAAGGTCCGTAGAATCCGTTTGTGAAACCGCTGATCCTTTTTCAGTGCCGTGTTTTGTCTTTACATTAATTGGTGTAAACAACTAACAGTTAAGTAGTTTTTCCCAAGAAAACTGTTGCTACAGGCGCCTGAACATACCCTAAGCTGAGCAACGGAGTTGCGTGAGAGCGGGTGTGAGCCCCGAAAAGGGAGTTAAAATCCTGAACACCCGCGAAGCGGGCCATTCAAGGTACTGTTGCCCAAGAAAACCCAGAACGTCGGCCCACGATAAACAATTATGTATTATAGTTTTTTTTTGCAATTTTTTCAAATACTTACTTCTGCCCAGATTCAACAGTTAAAAAAGACATAGGGCCAAATTGGTCTAATGTCACTTGGCAAAAGTGACTTACGGCCAACTCTTAAAATTTGGTCTATTGTCGCTTTTGTAAAGTGACGTAAGGCCAATTTTTTTAATTTGGTCATATGTCACTTCGTTCGTTCAGTTATATTTACGTCATACAATGAAATGTCAGATTTTTCTAGAAGAACGATATAACCAGACCACGAGGCTATTTTTGTGTCATTCAAGTTTTGCGCTAATAAAGTTTACATTACCACGATATTCTCTAAAATTTATTCTGAGAGTTTCTTTCTTAGGTGTTTTTCTGTGCCGGAATTAAAGCAATCCCTGAAAATCATAATAATATTGTTTGTTGAAACATTTTCCACTCGAGATCATAGCGTCACCTCAAATAAGAGAATTAATTTCTATGACAAATGAAACATTTTTGCAAAGTTTCATCATTGAGCTTTTCAGGGTTTATGGTATAACAAAAACTGTCATTCCCTTCATTCTCATGATAACTGAAACGTTTTTCTTTCATGAGTGGGGGAATTTTTTGTCTTGTCTGCAATGTCCTATTTTATATTATACTCTGTCCAACAAAAATTGTCAGTACAGGCCTTATGGTAGAGCTTTTTCTAAAGGAGTGGCGCCTGATGCACCCTCACTACAATGCGTTAGGAAAAATGCCACAAAAAAAATATCAAGCCACTGACTTTTCTTAAGGAATTGTTGTTGTAATTCTTTGCAAAAAGTTGTACACGACCGTCGTATCCCACTGCTGATGAGAAGATGAGATGCTGTCAAGAGTGTCAAGTCTCAAGTGTCACTCAAAACTCAATACGATCGTGCGCTCTTTATCTAGATCAAAACAGAGTTCATCATTCTCAATTGCAAGCAAGGAGCTTTTTCAGTGGTTTTTATTAAGGAGCTTTTGGGATTTGAAGCTTTTGAGAACACATTTTAAGAAGATGAGTATGTTGAGTGTTGTCGTATTGCTTTTCAACTTAAAAAAACGCGCCTATTATCTTACCGCTTGGTGTTGTGGGAAAAGTTAAATCGAATATTGTTTTCAGTCGTTTTGAATCGACAGGCGGAAGCTCTACGCGTTTTTTACTCTCATTTGCGGCGATTTATAATGTAAACTATACGGAATCCCTGTGAGAGCTTTAAAAGGCGACACACTTATGCATGGCAATGCAACCAGAATGAGAGACAAACGTCCTATTTTCCCTGTACTGACAATTTTTGATGGACAGAGTATAATAAATTACCGAAAAACCATATTTCTTGACCTTTGACCCCGTGTAAAAAGTCTAGCGGATTACGGATTGATGTTGAACATTCACCAAATTGGCACTAAGATGAATTCAAACCTTATATAGTTTTCCACAACCTTGCAGAACTGTATGTATTATTTTCGTGGACTTTATGTAAATCCAGTTAAAGTTCTTTTGCCTACATAAACCAGTAAAATTCTAAACCCCAAATTCTTCAAATTCACACAATTTTGTAAATAATATTCACGATAACTATTCCTACCTCTAACTATATCTAAATGTTTCATATCTAAAGATTCTCGCTATCGGCTCAGCAAATAAAATAAAATAATAAAACAAAACACAGGTAGGTACGTACCCGAGCCTAATTAACCTTCCAATCTGCTCCGAGTGATGAGTATTTACTTAGTTCGTATTCGTAGGTACCTCGACTATCATTAATAAACTTACAAGATCTCAAAGAAAGGGTTAAGAAAACTAAAGGGTTAAAAACAAATATCCATCAGCAGGTAGTTAAATATTTTTAACCCTTTCGCATTTGGGACTTTCCGATCTCTGAAATAAAAACTCGCGACACGCCTGAAATTCGAAACGCGCAACCATCTTTTGTCTCCAATTTATTGTCCCAGGACTCATTAGGATATAATTACTCAAAGAAAAACAGCCATCAAGACGAACAATCAACAAAAAGAATCCTTTCTGTAGGTATACGAGTATGTGTTGGCACCGATATCTATGTATACACATAGAAAGATATCACAATTATCATCAGGGTGTTAATGTATAAATTCTTAACCCTTTCATTGCATCGGCTCAGGTTTTTATTATTTTTTACTACCACATTTATGACAGAACGCGTCATCTTTTATTTCCTTTAACCCTTTCGTGTCGTCTCTCTAATTCATAAAAATACAAAAAAAAAATACGTTGGCATAGTAAAACCATACAAAAAGGACGAAAATATAGAAAAAAAGATCACATCACCTAAAATGCCATCAATAAAACGATGCTGTAAACCAATCAGGATCGCATCTTTGTCAGAGTCGAAGTCGGAGCGGAGTCTTGCGTGTCCTGAAAGATCTTTTAAATTCTTATACTCGCATATCTATGGAACCGGATTGTACGGTTTTATTGAGGATTTGCATGGTGCGAGAGGATATCATAAAAACGGCATACACATAATAATATGAAGGTAGGTAGAGGATATCCTTGCACACGAGACACATCATTTTCGTCATTGAAAAGTGTTTTGTCGTTCGTATCTGGTTTTTGTCTCCGGACAATACGAAAGGGTTAAGAAATTTTAGTGAACTTTTCAGGATTTTTATGATCAGGTTGATTTGGTTATTTATTTTTATTTATCTATAGAATTCAGCGGCCGACAACAAAGATTTCTTTTATGCCAGCAGCGCAGCGTTAGAGAAAAATATGTATGTATCTGAGTCCCTAGGGACATCTATAGGGTGCTATTAGGTTTATACTCGCTTAAGGAAATGAGCAACTAGGTGTTTCTAAACGAGGTATATTTTCTATCTTAAACATTTCTTGAATGAAACGGGATTAAGATTATAGCTGATGAAATGGCCCATAATGTATAAATGTATATCTTCTGGATTAATCTAAATGAAATGACAAACATGCTAGCTTATCATTTTAAAAGAAGAATTAAGTGAAAATCATTATTCTGCACCCATCTTTTCAATTTAATTGATTTGCTTAGCGTAAGGTCCTTTCTAGATTATTGCAAGGTTAACTTTAGCTACCCAAGCAAATTAAATAAACAAATTACAAATACTCGTAAGGAGAGCCTTAGAGCAACTTTTAAAATGTTGTAGTTTTTAAAAGGGGAGCTCAGAATATGAATCTTCATTTTATATGGTTTTTCGGCTTTTTCTTTAATTTTTAGTTGCTGATATTGTTTGTGAGGTAAACTTGGAACAATATAATTTCCTTTTTATATTTTAATAAAATAAAAAACGATAATTGCTCTCTGTGATCTCTGTAGGCTCTGCGAAATTCAGGTATACCCTAAGCCGTAAAGCTTCGATTTTTTTCTTGCGTGCGATTCGCAAATTCTTGTCGACCCATTGTGGGGCTCTGCATTATGAATGAAATGCTATGTAGGTAGAAATAGCGACTTCTGGCAGTCTAGCCCTGTGGCCCAATTTCGCGGAAGTGTGCCATTTTGATACCATAATACTCGAATTAACCTGTGGATGGAATGGATATGGGAAATTGTGGACATTCTCACGGAGTAATCTGGTAAGTTTTGATGTCTCTTATTGTGTGTTTTTTGCTTTTGCACAATCATCTGGAAATTGGATCACACACTCAGCCGGACCACAACACTCATCCGACACAATCTACACTGCGCCAAGCTAGGCAGCTTGTTGGCTGATGGTGCTGAAACAGTAGTCACTCCAATTGAGTGATCATCTGGCTCCACATCTTCCACACTTCCGTCAAAGCACTCAGTCCTCTAGCTCGAAATCTAAATAAAATCACAGAGAGGCCACAGCACAGAAATAACCGAAGTTCGTCCTAAAGCCATTTCGTCGCGTTGAGAAAAGTGATCAAGCCTTTGATCTTCATTTCCGAAAGCTCGTCAATGTCATTAAAACATTCCCTTGCTAATGATTGTGCTCGAAATTTGGCCAGATCAGGGCATTTTCAGAGGAAATAAAGGACTGTTTCCTTTTCCCCCTGGTCCCCACAGCTATGCTTGGCTTCGTTGCATTATCTCCTATTAGGCAGTGTCCGCTACAAGTAAGTACTTACGATCCTGGCTATGTCTTGCCTGGGTCTGCATATCAGATCAAGTTTTCGGAATTTATTATAGGTAGGCCAAATCTTTCTAGATATAATGCAGTTACTTAAACTGCAAAATTGAAAATATTTCATAACTCTGTGCGGCATGTTGACTATTAATGCCAAAATAACCCAGATAAGAGTGATATTGTGGTTAATATTGAGGCTAGCAAGTGCATTCCGGCATCGCTGGGACCAATCTGGAGTATGATGTACTAGAATTAATGGCTTTAACAGCTGCTTGTGTGTCATAATAGTACCTTGCATGTTTCGTATAAGCCAGTTATTCAGCTTGAAAAACACTAGCAAATTCGGGTAGCCCAAACGGCTTGGATATGTTCAAAGTCACAGAGAAGATTCCTGAAACAACACCACACTCCATCTTTGAGCCATTAGTAAAGATAGTTGTGTCGAAGTCTTTCGTCACGACGCACGTCATCATCCCCTTGAAAATTACGCACATTTAAAACCTCATGGATAAGTATCTTCCGTGAATTAACACAAAAATGTTCGATTTTGCTGGGGGTTCAAAGGTGTGGAGTCCCAGGATACGTTGTTGATCCTTTAGCCTTGGAAACCTAGTGATTTTTTTTAACTATCTAAAATCTAGACAAGAATTCATAAAAACTAGTCTACCTAATAAAAACTTTCAACTAACTTACGTACTGGATCTATGCGGGCGAAACTGTTATTGAGATAACATTGAATTTTTATTTCTGAAACATACATAGTTCCTATTTGGCAAGTTATGCATTCGTAAAAAAATCGAACTCGAGATTTTGATAAAAGTTGACATTACGATGACAGAGAACACGAAAAAAGTGGGTTTCGCATTTCTGTCTGTCTGCCTGTTCGACTACAGCCGAAACGGATCGGCTGATTTTCTTTAAACTTGGTAGTTAACATTTTTAAACTGCCCCTACACGATTTTTCCGTTTTTTAAGACCACAAATAACAGTACCTGCTATACAAATTTTTTCAAATTTTTTTTTAATAGATTAAAACAAAATCAAAATTTAAAAAAATAATGGTACCCCCGTAAGAACCATTTTTTTTTTGTTTTTGGATTTTATCAAAAACGGTACAACGGTACAACGTTTGGATAGTATTGTATACTCAAATTTTCAGAAAAAACATTTGTTTGGATTTTAAAATCTATTTTCCAAAACTTAATGGCTCAAAATTTTAAATGTTGCTCGTTTAAGGAATAAAACCGGATCTACTTAACACAGTCGTTTAGTTTGGAGACTTTGTCTAACTTTTTCATAATTTTAAACACGTTAGACAACTTTTTTTTAATTCATTTTTATTTTCATTAATCTTAAAACTATCTTAAGGCTAAACAAAAATTCATAAAAACTAGACTAATTACCCAATTACTTACAAAACTAACTTACTGGCCCTATGAGGGCGCTCTAAGCTAAACTATATCTTAATTTAAAATACGTTAGACAACTCTTCTAACTAACGTATACTCAGCAATAGAATTTAAGCGAATTTATGTTGAACAACCCCAAAATTGACAGATAAAGAACTCAAAAACTACTAACTGTACAAAAAAAATTAAAAAGAACACAAATAATTTTTCGACGAAAAAAGCTAATTTTATATTATATAGACTTTGATTGCTTATAGTTATCTAAATTATTTGAAATAGAAATGAAGTATATATTGCTAATTCACAAAATAAGAACTAAATTTTGTTGTTGCAAGGTACAAATTCATTTGTAGGTATAGATTTCCTTGTCCATCGCCCGGCGCAATATTGGAAAATTAAAGATTGTTAAGCAATTTTTACTTGCGACTCATAGGTACTATAAGGCAAGTTATGCATTCGTAAAAAAAATCGAACTCGAGATTTTGATCAAAGTTGACATTACGATGATAGCGAAGACGAAAAAAGTGGGTCTGGCAATTCTGTCTGTCTGTCTGTCTGTTCGATTACAGCTAAACGGCTCGGCCGATTTTCTTCAAACTTGGTAGATATGGGTTTTGATTTTTTACCCCCGGATGTTTTTTGATTTGATTTTTTAAGACCAAAAACAACGGTACCCGCCATACGATTTTTTTCGAAATTTTATAAATATTTTTTTTTCTCAAAAACGGTCCCTGCGATTTAAAAAAAAAATTCAAAAAATTAAGTTTAGTTAAACCTAGGTAATGGTTGAAAAAAATTTTACAAAAAATTAGTAGTTTTGGTACCCCCCTTGGGAACATTTTTTTTGTTTTTGATTTTCTCGAAAACGGTACCACCGATTTTGATCATTTTTTTTATACTAAAGCTTCTAAGCAGTTTGAATATTATTGTGTATTCAAATTTTCCAAAATTTTTTTTTTGGATTTTTAAAAAAAACTTTGAAAATATTTTTTTGAAAACTCAATATTTCGAAAACCATATGCTCGATTTTTTCAAAACTTGACAAATAAAAGTTTGGAAAAATAATCTACAATATATGGGAAAAATAAATTCATTTTACCTAAAAATAATGTTACCCTCCATACAAATGTTAAAAAATGGTTTTCGAAAATCGTATTTTTCTCGAAAACGATTCCGATAATTTTGCTTAAATTTTTTTCTTTCTATTATTTTTTAATATCTGTAATTTAATAAAAAAAAATTTAAAACAAGATATTACTGACTGTACCTACCATAGAACGATTTTTTCGAATTTTGAATTTCTCATTATTAGCACAACGGATTTTAATGAAATTTCGTAGAGAGAAGCTTCTAAAAAGTTTAAAAAACATTGCATTTCAAAACATTAAGAAAAATATTTTTTTGAATTTAAAAAAAAAATCGTTTTTTTTTTTTTGAAAATTCAATATCTCTAAAATATATCTAATAAAAACTATAAATTGGCGTACCAAAATTTTTTCTTAAAAATGTTTTAAAAATTTTGTATATAAAAGCTTATTTTTTAAGAAACCACTACAAAAACTTATAATTTTTGTTCTTGCATGAACCTATATTTGCTTGAATCATATGGCATTCTATTTTTACCTACAACTACTAAAGAAGTTGTTTTAGTCGTTTAAAAAATGAATTTTATGCTTATGAACAGTTTCTCTAATAACATTCATTTTTGAAATTCTTAGTCTTTTACATGGGAGGAAGTTCGTGCGACCCAGTCGTGCATTTTATTTAAGACTGTTTTGTATTTCTAATATTTAGTATATTTACAAAGCACATCTTTTAAGCAATAATATAAAACATCAGTAAACATTTTTACTTCGATTTAATTTGGTATGAAATGACTATTGTCAATATGGATAAAGTATACTTTTAAAAGATAAGCTAGCTATTTGCTCATGTTAAAGTTAGACGAGCTCTTTAACGTTAAAGTATAGTTTATGTCAGGGGCGAACGCAGGTAGGGGTTTTAGGGGTTCAAACCCCCCCCGAAACGACCAAAAAAATAAGGGTTCATTTCGTTATAAGGCAAGTAATGCATTGGTAAAAAAAATCGAACTCAAGATTTTTATCAAAGTTGATAATTGATACATTATGTATAGGGCAGAAAACGGACTAACGGAGCAAATATACCGATACACATATCCGTGTTAAGCTTAAGGGCCGATTTATGGCTAATAAATGATTTCGATTTACATAAGTTTGAGTTATTAATGCCTCCAAGGTCGGAGTGTGTTGAACTACAGCTATAGAAAAAACTCTCTCATTCCGTTTGTGTGAAAGTTACAGTTACAAATGAGTAGCACATAGCACCCTCTGAGAGCGTTTTGGTTATAATTATGTAGTATAATTAACGTAGGAACCAATTGAGTGTTGCTGGTGTCCTTATGTTTTCGTATAACTCTTTTTCCTATGATCGCAAAAGTACAACAAGTTAAAACTTCACGTATTAATATATGCCGGATTTAGTTTTGCAGATTTGGACCACTAGGCGAACCTAGAACTTATTATAACAACTCTATTGTTAGGTACACTTATCACGTTGACTGCCATGTGACCCACCGGTGGGTCACGCAAAAGTTTCTCAGGAGGCCATGTGAACCACCGGTGGGTCACAGTTAGTACATTTTTTCATGAATGTTTTTCATGTGGCTTGAGAGTAAGATTAATTTTTTTCTTCTTTGGCACCTAGAAAAAAGTCCGTTCTTGATAGTACAAAAGAGAAATTTTAGTTTTTTTTCAAAATTCAGGATTTTATTAGCCTATTTCTAGCAAAGTTTTTTTTTAGCTTTAAGCTTAATTTTTTGTACATAATAAAATTAAAATAATAAATTAACTTCAAAAAAAATAATAATAAGAGAAAACTAATGTTTTTTATTGAAACATTCGATGCAGAAAGTTGGGTTTCCGTCACACGAACTGCAATATGTGGAGACTTTTTTAGCTTTTTTTTTGATGCGACAGCTATTCCTTCTGTTTTACTGAGCTCGTTGTAACAGGTCAAGAATCGTTTCCTGGTTTTTCGGTTGATTCTGTCAACCGTTTCGAATTCCTTCAGGTAATGTTTAGTTATACTTAGGTACATGTTGAGCTTCTTGAACCCCTACGCCACAAAGACTTTCGCAAATGGCTTGTCTAAAAGGGCCAATTTGTATGTTTTTGTAAAAAACCAAAGCATTTACAACAGCTGTCGAAAGTAAAAACTCGAACGCAATCTTGTGGTACCAGCGAATTGTTTTTCGCAATGGTGTGTAGTAACTAGCCATTTGATCAGACACACCGATTCCTTGCTTAGCTTGGTTGTACTCAAGAATTACTTCAGACTTTTTTATGTCATGGCCAGCTCGAGCTCTTTTTCCGGTTGAACGTTTTTCCAGGCCGTGTTTTGTGCTCAACATCAAAACATCGCGTTTATCTCTACATTTGGAAACAATCACAGAAGCACACTCTCGGCCAATAGTTTCGTGTTTGCGAAGTTTAGCTACAACAACATCTTTTGGATTTGCAGCTCTATTTTTTCGAAGATTTCCAATAAGATGCGTTTTACGGTTGAGCAACAATTTTGCAAGGGATACCGAGGTGTAAAAATTGTCCGTAGCAATTGTCCTACCCTTGTCCAAATAGCTTTCTGCCAGATCTACGACGATTTGTGTGATGTGGGAAGTTGAAGGTGTTGGTTTTCCTCTCTGATTGTAAGAATAATTTTTTCCGGCGTAAATACAGCTAGTGTATGTGTAACCACTTGGGTCACAGAGTTTATACACTTTGATTTCGTATTTGTGTGCTTTTTCCGGATTGTATTGGCGAAAATTTAGTCTTCCACGCCAAGGAATCATTGACTCGTCTACAGCCAGTACTTCTCCTGGGGCCTTAGCCCTTACAAAATTTTGCTCCAACATTTCCAATTCGATTTCATTTGGCTCAAAAATAAATTATTTCAAAGATAATTTTGTAACAGGTGTCCATTCGTTTGAGGATACTGATCCAGAGGTAGAGGGAAGAACTTCCTCATCTTCATTTTCTGATTACGTCCTCCATCAGAATATTTTCATCAGAATCGCTAGAATCAGCATCGGATTGTATATATTCTTCTGAGTCAGAAGCCTCGAAATCTTCATCTTCGTCGTCAGAATGCTTTCGATCTGGGTTTCCGTAAAATAGATTGGGTCTTATGGTGATATTTCTATCCCTGGCTTACGATCAAAATCTAAAAAAAGTGAAAAGAAAATTAGATGAAAGAAAAATAAACGAAAAAAAGATGTGACCCACCGGTGGGCACAAGGGGCCATGTGACCCACCGGTGGTTACACTTTTAAAACACATAAAAAACACTTACAACTTGAAACTAAAGACACAGTATTAAAACAAAACACACAGAGAAACGTTTAAAACAAAAAATACCTATTGGCACTCCGATGATAATTTTTTTTCTGTACGGTGGCAGTCAACGTTTATGGAATCACTTACACTCTTTTCTTCTTGTTGCATTAATGATATTTGACCTCCATCACAGGGCCCGTAGTAAAAGTCTATGTCTAAAGCTAAGTGTACACGATTGGTAGATCTTACAATATTGTCAGATCTGTCAGTGAAAAACATGCTTACAATGTCTTACAATCGTGTAGTCTTACAATTAATTGTCAGAAAATTTGTCTGACAATTAATTGTTAGATCATTGTCTAACAATTAATTGTAAGAAACTTGACAATCGTGTGTACGCTAGCTGACAATCGTGTAATCTTCCAATTAATTGTCAGAAAATGTATCTGACAATTAATTGTAAGACGGTAAATTGTAAGGTATTTGATAATCGTGTACACACACAATTTATTGTCAGGCCTGCCAATTTTTATCGTTGTCTGACGTTTCTGACAATGAAGAAATTGTAAGATGTTCGTTTTTTAGCATCATACAATTTTTTCATTGTCAGAAAATTTGCAGCCAAGGTTTAATTGTCAGTTTCCATAACCAACAAAAACTGACAATTAATTGTGTGTGTACACGGTTGGTAGAAAATCTACCAATCTCTTACAATTAATTGGTAGGTATTAAGCGGACTATCTGAAAATGAATTGTCAGCCAACTTCTGACAATTAATTGTAAGAGATTGGTAGATTTTGTACCAACCGTGTACACACACAACTTATTTGTCAGCTCATTGGTAGATAATTGTCAGATATTGTAAGATCTTACAATATTGTAAGATCTACCAATCGTGTACACTTAGCTTAAGAATTAATTCCGGAAAAAAAAAATGCCCAAATGGGAAGCACCAAAAACACCCTTGTTGTGAATATTTTCCAACTTTTGGTAACATTATTCAAATTTGCCAATTAGGTATCCGTTGCAACATCTTTATGATGTTTTGTTTTTGCGATTAGCTGTGTGAAATTGTTCCAATAGGTCCTATCCCTTAGAGCAAATATTATTTAGTTATAACTTATTTATGTTAATTACAATAAAGAATATGTAATTAACAAGTACCTACAATATAGTAATAAAATAATCACCCTTATTATAATAGGCGTTTCACTTGAACGACACCCGTCACTTCTTCTGTCGAGTCACTTTTAAGGCGTAGACTCTTAGTCTGTATTACGAAACTTAAACGACAGTCGTTTTGAATCAACATGCGTTCCACATAAAAATCTGTCATTGACAAATACATAGATATTTCAAAACAATTTGTGTTTTTTTTTCAATACACGGTGTCCTGTAATTCGTGTGCCATACTTTTTGATGTGATTCTTGATCATATTCTAAGAAAAAAATTGTTCTACAGTAAAGTCTGATTTTCAACTTTGACATCACTTTTTGACGATGTAAAAAAAGGCTAACTTTGTGTACCCTGACCCATGTTAAGGTTAATTTCTCTGTCATTTTTAGACTTTATTTTGAGAAGAAATACTAACCTTTAAAACTACATACGTTTAAATTGAGGTGATATGTTTTAGGGTTGCCAGATATTCAATTTTAAATGGTGTTTAATTGTTTTTGCCCGAGCAAAATTTTTTGAAGTAAAAACATAAAGTTTTCTTATTTTTACCTGATGAAGATAACAATAATACAACAAAAATATTTAATTAGTGCACCCAAAAACCCAAACATTTTATGATACTTGGAAAGATCTAAAACAGGTAAAAAATCGAATTTTGTGTTTTGTACCTACTTTTATTGCTAATTTTTGCAATTGGTGTGGTTTTCCAAGAATTGATAGTTTTTAGGTAATTTTCAAGACTGTGTACTCATAAAAAGGGTAAAAAGGGTACTTATGCCTATTTGACTTGCTGTCAAAACCCTAATCACCTTAACCCTTCACAGGGAAAGTTAAATTTTGGGGATGACTGTTTAATGGGTAAATTAACTAAATAAGAAGTATAAAAGAATAGAAAAACTCAAAACACATTCATCAGATTATCAAGTTTGATAGGAGCGCTTTTTGAAATGCCTTTAATTAAGAGAGAAGAATACGCAGACATTTTATTCGTTTATGGGTTGTGCAATGGAAATTCAAGAAGAGCGCAACGATGATACCAGAAACTTTACCCTAACAGACGACTTCCTTCTAGAAATGTTTTTGGAAATGTCATTCGAAGGCTTTGAGAAACTGGATCAGTTTCAATTGCAAGACCTAACGCGGGAGCTGCAAGCACAAGAAGAGTTTCAGTGATACACTTCACCTGTTCTGGGTTAGTTATTTTCACCCTTAAAAAAACAAATAAAATAAAAATTACAAACTACACAATACTAACATGTAAAACTTACATCTTTATCCAATTTCGACAATGAGTCGTTTGAAAATTTGTATTCGACAAAAAATAGCGTTCTGAGAGTCGTAGAAGGCGAGTAAAACGACAGTTATAATACAGATTATTGACATTTCTCATACGGAAACTTACGTTCCACTCAGAGTATGGCGTTACGACTCGAAAAATAACGATAAACGACTCTTAAACGCCATTCATAATACAAATTTTTGAAAATGACATTTGTCGTTCAAGTGAAACGCATGCTACAATAAAAGTGAATATATTTATGAAAATCTCATCTTTTTTTGAAAACCCCCCCCGAAATTATTTTCTGCGTTCGCCCCTGGTTTATGTCGTTTAAAATTAACAAAAAGTTGGTTCTCGTTTTAAACATAATATTTAGAGTCGACTCCCATTTTAAAATTGATTAAGAGCGGGTTTCAAATGTTTAAAATTTTGCGCCAATATCTCGAAATCCCATGCTCGACTTCACAATTAAAAGTTTTTGAATACAATCTACAAGATGTGAGCCAAAAATGTTTAACATCTTAAAATAACGGGACCCACCATACAAATTTAAGAAAATGGTTTTCGAAAATCGTACTTAACTCGAAATTATAGGGCGTTGTAACCGTTTCTTAAAAAATTACGCCAACTTTAATGGCCAATTTCATAAACAAACACTAAAAGCACTTTTATCAAAAATCCTCTTAAATTTTATCAGACTTTTAAATCTTTTTAGTTTCACCAACCTATAAAAGGGACGTTTTAGGGAAATTTTTGTTAAAATTGAGTTTTCTTCACATCCCTGAAAAAATAAATTGATTTTTTCTTTCTATAAACGAAATGAATGAGGAAGAATGAGAAAGCATTATGTGTTAAGCAAACGCCAAGAAATGCAAAAAAAAAACAGATGTAAACAAAAGATTTGGAAAGATCCTGTGGCCTAAAATAGTAAAGTAATAAAGAACTTGATTAAAAGCACTGACGGATTTGGTTTGGTTAGTTTAAGGTTCTAAATGATGACCAAACAAATTGAACAACTGCTCCACAGATGCTTTGAAAAGTCGGAACCCCAATTTAAATTCAATATCATCATGAATATCGTCGGAGAATGGATTCCTGTGAATCTGAAATACTCTTGCACGGCTAAATAATTGCTATAAAGTGCTCTTCATCGTCATCTGATGAAAACGACCAGTCTATTATTCTAAATAAAATGCAAATCATAAACATGATATTATTAGCATTCAAATTCAAAATTTGCTTACATATCGGTTTTGTATCTCCAAAAATTGAAAATTGAAATAAGTATGTATTACAAAACAGAAATATCAGCTGCTATAATCTAGTTGTAGCTGCATCTGATGACATTTCAATGACAATTTTAAAATTTAATGAGCCAAAAATGACTATTTAGCTTATAAGGGTGTTTAAAAGCTTGTTTAATCTAAAAGCGCTTGATGAAACCAAAAAATCCCATTTTAGGTTTAGAAGTCTGTTAAATCTTTAAAAGTCCTTCGTGAAATCGGCCATAAGTCTTTATTATTGTAGAATAAAAATTAAATTCCCAAGAAAAATATTGACCCGTTTTTGAGAAGCGAATTTTCAAAAAAAATTATTCTATTTCAAAACTTCAAACAAATTTTCTTTTAAGTTTTGAAATGCGATTTTTTCAAACCTTTTAAAAATCCGTTAGATATGCATATAAGTAATGATAAATTCAAAATTCGAAAAAATGATTGTATGGTAGGTGGCGTGCATCCGAAGCTTTCAGTTGTCTAAGGCTGGCAAGTAAATCAGATTGAATATGAGCAATGGAATTGATTATAAATTGGCTTTCAGGCAGCGGTGGATTGTGGTTTATTGGCGCTATAGATCCATGACTTAAGAAAACTCCACAAGAAGATGTCAAACTAGGGAAAAATCGCATGAACTCGCCAATTCACGTTACTTCTGCGAGAGATAACCTTACTGTCAAATTGTTCACGCAGAATGTCACTAGTTGCCTCTGCAGTGTGGTACGTAGCACAGTCCTGCTGGAACCACATGTCGTCAAGGTCCATTTGGTTCAATTTGGGCCATAATAAATTGGTTATAATGTTTCTGTAGCGCTCGCCATTAACGGTGACGGCCTCACGAACTTCGTTCTCAAAAAAGTAAGAATAAATAACGCCGCGCACCGGTCCACACCAAACTGTAACTCTTTGAGAATGCATTGTGACCTGGTGAAACTCGTGTGGGTCGGTGTCGCCCCAAACTCGTCAATTTTGTATGTTAACACAGTCATTCATCCAAAAAAAATTCATCGAAATTGGAGTCCTCTTCGAAACGCTAGGAAGCTTACACCCCTATTATGATTGTCAACTATCAATTTGATAGTTGATAAATTTTTAATTCAATGTTTAAAAACCCAACTGATTAAAGTTTTGATCATTGAGAATGATTCAGACCATTGCGAAACACAAGCAAATTGAAAAATTTAAAAGAAAAATTGATTAGTTTTTTTAATAAATTGAGTTTTGTAACCCAATTTTCAAGGTTTATCAACTATCAATTTGATAATTGACAATCGTAATAGGGGTGTTAGTCAGTGAACAAACTTCGTTGTTTTCGGTCATGATCTTTCATCTCTTGGGTCAGTTGGATATTGTAGGGGTGCCGGCTCAAGTCCCGAAGCATAATTCGGCAAGTTGAAGTCTGCCAAAGGACGAGTTCTTGTGCACGGTGACGAATCGACTGTCCCGGGTTCTGTCATACCATTTCACGAACCTCGGCAATGTTCTCAGCCAATATTGGATTCATTTGAAGTATTTGGTTCACTGTGAAAGCCAACACGTCTACCGTAAACGGACACACATTTTGATAATAAAGTTTTATCATTTGGACGTGCAGCTTAATCGCGTTACTTGCCATGGTGATTGGCATCAGTAATTGTATAATAAACAACAGATTTGACACAGGTCTCCAAAACAACATGGCCGCCAAAATCCACCCGCGCCACTTGAGAAACCCTTTATTAGCTTTTTTAAATAACTTTAAACTGAAATAATTCCGCTTCCTGGAATTATAGAACTTAATAACTTCTGTAATCTCACAAGTGACACGCAATCTTCAAAGAAAATGAAATGCAATTCCCCTCCCAATCAATGTTCTTTTTCTCTTCAAAATAATTTCCAAGTCAAATGAGTTGGACTTCAGGTTCATTCCACTTTCACAGCACCGACCAGTCTGCAAACAACACTGATGTCTTGAGTGTCAACGATTCTTATCAAGACATCATTATTGCGACCGAATTGCATTAACCCACCGTAAAACATCAATTTTACTGGTAAAACGCATGTTATCAATTGCGCCTCATCAACTTGATCCGACCGGAGACAGAGTGAAGAGCCATTGCAGCCGCAGCCTCAGCCGCAACGCTTCGTTCACGTCATAATCGAATTACCATGTCCAAAAGCGCTTAGATACGAATGTATCTTTTCCTATGTAGGTACATGGTGAAATGAAGAAGATTGCGACAGTGCGTGCTCAGGGGCGGTTAGCTCATCAAAATCTAGTTTTTTCTGCAGTGAGTTGTGCGAATTTGCATTCCTCTTTAGTGGCGAGCATGCCCATCACTCACGGTTGATATCTTCATTACACGAGGACATGGACAGGGACAGGGAGTGCATCATTATGAGACGGTTCTAAATTATATTATAATATCGCTGTGTTCGCATTAACGACACAGCCCACCCTGTGACAATGGCAGCACGCATTTCCTCTTAAATTCAATTAATCCCGTTATCTTCTTATGAATGACTTCCCAAAACAAACAACAACGCGTATCAGCGATCGGTAACGTGCGATCGTTAAATCCTTCCATTGAAGATGTTCCACTGTTTTCCGAGGGAGCAGGAAAAATATAGTGTTATTCAGGCTACCGTTAGAAGTCTTTTAAACATTCTAATTCCTGGAGGCGCGATAAAACGGCCGACTTCTATTGAAATATGTCGGAGACTCAATCGTTACCGAACTGATGCAGGCGAAGGCGACCAACGACATGAATGGCGTATGTGTGTGTGTATGTGTCTCATTAATTTTCTGTCCAATTCCAATAAAAGAAACAAAAAATCAATTTGGTTAATGAAAACAAACAAAGCAACGGAAAACCCGCGATGAATACTTTGTTTGCTTCACCGAAGGGGATGACGGGCACGGAAATTCACAGTGGGGCGAAATAGTTTAGAAACTGGATAAATTTCAGTTCACTTAATTTCTATTGCATTACCCAAATTCCTAGATTTTCACTAACAGAAGGTGTATCAATGTGAAGAAGGTCATGTGAATTATTGGCGAACGTTGACCATAATGACACTCTACTAAGCTCATCAAAATCCGTTGAACAGTTCTTTGGAAAACAAAATATTTTATGAAATTTCGAAAAAAAAATTATCCGGCAGGTACCGTTAGTTTTGGTCTTAGAAAAAAGTGTGGCGGAAATTAAAAAAATGCTATCTACCAAGTTTAAAGCAAATGGGCAGAGCCGATTAGGCTGTAATCGACAGACAGATAGAATTTGCAAGACCCAATTTTTTCGTCTTCTCTAATGTTAAGTCCCATCAAAACATCCAATTCGATTTTTCTACGAATGCACTTGCCATAAAGTAGTACCAAGATTGGCATTGCCATCACCGTCAATGAAGTTCGATACCAATCGGTGATGATAACCAATTTCTGTTGGCCCTTATATCTATGGATTTGATGGATATGTTGTTCTAACAGGCCTGAACTACGTGCCACACAGCTTATGCCACAATGAACATTCTGCACGAACATGGTTATCTCATCTCTCAGACTTAAACTGGCGGCCGAGATCGTGCGATTCTTCGCCTTGTTTGATTTTCATTTTAACATAATATTCATGTCCATGCCTATTGGAAAACCCTTTAGAACAACGGGGGCTATCGTGAATGATATTTCTCTCGGAATTTGTCCCATCTTTCAAAATTGTCAACTTGAATAATGTCGAAAGTATTAAGAATTAAGTTTCATAGGGACTTTGGCTCTCATTTCAAAAGGTAAGACGCCAGCTTATAATGAATAGTGAAGAAGTATTGTCGTTTCCAATTTTCGAAGATGGGAAAATCCAGTGTGTCCTCGTGTAGAATAGAAAATTTTAATTAAAAAAAATTCAAGTATGAATTTTCTTTTATTTCAACTCTTTCAAATATTCTGCCCCACTGTTTGACGTGGAGACGTAAAGCAGACACACGACACGCGCAGCATCGCATATCGACGACGACGAGATATCCAGAAATTTAATTTTAATTGCACTTTAAGAGAATTTAATTACGCACATCCAGAGATAAGCTAATTTCGGTTGCTAAGTGGACTGGGATTAGGCGAGGCTGTTGAGAAACCATCAATGGGTGAAGCTGATTCGAGTCTTGCAGCAGTTTGAAAAACGATGGCTCACCGAATGACCAATTAAGTTATTTATTTTCTATTGATCGGAGCGAATTAAATGACCAATATTACTATTCGATAATATTCGATAATATTAATTCAACAAAAAGCGACCGAATTTATAAATGATGACATGAATAATGTGGAAAGTGGGGACTTGATCAGTCAATTGTGTTTTTTTTTTTTTCAATAGAGATTGATGGACGAATTGGCGATAAGATCAATCAATTGAGCAAATCAAGCGTGTGCGGTTTTAATTTTTAAGAAATGATCAGTTTATCCTGTGATAATTAACTTTATCTTCCCCTTCTTCTTCGATCGATTTGAAATACAAATACTGCACTAATCCATGACAAACTCATAACTCAATCAACAAAATGTTTAATTGAACAATTATTTAATTTGTGAAAAAAAAATCATTTATTCATTTTATTAATGCAAATTGATGAGGAAAGTTAGTAAATACATTTTTGGCAAATGATATTTGTCCACTGGAAAATTTTATTAACGAAAAATGCTTTAAAAAAAATCTTCAAGGAATCCTATCACGTACAAGGAAATCGAAAATCCATTTGGAGATGATAAGTTTTCGATAGCTGGGTCTTATCCTTTGGCTTCGAAAAAATATCGTGCATGAAAGACAAATATCATACGAGAAATGTGTCATTGACAATAAGCCAAAAACCCCAAAATGTCAAATTTGTTAGAAAAGGATATTTTCAAATGTTCAATGTAAATTGAGTTTATCGTCAACAAGATCTATATTCGAGAGATAAATTTATTAGATGGTTCGGAATCATTTTTAAAGCTCTTTCCATCTTGTAATCCCTGAAAAAAAGTACCAAAAATATCAATCTCCGAGTAAAATCTAATTTAAGACATTTAAATGATTCTAACAGCCATTGGAGAAACGAAGTGAACATTAAATACAAAAATTTGTTGGTGCAACAGCTCGTAGAGAACCAAGAACTTAGTGGCTTACAACCCTCAACCATTCTCTTGCGCGCGTTATCAGGATCTGAGATGACCAACGATTTTCTGCCGAGTCCGAACGGATAACACGATTATGACAAGAGATAAGGGAAGGTGCAGTACGCCCCTGGAAAAACAATTAAGCAGCGGCTGAGAATCGAATCCAAGAACTTCCACATTACAGTCCAACGAACTTCTTTTTTCTTGCGACTTATAGGTACTATAAGGCAAGTTATGTACATAAATGCATTCGTAAAAAAAATCGAACTCGAGATTTTGATCAAAGTTTACATTACGATGATAGCGAAGACCAAAAAAGTGGGTCTCGCAATTCTGTCTGTCTGTCCGTCGGTTCGACTACAGCCTAAACGGCTCGGCCGATTTTCTTCATGTTTAGGCATAACACTAACAACATGTGATTGAGTTAAACTAGTATGCCCAACAATGATGAACACGAATAAAATAATGTGAATTATAAGCGACATAGAAATAAGACACGGCATTCTCCGCTTTAGTTCAGCCGCCATCCCTGGAGATAAAATATCTGAGACAACCACCTTCAGTCTCAGAACATCGTGCCACACATCTTTCCTATCCTTCTTTCTCTTCCGTAACTTTACGCCCGCGCTGTGTTAAAACATTTAAAGGGTAATCATACTCCCTTGAGCGTGAGTTAATTATAAAAAAAAAAACAGAATTTTTTAAAAAAAATTTGAAAAATTTCATTTATAGTTAAAACTAGGTAATGGTCGAAACAAATTTTCCAAAAAATTGTTATTTTTGGTAGCCCCCTTTGTCCATTTTTTTTGTTTTTAATTTTCTCGAAAACGGTACAGCCGATTTTGATAATTTTGTTTACAGTAAGGCTCCTCTACAATTTAATGATTATTACATACCTATTCAAATTTTAATTTTTTTATTATTTGGATTTTAAAAAAAAAATTCAACATTTTTTTTTGGAAACCCAATATTTCGAAAACACCATGCTCGATTTTTTTAAAACTTGATAAATAAAAGTTTTTTAACATAAACTACAAGATTTGAGAAAAAAAATTTTGTTTTATCTAAAACTAACGGTACCTTCCATACAAATTTAAAAAAATGGTTTTCGAAAATCGTATTTTTTTCGAAAACGGTTCCGAGAATTTTGCTAAAATTTTTTTTCTTTTGATTAATTTTAACGATTTATAATTTAATAAGAAAAATTTGAAATCTAACGGGTGATTTTTTTGAGGTTAGGATTTTCATGCATTAGTATTTGACAGATCACGCGGGATTTCAGACATGGTGTCAAAGAGAAAGATGCTCAGTATGCTTTGACATTTCATCATGAATAGACTTACTAACGAGCAACGCTTGCAAATCATTGAATTTTATTACCAAAATCAGTGTTCGGTTCGAAATGTGTTTCGCGCTTTACGTCCGATTTATGGTCTACATAATCGACCAAGTGAGCAAACAATTAATGCGATTGTGACCAAGTTTCGCACTCAGTTTACTTTATTGGACATTAAACCAACCACACGAATGCGTACAGTGCGTACAGAAGAGAATATTGCGTCTGTTTCTGAGAGTGTTGCTGAAGACCGTGAAATGTCGATTCGTCGCCGTTCGCAGCAATTGGGTTTGTGTTATTCGACCACATGGAAGATTTTACGCAAAGATCTTGGTGTAAAACCGTATAAAATACAGCTCGTGCAAGAACTGAAGCCGAACGATCTGCCACAACGTCGAATTTTCAGTGAATGGGCCCTAGAAAAGTTGGCAGAAAATCCGCTTTTTTTATCGACAAATTTTGTTCAGCGATGAGGCTCATTTCTGGTTGAATGGCTACGTAAATAAGCAAAATTGCCGCATTTGGAGTGAAGAGCAACCAGAAGCCGTTCAAGAACTGCCCATGCATCCCGAAAAATGCACTGTTTGGTGTGGTTTGTACGCTGGTGGAATCATTGGACCGTATTTTTTCAAAGATGCTGTTGGACGCAACGTTACGGTGAATGGCGATCGCTATCGTTCAATGCTAACAAACTTTTTGTTGACAAAAATGGAAGAACTGAACTTGGTTGACATGTGGTTTCAACAAGATGGCGCTACATGCCACACAGCTCGCGATTCTATGGCCATTTTGAGGGAAAACTTCGGAGAACAATTCATCTCAAGGAATGGACCGGTAAGTTGGCCACCAAGATCATGCGATTTGACGCCTTTAGACTATTTTTTGTGGGGCTACGTCAAGTCTAAAGTCTACACAAATAAGCCAGCAACTATTCCAGCTTTGGAAGACAACATTTCCGAAGAAATTCGGGCTATTCCGGCCGAAATGCTCGAAAAAGTTACCCAAAATTGGACTTTCCGAATGGACCACCTAAGACGCAGCCGCGGTCAACATTTAAATGAAATTATCTTCAAAAAGTAAATGTCATGGACCAATCTAACGTTTCAAATAAAGAATCGATGAGATTTTGCAAATTTTATGCGTTTTTTTTTTAAAAAAAGTTCTCAAGCTCTTAAAAAATCACCCGTTAGATATTACTGACTGTACCTACCATAGAACAATTTTTTTGAGGTTTGAATTTCTCATTATCGGCATAACGGATTTTAATGAATTTTTTTATAAAGAAGCTCTTAAAAAGTTTAAGAAACATTGCATAGTTTTGAAATGCAAAAAAAAAAATATTTTTTTCAATTTTTAGAAAAAAAAGTTTTTTTTTTTTGAAAATTCGATATCTCAAGAACGGCTTAATATTTTTTTTGGAAATTAGACTCTTATTCGTACAATAATAAAAACTTAAGATTGGCGTACCAACATTTTTTGTTAAAAATGTTTTAAAAATTTTGTACACAAAAGCTTATTTTTTTAAGGAACCACTACAACGACTTATAATTTTTGTTCTTGCATAAATTTATATTTACATAGCATTCTGTTTTTATCTCTTATTACTAAAAGAATTTAAAAAATTCATTTTGTCCTTATGAACAGTTTTCTTTAATAACATCCGTTTTTTAAATTCCTAGTCTATTACATAGGAACAAGTTCGTGCAACCCAGTCGTGGATTTTATTTTAATTCATCTATCAACTAACATATATTCAAATTTCAAATATTTTTAAGCTAAGCAAAATTAAGAAAAATTGGCCTAATTATTAATATCTTACAATTAACTTACTGGCCCCTTGCGGGCGCTCTAAGTTTAACTATATCTCAATTCTAATGCCTTTGCCTTTCGACGATAAAACTATAACGAGTGATTTTTTAAGAGCTATCGGAAAAAAAAAACACATAAAATGCATGAAATCTTTATTTGAATCGAAAGTACGGCCGATATAATTTAATGTTTGAAGATTATTTCATGCAATTGTTGGCCGCGGCTGCGCCCCAAATTATTCATCCGCTTAGTCCAATTTTGGCATACTGTTTCTAACATTTCGGCCGGTATCTCACGAATAAATGTTTCAATGTTGGCTTCCAGTGCGTCAATCGAAGCGGGCTTGTCGCTATATAGACATGAGCCTTAACACAGCCCCACAAAAAATAGTCTAGAGGCGTTAAATCGCACGATCTAAGCGGCCAATTGACCGGTTCCAAACGTGAAATAAGCTATCCACCGAACTGCCTCTCTATTGGTCCACGCGTGCTGTGTGGAATGTGGCACCATCTTGTTGAAACCGCATGTCATGCAAGTCAAGCTCTTCCATTTTGCGCAAAACGCAAACGTTGTGATTCACATCATCTTTGAAGAAATACGGCCCAATGATTCCGCCAGCCCATAATCCGCACCAAACAGTGACTTTTTCTGGATGCATTGGTAGCTCTTGCAATGCTTCTGTCTGCTCTTCATTCCAAATACGGCAGTTTTACTTGTTCACGTATCTATTCACCCAGAAATGATCTTCGTCGCTGAACTCAATTTTTCGGTAAAAAAAAGTGTATCTTCGGCCAACTTTTTAAGAGCCCATTCACCAAAAATTCAGCGTTGTGGTAGGTCGTTCGGCTTCAATTCTTGCACCAGCTGTATTTTGAAAGGCTTCACACCTAAATCCTTTCGCAAAATGTTTCACGTAGCAGAGTAACAGAGGTCTACATCACCCATTGTAGGTATATCGATTTATTTTTCTCGAGTACAAATTTAAAAAAATAATACTCGGTATGCTTAACTTTTTTTTTTGTTTATATATAAAACTTAAAACTAGAATAAACCTAACTAAAAGTACTTTAAACTAAATCAGTCAAAGAAGTTAGTTTTGGGGTTTCATATTGTTTGTGGTGCCACCCTAACTTTCCCTAGGTTGTCCAAGACATACAAATCCCGGTTAACTTTATCTATCAGATAACCACCAGAACTGGATCTACTGTCTCACCCTGTCCCTCCGCTCCCGAACGGACACACTCCTACTGTCCCGCCTTAAGACCGAACTGAGTATCCGGTATGATATTATTGTTCTCTACCCATTTGAACAGAACTCTATTAATAACTTTTTCGAATACCTTGCTGTTACTCGGAGGAAGACTTATCGACCAGAGAATCAACGGATTGGAGTTGTCCTTTCCCTTTTTCGGGAGAGAATGTACCTACCACAGCACCATAGCTGTCTTTCAGTGCATTGGATAAAATGCACTATTCAGTGCATTGTTAAACACTGTGACTGAGTATATATACTTCTACCAACCTCATTAGTTTTTGATCCATCGGTGAAACTATGTTTGAATGTCATTGATTCTGTAAATAGTAAACAGCTGTGGTCCAATTACTGTTCCTTGCAGAATACCTACCTTTTGTGTCATTAAAAACTTCAGTTGACGTGCATCTCTAACTGTTGCGACAAATTTCTAAGCATTCTTATGAGATGAGGTTGAAATTAATTTCTGATAAGTTTAAACAATGTACACCTCTACATATTCCCAATGATAGAGAGATAACATACCTACCTACCTAATACCTATAGATTAATATTAATATAATATACAATGACAATCAAACCCAATTTCACCCATGGGAAATTCGGAACAGAAAAAAAATCGCCAGGAAAGCGTTCAAGGCCATCTGTTCCAAGAGCGTCTTAAGTCGGAGCAACATTCATGTCTAGTAACATTTTAAAACTTATTTTCTACAGGTAGCTAGGTACCTTCGTAGATTAAATACCTACATACCTTCTGACCACACCAAGCAGAAAACCAACAAATAAGTCTACCGAGAATCCAGCAGTTCCTGATAAGAAATACTTTTCCATGGATTCAAGCTCTTTTAGTGGCCATCATAGTTAACTTTCAGTGGCCACCTAAAGCAGTTGAATAACTTATACCTACTACCAGCGGCGACGCGTGCCTAAAAAATGTAGTCGTTCAGTTTCAAAATTCTTATTTGCAATGCCAAGAAGTCAAACAAGTCTTTTTTTATATAAAGGTACATTATAATGTTTTTATTTTTATGTCAATAATAAATAGGAATGTGTTGATTAAGTACCAGCTAGCCGTTTTCCTCATATCCTTCATTCCACAGTAAAAAAGCTTTCCTCGTTCAAAACTGATTTGAACGAAACCGTCCCTATGAACGACGCGCGTCTCATTTCTCATATTCGAAAAAATAAAAAAAATTAAATATTGGAATGTGTACCTAAATAAATAAATAAACTACTTACCTACGCCCTAGCTACCCGTTTTCCTCATTTCCATCATTCTATATATTAAAAAAAAGCTCTACTCGTTCAAAACAGATTTGCACGAAATGCTCCCTACAACGAGCGAATTGTGTTTTTTTTTTCTTGTATGCTTTCTATGGGTTCATTTCGTTGCCAAATCATATGAACGACTTGGGTAGATACTGATCGGTTGAGTGAAAACAAAACAGTAGCAGGTAGCTAGTTCGTTTTGTTTTATTTGGGTAGTTCAGAGAAGGAATACACGAGTTGGAAAATGGAAAATATGTACGTATACATTAGATATAACTATAAAGAATGAACGAACAGTATGATTATGAGGTGTGGGTTAATTAGATAGAAATTAAAATAATGTCGCCTGTAAGCTAGTCGTTCATGCACGACTTGAACAATATGACGCCTCGCCACTGCCTACTACCTTTAAAGGTAGACATACCTATGCCTACTCATGCCACTCTTTTTCTTGCCAACTCGCACGCACTTCCAGCTTCTCATCTCTATCGCACTGTGTCACACATAATAGCCCCCAGCAAGACTATCCAACTTCTCACTAAATCCCAAACGCTAGTCGTTCTCTTCTCGATCTCGTATTTTGTCACCAAGCCGCTCCCACGGACTAACCACTCCACCTAGAACCAACAAAAAAACGCGGAACAAATACCCACATACCTACCCTACCCACCTTTCTATTTCGAAATTCGAATAGGTAGGTGCTAATGGCTATCTACGGTAAGAATTCGTAATTGTCGCTAGTGTCGCCTGGCTAACTAGATGCTGGGTACCTAAATAGGTATACACAATACACAAATAACAAACTTCACTCTCCATTTCATACACAAGCACATTCTCTCACAAAATACCTGACCATCTCCCTCTTGGATGTGGTGGAGATTTGGATTTTCGATTCGTCCCACCAATTCCTAAGTACACACAACGACACTTCCGAGGGGGTCTGGGCTCCCATTCGTCGCCATCATCGCCGACACAGCGCTATTTTGTGTCACATTGCAATCGCGCGCACTCAAAATAACCGAATGCTAGAAAGGAAACCTGCTATCCATTGAACGGGAGGAACAGAGAAGAAAGGCACAGTATGGTGACTCTTTTGCATGTGGTCGTCATCGTGTGGCGTTCGTATGGTAGATCTGGTAGGTAAGCATTGGCCCCCCTTTTATAGGAGTTTTACTGCCACAGCTACCCGGGCGATGTCCAAAGTGTCGCCGTGCATTTAATTCAACTTTAAAGTTTTTTCGTATTCAATCCACAACCACCATTGCCATCACACAGTCACGTTTATCCGGTTTTGGGTAGCTCAGGGCATCCATAGTGTTGGATTGGATACTGTGAAGTTGGGTGTTGGAGATTTGGAGTATTTCCGAAGAGCGCTTGCCAAAGTCCCAGAACCCAGACTCGAGAACTGTAAGAGAATTAAGTGGGTTTTGCAATTAAGTCAGTGTGTGAGGCTGTGTGAAGTTGTGATGTGAGACCGCGGATTTAGTTTGGGCTTTGAATGAGAAGCAATCTGTGGAAAGAGTAGGTACATACATTTGATTCGTGAAATTGTTAAGAGAATCTGAAATATTTGAATAACGATGATAAATTGTATCTTAAAAGTCTACAAGTGTAGTTCTAGTACCGTCTACTGACCTTAGTACATTCATTGCAAGGATGGGGGTAGGTTTTGATTATTCAGCTACGTTAAGAGATATTACGTACATACCTAATACCTACCTACCTACCTACTGAACTAGGTATGGAACCTTCAAAGACAAATGTGAAAGAGGACATCTTTCAGGGCAACTAAAAATTGAAAAAATGGTATGGCCAAAGGAGAGTTCGGCCAAACCCGAAGCTCTAAATATCAATCCAAGGAGCCAAAAATAATGAGTACAGATACGAAGCAACACTGCGTTTTTTCTTTTTTAGTTCAGAGCACAGCCTGAGTTGTCAAAGAATAAAATTGTGTTTCTTTTTTTAGTTCAGATTGTTCAGAGCTTCGAATATTCGTGCTCAGAGTGCCCTCTATGAGCACTATTAATAAATTAACTGAGTAGACAAAGTAATATGCTTTACACAAGCATTTGACAGGTAGAAATTAAAAAAAAAAAATGGTGAAAGCAAGTGTTCAGGTCAGGTGTGTTTCAAAAACAACTATATAGGAGCGCTCAGAGCACTCTTGGTTCAGGGGATGTTCAGAACATGCTCCACATGCCCGGGCTCTGCTTAGAGCTCTATTCAGCATTTAAAAAGAAAAATAATGGATGTGTAGATAGTTCTATAGGAGATATACTCGTATCTAGATAAGTCTATCAGGATATTCAGGATACGTACTACGTACTTACATAATTATAATAAACGTCACACATCAGTTATAGATACAAAAAAAAAGTTTACTAGTAACCGAACAGTATTTCATATCCGAACTTTTGTCATGTTCAAATCAAAAAATATAAATTATGTCAGACCTATTCTGCTTTATGTCAAATTTATGTTACGAATCGAATCGTAACAGATTTGTCAGAAAAAAAAATGTCTTTCAATAGAAAGAGAGTAGATGGGAGACCATAGCTCTGTGTAATTCGCTTTTGGGCGGCCATCTTAAAATTAAGTTCTTATTGAAATTTTTTTTTTTAATGTTATCATGAATAAATAGGCCTCTGACGGAGAATAAATTATCAAGAGATGAACCATGAATTATTTAATAGCATGAAGATATAGGTACACCTATGTTTATATCTCCGCATATCGAAAATATATCTCACCACACTTCCTGTGTATTCCTGAATTAACAACCAAAAATTTCACAAGTACTAAGAAAATGAGAAGTGATTTAGCTGGTCCTCAACATTCGTAAGCCCCTATACTCTTCCGATACTCATATTAATGTGTTTGGTCAAGAAAGGGTTCTGTAAAGAAAAAACTACTTCAGGTTTTTCGCCGATGCAACAAACTAAATATAGGAGTTTTGTTGAGTAGTATACTGAAGGAAAATACGTGTGAGGTTACTGGTAGATTTCTAGGAATATTTTGGTCTTTGTTGGGTTTAAATAGAATCCAGGACCTTATTTAGATTTTCTTTCATTTTATAAGCTCCATTTTTAATCAGACCAAGAGGACAACTATTTCGAAGCTGAACGTCGTCGTCGGCATACCTAGAGACGGGAGCTCATTTATATAATTAGTAAATAGAAGAGGTCCCAAAATTGTTCCCTGAGGGAAACCTGGACAAAATGCAAGAGAGAAAGACGTTCAGAGGAAAAGAAGACATACATAAATATAAACAAATTAACTTCGCTGAAGATGATACAAACTAGAGCTCATTTATATAAATAGTAAATATAGGAGATCCGAAAATTCATCCTTGTGAGATACCTCGACTATGCGGAAGAAATGAAGATGTTCGATTATTAAGCCTAGTACGCAGATCGCGCTAAATTTTATCTCCCATACAAAATTCTCTCCAAAATTTAGCCAAGCTAAAATTATGTCAAGCATTTTAGCCGAGAGGTACGCTACTCCAGCTAAAAAATCAAAATTTCTCTTCGAACTGTACATAACTTATCTGTCAAAATTTAGCTCACGAAATAATTGTCTGGCACATTTATTCTCGAGCTAAATTTCAATTTCAATTTGAAATGGAATAATATTTAGAAGAATATTTGGTGACGGGAGTCTTACAAGATTTTCGACAACAAAAATCATTCATTATTCATAATTCTCATTCATTCTCATTCATAAATTTTTAAAAAGCATATACTTTAAAACAAGTTCTCTTAGATCTTTTCATTCATTTAGAGAACAGCTGTTATCTGTGACATATTCTCCACAATAAAGTTCTTATGTCAAAATTTAGCTTGGATTTTAGCTGATGTTTGGAGAAAAATGTGGAAGATAAAATTAAGCGCGATCTGCGTACTAGGCTTTAGCAACCACTGCTTGATACTTGAACAAAAATACGAAAATATTAATTTCGCTGTAGATGATACGAACTGAAAGTTATCCCTTAGTTAGAAGATGGTCGACGGTGTCAAATGCTTTTGAAAAGTCTAAAAGTCTGAGAAAAGTATCTTGGTTCTTAATCAACACTCACTTACTTATATTTCTGTGACCTTAGCAAAAACTGAATTGATTTGGGCATAGGATTTTATTTTGTTCCAAAAATTGTCGGATCTGTGCATCAAGGATTTTCTTAAGAACTGTCGATGAAAAAGGTAAAAAAGGTATAGGAATGATTTTTGCTTGTTTCCAATTTGCGGGAAGAACTGCAATCATTTGAATACTATTAAAGAGCTGGGTAATTGGTTTAAAGATGTAGCGAAAAGTCGCCTTTGAAAAGGCAGAATTTAAGAACATCTTCTTTATTGACATTGGAGCAGCTTGAAATACCAAAAGATTGATTAACAGCCTATAATTTTATGCTTATAAAATTATGCTGTATAAATTCTTAATTTAGATAAATTTTCAAGATTATTGAGTTATTTCTCTTCGTTGGATAGTAAGTCTTGGATGGCTTCGTCATGGCTTCGATGTCACAATGGACATTATATATGCACGATGGATTTGAGTGTATTGTAATATCTCATATAGGGGGGCTGGAAACTGGCCATCAAGATCGCGCAATTTGACCCCCTAACACAGATTTTTGAAAAAAAAAGTCACAGAAAATTAGAATTCTCGGATGCTCAAACATGATCAGGGTTTCTTCGAATGAAAAATTCTACTCAGTCCAGAGTGCGAGGAGGACTAAAGAAGTAGAAGAGTTGACCAAAGACGAATAGAGCTATGATGTGTACCAAGAACTGGGTGAAGTTTAGGAATTCAAAACACGTCGACTACATTTTCTCGGGCACATCCATCGAATGGACAACCAATGCTCAAAGAATGCCAAAAGAGAACTCCAATCGGAATCCCAGCCTTCCTGTTCGAGGCGAGATCGAAGACCCATAATCTTCGGTTTAGGGAAAAAGGCAATTGTAGATGTCAGAGCGCTTGGTATAGATGACTTGAAGCAGCGTGCTAGGAATTAAAGGGGATGTAAAGGCAGTGACCCTCTGTCAATAGGGAGCCGTCTTAATAAGAAAGTAAGTATACTTTAAGAGTTAAGAAAACGCCTGTTCGGATACTGAAAAATAAGGTTTGCTTTGTGGACAACTCCATTCAAGGTAACACCCTTCACTGATCGAGGAACTTATTAGAACATATACGAATTAAACAAATGGAGATCAGCTGCTAAATATGTACTTTGAGTCGGTCAACATTCTATTATCGGCTGAACAAAACGGGCTCTACTTGTAACAGAAATAATTTAAAGGTAAATATTATTGGAACCGGGTTTTTCCTTACACCTAGAAATCGAAGTTGTTGCTTATCTAACTTCTCTCTGATCCAGTTCATCAAGAAAGCGACTGTGAACATTCTTAATCCATCGGCTTCTAACAACCTACCAACCTTTCAGTTTAAATAGTGTTGTGTGTAACTTCTATCACTAATCAATAAACCAATAAGTCCTGTTGTTTATTCCCTCTTAACTGCCAATTTCTATCAAGTTTGCTCCAAAGTAGTTCGCCTAAATAATCAAGAAGTTGACTTAAAAAATAATTGGTAAAATTAAAAGAAATCGGCAAGTTTCTCTTTACCAGTCCTTTCTAGTTGAAATCATATCTCCATTCCCTCTTTTGATGTAGAAAAAGCTTTCAATCAAACTTTAGTTTCTGTGTAGTATCTTTGTATATACAACTTATAGTGTACTATCAAGAATACTAACTATTGTGGCGACATCTTAAGCATAGGGACAGTTCTTGCTGGATTTGTCTCTGCTAAATTTTATAATAAAATATTCTCTTTTTTACTACTTGTTTTGTATCTTATCCTACCCTCCACTATACAATCGTGAGCTAATATCAGCGCCACCATCAGGATAGCGTTCACAATACAAAATCACGCTCCATGATAATACTATAGGTATAGGTTATATATACAAAGGTAGTACATATTTAAATAACTAATAAAATTAGTTAGATACAGCCTTGTCAAATCCTACCTAATCAATGGAAAATTCAGAGACTTATTCTAATAATTTAAGTTGGGGCATTTTTCAACCGTTATCATGTTAGGTACTCATACCGCAAAATTGTCAGCTATGGTATCAAATGAATCACACTCAACCAATCAAACTCTCTATTCGTATACCCATACAATTACTATCTTCTCACAAAAGTTCGTAATTAATTTTTGAGTTTTTGAAGCATTAAATTCTACGCAAATTTTCGTTCCCGCTTTGACAATGTTTTCTAGATCAGAATTTAATAAGCTCATCATACGTTGCTGTTATAATCCACATCCGAAGAACAAGAAGATGCATCGGAAAAAAAATATTAGAAGCTGAGATTGCTTTTGTCATCAAACCAATTTATTGGGTCAGAACTTGAAGACAAAAGATCATTGACGAATATGAGAAAGAAAGTCGGAGCCCTGTGGCACATCAGTTTTTATTTATGAACTTTAGACTAAATACCGTCCAACACAACTTTTATGCTCGCGATTCGTAAGGTAGTTTCTAATCCAGTGAAGAAATGCATTAATTTTTGATATGGGAGCTTAACTCCAAACTCTATCAAATACTTCAATAACATCAATAATTCATGGAATTGGAGAAAATGATTGGAGAAATGACTGCGGATAATGTAAAATTGTAGTCGTTATTTATTAATAAATGAATAGGCAACGCAGTAAAATTTTACACAAGAATTGAGTTAAAATAGTACAGATAAGGCCTTGGAATGTTTGAAATAGGATGACACTGTCAGATTCTGATTATTTGAGGATGTGTTCGGTGATATTTGTTCATTTTATGGTTTGCTTACTAGAGCCAAAACGAGGTGGTTTAAAATATTAATCTACTATTACACGATCAACGTCAATGCGTTGACTGCTTGACAACACTAACAAAATTATCAATACGCACAATACTGACAATGTTGTCTCTAAATGTGTTGCCGTATAATATGTGTCAAAGTGTTTTGGCTTCGAATCTAAAATCAAATAAAGATGCATTTTCTATTTTGCTTTCTGGTGATAGTAGGTTGTACTTATTAGAACTGTATTCATATGCCATTTATATCTATAGTTCGTTTCTATCTGTCAGGTTAAAGTATAAAATTCCATGATGGCTGCCATGTCAATGGATTAACAAGCATTTGAGCTAAACAAAAATGACATTACATTTTTCATCCTTGATAAAAGCAATTTGACTGCAATGATGTGACATTTGGAACAAAATCCATAAAAAGTATTTACGATTACAATATCCTCATTCCAATAACTGCTCAAATAATTGGATTCCCAAAGAAGTACTCGAAATGTTATCCCCGACGAAAACACTAATACCGGATTTAGACGACTTATAAGATGTCGTAATCGTTTCAATTTAAGTAAGACTTCATCGTTTAAACACACAGATCTGCCATTACTTGCATCAGGAGAAACTGAAACGTGTAAATGACGTTTAATCTTGACTAAACTGGCGTCGTTTTAATGTAAACTGACTTTTGCATACGAATTTTGACAGCTAATTGTAACAATTTGAGAGAAATTTTAATTCATCCAATACGTCAAATATTGTATCGCCACCATATTGCAAATTGTGACATAAAGGAAGAATTATTTTGCTGATTTTTTCTGACAATGCGCCCGCCGCCGTTAAGAAATCATTTTGTTATTGATTTTTTTATGATAGAAACTTTTTGTCAGTGGTCTAAATCCAGCATAATCCATATATTTTAATATTTTTGTTCCATTAAAAATTATCTAAAACTTATTTATAGCTTAAGCGAAGTTTTTAAGAATTTTATTTTTCACCTGCATATAACTATCACTTTCAACTCTATATGAACTTAACACACAATAACGTATACTTTTCCAATACATCCTAAAGCTTATTCAAAAGTGTATTCGTTTTTTTTTTTGTAGGAAGGTAGGTATTTCATATTTTTGTTCACTTAAGGATGAGCCTGAAACTCTTATAAATAAATACGATTTGTTAGAAGAAATTCAGAAACATTTTAAAACCCTAAACTGCTTAGTATCTCTGTCCATTTTAATTTGATTTTGGTTTCTAAAAATAACATATTTAGATGTTTTATTTCTTTTCCGAGTTAGCTGATTTTTGTATAAATTCAACGTATACCTACCAACATTAGGATTTTATTCAGCAAGAGACCCAGTTGAAGGCCCTAACCTAAGCAACCCAGAAAAAATAGCTCAAATCAACCGGAGCAGATATATGTACCTAAGTATCCAACTTTATCATAAAGAGGATGCCAAAATAATTTTTGACCATTTTAACCAGCATCATGAGAAACTGTGTCAACAACAACAAGGTTCTTCCCTAAAAAAAGATCAAAAAAAAAAAAAGAAGAAGGTGGCGATCCCGAAGAAAGGTGCCAGAAACATGTTCTCTTACTACAGGCCAACATCACTCCTCAGTAACCTAAGCATAAGCTCTTGGAAGAGCTGATACTAAGGAAACTTAAGAAGTTTTGCAGCGAGAACATCATAATACCTGACATGCAGTTTGGATTTAGGCTCAACACTACCGCTCCTGAATTTGCAGCATTACACCACCATAGCCCTCTGGTTAGACGTTCTTATACATAGACTACATCTGGCTACCATCACTAATAAAAAATGTTTTTTCTTTTCTTTCTTCCAAGAACTTCTTTGTGCCATTGAGAAACTGAACATCTAACTATGAAGAACACCAAAGCCGGAGTCGCACAAGATTCAAAACTTGGCCACTTCCTCTACAGCTTGATGACATCAGACCAACCCATTACCGGCTGTGAAATCCTACTGTTTGCTGATGATTCGCTTAAGTATGCAAACTCAATATCCTCATTAGTCGCAGTCTCAATTCAACAGACTACTGATCGATTTCTACAAGAAATGGGGCATCGAAATCGGAGCATCAGCACACAGAAAAAAAACAAGGTAAAATCAACAAAAACAATGTTGATTCAACATATTTTGCCAATGTTTTTGCTTCATCGAGCATTCGTATTATTTTAACATGATTTTTGTATAAGGGAAATTAATATTAGATCATGTTAAAATGAGAACGTTTTTATTGTTAAATCAATATGTTTTCATTTTGAAATAAGTAGAAAAAACCTGCAAATTAAAATGAATTTCATACCAAATGAATGCTGAATCACTATGATTTCAGGTTGAATTTCAACGATCATCATGTTGAATCATGATGATAATCATATTGAATTACCATGGTCACTATATTAAATCACTTCGATCATCATGTTAAATCACCATTATAATCATGTTAAATCATTACTAACATCATGTTAAATCACTATGATCATCATATTGATTTACCATGGTCGTCATGTTGAATCACGATGATCATCATGTTAAATTACCATAATCATCATTTTGAATCACGATGATCATCATTATGAATCGACATGATCAACATGTTAAATCACGACGAAAATCATGTTGAATCACGATGACCATCAAATCGAATCACCACGATCATCATGTTGGTTCACGATGATCATCATATGGAATCGCGATTATCTTCATGTTGAATTACCATGATTATCATTTTAATCCTGCAAAAAAATTTATTTTCCTTGGCAAAAAAGAAAAGCAATTTAAAATCAGTGTTTAATTTCATGTTTTATTTTAATAATTGTTAATAATTGTTTTAAATACTGTTACAAATTTGTTACATTAATTTTTTCTTTTCTTATCAAAATCTAAATAAAATGAAGTGCAGTTTATTTTAAGTTTTTTTTTTTTAAGTGAATAATATTAAAAAAATAGAAAACTATTTTCAGTTCACGTACCAGTTGGTTACTTTTTGATTTGAATATAAAGGCCATTTACATAAAAAATCCAAATTCGTTGCTGAGGATTTGAGTTCTTTTTGTCTTGTTGTTCCCCCTCGATTTTTTGTTGCCTCACGCGGGCTGAAATAATATTCCTGAAATTAAAAAAAAAATCAAATTTTGTATTGAAGCTTTTAGAAAAATCTTTAATCTTAAAACAATTTTAATACTCAAGGATTTAGTGCTTAGGTATTAAAAACATATTTATAATATAACATTAGAATTTCATAAGATAGAAAATGCTTACCTAAGTTTCAGCTGGAAAAAGCTCCCTTAGTTCATCCAAAATCATAGGGAAATTTTTGAGCGCCTTGAAACTCTCTGGTAAAGTAAGTTTCAGTTTCTGAGTTTTTTGTAAATAAAACAAAAATGTAAGAAAATACTTAATGACGTATTTATACCAATGTTTACCTTAGACAACTTTGAGCTCCCGACTTTCGGACTTGACATTTAAGTTGACGTTTTCGAGGCTATACTGGATTGGCTTCCTAGCCAAGAAACTACTTTGTTGGCAATTGATTGTGATAAGGTATCGTCGTCATCTCCAAACTTAAAAATAAATAAACCATAAATTACTACTATTATTAAGAAAATATACAAGTTAATATACTTCAGTTTTCATCCAATGAAAAAGAGTTTCCCGAAAACGAGCCCGCATCCCGATTGGTTTTATAGCTTTTTGTATATCCTCCTTCGACTGAAATCTTAAGATTTCATAATCTATTTCAGCTTCTACAACAGAAAACGTAAAAAAAATTATTATCTTTTTTCGGTAATCAGAACATTTATATCCGTTGGCCTTGGTGTCAAAGACATTAAAGTGCGAAATGGATCAACTCCTTTCTTCCTACGGCCTGCGGAGATAAACGTTACATATTATTATTTGATTGTTAATTCGCTAAAAACTTGCATTCACATTTTTTGATTCCCATGATAATTTACGTATTTTCTAATTGGGACCTTCGTATAAGTATCGATTTTTTGAATTCCATATGAATTTTACATGAAATGTAAATCGATACGAAGCTCCCAGTTGGAGTCTTCTTGAACGATTTGTATGATTCAAACGTTTCTTAGTTTTAATTTAAATCTTCTAAGTAATTCTAAGGTCCGTTTTCAGTTCGGTCAAAAATTTCAATTTTTTGCCTTCTAGGACGAATTTAAAGATTTTCATGTTAAATTCATATGGAATTCAAGAAAACACCCAGTTCGTAATTGCAGGCTTTATTTGGATGATTTACATGGTTTTGAATTTCAATTCTAGCCAAATGAATTCCTAAAACTCAGAATTATTTGAAGTTTATCTATCATTTTCACGAATTTCATGAAAATATCATGATTTTCTTGAAAGTGATCGTAAACTATGCTGTCATTTCTTAATTCGGATGACTGAAAAATTTTTTGAATCCCAATCTGAGTTCCCTGAATTATCCCGAAACTTATCTTCAACTGTAACAAATATTTCATTAATAAAATAACCTCTACAGTAAAAGCTTAAAATTGAAAAATGTTAAACCTATTCAATTACGGGCCAAGAATTTTGCTTGAATTCTGCTTTATTGGTGTTTTTTCTACTCCCGGCTGAAGAATTTGGCCTATAGAGAATAAATATAATATATATATAACATATTATGTTTTTCTCATTAAAGAGATATTTTCTTACTAGCAGCAATAACACTTATACATTTTAATAAAAAAATCTTTGGAGGACGAACCAAAAGAAATTTCAGACCTTGGACTAGTTCGTCCTTGGAAGATGAAAAATTTATATTGCTGCTTGTAAGAACAAATCTCTAGGATGACAAAAAGATATGTTTGATCCTTTGCGACCAAATTATTTAGCAGGGGATTGCAAAAACAAAAATACAATGCGCAACAACTTCTAAATGATGACTGCCACTGCCAAACAGCCATTCACAAAAGCAACACAATTAAGTTTTTTTGGTCAAACCGGACAATCACAAATATATAGTTTATCCCCATTCCCTGCCCGTTAAATGCGGTAAGTCTAGGCTTGAGACTGCGAGTTGGAAAACAAATATGTAAATGGTCGCAAATACTCACCAATTAGGAAATTTTTTGCTTCAGTTAGGTTAGATTTTATTAGAAAGTCATCCAATTTTTGTTTGTTGCTGTCCGGAATATTTAGCACAATGTTACCCTCGTGATCAGTAGAAAAATCGATGCACTGGGCTTCACTTATATCACATATATCACTAAAACAAAGCTATACATTTTTTTTTATATTTTTCGTCTTAACTTCTTCTTCTTATATCACTTATTTAAACTATCTCAGCCAATAACAAATTTTTTTTCCACTTCACATGAAACTCATAAAATGATGTTACTTGCGTCGCGACCAAAACGAAAATGATTTAACTTTTTTCGAACCAAAATATTCGTTAGCTTGGAAGTAATAACGGGATCTTTCAAGTTTTGTAGAATTCAACTAGAAACAATAATACTTCTACACGATTTCCTTTTGAATGATAGAGATTTCATTTTGTTTTGAAAGGAATTCAAATTGATTCAATATGATTCCACGTTGATTTACAAACCACGATACAGGGTGAACCAAGAAAGGCCAACTTGTTATACTTACATCAATGGGAAGATAAAATTTATCAAGACTTAAAACGGTATTGAAAATGCATATGGTTCTATAAGAATTAGTGGAAATAACGGAAAGAGGAAATAATAAATTTTAATGTGAATTTGAGTTAATTTTGTGTATGGTTAACAAATTATTTAATAAACGATACAAAATTATACAGGTGACTTATTAAGCTTTTTATTGGTGACAAAAAAATATAATCCATCACTACTATTGAGTTTTTTTTCTCACAATTTTTCTCATACTAATCTCCACTTTCACAAAAACTTTCCATATTATACAATCTTTATTTGCTAAGAATCATTGTATTCTAATCTCTATATGTACAAAATATTCTACCATGTTACATGATTTCACTGAAGAAGAAATAAATTTGAATTTGAAATAATCCATCCATTAAATATATATAAAACAAAAAAAAACTATCAAAAAGCTTAGTCAAAATTTTTACCTTTGCTTAAAAGATTGCAAAATTACCTTTCATTTTACTCGGAGCTGCTCAGGTTTTTATTTTACAACGAACTCACGCGAGGCAGAAGTTTCATCAAGTGATTTCAAGAATTTTCAGAGGTTTTCCCATTTCGCTAAAGTATATTTTGGCATTTTGGGTCAGTAACCATTTAATGAATCAAATAAACAACAAATTTTACGTCAAAATATATTTATTTACATCAGAATTGATGGTAAAAATTTGGCAAATTTTCTTGAAATTCCAATTTTCGCCAAACTGCCATCAGCTAATTTGCACTTTGACAGCTCTTGTTTCTCGTTTTTGTATTTTTAAGTCTGTGAGAGAACAACTTGTTCTACAAGAAATATATTGGTCTATAGAGATCCTTTTCGGAAAATTTTCTAAATTAAATTAAGTTTTTTACTTGCGATATAGTATGTACATATTGTAGGTACGCCCCATGCACCGATTATTTAAAATCTTCTTTATCTTATTTTTGATAAGAAAAATTTATGGGAATACACTAATTTGTCAAAAAAAAAGTTTTAGGTACCTACCTGTAATAACGGGTGATTTTTTAAGAGCTTGAGAACTTTTTTTAAAAAAAAAAGCATAAAATTTGCAAAATCTCATCGATTCTTTATTTGAAACGTTAGATTGGTCCATGACATTTACTTTTTGAAGATAATTTCATTTAAATGTTGACCGCGGCTGCGTCTTAGGTGGTCCATTCGGAAAGTCCAATTTTGGGTAACTTTTTCGAGCATTTCGGCCGGAATAGCCCGAATTTCTTCGGAAATGTTGTCTTCCAAAGCTGGAATAGTTGCTGGCTTATTTGTGTAGACTTTAGACTTGACGTAGCCCCACAAAAAATAGTCTAAAGGCGTCAAATCGCATGATCTTGGTGGCCAACTTACCGGTCCATTCCTTGAGATGAATTGTTCTCCGAAGTTTTCCCTCAAAATGGCCATAGAATCGCGAGCTGTGTGGCATGTAGCGCCATCTTGTTGAAACCACATGTCAACCAAGTTCAGTTCTTCCATTTTTGGCAACAAAAAGTTTGTTAGCATTGAACGATAGCGATCGCCATTCACCGTAACGTTGCGTCCAACAGCATCTTTGAAAAAATACGGTCCAATGATTCCACCAGCGTACAAACCACACCAAACAGTGCATTTTTCGGGATGCATGGGCAGTTCTTGAACGGCTTCTGGTTGCTCTTCACTCCAAATGCGGCAATTTTGCTTATTTACGTAGCCATTCAACCAGAAATGAGCCTCATCGCTGAACAAAATTTGTCGATAAAAAAGCGGATTTTCTGCCAACTTTTCTAGGGCCCATTCACTGAAAATTCGACGTTGTCTAAGTTGTAAGTCTATTCATGATGAAATGTCAAAGCATACTGAGCATCTTTCTCTTTGACACCATGTCTGAAATCCCGCGTGATCTGTCAAATACTAATGCATGAAAATCCTAACCTCAAAAAAATCACCCGTTAGAAGTGTTTTTTTTATTTTCGACTTTCTCATTAATAGCTCTAATAATTTCAACCAAAATTCTTAAGCAGAAGCCCCCTTAAGTTTAAAAAAATATTGTATATAAAAATATTCAAACAAATATTTTTCGGTTTTTTTTTTTTAATGTTTTTGTATGAAAAATCAATACCTTAAAAACGCGTGACCAATTATTTTTTTAAATTATTTCCCTAAATATATACTACTAAATACTTAAAATAAACATCCCAAATTTTGTTCTTGAAAAATTTTAAAGAAATTTATTATCTAACCTATAAAAAATTACTTTAATAATAAAATGATTTTTGAACTTAAATTCATATGGGTCGTTTTAAAAAAATTACATTTTTAGCGTTATAGCTTCTATTTTTTTTGCATTTCAATTTAAAGACTTGAAATTTGGCATGGAACTGTGTTTATATGTCAGCATTATAAGAAAAAATTTTCAGATCGATTCATGGTAACGAATAGCCATGGTAATTAATAATGTGTAATCTCCGTGACCTTTTTGGGATGTGATTTTCATGCTTAATCAGTTTTATTAATATTTTTAATGATGAAAATGATTTTTTATTTAATTTTGGGCATTGTCGTTTAAAAGGCCTTCTCTCAAACTTCAATTTTATGATATGCAAAAAAAAAAAAATTTGTTTTGTTGTCCGAATACTTAGTTGAACGAGTGTGACAAGATTTGGAAAAAAAAAACTAATTAAACATTTTCGCTTTTTCACACAACTAAACAATTTTTAATAATTTTTTACGATGTATTATCTTATGGTACGTCAAAAAACCTTTAATTTCATGTTTTATTATAATTTAATTATTGCAGTTAATTCCTTTAAAATTTGCATACAAAATAATTTTTTCATTCGAGTAAAAATTCAGTGTAATCTCCGTGGCCTTGTTATCTTTGTACCGTATAAATATTTTTTAGTCTAACCACCGCCAAAAGAAAGGTATTTACTCATACTTGAACCTAATATAATTTGGATGACATTGAATTACATTTACTATATTAAAATTAAAAAATAGGCGATTTTGTAATCTCCGTGGCCATTTTCGTATTTGTAAATGTTTTTTTTAGTTTATAATGGCTCATATTATTATTAATTTTTTTATATTCTAGATAAATATACTGAATTTCATCATTCCTTACAGTATTGGTACCGTAAAAATTCCAAGAAAGTTATGTGCCGTTATTTAAAAATATTTTTTTGACTCTTTCATGCTTTTAAACAAAATCATTTCGTAAACAAACAACTTTTTTTATTAATTATCCTATTAAATTTATTTGCTTTCCACAAAATTTCAACTATTTATTGTTACTATTTATTTTGTGGATTATTGTTATTTTATGCAAGAAAAGAACATTTTTAGTACATTCGAAATTTAAAATTTAAATTTTTATCAAAAAATATTCGTAAAATGGAAAATATTTGAAATTATTTTTGCGCAACTCGGAGAACTCCTTTTCTACTTGTTTACTATAGATTTAGAATCTAAAACCCAAGAAAAACTGAAAAAAAAAATTTTTCAAACGATCAAAAAAAAAATGTCAATTTTTAAAAAATGACCCATATACATATGTATGTTTAAATTATACACTCTGAAATAGCATCAAACATATCGTCCCTGTAGATCCCAGTAACCCAGAAAAGTCGATTTTTCAGGAGAGACAAAAAACTTATTATTATATCAATGAGAGGCAATGGGAGACGTGTTGTTAATTATGCGCGTGGCTCTGCAATTATAGTTTTTAGGTTCACAGGATATTTTTCATTAGATCCGAAATTTTTTTTCACAATATAATTGCATCATTACCTAAAAATCGACTTTTTCTGGGTTACGAGGTATTCGATCTACAGCGACGATATAGCAATTAGCCTCGGCCGAAAAAGAGCTTCAAAAAGGCTTCAGACCAAAATATTTGTTAGCTTGGAAGTAATAACGGGATCTTTCAAGTTTTGTAGAATTCAACTAGAAACAATAATACTTCTACACGATTTCCTTTTGAATGATTTTGTTTTGAAAGGAATTCAAATTGATTCAATATGATTCCACGTTGATTTACAAGCCACGATGCAGGGTGAACCAAGAAAGGCCAACTTGTTCTACTTACATCAATGGGAAGATAATTTATCAAGACTTAAAATGGTAATGGTAAATGCATATGGTTCTATGTATAAGGATAAAAAATAACGGAAAGAGAAAATATTAATTGTATTTTAATGTGAATTTGAGGTAATTTTGTGCATAGTTAACAAATTATTTGATAAACGATACAAACTATCAAAGAGTTTAATCAAAATAGCTCAAAACACATAAAACCTAGCAATATCATTCTCCTGCCTCCTTTACTCCTAAGGTAAAAGCAATTAAATATTTCCAAAAAAAACACCGACATTTTTTCCAATTATTTGACGTTTTGGCCTATACACAGTGCGGCCGATGGGGTTTTTTGTTATCAGGAGACGAAAAATGTTCGTAGTAGAATCTCTTGCCGCAAATCCCCCCCATAATCTTAGCCTGAATGTGGCTGCTAAGTTAACGTAGTCACGAGTCGTTCAGATAGGCTAATGGACACTTCCATTAAAACACGTGTAAGAGTTTTTATTTCCAAGCAAATCTATTGCAATAAAATGGATTCAATAGCTGCAGGTGCGTAAAATAAGTTAAAGAATTTCTGAATTTCTCAGGACTGGCTGGACTGAAACAAAAAAAAAACAAAGTTTTTTGTGGATATTCAATTTAATTTTGTTAGAATCAATCATTTATTTTATTAATGGATATTTGTTTTATATAATGTTGATTAAATAGGTAATAAATAAATATGTAAATTCAATATAAAAAAAAATTGTTCAGGTGTATAACATGAAAATTATTTGTTTTGAAATTTCTAGCTAAGAGTTATTATCCAAATCGTTTTGTTTTAATACTATTTTAATTTTAAAATAAGTTCAACATGAACTCACACATGAACTTATTCGTATCCATATGAAACCTTGATGATTTAATAATATTTCCTTTAGAACAAAAATCATATTGAATCAAAATGAAAAACGTTGTTTTAGTGTAGCCATGTTGTTTTTACATGAAAAACGCTTGTTTTAACATGAAGTCCTTTTTACTTGGAATTAATATGTTAATCATTTTATTTTAATGTCAAAATTATTCAATCGTGTTATTTCAACATGATATCACACACGAATTAATTTTTATATGAAACCTCGATGATTTAATAATATTTCCTTTAGAACAAAAATCATGTTGAATCAAAATCACAAACGTTGTTTCGGTGTATGTCCTGTTATTTTAACATGAAAAACACTTGTTTTAATATGGAGTACTTTTATTTTTATTTTCAACACAACTTCAAAGTTAAAACAAAGTGAAAACGGTTTAATTTTAAATAAAATACCTGTTAACTTGTGTTTCAATTTTAAATTAAGAGGATTTAGTATTAAATTATTATTTTGAAATGTTAAAATAAAATGAAAACGTGTTAAAGCAAAATGAAATCCAATGATTTAAAAATTCATCTTTTTAATCGAAATCAATAATTCGTCATGTTGATTTTACATTGCGTTATTTTTCTGTGTGAGGAGACTCCGTGACGACAGAAGTCGCTCAGCAGCCACTTGTAGAAACTTAGTTCTGAAGCAAAAAGAAATGGAAAAAAACAACCCGCACCCCAAAAGTGTAGGTAACTCAGAAAAGCGAACTAAGCAATCCACCGACTAAACTCCTTGATGAGGAGAAGATCAGGGCTAAGCCAACAGACGAAGGGACTCGTGGGCAAGCAACTGCTGCGGCTAGTTATCAGCTATTGTTTCCGAGTCTGATTCACGATCTCAAAGACAGCGATGAAGGAACTTCAAATCTTAGAGAGGAAAATGCTAAGAATCTGCTTCGGACTCCATTTCGATGAGGAAAACATGACCTGATCTCTACAGAAAAGCAAGGATAATTCAAATACCTAATAAATTCAGCAAAGAAGATAATGCAGAACACCTAGGTAATCAGCTAATGAGAAATCTAGCTATTGAGTAACGACAACACCAGCCGAGGTACCTCAGTGTTGATGGAAACCATGGATGACAATATTTTCACGGACAATAAAGAAGCCGCGGTTTCAATATGAGGAACGAAACTTCAAGATTTAAAATAAAACTACGTTTGAACTTAAATAAAGGATTTTATTCGGATCTGCATTGTTGCGCCAGGAAGATATAAATTAGATACCTAAGTATTAAATACCTAGCTACACACCTTACTTAAATCTACTTCCTCTATCTTTAACTACCTACCTACATATGTATATTTTCCTAGCAGGATATTCAAAACAGACAAGCCAGCCAGATTTAAAGTGTCAAGTAGATATCTATAGGCATAACTAACTACCTATCAAGTTTCGTTCTGTTAAAACTATTACAGCGATGGTATCAATAGGTCCTATCTATTGCCTACCTACCAAAATTATCTAAATATATTAATCTAGTTTTAGTCTTATGGATACCTTCGATACCTACAATGTTAATGTTCAACGTAAGCTACCAACCTTAACGCATTAGGAAGCTGTTTTCAAAACAAAAACTAAAACTAAACATAAATGAACAATGCACGAATGAATTTTCTTCATTATTTCGATTTGAAAACTCAGTGCTATGCTATACCACTACGGGGCTATAAAAAATACAAAAAAATCATTACCCATCCCTTGGCTTATTCCGGATCAACCATCATTCTATTTACATCCTATACATAACTCTCTTAAAAAAATGTATGAGATAGTACTTTAGTACTAATATCATTCTAACACACCACACAGCCATGAATCCTAAAAAGTCGATAAATCAACTCATTCGCCCTACCTTACCGATACTTGGTTTTCCACTCTCTTTTAAGTAATATACAAAAATTATTCCCAGCGCTCTTCTAAAATCCCACACAAATCTAATCAAAGAGAAGCAAATCTCTCTCCCCGAATCCAACATGGTCGATTTGCTATTTACTTGGAGAGAACGTTTATAAGTGTGCGTCTGTTCACCCATCTTATTTAACCACTTAACTGCACCCATATAGTAGTGGACACATTTTACAGTGTCACACGATTTTTCAAATCGGTTAGGCACCCCTTGCTCCTGTTCAAAACCAAATAGCTTAAGCAATGAAGAGAATCAATGTGTGTGTGTTGTGCTGCAAGAAAAATACTCAGTTATGTATATATCATTCAATGGAACCCCACATATACTATCCCAATGCCTGAGGCACAAACGAATCACAATCACTCATACGGCACACGGGGTGGTAGTTGCCGTTGTCGTACTCGTTTCTTTGCATGTTTACTTATTCTTTTTCTCTCTTTCTTTTATTTTTTTTTTTTTTTAGCTGTTGTTTTGTTTAATCTTTAATGAGGAGAAGAGTGTGTGTCATTTCTTGTCTTGAGCACTGAAAAAAGAGAGACACATTTTTTTTGCTGTTTTTGCTTTGGATACAATTTTTTTTTGTTGGCTTTTTAACGCGGAGGGGGCGACACCTGACTTTAAGTTCTTGAAATTCTCTCTTTTTATTTTTTCTTAGACTTGAAGTTTATTTTTGTGTTGTTTTGGTTAGGTGTGTGTTCGTGTTGGCCCCCTCTCTTTGACCGATAACTGGTCGTGTGCTACGCTTAATTTCGCGGTTTGGATGACCATCGCCATCGCCGCAAACTTTTGCCATCTAAATGGAGCCCCAGTATCAATGGGTCCGTTCGATGGGACGCTTTAGATGTGACCCGCGGTTTTTTCTCAAAATAAAAGCAAATTTTTTTGTTGCCTTCTCGAAAAGTTTTTGCGGATTGAAACCAACACTTGGCACTGCCAACTGCCATAGATAGAAAGAGAGAGAGAGGGCGAGGCTTATGTTCTTGCACATAACCCACACTCTGTGTTTTGTTAGCCGGGTACGCATCCCTAGTGACATTTTGACAGCACCCTTACAGCAGCAAGCAATGTGGTGACAGAAGGACTTCTTGGATTTTGTTGCTGCAATTGCTTTCGCTAGTGCCTTCTGTGTGGGTGTGTGTGAGTTGTATTTGTATATAGAAAAGTTTTTTCTCTTCGTTTGTCACCTCCCTCTCTTTTGGAGGGATTATAAAACTCGTTCGTGTGAGTGCGTGGCGTGTTGCCTTTGCCTTTGCCTGGCCACTCTGTGTACTGTGTATGCATTGCACAGCACAACGGGAACGACACACCGAACGGCTCGGCTGGCTATGTAGTGCGGTGTATAGTCGTGTCGTTCGTTCATAGCTTTCGGTTTGTCATTGGCATCGTCGTTGGCGTTGTGTCTCCGTTCTCGTCGTCATCGTCGTCGTTATGTCGTCGTCGGTGTCGCCATCTCGTGCTGTCGTCCTCTCTTTGACATTATATACTTCAGCGTTGTGTATATAGAATTTCAGTTATATTCTTTCGATTTTTTTTTTGTTCAATTTTTGTCATCGTCGAGTGTCATTGGTCGAGTGAGTGAAATAAAAAAAAATAATAAATAGAAGAGAATTCAAAGGAATCACAAAAAAGCAAAAGAAAAAAAAATAAATAACAAGAGAGAAAAAAGTGCAATCGAGTAAAGTACATGGAACGGTGGTGACTTTGGAGGACTGTGTCGCGTAATTTGGCATCTCCCGGACTCGTTTAGCGACAACAGCAGCACCTACGTCCAGTTTTTATTCGACTCCGCGACATTTTTGCTGCAGCACCAGTCTGGATTATCTATGTACTGTTACAGTTGTTGCGGAAACGGAAATTTGCATTCAAATTATAACCAACCTCTACCTTGCTTACTAAGTTTGTCACTTCCAATTCCAATTGGAATTTTCTGAGGACTAATTAATATCCCTGACTTCCAGTTAAACGCCATTTTGTCTTTTTCAAAAAAAAAAGTGATTAGTAGCTACTCCGCCAAACTAACCATAACCGTGTCTTGGGCGTGTGTGTGTGTTTTTTTTTCGGTGGACTGATATTAAGGGTTAATTATTTGGTTCTTTGTTGAATCGCGTGGGAGTCAAAAAATAGTTGGCATGAATGTGTAATTACGCTACTTTAACGACGATTATGCAGTTTAATTGTAACGCGGAAGAGGCGGATCGATTCGTGTGTAATTGATGTTTAAACGTAAATACAAAATAAGAGTTTCTTAATTAGAATATACCAAGTACCTTCATAGATATGTCCATGTACATACCAGCCTACCTACGTTAAGTTTGTAAAAGGATATCGAAAACAGGAAAATACCTACCTAGGTATACCTTAGTGGAATACTTACCAACCTACCTTACTGAGTTTAGTTAGATTTTAGACGTGGGAGTTTGTTTCCTTTGGTCAACACAAGAAGGAAGGAAGTGTGCAAAGTTAAAATTATATTGTTGTCTGTGATTTATTTTTGTATAATTTAAACAAAAAAAAAATTAATAATAGAAAAGGTATTAATACCTAACCTAGTGTCACAAAGATAAAGGAAAAACTTTTGGCAAACGGATTTATCAAACCCACTGGCTCCGCAGGCTCCTGCGACGGATGGTTTCGTTGGAAATTCATATATTGAACAATTGGTAAGTTAAATTTATAAACTTTAAAAGATTATAAAGTAAAAGTAGGTAGGTAAAAATCTAGATATTAGCTGCATTTTATATTTACACATAAGCTTGGAATTTTGGAGCTTAGCATAACGAAGATATCTTCATCGAACCATGTAAAAAAAACTACATAAGTAGATACATTTTATGACGAAAAATAGAATGATATTAATTCAGCAGTCGGGCTGGGATAAGAAGGTTAGGAATCTTTATCTAGGCTAGGCATACCTACCTATCTATACTTTCTTTTCTGAATGAAATTAGGTTCCTAAACCCTTTAGGTAGATATATACTATTATATAGAAGTAAAAACATTTATTTAGGAGTTTAGGGACACATTTCTTTCATAATCCCTCTCCATAAGAAATTAAGAATGGTAAAAATGATGAAATCAAAAATTTTAGACCTTTTGCTAGATTATCTAAAACTTTTCGAGGCTATTGTTTTGTGAATCTTTATGTTTTTATGTGAAATCATTCATAGTTCAATGAAAACGGGGTTTTGCAAAAGGGCGCTTAACTGTAACGTTTTTACTGATATTGTCTGAAAACTGTATTCACTCATTTAAGAACAGAGGATAAGTAGATTGCGTCTCTACCGACTTCAATAAGGGTTTTAACAAACTCTTCTGGTTCTGGTATTTAAATTAAGGAAACTATAGGATTTAGTGAAAAATTTGTAATGTGCCTCCAATATTATTTATTTGATAGTTGATAGATCATACTATAGGTACTTTTCAATGCCTGCGAATCGAATAACTTTAAAGTTAATTATGGAATACCACAGGGTAGCCATTTGGGGACAGTCCTTTTTATTTTATTTATTAACAATCTACCGTCTGTGTTAAAGTACTCAAACTATCTAATTTATACGGACGATGTAACAATCTTTAAACACATTTTGAATACTAGAGATTTTGAAGAGTTGCAGTATGACCTTAATTCTTTTTTTTGACTGGTGTGTTCGTAATTGTTTGTTTTTCAATATCAATAAATGTAAAATTTAAAGTTTTACGGAATATATTGGAAAAGGTTCTTAAGGAAAAAAATCTAAATATTGTTGGGGTATTGAATATCCTTCCAAACGAACATTTTGGATTCAGAAGGTTTCACAGCACTATAGCCATCAAGTGTTAAGAGTTTGTGAACATATAAAAAAAAGTCGTTCCCTGGGTAAATCGACTGGACTTATTTTACTCGACATAGAAAAGGCTTTTGACACAGTGTGGCATGATGGACTAGTACACAAATTGCTATGCTTTGGGTTTCCTGTGTATCTTATTAAAATTATCAAAAGTTTTTTGTCCGATAGATATTTCAATGTTTTTGTTTATAATCGTTCATCAAATTGTTATCAAATTGAACACGGCGTGCCACAAGGATCGGTATTAGGTCCTTTTTTGTACGATATTTATACATCTGATATACCTAAGCTACCAGAGTATCAATTAGCTATATTTGCCGATGATACTGGTATTTTTTCATCGCATGAATTTAGTCTCAACATAGAGACAAGTTTATCTAATGCTCTTGAACTAATGACCCGGTATTATTCTAAATGGAAAATTAAACTGAATGCTGACAAAATTCAAGCTATCTTTTTTAGTAAAAAAAGAAAATCTTGTTTCCTTCCCAGCACACAGCTTAATGTTAATGGCATTAATGTTAATTGGGAATCAAATGTTCGATATCTAGGGGTGTATTTAGATCAAAAACTTACCTTTAAGAAACATGTCGCTAAAACACTACAAAAAGTTAGTATTGCTATAAAAATACTCTATCCTTATATAAATAAAAAGTCTGGTTTGAGCAATGATAATAAGATCATAATTCATAAGGTAATTTTTCAGGCAATCCTTCTGTAGGGATGTCAAGTGTGGGGAAAATGCGCAAAATGTCATGTTATTAAATTGCAAATATCTCAAAACAAATTACTTAAAATGATGCTTAACCTCTCTCGCCACCATACCACCAGTGAATTGCATGAAAGAGCAAATGTTTTGAAATGATCTAAAGTGCGAATTTTCCGATAATCCCTTAATCAATCAAATAGTGTCATAACCTCATTGTCTGTATTCATATATTTATTATTTACTAATTTATTATTTGTTAATTTATTTATTTATTTTTTCTGTTATTTATTTATTTATTTATTTATATATATTTACTTATTTATTTATTTGTTGTTTTTAATATTCATTTATTTATTTTGTATAAATTTATAACTTGGTTATTTATTATTTATTGTTTATATTTATTGTTAATATTAATTTGTTAATTTATTTATTTACTTAATTATTATTGACTAATTATTGTTTATTTATTAAACTCACCTGTTCACTTTGAGAAATGTTTTTGTTTATGATTACTAATCCTGGTACCATTTAAAGTACAATTTTTAATTCTAGTCAAAATGTACCTGCCTTTTCATCTAATATTGAAGGTTTTTTTTTGTATTTTCCTTCAGAAAAGTCTATTAAAAAATGTAACAAATCCAATGTAATAAAAATACTTATTCAGTTGAAAGATATAATATACGCAATATCAAATCTCTGTATATTAACTGTGCGGTAGCTTATCAAATGTAAATCCAATACCGAAAAAATAAAATCTATCTATCTAAAGTTTTACGGGAAAACTTTCTGTTTTTATTTTAACTATTTGTTTAACGAGATACCCTTTTCAAGTTTAAGTGATATAAGTGCCATTGGTGTATTAGCAGATCGTAAACTTGAATTCATACGACACTTCAACGCCATGACTAGAAAGCCCAATTGAATTCTAGGTTTTGATTAAAATAAGGGAGTCAAGACAGTTTTTCTATGGCTTCGTTATCGAACAGCTTCTGTATTATTTATTCGACGCATTCTGGAATATGCTTGTTAATTCCGGTCACCCCATCTACTGCCATAAAACTAGATTAGAACATGTGGGAAAAAGATGTTTGAAGTTTGCGCTTAGAGGTTAAGGTTGAACAAATTTCCATGAACTCCTTCCTTATACAAAAATACTCTTAAACTTATTGACATACCTAGCCTTGAGAGCATAATATGCTATAATAGCAGGTATTTATCTTTTGTCTTGATTGTAAAACTTTTAAACGGTAACATAGGCTCCTTGCACCTCCTGTTTTGGAAATATGGCTGATTGTATACTCATTTCAAACTATCGGACGAATTATGAATGATTTTCTCCTCTGAATAAATTGTTTAAACTATTTAATATTCTCAATAAGAGATTTCATAATTTGTTTGACCATACTGTACATTATTCAAGTAAATTAAAATTAGCTTTTAAATAACTATGTAATGTAAAAATTATAAATTTGAGTAAGACTAAGCTGTGTATTAAATAAATAAATAAACTAAACAATAGATATTTCTATAGATATATAGGTAGCCTATACATAGATACTTAGATATAAATTCATATAAAATTTTGGAAAAAAAAGCAAACATCAAAATCCGACGGTGATGACGAATATATGCATTTCTACATGTTTTATGAAATATTGGCTGGGATTAGGTAAAACTTACAAGTCCTAGAAAGTAGGTAGATAAGTAAATTAACTTTTCTACTTAAAGTTCAACAATAGTTGGAGACATATATTTCTTTATGTGCCAAAACTCAATTTCCAAAATTCTGAAAAAAAGTAAAATCTTTGTAAATATAACCTATATAGGATTATCATGGAGCGTGATTTTGTATTGCGAACTCTAGCGTGGTGGTGGCGCTGAAATTGGCGCTAGATTTTACAGTGGAGAGTAGGATAAGATAGAAAACAAGTAGTAAAAAAGAGAATATTTTATTATTAAATTTAGCAGAGACAAATCTAGCAAGTACTGTCCCTATACTTAAGATGTCGCTTCAATCTTTCGCCTTCTTGATAGTACTATAAGTTTTATATACAGAGGTACAACTTATACCTACTTGTCAATGGCCTAGGCTTTGATGAAAGCATCGCTTCCCATCGATCAGCAAAATCAAGCATCATTGTGCGTGGTTAGTACTTGGATGGAGGACCGTTCAATACCAACCGTGTTGTGTTGACATGTGTTTCTTCTTATGTTCTTTCTTTATCTGTGTGTCTCTATCTCTTTCTGTTGTAATGTCTAAGCCGATGGTCTCAGTTGCCAGTGCTTTCAGTGTCTCTACATCCTAGATTTATCTACGGAGTAGTGTAAGATGGAATGTACCTACTTATGTATGTGCCATAATTTCTTGGTACATATTTGAAAATCTTAAAGGAAATTTGTTTTGAAAATGAAAACTTCAATATCATTTCTCGTTTTGAATTTAAACTACTTACAAATTTCATTTCAAATAGTAGACGCCATGCCACTGGCAATACCTACTAGCGTATAACGTGGCGTGGCTTGAATAGTCTTAAATCAGGGGCCAAATTACCGCATCAGTGAACGAGTGAGTGAGTCCCATCAGTGATCGAATGAAAACGTCAAATTATACTAATCGATTGCTAGTCGACGTAAGCGGTAATGCCAAAGTCACATAATTCAGTCACGTATTACTCGATAACTGATGCGGTAATTTGGCCTCAGAACAACAAACTTACAAAAGAACCTTAATCCCGTGCTTTTGAAACAGGAGCATACATAGTAGTTCTATGTACTTTCCATATTAACTAAGGAAAAGCAATTCATAGTTCAAGCCGCATTTTATTTGTATATACAGGGTGATTGGCATAAGGTGTGACAAAAAGCTAAGGCGTGTAGGTTGGACTTAGACAAGAAAAAAATCGTATGGGAGGGGGGGGTCTATTTCCCCCCGTTTAGGCGGGAGGGGCAATTTAAGAAAAAAATCACTTAAAACAGAAAAAAAATTATTAAAAAATAACGGTGATACCTACAGAGTAATGCTATAGCCTTTTGAAAAGCCAGAAATACATTCTTCAATTTTGTTTTTAAATAAAGTTGTTCGAGTGAATAGTTTTTGAAAAATTAATTTTCAAAATCAAAATTTTGAAAAAAAAAATTAAATTTTTTTTTTTAAACAATTTTTTTTCAAAATTTTACGTAATTAAGTATTATTTTTTTATTCAATATTCAATGCTCTTTTTAATTTTTGATCAAACACAAAAAACCGGATGTCAAAATGTTTTGTAGTTTTTGAGAAAATTAAAAATAACAAAAACTACTTTTGTTCTAAGAAAAGCCTTTTATTTTAGTTTTTACGTTTTTGGATTCTTATGTAGGTGAATTTACGATTGAAAGGATTAACTTTCTTTTTACTATTCTTTTAATTATCGTCTTATAAGCATACAATAATGTGACAAAGTACTGGATTAACCATATTTCACACATTTTTTCATTAAGAACACCTGCGTGAGAGCATTGGTTTAAAATTGACCTGCCACTTTTTTTATTATGGTGGGGTCGGCTTGGCTTAGGTGCATTTACGAAAGAAAGGATTAACTTTTTTTGTAAAATTTTTTTATTATCAGTCTTATAAGCATACAATAACACATTTTTTCATTGAGAACACCTGAGTGAGAGCATTGGATTAATATTGATCTGCGAATGTTTTTTAAATAATGCAGCGTTACACGCCCTAACTAGTGACAGAAAAATGCAATTGCGAAATAAGAACAAAAATGTTCCTGAATCTTGAAATCAATTTAAATAATAAATACATGCATATTTAGATAAAATACATAATTACTGTTTATTTAAAGTTAACCCTTTCTTTCGTAAATGCACCTAAGCCAAGCCGACCCCACCATAATAAAAAAGTGGCAGGTCAATTTTAAACCAATGCTCTCACGCAGGTGTTCTTAATGAAAAAATGTGTGAAATATGGTTAATCCAGTACTTTGTCACATTATTGTATGCTTATAAGACGATAATTAAAAGAATAGTAAAAAGAAAGTTAATCCTTTCAATCGTAAATTCACCTGCATAAGAATCCAAAAACGTAAAAACTAAAATAAAAGGCTTTTCTTAGAACAAAAGTAGTTTTTGTTATTTTTGATTTTCTCAAAAACTACAAAACATTTTGACATCCGGTTTTTTGTGTTTGATCAAAAATTAAAAAAAGCATTGAATATTGAATAAAAAAATAATACTTAATTACGTAAAATTTTGAAAAAAAATTGTTTAAAAAAAAAATTTCATTTTTTTTTTCAAAATTTTGATTTTGAAAATTAATTTTTCAAAAACTATTCACTCGAACAACTTTATTTAAAAACAAAATTAAAGAATGTATTTCTGGCTTTTCAAAATGCTATAGTATTACTCTGTGGGTATCACCGTTATTTTTTAATAATTTTTTTTTCTGTTTTAAGTGATTTTTTTCTTAAATTGCCCCTCCCGCCTAAACGGGGGGAAATAGACCCCCCCCTCCCATACGATTTTTTTCTTGTCTAAGTCCAACCTACACGCCCTAGCTTTTTGTCACACCTTATGCCAATCACCCTGTATACGAGTATTACGAGTAGTTCAAGTTTTGAATATATATTAAAGGTAACTGCTTAATGTGATGTACAAGCATTTAAGACCAATGTGCATAGGCGTCTCCTTTTAAATCCCCTTCTTATTTCCTAACTGTTCGCGCTGTGGTATTTAAATCATTATAAGAATATTCATAACCCTTGACGAGGATAAATGGTCTTAAAATCAAGTCGAAAACTGCTGTGAAGTATTTAGGTGATTATTTGTACAAGTTCTTGGACTACAATGAGCACATAAATTCTCAGTTAGAGAAATGAAGAGGGGCATTTATGTCTCTCAAAAGTCCTTTCTACTCTAGCTACTTGAGACCCGATATGAAGATTATTTGTTATCAAGCATTCATTCGTTCAATTCTAAGAGCCTGCAGAGGCGCACATTCTGACTTTCTTTAGTATGTATCAAACAAAAGACTATTATGGATGCTTCAGAAGTGTTCAGAATTGACAACATCATACTAAACCTTAGGAGGAATCACTTTGCATGTTGGGTGTGCGTTGCTGACCACGAGTTCAAATCGGGACTTTTCTACCCGAATTCTGGGTATTTAAAAAGTTATTTGGAAAGTGAATACATACCAGCAGATAAATTCTTATTTCTTGATGCAAATGGTTATCTATCAGACTCAATGAACGTGCCTAAAACATACAATGCTGCAAGACGAGCAACTGATAAAAGAATCCTTTACGTGTCTTTTGAATCATGGGATGGCCAGTACTGACTTGAGATATTGCATTACCATACCCGAAAGAGATATACATTAATAACTCAAATCGATCGGAATTTTAGTGTCTGGACTGCCTGAGGCCAGTTTAGGTTTAGTAACGACTTATATTATTTTGAAATCAATGCAGTTGTCTAAATCGCTCCACCTACTACGGTTGGATTCTGTAAGGAAAATTGAGAAATTTTTTTATGAAGGTCTGAACCTTGCTTGACTAGCTCGTCAGACCGTTCATTTGCCTCTATACCATTGAGACTCGTAAACCATATGTAACAACTTATAATGGCAGTGATAAACAGTTAGCAGACCAACAAAAAGCAGTTCTACGTCGTAAAATATTATACCAAACCTGCAAAATCGTATATTTCCAAAGAATTGACAGATGCTTTAACACAACTTTAATAGGTTTCTGATAGAGATTTCAGAGATGTTTCTTTTAAGATTTAAAGGAGCAGCACATCTCTAACAATTTAAGAACCTCAACTATGGATTAATTTTTTCATTATTTTATTTGACACATTGATTGCTCTTCCACGTGAACGTAGGACTGCAGGACGGGCAGACTTTGGCTAAACAATCCCGATATTTTAACCCTGATATCTATGTGCATTTACAAAAGCTCCCTATTTTTTCTCGACTTCAACAATATAAAAATGCGCTACGATTTTGACGATATTACAATTCTTACAATTTTCTAATATTTTTGTTGAATTTGTTTAGTATCGTTCTAACTTCATATGGCTCTGTGACATTTACAAACGTCAAAAAAAGGCCTGTTCTATAGTTATTTGCACGAACTGTCTATGTTTAAGGTGTGTTCAGAAGCAATTTATGTAAAAGGAAACATAGCCTTAGCGCCCGATACTAGTTGGAAAATGTTTAAAATTAATTGGATTTTCCATTGGTAAATTCAGATTTCAATCAAAACTTTTTTTTTCGCGCGTAATAGAATGCAATTTTAGATTGATTTATCTTTGCCTTTTTATTAGAATAATTTTATATCTGGCTTATTCTTTAAAAAAAAATGTTCATCCTTAATTTAATCTCAGTAGAGCGAAATTTAAGCTTGATGAATTTACCGAATAATTTTAGCTGCTTCCACTTTTAACTAGCAATGATTCGTGTTTTGGATACAATTTTCACAATTGGAGTACCTACAAACAATCCTAAAAGTAAAATGACAGCTTCAAATTTGTTTAGTATTAATACAGGGAGGAAAATTTAGATTTTTAAAATTGATTTTATATTTTTTTGACCAATGGAATCCTTAAATTACCAAAAATCTGCATTTTCAGGTTTATAAGATTCACTTAACCAACTTTTTGACGTGAATTCGGTAATACCTTTGTATATAAAACTTATAGTACTATATCAAGAAAACGAAAGATTGTGGCGACATCTTAAGTATAGGGACAGTACTTGCTTAATTTGTCTCTGCTAAATTTAATAATAAAATATTCTCTTTTTTACTACTTGTTTTGTATCTTATCCTATTCTCCACTGTAAAATCTATCACTAATTTCAGCGCCTCCACCAGGATGGAGTTCGCAATACGAAATCACAGGTTATATATACAAAGGTAATACGAAAGAAGTTTATTCACTACCAACGCATTTTGACGTTTAGCAGAACCAAATCAGAACTGAAATCTAAGATCGTTGAAAAACTACAAACTTAATCCATTGAACGTATTAAGAATTGACAAATATGTAACTATGCAAAATGTTAAATGTCAAAATGAAAGTTTTGACATAGAAAATGAACGTAATCGAAGCAAACGTCAAACGAATTAACAAACTTAACAAAAAAATTATATGCTCACTCTCACTTTACCTTCTCTTCTTCACATTTCGTAAAGTGGGAATGATAAATGATAATAAGTCGGCGAACATTTATTTTTCAGTCAGATTACCCATTTTGATAGTTTTAACGCAAAGACTTATATTTTAAAGTAAATAGATTTATAGCTTTAGAATAATTTATACTTACTACTAAATTATCACACCCCAACTGTTATACATATAAGTACTCGTAGTTACAGAAAAATGTCACAAATCTCCAGAAAATCACAGAAATTCAGAGTTATACTATGTGGTCACCAAAGAATTGTCTTACGTTATATTAAATAAATCAATGTACGAGTAGTGTTTTCATCGCATTAAAAGATCAACAAGTATATTAACTTTAACATAACCTTTCAAGTTACAATGTGGTGTTTCATTGTTTCCTATGAAGTGGCGGTGAGACATAAAATTTTGTTTTTATTAAAAATGAACAAAAAATAATCGATCGATTGTGCAGTAAATGCGTTCAACTCGATAAGGATATAGGTTAGTTCGATTCGTAAAACTATTTGCCCTATGTTTATTTGTTTATTTATTTATCATCAATCAGAGATAATACTCTCTTTTAGACTTCCATATACATAATTATTATATCCACATTAGTTTCTTATAAAATAAATAACAAATTTATCATTAAATAAACTTAACAATTACAATTGATACTCGTATATTACTATAGTTGCAGATTTATTTCGTTTAAAACATGTAATTTAAAAGTTTCTCTTGAACAGTTTCTAACACGAATTTTAATAAGATTTAATAAATGTGCGCATTTTATGTGATGCGTCAAAATATCTCTGATAAACATAACAGAGACGCAAGAACGTCGACTTTACAGAGTTTTGATACCAAATTATAAGCACCTTGTTGTAAGTTGGCCAGTCAATTCGCCAATTTAATTTATAGATCAAATATCTAGTAAAGCTTTTTTGAACTTTCTCAATTATATTACAGGAGTTTCTATAAAAAGAATTCCAAACTATGCTCGAGTATTCCAAAACAGATCTTCCAAGAGAGTTGAAAAGAGACTTGAGCGAATAAGGATCTTTGAATTCTCTTGTTTTTCTCTTTAAGAAACCGATCATTTGATTAGTCTTATTGACCATATAATCAATATGTGGCAGAAACGAGAGTTTCACATCTAAGATTATTCATAGATCTTTTTTACGATTAACGCCTTCTAAACATACATCATTTAGTTCATAACTGAACAGAAAAGGCGTATAGTGTGTCTGAAACAAGACATAACTTGACATTTAGATACATTAAGTGACAATCTGATACACAATTTATTTTACGATACAACTTTAGATCATCTGCAAATAAGAGACATGAAGAAGATATAAAAATTGAAGGTATGTCATTAATACATAATAGAAATAATAATGTACCCAAATGACTACCTTGAGGGACGCCAGATGGGACACATATACATATTATCAGAACAGCAGTCTTCAATTTTTACAATCTGAGTCCTATTAGAGATATAAGATTTTAACCAACTCAATAGCTTAGAATGAAATCTAAGCGGAGACAATTTGTGTAAAAGCACCCTATGGTTCACGCGATCAAATGCTTTTGCAAAATCTGTGAATATTATATCTGTTTGTATGTGATCTTCAAAATTTTTTAAGATGTGATTAGTCATTAAAGATAAATTAGTCGCTGTTGATTTGCCTGACACAAAACCATGTTGGTATTCCGATATATAATTTCTTAATTGAAAAGACATCCTATTGCAAACAAGTTTTTCAAATAGTTTAGGCATTGCAGAAATTTTTCTAATAGGCCGGTAATTTCTGATATCCTGATTTGATCCAGATTTCAATATAGGCGTTAAAACGATATTTTTAACAGTCTAGAAATTTGCCCCCAGATAGTAATGCATTAAAGATGTTAGTAAGTGGTTCAGCCAGTGAAGTAGCACATTTTAGCAAGAGTAACGGAGGAATACCATCAGGACCTTCCTTTTTACTTCCATCAAGTTCAAGTAGTACTTCCTCTACTTCAGAGACATCATAGAGCTTATATAGAAAACCTTAGAAACAATTGGTAATTCGTGATTTGAAAAGTAGTCTTAAGAGTAAACAGATTGAAAATATCTAGCAAATATGTTGCATATTAAATGAACATCACTGGTTGTTGAATCTTGGAATTTCTTACATCTTAGAATTGATAAAATTCCAAAAGCATTTACTATTATTCTTTATATTAAATTCGATCGTGTTATATAAAAAATTATTTAAGATATCAAATTCGCGTTGGATGACATTATATTTTTTTCTTAGCTCAGCGAAGTTATAATTTCTTTTATGCAATTTAAAAGCCTTATTTTTTTATTTTTGAGATTTATTTATCTTTTGTTGAACCATATAGGATTTGAACCCGTTTTCAAGGTCTTACTTGGAATGAATCGATTTATGTATTGCTTCTTTGACAGCTTTCATTAGCGATTTGTAATTGTATGTCGCTTTTCGCTTATTTATAAGAAATATGAAGCCCAAAATCATAAAAATGAAAGTTACCTTCTAACGCAATATGGTGAATAGAATTATTGACAAGTGGTAAATCAGATTTTTCAATGCAAATGTCAAATTTTTTATCAACAAAAATGAAATCAAGTTATCTTAAATTATCATTAAAAAAAGTGTTGATTTGAGTTAAATTATACTGACTGTAAAAGTAAGAATCAATAATATTTTCTTCAATTTCTTAATTAACATTGTATGGAATTAGCTATTTATCATCTTAATCTAGAATCCCGTTAATGTTACCCTGATTGTAATCTCCTTATCATATAACATGTTGTAGTTATTAAGATTTTCCAAAATAATTTTACAATTTTTAATGAACACTCTGGTCAATTTATTCTTAACCAGTGGTGTTCCACAAGGTAGCCAATTATGTCCCTTTTTATTTAGTTTATGTATAAATGACTTGACTTCGATTAATAAAAACTTCTCTATACTAATATGCCGATGACATTAAAGTTTTCAAAAGTTAACTTCTTTAAATTACTGTACACTACTCCAAGGAGATCTTTATAGGTTTAGGAAATAGTGTAATACAAATCGCCTTTTGTTGAATACTGACAAATGTTAAACTATGAGTTTCACAAGCAAAGAAAAATATTATAACTTATAATTACACGATTGATTCGTCTTCTTTGTGTAGGTTATCGATTTTTCCGATTGTATTGTTCTTGACTCAAAATACACCACCATAAATATATAATACGAAAAGAACAATAAAAAAGTAAATAAATTTCAATAAATTCAGCAGGACCTTTATATCGTAAAGATTTTGCATGTATCTTTTAATAGGCCAGTACTTAAATATGTACCCTAAAATACAGTTCACTAAAATAGACTTCAATGTATACAGAGAAGCCTTATGACTTTTTGTTCTTCCTTCTCTTCAGTGGTCCCAAAGACTCATGCTAATTAAACTTCCTTTACTTCCTTGTTTTGTAAGCTTTTTATCGTTAGGTCATGGCGGCGTTTTATTTTTTTTTTCATCAGAAGGTCTGTCTTAACATACAATGGGTATACTACTACATATGTATAGAAGCACCCATAATAGTGTTCCTAATAACCAAATAATAGTCGATCGGTTATGGTTAATTAGTGTCCAATCAAATGGTGATAAAACTAACAAAAACACTCTAAACCTCAAACCACACGCATTGAAACAAAACAGGGTATTAATTTATTTGACACAGCAGGCTCATTGTTCTTATTGACGGACGACGAACGACGACCAACGACGACGACAGCGAGATTGTAAAACTCACTGAAGTGTGAAAATCATAATAATTGCGGCTTGTCCTAGAGAGTATAACTCCCGCCTTGGCGAAATGACCTTAGTCAAGTATAAAAGTATTTTTCTTTGAACGAACAAAAAAAAATTGTATCTAGATAAAACTATTATTAATTCTTCAAACTTTGAAACTACCTAGGCACTCGTATGTCCTTTAAATAAACGTGCCTGTATCTGATGATGAAGAAGCCAAATTTAATTGATTCAAACTTGATGCTCAGCCAACTATGCGACACAAAAACCATTAATTGTAAAAATTATTCGAATAAAATGAAAAAAAAAAAAATCAATAATTTATTAGCTAATTAAATTTTATAGGTAGGTAGGTACCTATACAGTCGCAGCCGCAAAACAAAAGACACCGTTCTATCCGTCCACCCGTCAGTCAACCGCGCTCACAAAGAGCGTCCTTGTGGTGACCTTTTTTGTGTTTTGCTAAATTTACGTTTTCTCCAATTGCACACGCAGCTCAGTGCACCAATGAGTGTTCTACACTGTGCGATGTGCAATTTATATAAACAAAGACTTTTATTTATAAAAAAAAAGATTAAAATAAAAATAAATAAATTACATTGCACGAGAATAAAAACTTTTATTATTGTTTGTTGCCAATGAAAAGCGCATCCACGTTCAAACCACTGCGACGCGACGCGACGCGACTATGACGACCACGACTACGACTACGTTAGACCTGATGGGTCGTCGTCGTTGGCGGTCGTTGTTGGCGTGTCGCCGTCGTCGTCGTCTTCAACTACTGCAATACTATGACTTCTTCCAATGTAGACAGATCCACTAAGTTTATTGGGACAAATCATGTGATTGCACGACGCGAAATGCGACATCGTCCGCGGACGAACTTAATTTTACCAGAAGACCTGAAGAACTTGTATGTCCATATTTGCAGCTAGTTGGTGTGTTTTTTAAAACTATGTATGATTTTTTTTGTTGGTGCATATTCATGTAGAAAATAGAAATAGAATAGAATAGAATAGAGATGTTGTCGTCTTTCAAAGCTCTCTTAGGTAGAAGAATCAACTTTTTTTGAGATCATTATCGCTGAGGCGATAACCCCGCACGATTTTAATGAAAATGTTAACACGAAGATTAAATAAAAAAAAAAACAAATAAATTCTCGTTTATCTGCAAGAATACAAAGACTCAATAAAAATAGTTTAAATAGCATAGCCATAGGTATAGTTTGAGGTGGGTAGGTATTATATATTTTTTCAATTTGATTTCTTTATTAATGTGTGAGCTTTTGTGCAAAGTCGTGGGTGTTTATTTGGTATGCATAATGATGGCGTTATTTATTTGGATGGTAGTTTAAAATAAAGGGTTTTCCAATAGGAATTTCCAAACTTTGGCGGGTGATTGCAGACATAGTATGGAAGTTGCATCTGTCAGATTGGCTGTCATTTATTTAGTCTGACTTGCCAAACCAACATGGAGATTTATAGCGATCAATAACATGTGGAAATGATTAAATTGTTTTATGATAGAGAAACATTTCCCGAGCTTCGCCCATTTTACGGTCCCCAAAATCTATCTATCTACATATCTCTTAGACCTAATTTTTTGCTAGCTAGATTTTATGAAAAAAAAAAATGCTATTTTAAGGTCTTTTGTCATATTTCAGACAGTTTTGAGAAAAAAGGAAAACTTTGTGTCTTTTACGACAATTTTACGACAGTTATTTAAGCTGTCGTTTTCTTGTTTGGGTTTATTTTACCCTTTTTTGAGGTGTTGTAGTGCTAACTTGACTGTCAATTAAACCAGGGGATATTTTTTTTTTAAATTAACGTGACAAAATGTTTGCTTTTACAACATATTTACGACAATAATTAACACGGTCATTTTTCTTTTTGAATTCATTTTAACTTATTTTAGGGTTTGGTAGTGCTAACTTGACTGTCAAGCTAGCATTACCAGGAATTAATTAAAAAAAAAGCGAAAATTTTTTTCTTTTACGACAAATTTACGACAGTTATTTAAGCTGTGGTTTTTCTTTTTCGAGTTCATTTTACCCTTTTTTGAGGGGTAATAGAGCTAACTTGATTGTCAATTTAGCATTACCAGGGAATATTTTTTAAAAAAATTGAGCTACAAAATGCTTGCTTTTACAACAGTAATTAACACAGTTTTTTTTATTTTTCTAGTTCTTTTTTCCCTATTTCGATTGGTTATAGTGCTAACTTGACAGTGAAGTTAGCATTACCATGGGTTAATATTTAAAAAAACAAGCGCGATAAATTGTTTCATTTACGACAAATTCGCGACAGTGAATCCAATTATTACAGCTTTAAAATTTGAAGTGATAGTGCTAACTTGACAAACATACGAATTTTTAACCTTCGAAACGGTTTATTTTCCGAAAGTAATCCTTCCATTGCTTGGACTTATTCATGGATAGATATTTTTCAAGGAAATGTTTCGGGTAACAAGATACATTTTAAACCGTGGATAAAAAAAAAACCTTTTTCATAAAATTAGGAAAAAAAATAAATTAAGTAAAATTAAAAAAACATTATGAAACTTTTTGTAAAGCGGTCCACAAAGAAATCGCAGACACTCGCAACAACTTCTATTGTGATACACGAAAAGTGGAGAGTAGGAGTTAAGATTTTAGGAAAAGATAGAAATTGTAAAGAAAATTGTTTGCGAATTGAAATGGCAATGGAAAAGAGCGCCGGGTAAATTTTTCCATATTGGTATTGGGCAACTAAGAAATTAATCTCTGTATTTGACGATGCGTCCAAAATTAGGCTCAATGGTGTACTGATGAGCGAAACGGGTAAAATGATTGAATGGAGAGGAATTGAACTGGCTTCCTCGAGTGATTCTTTCTTGCGAAAGGAGGGATAAAAGAAAGAAATACATAAAACATTCCGACGGTGTTCAAAAGATGGGAATGAATCCATGATAGCTCTGGGCGATTCCGCTATAGACGATTTTTGACATCAATTTTTTTAACTATAATACTTTTTACTTTTTTTGATAAATATGCAAAGTAGAAAGACTAAATTTAATATCAAGAACAAAAAGTGAGACCTAACTTAAGGAAATCATTTTTGTTTGCGCTTTGTATCATTGTCGCATACGAAAAGTCGATAAATGAACTGCAATTATTATAACTGGTAACATAAGCGCGGAATAGCCATTACCGACAGTTTTGGGTTATGGTTTACTTACTAGACGTATGAAGAAACATGTAATTCAATCGTTTGCACAAAAATATGTAAGAATTTCTTATAATATTTTTTGCATTATTGATTGCAAATAGCCATTGTAGGTTTGTTGCACCCGCGACATAAAAGATATAAAAGTTTGATTTCTTGACACAAATAAAGTTCAAACTTCTTAAAACTTTACAAAAGTAAGAAGAAAACAAGAAGACAATTAAATCAGTAGTTATTAGGAGTAAATTGTAAGTTTAACTACAAAAAACGTTGATTCAAATTGGTTGCACCCGCGATCGCAATATTAGGATCGCCGGTGCAACTTATTGACTACTAACACTATAACATGATTTATCATATTTCATTGATAAAATAAGCTTTGATAAATAATTTCTGCTGTTCAGGGTTATTTTTTTTGTTAATTGTGTAATTTAATATTTTATTCCTTTTTATAAAAATAAAAGTATGGTTATAAATCTGCTTCACAGAAATATAGGCTCGTGATAAGAATATGGAGGCAGATAAAGATTTGAAAATACTGTCCAGAATCAGACCAAAGAAAGAATTCAGGCAACTAGTAAGCTTCGTAAAGAAGAACAAATTAAACTCTCTCAAACTACAAAAATTTACTTTTTGCTATTTCGGAACATGCGACAGACTTTTCTAAAACATAATGAGAGTTTTTGACGTATCGTGTAATGTAAATAATGAAGATTGCATGTCTAACAGTTGCGATGTATGCAAAGAATCCAGCATTTGGAACATAACCCTAGATTCAAACCCTAGTTTAAATTGGAAGATCTGAATTTTTCAGCATCACTATCAACAAAAATTTTGCGTTTCCGACAGCGTTAAACCCTCTATATTACCAGCAGATGCATGCTCTAAAAAACCAAACACTTTTTACAGCATTAGTCTTGCCAAAAGTTATTTCTGCTGGTTTGTACGTTCTTGTACAGGTACCCTGCACTATCACAATATCGCTATTTGGGGTGGTCCCTTACCGATATCAATGAAAATTGAGGTGTTAAATTACAATTTCTGAAAACAATTAACCGTTGACGTTTTACTGAAATATATCATGATATAGCAGACATCATAGTAAAGTTGGAAGCACCAGAGAAAAAGATTCCAAAAGATTAATTGACATGGTTACTGACTAATAATAAACGTTATTTTATCTTTTACCCAGTTCTTAATATCGTTTTACTGATATTAATATTCATTAAAGTAAGCCGCGTTGCACCCGCGATTGATTAAAAAGCGGATATTTCGATATTTACTGTTGTTTTCTATCTTTATTTTTATTTATTTAGTTTACTGAATTAACGTCGTTCAATATTTGTAAGAATAGTATAATAAATGTTTCACAATTAACAGAATTTGTCTTTTTTGTACTATATGATCTAGAAATGTCAGGCCAATTCTGTTGCACCCACGATCGCACTTTGAAACCTTTCTTCTGACGACTCATTTATTTTATTTTAGATTTAGATAAACGAATTACTAAAAAAAGGTGAAAATGTATCCCTTCAAGTGATAATTTCATTAAATTATTTCCTTATTTTACTATAAGTATACTTCAAATGAGTCTAAATGTTGCACCCGCAATAATGGAATCGCCCCACTGTTTCAGACGCTCTCTTCTGAATTCTACCCAATAAGTGGATAATTTTTTTTTTTTGTGATGTGAAGATCGTCATTAACACACATACCGAAAACTGAAGACCTTCTCGGCTTCTTCGATGCACGTGCCATTTAAGGACAATTATATAGGGGGCTCATTTCGCTTGAACGACATTAAACAGCATTGAATTTTCGAAGCATTAAACTCAACGAGATTTTATATATCCTATTTAACACTGCTGTAAAGATCGGAGTGTAATGTGCTTATCATACGATACCGTTACAATTCCACTTCCGAAGAAGATGGACGTGAATTTGAGAGCGAGTATGAGAAGCTGAGTGTAGTGCCGTCGGCAAAACAATGAAGGTGATTAGAGTTTTCAGACAAGAGGCCATTTATCCAAAGCATAAAGGTTTCGTTAATACTAAACGCACGCATTTTCGATAAGAGAGCTTGATGCTAAACTCTATCAAATGCCTTCGAAATCTAAAGCACAATAACCTTACTTCCTCCAAAAACATATAAAGATCTGTTCAACTCTTCGGTGCGACATGGCATCAGATCACTAGTGGAACGACTGTTTCGAAAGCCGTATTGCCGGACATTCAGAAGCTTTCGATCTTAGAGATTTTTCTTGACCTGATGCTTGATCAGCAATTCCATGACCTTGCAAAGAATGGACGCAATTTTTAAGAACAGGCTGGACAAATGCCACCTTCTAGAGAAGTTTCCAGAACAGGGAAGTTTCCAGAACTGTAGAATTGATTGAAAATCTTACGCGATGGTTTTGCCAGAGATGAAGAACACCTCTTCAGAAGAATTGGGAGTATACCATCATGACCAGCCGACTTGTTTATGTCAAGATTTCAAAGGGCTCTTGCAACTGTACGATTGAGGAAATAAACCTGTCCCATTGAATGATTTACGTTCTCAAGTACAGAAGGAGCAATGTTACTATCAAACGACGTTGAGCTAGCAGTCAGCTGCGAGTATAGATTTGCCTTATCTGAAGAGTTAGTTGTCATTGTAGATGAGTGTTGGAACCGAATATGAAGACATTTCTACTGCCTTTGGGACATTGCAGAATTTTTCGCCTTAATTTCTGGTCATGTAAGAATTTGGTTCTTTGTGAAAAAGAGTTGCATACCTTCTGATATAGCTTCTTAACAGCTTGCATTGAACCAAGACTTTTCCTTAGGATTTATACTCTTAATTCTGTTAGGAATAAAAGTTCGCATCCCAAGAAAAAGGACGTCTATGATCATTTACTGGCATCAACACGTCACTATCGAAAAAACATAGTGACCAGTTTAAGATTCGAAAAAGGTTATTTAGACCGTCCCCGTTGGCTTTCTCGTATTGCCAAAACTTTCATAGTGGGATGATTCTCTTTAACTGGATGAATGGGACCCGAGAAATTGACACATATTAAACAATGGTCCGAAGTACCGAGACTTTACCATTGTGGTGTACTTATCAAGGTAAGAAGTATGAACCAAATCGAGAGTGTGGGCGTTTTTCCCAGCAGCATTTGGAATTCGAGGGGGTTCATCTACAAGCTGAGTAAGTTGGTGAATCTCAGCAAAGATCTCAAAATATCTTCCTTCGGTTGTTGTCTGTGCTGTATAGCGGAGCCAACTTGAATTGTGTACATTGATGTTGCCCGCAAAGACGTATTCAGTGTGAAAGCACAAGGAAACAATGCGGGAAGTGGATTAGGGCAGCGCATCAAACTCACTATACTCTGTCCATCAAAAATTGTCAGTACAGGGAACATAGGACGTTTGTCTCTCATTCTGGTTGCATTACCATGCATAAGTGTGTCGCCTTTTAAAGCTCTCACAGGGATTCCGTAGTTTACATTATAAATCGCCGCAAATGAGAGTAAAAAACGCGTAGGGCTACCGTCTGCCGATTCAAAACGACTGAAAACAATATTCAATTTACCTTTTCCCACAACACCAAGCGGTAAGATAATAGGCGCGTTTTTTTTTTAAGTTGAAAAGCAATACGACAACACTCAACATACTCATCTTCTTCAAATGTGTTCTCAAAAGCTTCAAATCCCAAAAGCTCCTTAATAAAAACCACTGAAAAAGCTCCTTGCTTGCAATTGAGAATGATAATGGTAACTCTGTTTTGATGTAGATAAAGAGCGCACGATCATATTGAGTGAAACTTGATACTTGACACTCTTTACAGTATCTCATCTAGTGATGGGCACTATCGAATGGTTTGAACTATCGATAGTTAGTAACTTATTGATTTGAACTATCGAATGAATTCATTCATTTATTCGTTCAGTTCAAGTAGAATTTGTTACTAATTGCTTATTATTTGAATAATACAAATGGGTCATATGAAGGCAATGAGGAAACATTGTCACTAACCCTACCTTTCTTATTTGTTCTAAAATATATTTTATTTGGTAATAATGGTAATGGTACCCTCACCTAATAAATATCCAGTTTTATCTACTCTTGTTTGCTGTAACCAAAATGTTTGTAAAAATCTAAATAGGTCTGAACTTATAGTTACAATAAGATTGACTAGAGTCTATGATAGTTCTCCCAAAATACTCTATACTCAATGCTCTATATTGTAAGCCATAAATTGCCAAATGACATCAAATGATGGCTACTATGTCGGTGGATTAAGAAAAGTCCAAAAATGCAAAAAAAAAAAGATATTTTATTTATTGCGAAAAAGAGTATTTTTAGGGCTTTCGGCTGACATTTGAAACGAAATATTATATGTACGTCATAATTGAATTCGTCCTCTATTTGTCAAGTCATAAAATGTCAAATTCCATCAAAGGATGACTACGATGTCGATCGATTAAGAAACGACCAAAAATGCAAACTTTTTATTTTTGCTGTAAATATATTATGGATAACTTTTGTATCTTCATAATTGAATTAATTCATAATTGAATATGTTAAAATAATAGGAACACAAAAGACGAAACAGAACCCAAAATTTAATCTTTCATAGCCAAACACTGAAATATTAAACCCAAACTTTTAAAATAAACACTACCCTAAGCCATAATAATATCTCAAGTATAACCGAGACTCAATCAAATCTCACAAATGATGATAAGAATATTATTCCAAAGGTAAACAAAACTTACTAAGCACAAACATCAATCAGCGAAAATTAAATGAAGTAACTAAATCAGTAAAATCGTTCAGTTCTACTATCGGGTAAAAAAAGTAATTGAACAAAAAAGTATACTGAAATCGTTCATTGAACGAAAATAGTATACTGAAATCGTTCAAAGTAACTATCGGTTGATATAATGATAAATAAAAGTTGAACGAAAATGGTATTACTAAAAACGTTCAAAGCTAATATCGAGTGAAAAAGTAATCGAACGAAACTAGTATAATGAAAACTAGTTACTGAAAATAGCTATACTGAAAATAGTAACTGAAACTAGTGGCTGAAAATAGTAACTGAATGTCTGGGTACTATCGAATGAATGAACTTTTGGCTACTATCGAATAAGTCGATAGTTTTTATTCGATAGTTCCCATTACTAATCTCATCAGCAGTGGGATACGACGGTCGTGTTTGGGTGTACAACTTTTTGCAAAGAATTACAACAACAATTCCCTAAGAAAAGTCAGTGGCTCCCTCTTTTTTTAGTGGCATTTTTCCTAACGCATTGTAGTGAGGGTGCATCAGACGCCACTGCTTTAGAAAAAGCTCTGCCATAAGGCCTGTACTGACAATTTTTGTTGGACAGAGTATAATAGCTGAATTGCTTTCAAGAAATTAAAGCTACATGAAATTAAAGTTCGTATTAGAACAATGTGCGAACTGAAGAAGGCTCTGGCAAGCTACACTAAATCTAACAAATATTATTAGGCCATGATGGTGAAAGAGTTTTTTCAGGTTATTGGAAAAAAACGTTATAAAAATGGGATTGTCATATTTCTTTTTTTCTTTGGAAAATAGTCTTACTTTTTAATTATTCTCATATATCTCGTCAATGACTTATGTTTCTTACAAAAAAAAATTACAAAAGTAAGTAATTTTGACCTGTATAACAATGATCAGAGGCGGATCGTGAATTTGTGGGGCCCTGGGCTGAAACTATTTAGTGGCCTACCTAAATACTCAACAAATAGCCATGTCAAAAAACTGTGTCTATAGTGATATATTATTATTATATATTCTTTATTGCACAAAAATAACATAAATGTTACTTAAATCTACGCAAGCATTAGTTGTGCAAACAGCGACCTTATTGCTGTGGTAGCAATCTCTTCCAGGCAACCTTTGGGTGAGAGTATATATATAAGAATATAAAAAAATAATAAAAACATTTTATTTATTTATTATGAATTAATAAATGAAATTGACAGATTATGTGTATGACATGTTATATAAATTATAATTTATAAATCAATCTTTCTGCATTTCTGTGCTGCAAATTCTTTAATTTGGTCATCACATGCAGTGTTTTGTTAGATCACAATTCATCGAAAGAAGTGATAAATTATTTAGTCGATGGTTCGACATTGTTGTCCTGTATTTATTTTCTACATAGGACATCTTGGAGAAAGAGCGCTCTGCTACACTGCTAGTAATTGGCAAAGTTAAAAAATCTTTAAAATGGTATAGCAGTTAGGGAACACGTTAATAAGTTTATTTTCATACATGAGCTTAAAAATGTCACTGGAAGAGGTGTACGATTCTGGCTTAGATTGGAGTAAGTACGATTTAAATTGAATGCACTCATTCACTAAATGCTCGTCTACGTCTTCTGGATAATAATAATCAATAATATGACGCGCACTTTCCAAATCTATGTTTTCGATATTTTTGTTTTGCAAATCCATTAAAAATTTGAATTTTTCGCTATATGTCTCTTTATATTGATATATGACACAGTGACATTAGCAAATCTTATTAAATGACTCTGATTAAAAAACATACTTTGCACAACTGTTTTTTTTGCTCATAATTACACCATCCTATCAAATTTGACCTAATTTGGTCCAGTAGTTTCGGAGGAAATTAGCTGTGACAGACAGACGGGCGCACGAGTGATCATATAAGGGTTTCGTTTTTCATTTTTTTGTACAGAACCCTAAAAATACCATAAAGAAGAAAAACATGATTTATAAATATTTTTACTTACCAAGTAAAAACAGGAAATCTTGTATTAATAAACAAATGTTACTTATTTAGACATAACTTTTAAGTTATCACTTACTCATTAGTAAACTGACTCATTAAACACAGTACTAACAATTAACACAGTCAGTTTGTCACTTTGATGACGAGAACAGAAGTGCGGAAGAAAAAACAAAATCACGTCAGGCGTTACGTTAAGCAGCGCGGCGGGAAGTCCCTCATAAGAGTAGATAAAAAGGTAGTAGCCTATATGCTGATGATCTTGCGTTATTAGCGACAGGTAAATTCTTACCCACTATCAGCGAACAGATCAAATACGCCCTTTCTAAGGTTAGTAGATGAACTAGAAAGTGCGGCCTGATGGTTAACCCGTCAAAAACAGAATAAGTCCTTTTTACAAATAAGAGGAAAATACCAAGCTTCAGAATACCTTCAATTGAAGGCACCCCACTGAAGATTTCAGGTCATGCAAAGTATCTTGGTGTGATTCTAGATAGGAAATTAAACTGGAGTCTTAACACTAAAGAAAGAGCAAAAAAAGGAATGATTGCATTCTACTCCTGTAACAGAATCTTTGGGAAATCCTGGGGACCTAGCCCAAAAATTATCAGGTGGATGTATTTGGCGATAATCAGACCAATACTAACTTATGGTAATTTGGTATGGTGGAATGCAACGGAAAAAAGGCACGAAACTCAAAACTCTGACAAAAGTACAGAGACTTGCGTGCATTGGAATTACGGGTACCATGAGATCCACACCAACAGCAGGGTTAGAGCCGATACTCAACTTGATACCCCTAGATCTTTTCGTACAAGAATACGCAGCATATAGCGCCTTAAGGCTAAGCCAGATACCTGGAAAAACAGTGCAATAGGACATGCTCAAATTCTTCAAAAATATTTGGGTGATAGTATCATTACAGATTATACAACACCCGAACTTAACTTTTATAAACCATTCCAAACTGCCTTTCCAAGTAGAAAAGAATGGCTGAACAACCAACCTATGCCACCAAAGAAGGAAATGGCTTGGTGGTTACTTCTTTGACAGTTCTTTGGTAGTTACGCTTTTTCTAGGTAAAAGCGACGCGCGAATTTACTCTCTCTCTCTAAAATATTGCCATCTAGCTTGCCGGGGACTATACATTAGTAGATTGATCTCAGGGTTGCCATTGCCAACCTTATAGTAGGTTTTCTAATTTTAATTTTTTTTAATTCAAATTAACGCTTATTGTTTTCAACGGGGTCTGGGGCCCCTTGTGACCTCGGGGCCCTGGGCTGCAGCCCATACAGCCCTTAGGTAGATCCGGCCCTGACAATGATAGTACCTACCTGCTAATAACCTAATCCTTTTACGTCATGGCTTTAATGACTTGAACAATCAGAGCAACTCTGTGTGATCCAGTCTTGTTCGTCTTTCAATTTAGAAATGGTTAACCTTTTTCCTGATGCGAATCGCTTTGAAAAACATTAAACGCGTTGAACCCATTTAAAAAAACTCTTTAAAACTCTTTAAAAAATTCTAGACACTTAACTCTAATCTTAATTACATCATTACCAAATCGCTTTGCCAAAACTAAACTTATAAAATGACAACTCAACTTAATCCCATCAAAAGAAAAGATACACACAATCATGGCTGAAATTATTTTATGAATAAATTCACATCAACAGATTCTGCTTAACCTCAAACACCAATAACAAAAGGTTATCAAAAGAAATTTACATATTTTCCAAACAAAAACTAATTTCACTTTAAATTGTGTGAAAATCTATAAAAGAAAAAATCACGGATTGTTTTGACTTTTATATATAGAAATTTATTCATAGCTAATTCTTATGTAAGGGGGGGTAGGCAAGGCATCGAGGCAAAGTGGGAACATATATTTTGCACGGTGTAATAGGGGCTTTTGGCAAAAATGTTTTTAGTTCGGACTCGAGACAATTTGAATAGGCTAACTAGCTGCCTTCCGCGCGGCATCATCAACAATAGATGGATGGCAATAGTTATTATTGTTCAGCACATTTGTCCATTTAATTTGCTTTTTGCATGCTAATGGCGAATTTATATTTTTTTTTGTTAAGTTTTCTCATATAGCTATTCGAGATTACTTAAAGGGTTACGGGCTTTAGATTGGGTTTGTTTGGTTAAGAGGATCTAAGTGAAGACAAATGGGATTAGCAAAGAGGCGTTGACATGGATTTTTTTTTGTTTTCAATTTAAAAATTTAAAAGCTTTTTATCAAGATTACAGATTTTAAAGAAAGGCAAATCTTTTAGTAATCAAGGTAGGTAGGTACTTAGAGATAAATATATAGTTTCCATCTTATGAAACCAACACACTCCCGTTTGAATTTGTTTTGAAGGGAACTAATTTGTATTAGTTTTTTTTGATTTAATTGACTAAAAGGGTTTCTTAAAAGCCCTGTTAATAAGTCTCTAATATTTCTAACCCTCAAGGTGAATTTTTAAAAGTGCCGTTTTATGTTAATAAGGAAAAAGTGAAATATTTGCCAACTATAAAATTCAGTTAAAGCGTAGAAGATGGGTACCGTTCTTCGCTCTCTTACTTAGATCAATCTTCATCTGATCCTTAAAAAAATAGGAAGCAAATGTTTTTGCAAACTTTTTCAAAAATCCCTTTCGAATTGCAGATTTACTGAACCTGATGCACAATACTTCGATTAATTTAAAAAATTCTAGACAAAAATCTTTTTCATCTAAAAATATAGTTCCAACTATTGTTAAAAAAATAAACTGCACTTGTGTTGTGCTTCTTGGTTTGCAGATGAGATTTTGCTTGCCGGTCTCGCCAGGGTCTTTCTAAAGAAACACAAATTTCAGATAAAAGGTCTTTTTAAATCTTATAACAAAATCTTTAATAAAAAAAAAAAACTCTTTTGTATGTTATATAACAAATAATAATTTCCTTAATTCAAATACTTCTGTGCTGGATTTTTTCTGGTGAGCAAATTTTCGACTTAGGGGTGTTTTTGTACTTCGTGTTTCAGTCTCGGAATATGGTTTCTGATTAACTGCTCAGAATAATTTTAGTCGGATGGTTTATTTTACTGGAAATTCACTCCTGATGTTCTGGTATCGGAAAAACTGGTTTCGGATAACTCTGGCAACGGTGGACAGGTACTACGCCCCTGGTGGCATTTCAGAATAGCAGACTAAACGTTCTGGTACATCGGCAGGTCCTACGCCCCTGGTGGATACAAACAGGCTAAAATTCTCTGGTAGATCAGCAGGTACAAAGCCTTGATGGCAAAACGGCAGACTAAACGCTATGGTAGGCTTCAGGTATAAATATTAATAACTGCATTTTGAAAGAAATTTCTTTTTATATTGTGAATGTATTGAAATTAATGAAAGAATGAATTTTGGCATTTTTACTGCAGCATTTTAAATTCGATGAATTCATTCCATTATTCAAAAAAGAAAATCGATATTTCAATTTTACCAACGTTTAGCAAAATTAAAAAAAAATGAAAGAGCATGTTTAATCCGTTTCGAATCAAAGGGCACGGTAGTGCCCAGCCAAGTTCTGGCACTACACCCTTTTTACAGGAACAAACTCAGGTGATTTTTGACCCCTTCCTATCTTCAGTACCAATGAAGTCAGAAACTTAAAACTCCGAATATATGCTAAGCTAGTCAGGCACAGGCGCCTCACCAAATATCAATTTTCTAGCATAAGCGGTTCCTGACATATAAGGCCTCAAAAATCACCATCAAATTTTAGTCAGTAATCATTAAATAATAAAATTTCTCTATTACATTGTAGCTCTTTCAATATTATTCTACTTTAAATATTGGGTATTAAACCTTCATGAAGTAAGAACTTGGCGTACTTTTAGATCTCAGTACTTTTCACGGCTGACTTGTTGTTAAACAAAGGTTTTTGTAAAGAAGAACTTGGCTCTTTTTTTAACATTTATGTTTTTTGGTCTGATAAAAATAACATTTTCAAAAATGAACAATTTGGTTTTAGAGAAGGTTGATCCACTGAAGATGCCATTTTAAAAGTATGCCGTGAAATAAAAGATAGTTTTAATAAAAAAAATAATAGTTCTATAAGTCGTTTTATAGATAGATATGACTAAGGCATTCGATGTAGTCATCAGCTTGCCTCTTATTAGAGTGATGACCTTGAAGTTAATAGTGGTGTATCACAAAGATCTCTTTAAGGGCCCCCTTTATTTTTAATATACGTGAACTCATTATTCAAAAATTTTAAAAGTCAAGTTTCTGCATTTACTGATGATTCACCTTTAATCTACATATTTGACTTAACTGTTTATTTGAATATGGACATTCAAAGTCTTAGACAAGGTTAGTTATCTACTTATAAGCTCAGTTACTTATAAGTGAAAAAAACAAAATTGATGATATTTGCGGGATTATTTTTACTCTACATATTGTCCAAATATATCATTATCTGGTCATATGTGTGGTGAACGAAAATTTTCTGATCGATCTATTTGTAATACGAATTGTTTTAAAATTGAAAATGTTGAAGCCTTTAAATACTTAGGTATTCTAATTGATGAATAAGAAAATATTTGTTTTCTGTTACGCGCAAAATGTATCTATTGAAACCATACTGCTCAAAAGCAACAACATGATTCGTAAGTAATCGTCTTTTTATTTGGTAATTATTTACTTAAACATGTACATATGTTTCTTTCTTTGTTCATATCTTTCCGCTTCCAAACACATTGCTGCACTATCCATAGTTCTTCTTTGCTTATTTGACACGAATCAACACTTAAATAATTTATTGGCGTTTACGTCAAATACACGCGTTGGTAAACGTCGGTTTTCCCGCTACGAAACAGATACCATGAAGGAAATAAACGTTACGATCGTAGGATCTCTCCGATCGTAGGTTTTTCCGAACGGATACGATGATAAGGCTGAATATCTTTGCCGGCGGTAGAGTGAATCGAAAACGTGGGTAAAACTTATACGTTCCGTGTAGCCCGTTACGGTTACACATTACGGTTACACACTCCGTGTAGCAACTTACCTTACGGAAGATTGCATTTAAGACCCTGTTTACATTGGACCTATTGCGTACTTACGACATCGTGTTTACTTTGGAAACTTTGAGTACTGAAATCTCGATTTTATTACTTTCCATTGCTGGCTAGAACTGGATTTAAGAAAGACGAAAGACAAAACAACTGCTGTAAAATTTCATAGCGGGTTCATTCAATGTCTCAAACATATCCACTTCACGTTAGTGAAGGACGATTACATTTTATTTTATGCTCCCAAAAAATACATTTTCAGAGTTGACAATAAAGAATCCGAAAAATGTTATTCAGGGCAATCAGTTGACATCTGCAACGAAATATTCTCGATACGTCAAAATTTAATTTTTCCCTTATCTGTCATACCATATAATTATTTTAATTATCGAGTTAAATGTTCTATATTATATCAAAATATATTTTTTTAGCAGTCGCTATATGAAAATATAGATCGTTCTCTATCTGTCAAGCCATGAACTGGATGATGACTACGACTTCAATTAATTAAAAAATTTAGTTTTTGCAACTTATATTTACATAAACAGTTTTCATTAGAAGGTGGAAATGATGTCAATCGGTTTATAAATCTCTGACAGAGGGAGTAGGATAAAGTACAGAAATCTAAAAAAAGCTGGAGGATTTAGCTCAGTGTGAAGGTGAACACCGTCTATAGTAGAAAAAAGACATCAATAGCACGAGTCTTTTTTTGGTCTTTTTGATATATTTGATGTGAGGTGAAGAAATGTTGCTGAATGAAGGTATGTTTCTTGACCTCTCACCTAAACTGTCAAAAAAAAAACGAAAGACGAAACAAACTAAAAAAAGAATAGTAATAAGGATCCAAAAGTCAAACTGAAGTATCATATTTTCATGCGCATTAGGGGCGGTCACATTCTCAAATATGTTTGACAAGAACGGCATGATTGACTTGATTTTGATAAGGTGAACGCTCCATCTAGTGGCTTGTCAAACAAAAAATGTTTTGACATTTTCGATGCATGACAAGCATATTTGAGAATGTGAACGCATGTTCGTCAAGCATGTTGGACCGCCATGGTCAAAATTCTAATGAGAAGTGATGTCTCCTTTTTTATCCATCAAATATTCATCATGCCGCGCTTGTCAAACAAATTTGAGATGCGATATCGCTCTGCAATTTGTAAGCATGTTTGCGAGAGACGTTTTATGTGGGGCGGCTTTCAAGGCAATTGCTGAGGTTGAGAAAAATGCGGAGTTATCGTTCATTCTTCTTTCTGGTTTCCTTTATTTCTCGTTTCATTTTATATTTGGCGTTCGCTCAGTGAAAATCGCCTAACTGGATGGGTAGAGAAAGCAATGCGAAAAGATAACTCCTTTTCGCTTGAACAAAGTTCACTTATAGTTAAAACTTAAACTTTAACTTATCGTAAAAACCCATGCAATTGAAAGGAGGCCAAAAGAGAAACACAGATTTTAAATCGGTTTCGTGTAAAAACAGTCTATTTTCTATCAGATAACATCTCTGTGTGAATATAAATGTAAAAATGTAATGCTGTCTCAAACTACATCCCTGTTTAAACATTATTCAAACAAACTTTACGTTTAGTAGTGGAGTCCAATGGTGCATTCTTTTTCTTACAATATTTACATTATGAAATAGATAGGTTTGTTCTTTTATTTTGAAACTCTACTACAGAAATCAGGGATGGAAAATGTAATTTTTCAATTGTACTTAAATCTGGAATAAAATTGTACTGAAATGATGTCAATTGTACAGAAAACGAATTTTGTATGAAAAATAATAATACATTTTGACATCATCGTTTTTATCAGGACTTAGGTTAAGTCTAGAAAATTATCTGAATTATCTGGACTTAGCTGAGTCCGTATAGATTTAAGTAGTTGTTGTATTTACATGTAAAGCGCTTAGTCCCGTTGTCGTTTTTTTCTACAATTCTATATGGACTTGCAACAAAACACGACTAGTGTTTAGTAACCAAACCGAAGCGATGTCTGAAAGAAAGCTGATCGACAAAGTGACAAAAAAGCAAGACGCCCGCCATCTAGAAGTGAAAACTCTAATTAAGAGTTATAAAGGTTTACAGCTGAGAGTTATTGTCCTAGTAAATGAATACATTCAGGCCATGATGATGTATTCAACTTTCAATTTCCTTTTATGTGCTTTTGTTTTTTTTTTTTGTGAAATACATAAAATATGGAAATTTTGAAATTGTTGAAATTGTACTGAATTGAGGCAAATTGTACTTTTGTACTTCTACAAACTCATTTGTATCGAATTCGGTACAATTGTACCGAAAACATTTTTTAACATTTTTTTATGACTTTTATTCATATTATATATTCTTGTCCATTGTATTAAAAAAATTTTAATAGCCAAGATTAAAAAAAAAATCCCGCATGTGATTTTGATAATATTGAGTTTTGAAAAAACAAATTGAAAATTCAAAACAAAATTGTTTAAAAATTTTAAAACACAATACTAAACAGACTTTAAGAGAGTTTTTGGAAGAACAATGCTGTGGTGAGACCTGATTGTGCCTTTATTATGCTGCTTAGAAGAAGAGCTCTACGTAGCTCAAGATGGGGGATTGAAACTTGGATAACAGGAGCACCGCGTGTTTTTGCAGCTACCAGATGCACTTCGATGATTCTACTTTCAGAAATAGTGCGGGGTTAAACCACCCACCGAATAAGCCTTCTTAAGCGTTAGAGAATCCTATTAGGTAAAAGTTGTTGGCATTCAAAGTATATCTACGAGGGGTCCTAAGTCTGCAAGAATGCTTCAAATATGCTCGGTAAGATATCCACTTTTCGGCAACTTCAGTTGGTCATCCCAGTCTTATATTTTGGAGAAAATAACGCACACATTATCTCTAAACAGTCAATGAACTGGTCAAAAGTAGTTCTTTCTGAATTTGTATTATACAAAGCCCGAGCCTGACGCGTGTCACTGTCTGTTTTGCTTATCAAAAGAAAAAACCTTAACCACGGATCTGTAGCGCTTGCCGTTGACCGTGATGCTCTCACCAACGACTATTTCGAAGAAATACGGACCAGTAGCGCCCCGGCTCAAAATCCTTTAAATGTTGTACAGGTGCTGGCTCAAGTCCCGAATTTCCGAGTTCTTGTGTAAGGCAAGGAATCGACTGCTTCAGGTTCTCCTGCACACTTTCATGGACAAAGACGGTATTCGTTCCTTTGAAGTGACAGGAGTAGCTTAAAAAAAGTCGAATTAGTTGTGTTTACAAACAGCGGCAGCTTAGTGTTCTTATTTAATGGACCTGGTGGAAGTACACATGTTTCTTGAATTTGAGCTTGTTGGTGAAGTTGATTCCCTAGTTCTTCGTTGATGACTTCTGGTACTTCTTTGTTGTCTGGAAGCTTCACTTTGAAACTGATGGGTTCCGTTTTATTGCTGTTTATCTTGAGTCTCTATTTGGGATAATATTCGTATTCCCATATGTTTTAAAATTGCCCTTGGAATTTCCTGGCAGCAAGTTAAGGTAAAAAGAAGGTGACTGATGTGTTTCAGTCGTCGGCATAAGGCTTTGTCTTTATTTATAATATATTAAATGGCTGAACAGCATTGAAGAGGCTGAACAGCAAAAGACCGAGCCTTGATCCCTGGGGCACTCCAGTACTGATTCGTTTAGTTGATGATTCTTTATTATCGATTGTCCAAGTACAGGTGGTTTGACTAGAAATCGTTTTACCTAAACGGTGTCCAGCAAGCACGCATTAGTGGTCTCTTTTTCGTTGACTCCTATTGAGACACTGTGAATCTCCAACAATTTGCAACAGCGAAAATATGATGAATGTCTGTTACGGAACCTATCTTGAAACTCCGGCCTGGACATCTCTTTTCGTGCAGAAAACGTTAAGATTTTTCAAAGAACCGTCTTCAGTTTATAGATCATACAGCAAACCAGCAAGAAATTGGTCGAAATCATTCAACATTTACACAGTTTATTTTCTTTGGGAACGGAACAACTTTGGGCTTTTTTCAAGCTGCAGGGAATTCGCTATTGTGCACACAGTTATTATGGGAAATAACAGCAAGAATTGGTAACATCTGAAGTACGAACGAAGGGCGAAATGTTTTCGCTTCCTATAGATTTTTTTGGATTATCCAGTGAGCAATATAATTCATGAACTTCTTCGGAAGAACTGAACAAATTTGTCAAAAATTGGGTAGAAAGAAGGTTGCTGCGCTGAATGAGGTAAGGTATTGGCGATAGCCGATATTTCTTCATATCGTTTTTTCGCTTCTTCGATGAAGTTCGTCGATGTTCTGTGTTCGTTTTCTTACAATTCCACAGAAAAACTTCTGAAAAAAAATTCCACCTAGGATTTCCCAACACCACTGATGGCTTCTGTGGCAAGGATATATACTTAAGGATTACTAAAGTGTATTCATTTGGGTTTCAAACCAAATTTTCAACTAGATCCGACGGAAGCGATAATCGGAATAATTCCGAATTCAAAAGTTTAAAGTCTCATAACTAAACAAATAGTCATATTTTTCCTAACAATTAAAATAAAATTATTCATAAAGTAACAGCGCAACTGCTAAATTCTCCAACAATTTCCCTTTCTTTATAAATACCTCCCTAAAGATTCAATTAGCTGGGTGTAACGTGTGAGCAATGCAAACTATTACCATTTTTTTTTTGTACCAAGTCTATTCTATAAATTCATTCTGCCAAACATTCTCTGCAGCCAAAGCAATTCCTGTGTGAGAAACCATTGCGCCCCAGGTGCTCCGTTCGAATAACGATCAATCCTGGCAATTTTGTTTCCTCTGTCACCCCATATGCCATCATGACATGGAAATATCTTCGTCAACGTTTTCCTCACATTCCATTTCAAGCATAACAACATCCAGTTTGCAGTGTCACATCCAGTAATCACCATACGGAATAAGCAACAACGAGCATAAAGGTCTCACACATCACGTACCGATGATGATAATGATGATGGTGATGCTGATCTCCGCAGCTTCAAGACGATCACCATTATCATCCTCGTACGATATGTGCATGTGCACAGATGGATGGCAGTTCCTCTTTGCGTCTTAGGTAGGTATATTTGCACTCATCCACCATTGAACGCGAAGAAGATGCAATTTGAAGTCTGGTGAAACGAGTCCGCGGCGCGCGGTGCGAATAACTGGTCTTGTTTTATGGAACTATATCCGAACCGAACTGCACTCAAACTGCGAAGGGTTCCTCGCGAGAAATGGAAGAGGGATATCTTCTGGTCGACCGGATGGTCCAGGTCCATCCATCCGCTGCCGTCCGAGTTTGAGTGATGCTGATGAGTTATATGGTGGTGTTGCCGAAGTATTCTTCGACAGCCAGCAGCTCTCGATGTCCAAGGTCAAATTTGTTCTCCTCAAGACTTCGCAGAGCAATTATATATAATTTTTTTTTTCTCATTTTATTTCGAAACTTCAAGCTCTGGCTGATTGTTTTCGAATCGATTGAACCGTCTCACTCGCTCACACTCTCCGAACTGGTTTTAAGTGTTGGGTTGGGGTGCTGGGGACATGGAGTTGGTGGTTGGTGCTGGTGCTGGGGCAACACTTGTTCCGTGATCGATCTGAAGTGGCACGACTACAAAAGTTGACTTCATTTTCGATTCGCATTCCATTTCATTCCAGCGTGGCGTCGTCGGTCGTGTTGTTGTCGTCAAAGTGACACGAAATGGCCGAACAAGTGATAGACGAATGGGAGTGAGTGGGGTGTGAAGGAAGAAAGAAATAAAGATTGCTGCGTGCGTGCACTGCACTCTGCACTGCACTGATATCGAAAAGTGACACGAAAGTGAAGGCAACGGTCCCGGTGCCGGTGATGTAGGAGGCATTCGCATTCGATTGAACTGCCCTCAAGTGGAGTTATATAGCTGGTGCCGCAGAATTCCCATGGTTCGTTGACTATATCACGGCATGTGTGCCTCTATTGTGTGTGTTTGTGTGTGTGTTGACAAAATGACAACCAATCGTGTTGTTCCCATGGCACGATACTCTTATTCGATTGATTTTCTTATTCACTCTGGCTTTTTCCGCACAAGGCACCTTTTCCCCCATTGAAACTGTCAGTGGCCGATTTGACAATCGACAAAATCGAAAACTTGATTACAGTTCCAAGTCGTTGTTGTCGTTATTGTTGCCAATGGTGGTGACGAAGAAGTGGGTAAAGGGCAAAGTTGGCGGACAAATTGCTGAGGAACAAGCAAAAGAAAAAAAAGAAAGAGTGAAAACACACACACCACGAGCGAGCACACTTAGGAAGGAGTACAGATTGAGTGGCAGCCGGAATGTCGTGCCTGACATGTTTTTGAAAGGCACTTGCAACATCGCCACCAACTCCAACTATGTAGGTAGGTATATACCTTACCCGTTCCATTACGGTAATCATCATCGCCACCATCACTATCGCCATAACGATTGCCATCAAACCCACCTCGACATCCTTCGCGGTAATTGTCAACTGGAAAAGGAGTCAAGTCACACACAGGCTAAAATAATAAGAAAAAAAAAGTGACAACGACAACGCAAACGTCGTTGATGACGTTCGTTTCGTCGTCGTCGTTCGACAGAAAAGCAAAATGACAGAACAGATTGAACGGAACGTTCGTGGACGTGTCGTTCCTTCTGTCAGTGATGTGGTAAAGCAAAGCAACGCAAGGCAAATGGGGCGTTTTAATGAAGTTAATTATGTGAAGGTGGTTTGACAGGAAGAGAAATTACCTGCGCCCCAAAGGAATTGGCATTTTGTCGATCGACAATAGGCAGAATACACAGAACGAGGAGGTAGACAGAAATAGTTCGATTTGATTTTTTTTTTTTTCATTTCTCCTCTCGGATTTGGATTTGGATTTGAATTATGAAAATTTCTGTCGGTCGGCATTTTGATTGCAATAATATTTTCGTTAAGCTGGCAAAACAGTTCGATTGATAATACAGGTCGAAATCGTTGGCATTCAAATTTGCAGGTAGGCATAGATTACATGATTTAAATTGTTATCTTCTTGAAAATTCATGAAAAAAAATTTGGTTACAAATTGTTGGAAATCTTACAGAATCTTATTCTTTATTTGTTGAACTTTGTACATTATTAAGTTTTCTATGTACATCGTTCATCGTCTGGGCATATAAAAGATTTTGCAATATGAATTTTCGAACTTTGATAGGTGATTGCGGTCATATTGTTGAGGCCATATCTGTCAAATTGGCTGTCATTGCAGAGTTATAATGTTCAACAACATATGTTAATAGTTTAATTGTTTTATGAAAGCGGAAAGAGGGATATTCGCAACGTGGTGGATAAATTCGTGTCGAACTATTCAGTGATATTTGACGCCGAAAATATGGTCTCTGTTCGTGAGAGTGTGCAGGAGAACCCGGGGCAGTCGATTTCCTGCCGCGCATAAGAACTTGGCTTTTGCATACCACAACTTGCGAATTTGGCGCAATAATTTGGGCTTACGAGTACACCAGAACAAACTTTAACCGATCCAAATACTCAGACTTGTGTTCGCCAACTGCGCTCTCGAGCACTGGAAGTTGACCCCAATTTCCGTCGAAAAATCATATCCAGCGACGAGGCCCATTTTTTGATGAATGAGTTCTTCAATAAGTACTCGTAAAATTGTGGAATTTGGGACCCTTACAATCCACACAAGATCCACCAAATTGAAATGCATCCAGAGAAAGTCACTGTTTGGTTTGGATTTTGAGCTGAAGGCATCATCGGTCCATACTTCTTTGAGAATGATGTTGTCTAGGCCATCACCGACGACGGCGAGTGATATCCGTCGATGGTCTTTTTGCCCACATTGTATGATACCGACCATATGCAATTTAAACAGGACGGCACTACGTACCATACAACCTGACCAACTATGGACATTTTGCAAGAGTGATTTCCGAACATTGTTACCTATCTTAAGTGTAGGCGAAATGAAATGGCCACCGAGACCGTGCGATTTGACCCTGTTAGACTTTTTTTGTAAGGTTTTCTTAAGTCACACGTCTATGTCAATATACCACAAACCACCACTGCCCTGAAAGACAACATAGTCAATGTTATTGGTCAAATTTAGCGATTATGCCACTATGGCATATAATGGCATACATTGGCCTTCTAAATCAAATCAAATCACTCACAAACTGTTATATTCAAATTTAGAGAAAGAGTCTTTGCAGGACTCAGTTTGACAAGACTGGGTGGGTGTTACCAGCTCTCTACTATTGCTCCCTTTGGTTTTTTCTGTCGATATTAGCCACCCTATCTTGTCTTGCGTTTTTGAAAGACAAGTGGAGCTATAGCATTAGCCCTTAATTTAAACGTTCATAGACTTAACATTTTCTTGTATTTCTTATAAAAGTTGAATGGAAAAAAACTGTTCAACTATATAAGAAGATGAACTTTGAACAGGAAGGAAATTTATTAGCATAAACTGAAGTTTCTACTGCCTTACATAAAAGATCTTCGCCACTTAATGGTAACATTAACATAACATTAGCAGATTTTATTAGACATATAGAATTAATTACACATAAAGTTTTAGTTTCAATTTTGTAAATTAAAAAAAAAAACTTAGTAGCACCACTTGGCGGTGAACCCACAATTCTAAACCAATTTATTAAGGGTCACAATAGATCTCTAAGGTCGCAGTGCAATACCGTGACCATCAATATATGTTATCAATACCAGTTATTAACGCGTACTGTTGACAGAAATTAAGTAAATCAGTTTTAAGCTTAAAATATAAATGTTTTTTTTTTTTAATTTAATCTATACAAAAGGGAGTTTAAAAAACAACTTTGTAGAAAATCCGTTCATTTATAAAGAAAATTACTAAAAATGAAAACAAAATTATAAAATATAACACCACGTCAACACTTAGGTACACAAAATATTTAAGGCCTTTTTAAAGCCTGAATCAATTCTAAAATTAAGTTACACATTTCCAAGAATTTGTTTTTGGAAAAAAATATTTTTTTCTAAATAAAATTAAGTGCACGACTGGATTGCACGTACTTGATCTAATATAATGTATTTAGAATTTTAAAAATGAATGAAATGAGAAAAATGTTCATAACCATTAAATTTATTTTATAAATGGCTAAACAACTCCATTAGTAGTTGGAGTTAAGCACAAAATAACAAAATACAAAATTATAAGTTGTTGTACTGGTTTCTCAAAAAACTAAGCTTTTATTTACAAAATTTTTAAAACATTTTTAAGAAAAAAATTTGGTATATAGACCCGTTTTTGAGCTATGAAGTATTTTCTAAAATAAAAAAAAAATTGTTTCAAAGTTTTCATATATGCAATCATTTTCAAACTACATATTTAGAAAATTCTGTATAAAATTATAAATCGTGGAAATAAATTGAAAGCACAAAATTTTATCAAAATCCTATGTGCCATTTTTTGTTATTTTAATGTTAATTTATTCAAATTTGCTTATTCTAATTGTTACTTGATTCCTAATTTTAATAAAATACGATTTGTTGGTTGGAAATTATATACAAATTTCCTTTTTACTTGCGATATAGGTACTATAGGGCAAGTTCTGCATTTGAAAAAAAAATCGAACTCGAGATTTTGATCAAAGTTGACATTACGATGATAGCGAAGACGAAAAAAGTTGGTCTGACAATTCCGTCTGTCTGTCTGTATGTCTGTATGTCTGTATGTCTGTATGTCTGTATGTCTGTATGTCTGTATGTCTGTACCTCGAACTACAGCCTAAACTACCGGAGGTATTTTCTTCAAACTCGGTAGTTAAGGGTCTTCGGTGATTCCCTAGAGGAAAAATTGAAATTTTTTTTTAGCTCCAAAACTAAGGGTACCCCCCATACACCCGTAATGCAAAATCTTATTTATCTCGAAAACGGCTCTAACGATTTTGATAAAAAAAATTAGGTGTGATATTATGGACATGGACTATATTTTGGTGAAAAAAAAATTTGGGGGGAAATGTTATTAGGGGTACCTGTCATAGAACGGTTTTTTTGATTTTCGAATTTCTCACCAACGGCTCTAACGATTTTAACCAAAATTTTTATGCAGGAGCTGCTTTGCATTTGAAAAAATATAAACTAAAATTTTTTTCGAAAAAATAGTTTTTGGATTTTTAAAAAAATAATACAATTTTTTTTTTGAAAATTCAATATCTTGAAAACCAAAACACGATTAAATTTTTAAATAACGTTATAAAATGTATTTTATTAAATACTAACAATTTGCATACCAATTTTTTTTTATAAAAATTTTAAGGAAAATTTAGTACACAAAAAACATGTTTCAGTGTGTCTGTATGTCTGTACCTCTCACTACAGCCTAAACCACTGGACCTATTTCTTTTAATCTCGGTAGTTAAGGGTCTTCGGTGATTCCCTAGAGGAGAAATTGAAATTTTTTTTTTAGCTCCAAAACTAACGGTACCCCCCATACACCCGTAATGCAAAATTTTATTTATCTCGAAAACGGCTCTAACGATTTTGATAAAAAAAATTAAGTGTGATATTATGGACATGGACTACATTTTGGTGAAAAAAAATTTTGGGGCAAAATGTTATTAGGGGTACCTGCCATAGACCCGTTTTTTTTTTATTTTCGACTTTCCATTAACGGCTCTAAGGATTTTAACCCAAAATTTTTAGCAGGAGTCCCCTTACGTTTAAAATAATATTGTATAAAAAAATATTCGAAAAAATATTTATTGGGTTTAAAAAAAAAAAAAAAAATTAAATCAATATCTTCAAAACCTATGAACGATTATTTTTTGAAATTATTTCCTAAAACCAATATTATTAAATACTTAAAATTCGCATTCGACATTTTTTTCTTCAAAAATTTTAGAAAAATTTCTTATATACAAATTTTATTTAATAACAAAACGATTTTTTAAAGTTTATTTGCATAAATTCATACTTTTCCGGAAACCAGACGGCAATTTTATGCATTTGAACATTATTATCTCATTAAATCCATGTTTTATATTTAGTATCTTAAATTCCAAAGTACTTTTACTTAAGAGCAAGTTCGTGCGATCCAGTCGTGCATTTTATTTTTAATTTTGTTTATTCCTCAATCTCTTAATTTTTTTGTTATTTGTATTAATTAATTAAAGGATTATTTAACTTCTTATTGTTATTTATCTATTTATTATTATTTATTTAGTATTTATATTTTATTATTTTTTTTTTATTATCTTATTTTATTTTCTTATTACTATTATTTATATTGTTATTATTTATTTCCATTTTTTTCTAGTCATTAGTTTTAAGTATACTTACATAATTTATACCTTATGCATTTTTTTCTCAAATGGAGGTTTTGTTGTGTTTTCTCCGAACATAATTATTTAACTTAAAACTGAAACTTATAGAAACCCTTACAAAATAATATTTAAGTTGAAGGTAACAAACCATTGTAAAATTAAAACAAATAAAAATCTATCTATCTATCTATGTGCTGTTTTCGAAAATATACGATTTTCGAATAAAACTTCTATGCTGAGAACTGTTATTTTCAGATTAAAGCCTAGTACTCACCTAGCGTGAAATGAAAAATAAATACGTTCCAAATTACACGCGAAGAATAAAAATGAAAATAGAATAAACTTTTCCACGTGAATTTTTGATACTCACTTTGAAACTGATTCGTTCTTTCTGTTTATAAATTTTCAATTTTTTGTTTTGAAACAAAATATTCAAATCAACTGACAAATGTCACAGTTTTCCACGTTGTCTTAAACTTTTTCCTGATGGTTGTACATTGAGAAATGAAAATCCTAGCGTGGAAAAAGTTGTGGAACATATTTGTTTTTCCAATCCACATTTTAGTACTCACCTCTCGTTGCGGATTTCATGCCAGTGAACCAGCAGTCACTTTTATTTTCATTTTCACTTAAACTGAGTACTAGGCTTAAACAAAAAAAATCCTACATTTTGTAGATAGTATTTAAAAACTGTTAATAATTGTCAAGATTCAAAAAAATCGAGCATGTGGTTTTCGAAATTTTGAAGTTTTAAAAAAAAATTATATTAAATAAAATAAATATTGAAACTAAATTTTTGTTTAAAATTATAGTTTAAGCTTCTAACGAGCTAGAACACAAAAATGGATCAAAATCAGTTATACTGTTTTCGAGAAAATCGAAAACAATTTTTTTTTTCTTAGATTGTTTTCCAACCATTACCTACATAGCTTTTGCTTATTGAGATTTTTTGATTTTTACTTGCGACTTGTAGGTACATAGATACTATTAGCAAGTTGTGCATTTGAACAAAAAATCGAACTCGAGATTTTGCTCAAAGTTGACATTACGATGACAAAAAAGGTGGGTCTCTCAACTCTGTTTTTAAACTACGTAGATATCGTTTTATCAGACGTTTTTCTCTTTTTTTTTTAAGACGATATTTTTCGAAATTTTACAAATTTTTTTTTTCTCAAAAACTGTCCCACAGATTTAAGAACGAATTCAAAAAAATTAATTTAGTTAAAACTAAATAATGGTTGAAAAAAATTTGGAACCAATTTTTTGTTTTTGATTTTCTCAAAAATGGTACAACCTATTTTGATCATTTTTGTATGCTAAAAGTCCCCAAACTTTTAAATATTGTTGTGTATTTAAATTTTTGGAAAGAAAAATTGAATTTAATAAAGAAATTAATTTTTTTTTCAAAAATCAAAATTTCGAAAACTTGACAATTACATTAAAGAACGGAAAATATTTATCTTCTTATTGACCGCAAACAATCGATAAAATATAAAAACGCAAGATTAAATTTTAGTTTATCGATTATTTGCGGTCAATAAGAAGATACGAGTAAACATTTTCCGTTCCTTAATTATAACGACCACAAAATCACGTTCATATTAATTTCGGTGATTAAATATCGAATATAATTTTATAAATTGGCAAATACAAATTTCTGAATACAATCTACGAGATGTGAGAAAAAATTCGTATTTCACCAAAAAATAACGCCTCCATACAAATGAAAAAAAAATTAATTTCGAAAATCGCATTTTTCTCAAAAACGGCGCCTAGAATTTTGATAATTTTTTTTTCTTTTGATTAATTCTTACGATATATAATTTAATATTGAAATTAGGGTAAATATTACTGACTCTGCCAACCATAGCACATTTTTTAAAATTTTGAATTTCTCACTATCAGCATTACGTTCTTTAATTAATTTTTTGTAGAGAAGCATTTATAAAGTTCGAAAAACATTGCATGTGAAAACATTATAAATTTTTTTTTGAATTTTTGAAAAAAAAAATCCAATTTTTTTGGAAAATTCGATATATCGTACAATAATGAAACCTTTAAGTTGGCGTACCAAATTTTTTCCTTAAAAATATTTTAAAAATTTCGTATATAAAAATTATTATTTAAGTTGGACTTAAACAGCAAAAAAATCATACGGAGGACTAATTTTATACTTAAAACTAAAAAAAGTAATTAATTAAAATCAACGGTAAAAGCTACAATGCCATTTTTGCTCTTTTTGTAATTTTTCCATTTTCTTTTTTTCTGTTGTGTAAGTGGACAGTTTTTAAAAATTTTACTCTAAAACTGTTTTTTGTTTTCAAAATTTTACATGATTAAGTATTATTTTTGTTTCCAAAATTCAATGCAATTATTAATCAATTAAAATTTCGTGTACTTTTTGAGAACATTTTTTTTTTTAGTTTTTGGTAACGGAACTTTTGGGTCAATTAATTATTAAAAGGATTAATCTTTTTTTATTATTTTCAAATATTCAGCGTCTTATAAGCACGCAATAAAGTTCCAGAGGTTATTTAAAAAAAATAACAGGCAAATGAACGATAACTATTTATTCCATTTATAACATCTCTAAAATTTTGAAGTGGTAATTCCTGACAGACATTGAATTTTGACGTCTTAAAGATTTTCTATGAAAAGTATTCTAAATTTGGAAATATCTCGAAAATTATTAGTTTTTTTTTTTTTGAAAATATTGAAAATTTTAGCTTATGCACTTCTCAACAAAAAACCCGAACCATTTGTTTTTCGGAATGGCAAAAGATATTGCGAACAAAATCCGTATGCGTCACAATATCAGGATTTCGGTCTTTAAAGCGCTTGGGGTGTATGTGCAAGTTTGGTGACCGATTTACTCTTTTTACAGTTGCCAACTTTCGATAGATTTCAAGCCGCTTGTCATCAATGAATTTACAAGTTTTTTTTTCAGTCATGTTCTGTAACAGAAAGAATTCATTTCTACACTTAACAATGTGATAGCCTTAACGTTTCGTGTTACAGACATATTTTTACTTTGGTTGGAATATGAGTGTTAAATTTTCGAAGTGTCTAGTGAATTTAAATTACCTGAAAGTGTTATAGATTGTGTTGTGTCGGACAATCACACGAGACGTTGGACAGGTGAATTAAAACTTGCTAACTTTTAACGCTGTGTGTTACATCATGCCCCTGGAAATGGACTTTGAAATCGAAGCTCTCAACAACCTATTATTTCATCTTCAAAGCACTATCACAAATCACATTATTATAACACAGTTATTACACACTTGTCAACGTAAACATACTACTTACATATTCAAGCTTGAATTACATTAACAAATGACCCAACAAGCCTGTGTATGTAATTAAAGAAATTCCATAAAACAAGTAATTTTTCCAGAATCATATTTTCTGCTTTAAAAAAAAAAATTATAATAATAATTGTCGCCAAGCGCGACATTGTCGTCTTATACCAGACTTGAAATCTCCTCCAGTGCTGATGATAGATACAAAGTTCGTTCGTTCGCCGCGCGCTGCCACATAGACCCCTCACATGTTCTTGACAACGATAATTGCGAGATTTATCTTCCACATCATGTAGGGAGATGATGTTGGGAACCTGCGCAGCTCTCCATGCTTCTTGTCGTGGCTTGGAGTCCGTCCTGATGCCGAGCTGATGCCAGACCAGGGCAGGCCAGTCAGTGTCATAGAGGCATTTCATCTTCAGGTGTGCAAAATTATCCATATTACTCGGATGAGATATGTCAGTGATGTGGATCTCTGTGTGCGGACGACTGCATTCAGATGTACTTTACAGCCCGCAATGTCGTAAAAGCCGCTCGCTGCTGTTTTTTTGTAACAACTTTTAATAAAAGGTAGAAAGGTGGGATTTGGAATTTTTCTCTCAAACATATGAAGCAAATGGATGCCGGAGAACATGTATTTCATTAAACAACGGCCAGCTAAAGAGTTGTTCGGGATGGCTATGTTCTTTTTGCTGAGGACGCCTTGCAGGCCAAGAGCACATATCTGTATACTTCTTGCCTACCACTGGCTCCTTGTCAGTGGCGTCCTCGAATTTGTTGTCGCCGCTGTTTCATTTTACTGTCAGAATGAGAAATGTCAGCGGGGGCTTGCGCGTTGCAAGTTGACAGCAAAAAGGTGGCACCCATCGATCGGCCATCTGTCGATCGGATCGGAGCGGTCGGGTCGGTCGTAGAGGGGGGCCGTCGAGCGAGTGTGTAAGGCAGGGTTTGAAGTGAAATTTAAATGCAATGGCAAGGCGACCAATTGAGTGGTGGTGTTTTGTGTATTGCCAATCGAATCAATCATAATCTGTTGTCTTTGATGTCGTGAGAAGGTTCGTTAGTTAGGTTTTTTGTTGAAGATCATTTGTTACGAATGCCATCTTGCGGATTTGAAAAGATAGACCCAAGTATAATGGAAGAGGTCGTGATGTGAGGTCGTTACCGCCTCTTGCACGAGTTATTGGGATATTCTTTTTTTTTCTCTGGGCAAGTTTTTTTTTTTTTTCTGTGAGCTTGTCATTGAAGTTATTTTTATAACTTTCGATAATTACTGGGTAATTGTTAGCCAGTCGATTGATAAATGAATTTCTGTCGAATAGGAAATAGTCTTTTTTTTTTTTTGTGGATGGACATTTTACAAAGAAAAATTCATTTAAATTGGTTTGGATTGGAAAAGTCATGACCAAGTAGAGTTAAAAGTTCACACTTAAACCTCCCATCAAAAGAAAAATCAATGCGTTTTCATTTATGTCAGATTTCAAATGTAAATAAACGTGATACAACAAGGAAAACGAAGAATGATTAAGAAGATTCGAAAAGTTCTTAAAATAATTTCTGAAGTATTAAAAAGTGAAAAACTAATAAAAAGAAAGAAATAATTCAAAAAACTTTATGTACCATGTACCGTGCACCTGAGTGATTTAGGCTTGCTTGGGTGACTTTGGCTTTTGAATAGACTCTTTTTCAACTAATTGTGTAAATATAAAAGTAGATAACTCTTCTTTTTGAATTTCCTTTTTTTTATCATACTAAATTTATTTAAATAAAACCAGAAAATAAAAATAATAAACAAATTACGAAGTAAATATGGGATCCTGAGTGGCTGAAGTCATCCTTTAATATCTTAATTACCCTGTTCATAACTTGTTAAAATGTTGGTAAGGACGAGTGGCCTTGGGACCCTTGATATTGTGAAGATCAGAAAGAGTTTTTTTTAATCGAAAAAAAGAAATGTGTGTCAAAATTAAAAAAATTTCCAGGCAGAGTGCCAAACGCATTCTCAAAACGCCACCAAGTCAAAATAACAGCCCAAGTCTACCCAAACATAGCTGCATTGAAATCAACCGTCTCAGTTTCAGGTCACCCGTTTGTCCTGCGACTATATTCCTCATTTTTATAAATTACCTTTTCTGTGGAAATTTAATCACCTTTATTGTTTTGCCGACGGCTCTACAATCAGCTTCTTATACTCATTCTCAAATTCACGTCCATGTTCTTGGGAAGAAGAATTGCAACGGTATCGTAGGACCGACCTTTACAGCATTGTTAATGCTTCGAAAACTCATACTGTCTATGTATTGTCGTTGAAGCAAAATATACACCTTATGCCATAGTCCTTGAATGGCACTTGCATCGAAGAATCAGAAAAGCTCTTAGTACTCGGTATGTGTGTCAACGACAATCTACGTTAAAAAGATCCAATTCTCAAAACCGCCAAAAGAGCTGCTTAATGCTTAAAATTCCTATATCGATGTAAGACGTTTTTCACCCCTTCTGATCAGACCACAATTTACAAGGCATTTATATATCTTTAACTCGGGTATAATTTAGACAAAATGCTGCTCAAACTTTTCTTCATTTACTGGATAGAGTCCAGAACACAGCGTTTAAACCGATAAAAATCAAAACTATCATGGAATCATTCCCATCTCTTAAACACCGTCGGAATTTTTCATGTCTAATCCCTTTTTTCAACAATCCAATTATGCCCCTCAATCATGACACCTGTTTCACTAGAAATGGTTCTCCCTCGAGCCTAATTTTGGAAGCACGTCTAATATAGAGATTCGTTTTTTGGTTACACATCACGAATATGGAATAATTTTACCACGAAGATTTTAATGTCAAGGCGGGTGACTAATGTTTTGGTCAAACTTCCAATAAAGAAAAAGAGCACATAGTACGTTGAATGAATTCTAAATAAATAGAACTCACCCTTGCGAAGGGGAGCTGAATTAATTTTTTCAAAAAAAGAAGGTTGCATTAACTTTGAGCAAAAAAATGTGATTTGGAAAAGAAACTTCCTGTAGGAACTATTGAGCGGCGAAAGTGACTGATTTTTCCAATATCCTTCCAGGGATATGCAAATTTATGTTGATTAATGTTTGTATTCTTATTAAAATAAAAATAAAATAAGACAAGTGAAATCAAATCAATTAAAACATGTAAAATATAAAAAAATATAGTTTTAATTTGGAAAGTGTGATATTTACCTACTGTTTATGGTTCACAAGAACATAAGTTGAAAGTCCAAACGGCAAAGTCACCTGAATTTGAAAGGTGACTCTGGTCACCCAAATTGAATGTTTGGAAAAAAACAACCGCTGAAATGTTTTGTTTAAGACTTAACACACTTACAGAGTAAACCAACTAGGTAAGTAGGTTGAAGTAAAATATTGCAAAAGTTATTCACATTTGAAAATTGCCAAAGTCACACGGGTTCACGGTAAGCATCGAAATCCATTAATTTAAAAATGTCAATGACAACTGTCAATTGATAATACACATTTACAAATGTTCAAAACGTCCTTATTTCAATGTTCCCTCTGTCATTCAAAAAAAAAAAGTCAAGTGGTTGAAACTTATTTCAAATAAAAGGGATAATAAACCTCTCCGAACTTACAATGTTATGTATCCTTTTATGAAATTGAAATGCCATTAGTCTCTTATTACCTACTCAATATTTTATGTCAATAATAGTTGAATGTTAAGTTACCTAAATTCTAAATTCATGATTTTGTAAATTTTAAACGAAAGAGCTGTTGCACGAACCTTTAAATTTTGATTTTGGACGCGAATTTAAAGTTAAACTAAGCGTTCCCATAGCTTTTTCCATAAGTTTCGATTCTCTTACCTTAAAACTTCGTTTTTGATGGTCGGATTGTTCAGGTCTTGATGCCGATAAGAAAACTGATGTTCTTGAGTGTTAAAACTCCATTAATGTTCAATCTTCATATAGTTTTCAAAATTCGTTAATTTGAATGGTTTAAAGCAGTGTTTTTCAAACTGTGGGTCGCGACCCCCCAGATTCTTGGGGGTCGCCGTCGCAAGCCGGTAAGATTAATAAACAAAATTCCTATGCTAATGCTATCGATTCATTTGATGAAATTTCTTCGAGGATCTTTTGAAAGCAGGGAAAATAATCAAAACTGTTTGTTTGTAAAGAATCTGACCACAAACGAAGTTTTGCGAGCAATCCTCTGATTGTATCTTTAGTAGTTATAATGCTTTCTTCTCTCCCTTGGAGGCTCTTATTCAATATGTTTAAGTGGTTGAAAAGATCAGCAAGAAATGATAAAAAGATCAGCAATCATTGATAATTTTAAGAGCCAGGTGGGATCAGAAAAATTATCCGAATTTCCAGATTTTGAAACTTGTAAGAACATCAATAATTCGCCTTTTAATTCCAGAACTCGTGTCGATACCTTTCCTTTTGACAGCCATCTGACCTCTGTGTGAAATAGGAGATTTTGATGGAGTGAACCCATTTCATCACATATGACCCTAAACAACCAACTTTGCAAGGCCTTGCCTTTAATAGAGTTCACAACTCTAATCACATCTTTGAGCACTTCATTTAATTCAGAAGATAACGCCTTGAATGCCAGAACTTGTCGATGAAGAAAGCAGTGTGTCCATGAAACGTTTGGCATTATTGATTTTAATTTTGCAATGACCCCACTTTTGTTGACCGTCAAAGCTTTAGCACCATCACTATAAATAGCAAAATATTTTGTTCAATCAATCTCGTAGTCGCGAGAGCTTTCTAAAAACATATCGTACAAACACTGGCCAGTAGTATTAGCAGCAAGAGCTTTGCAAAATAAAATTTCTTCTTCAATGCTTCCCTCTGCTCCAAAACAAACAAATATTTACCACAAACTGTGCACAGTCTGAAACATCAGTAGATTCATCCAGTTGCAAGGCAAAATGTGGACTCATCTTTAATTTTCAATTAATTGTTCTTGAATGTCAACGGCCATGTCACTTATTCTCCGCTCAATTGTATTGTCAGAAAGTGGTGTATTTTTAAGTTTATCTGCCTCCTGTTTGCCAAAAATAATTTCAACCATATCAAAGGCCGCTGGCAAAATAAATTTTCGTTCGAAAAATTTTAACGGCTTATCTGCTTCTTTGGAATGTTTAGTTGAGAGATGTCGCATAAACTTTGATGGTTTAATACTTTCGGCAGATAAAACTTCACAACAAAGAACACATTGAGGCTTATTATTTAAAGCTGTGATATCATATTTAAGATATTTTACGTCATAAAGTCAATTTTTTTCGTTGCTTCCTCCGCTTTAAATTGCACCGGATGTGCAAGGCTGCAATGTCTTTTGTGAAACTTGTCCATAATCACTCTTAAACAACACAACACAACATTTAATTTTTAAATAATTACGAGTACTTACTCTCAGTTGAAAAAAATTAAATGACAATTCTGATGCGCACTTAAGAATTCAACAAAACGAAAATTACTGCATGGCCTGCTACCTACAATTTTTTTTTTTGGAATACGGGAGAAAATTTCATCGCGAATAAATAAAATCTTGTGTAATTAGACCGGGCTTGGAAGGGGTTTAGTGTATGTAGCTTTTTAAATAACTGACACATTATAATGGGGGGTCGCCAAAATTTTGTTACCAGCAAAGGGGTCACGTACCCAAAAAGTTTGAAAAACACTGGTTTAAAGTATTGATTATTCACTTCGTTTTGGCAACCTGCTTTCTAAAAATTTCAAATGATTTTCTTATAATTATTTCATAGCTTATATGACAAAGGGGAATCTAGGTGACCTATGCAAATATTGTGTACATAGGCGGGGCAAAGGCTGATACCAAAATTTAAAATTCTACCTACCAACTCTTAAAATAAAATTAATTAAATAAAATGTAAAAATGCAATAGAGGCTTTTAAACGCAACTGTAAATGTTATACCACAAAATCTGTATGTTAAGAGCTTGATAATTTTTGAAATGTACTCAAACAAAAAGACAGGATTTAATCCTACCGTCTGACCGTGCCCTGTCGTTGTCTTAGCCTAGGGTCTAGGGATCCAATCTCACTTGCGTTCTGCCTATAGCTTCAGTCAAGGCTAGGGAATTTATCCTACTTTCTGCCCCCGCCGCCCCCTTGTTTTGACCCGAACGTTTGTTTGAGGCTAGGGACAGGCCCGGATTTATAGGGGGGCTAGGGGGGACTGAAGCCCCGGGCCCCGCGGAAACGAGGGCCCCATCCCATTAAGAAATTTAAACCGTAAAACAACGATATTCAAACTGTACAATCTAATAAACCCCAAAAATGAAAACCAAAATTAGCTGACCCCACAAAATCCAAAGCTATATACCCCAAAAACGTTAACCCATATAGCCCAACTCGCAATTAATCCCATAAACTTTAAACCCACATAGCTCAACTCGCTATAGTCTCCAAAAAGTCAAACCCACATAGCCCAAGTCGCTATTAACCCAAAACTGTAAACTCAAAAAATATTAAATCTATGCAGCCTAATTCAGCAAAGGGTTGCCAGATTGAAAAACAAATTGATACTAGCGTGGTAAAATTTAGAATTGTTAATTTCCACGAGTCCGTTTTGAGATTACCAAGGGAAATATGGCGATACAAGTTTTGCCGCATAAGTATTGAATCGTATTTTTCGACACAACGTACGTAAAGTTGAATTTTCCGAAACGCTCCCGTGTGCAAAATCAACTTTACGCATATATCTATTATTTATACTCGTAATTTATACTTACTCATTCAATCTAATAAATCCTAATTCCTAGATAATTTGTTACTTTTAATTTTTAGAGTTTTGAATAATCAAAAAAAAAGAGTCTGACGGTTTTGAGTTCATGGTTTTTGGATTAATTACGAATTGGGTTATGTAGCAACGCTTTTAGGTTTACGATTTTTTTTTTGCGATTGTGAAATGAACACATTTAATTTTTCAAAAACGTTGAAAAGAGGAGCCCCTGATAAATAATTAGCCCCGGGTATCAAAAATTCTTAATCTTATCGGGGGTTGGAGCACTTGGGGGATAGCTTCTTGGATTTTCGATGCGTCAACTCCTCGACGCATCGCCTCTGAGAGCGTGGACTCCTAGCGCCCCGTGTTATTGGGGGTTGGCTCGCTTGGGGTTTAGGACGCGCTGGGTTATGAGGGGTTGGTTTGCTTGGGTTTTATATCTTTTTAGGGGGCCTCAAATTTGAAATAGCCCCGGGCCCCCATTTTCTTTAATCCGGGCCTGGCTAGGGATATAATCCCAAAATTTAAACCTTGCGACGATTTGAGCTGGGGCTAGAGATTTAATCTCACCAACCGTTTTGCCCGGCATTCAATCCAAGCTTATCCGTCCGTGTCTTATCGTCGTTTAAGGCTAGGGATTTAATCCCAGCTGCGTTTTGCCTAAACGTCAGTCAAGGCTAGGGATCTAGTCCCACCGTCTCCCCCTTTATATGAAATACCGTGTTACTTATTTAGGTATGTGAAAAATTTGTGAATTATAGGAAATATCTTGTTAGTTATTTAAGAATTTGATACAATTGTATGAGTATATGAAATAAATTGTTAGTTAGAATTAAGTTAAACTGAATAAAGTCGGACATTATTTGGAGTTCTGAACTTTCTAAAACCGAGTTTTGTGCTTTCTTCGAACTGACCCTGAACAAGCTGACGCTACTTCAGCCTTTGAATAAAAAAGCATCACAATTCAGCCTATTTGAAATGTCATTGGCATAGTAAAATCTTTTGGAATTTTGTTAAAATCATCGGAAGATCCTAGTTATTCATTTTTGTATTTTTTCGTTTTTTTTTTTTTTTGTATTTTTGTCTTTTGATCCTTTTCAGTGTCTGCTCTTATTTCTGGGTGCTTGATTTTGGGGACAAAACTTATTTTATAAAAATAAGATGATTTGAAATGAATTTCCAGAAGCGCATGATGAAAATCGGAGTATAAGGAAGAATAAATATTTTTAAGTTTTATTACCACTAAAGCGCCTTTTTTTATTTTGAAAATAATTTGTACTGTGTTTATCTACAGTTTTATTTATTCAAAATAGATTTTTGTTTTGGCCTTAGCTCACAAAAATTGGAGTTTCGTCTCGGCGGTTTCTTGGTTGAATATTCATAATTCTTATTAAATAATAAATAAATAAATTTGGTGGTGCAACAGCTCGGTGAGAACCTGAACCTAGTGACTTACAACTCTCAACCATCCCAAAACTCGAGTACAACTCACATCTTCGGGCAGGTGCAGCACAAACTTCTCTCCACTTTTTGGATATAATTCAGTACAGAGCGCTAAAACTGATAGGAAACATCATGGATTCGTTCCCATCTCTGGAACACCGTCGGAATGTTTCATGTCTTTCCTTGTTTTATCGCTTCTTTTACAAGCAATGTTCCCTGGAAGTAGCCAATTGCATTACTCACCTCAATGAGTTCAACCATGATACCCGTTTCGCTAGGAATGATCATCAGTTCAACTTCTAGCCTAAGTTTGGTCGTACCGTCAAATATAGAGATTCGTTTTTAAGTCACACAACACGATTATGGAATAACTTACCCGGCACAGTTTTCTCTTGCCATTTCAATTTACAAACATTCAATACCAATGTTCATCGACACCTCCTCTCTCTTCCTCTAATTTCCCCATCGCCCGAGCTGTGTTCAACAATATTAAAGTCTCTTACCAAACCCTAAACCTAAATCATCGATTGCTAAGCCTGGAGTTCCCCAAGACAGGCATTTCAGACCACTACTTTTTATCTAAGATATCAATAATGATATGAAAATGTTTGAAAGATTAAAATCTTTGTAATGAGAATGGTTTGAATCTCAAACCTATAAAATGTCAGGCAAGGACTTTGTCTAAAAATATAATTCTTAGTTCCATCGATAATAAGTTTTCGTAGCGTTGTGTTTAAAGTTTCAAAGACCTTGGAGTTCATTTTACTGCTAATCTTGATTTCACCGTATATGTAATTGTAATAGGACCAGCTTTAGGTTAAGGTTTGTTAAGCGATGGTCTATGGAATTCGAAGATGCTTACGTTGCTCTTGCCTTGTCCGTTCTAATCTTGAATAAGCATCGCAGGTATGCACTCCTTTTTACGAGGTCCAGGTTAATTTTATAAGATTTGCCTTATGATGATCTCTCAAAACTGGCCCTTAATGGAAATTTTATAAACATAGGTTGAAATGGGGATATTGTCACTCTGATCCCAAAACTTAGTCCACAGAAGCCTTCATAATCCTCGAAGGGCTACACGATCAGAGACATGATCGTTCAAGTGTTCCTAACGCCTTTTCACTCACCGACTCCCAACCCTATGGATTGCCTCTTCCTACATATTCCCATAGGAGATGAGACATCTTAATCATTGCCGAAAGGTGTCTCTGAAGTTGGTTAATCGCCCTATAATATCCACGGTCAAAAATTATGTCATTGTCATCTTAAAGTCCAAATTATTTTTGAATAAACTCATTCAACCGATACAGTCGGTTGACACATTCCACTTAGTCAATCGATCGTGCATATTAAGTTGTCTTTTCTGTCTGCCGGCCGGCCGTGCGCTGGATTATGCGACAGAGTATCAAGTTGCATCCCCTTGCCTTAGAGAGATTTAGGTCTCCATCTCCATCAATCGATGAATAAATTTGTGTCGCACGCGTTCTTCGTCATTAGAGCGTGGTTGTTTGCTGTCGCCTGAAGATGTTATTTTTTTTTTAATTCCAAACTCACATAGGCTTTACGCGTTTCTGGTATCGGACACAAAAAAAAGGCAAGCTCTTCATTTTGTAATCATTGATTTGATTAATTAAATGCCTTTTGATCGCACACACCAAATGATCTTACCTTTACACACCTTTTTAAACAAGTCTCGGACCGTAGCCTGTTTTTGCTTCTGATTTATTGAAAGTGCAAGCCACTTAATTATGCTAAGCGAAGTGTAAACCTCTGATGAGTCCGACCGCAAAATATAGAGGGGGATATTAAAGCTTCTCACATGCAGTTGGATCTGGGGGAGAGATTCCGCACATCATTCACCCCTCCTCGAACCGTCGAATTCCCTATAACCTGGATGCTGTGTATAGTTGTCGCCGCAAATGCCCATAATATTTACATATCACCTGGGTAATGGATCGTTAATATTTCTGACATCATAAATACCTACTGCCATCAGCCTGGTCTCATTCTGCATCTTCTGACAGGGTTTCTCGGGTCTCCCTTGATCGTCTGTTGTTTTTTGCTTTCGCGTCGCATCACCCGCAATTCGAGTCTGCTTGGAATGGAAGTACCAAAATTGTGTTGTGCGATCGTCTATAGGTATAGAGTTGCTGGAGCCCGTCGGTGGTTGTCTCAATTGAAATGGATTTCGACCAAAACAGCTGAAGGGCTTCTCAATGCGTTTCGTCTTAAATTTAACTGCAGAACTCGATGCGGTTGATTGCTCCACGAACCGTCGTCGACATTAGGTAAATTGAATTCAACTTTCGGCACTGCAATTTGATGGATTTGGTGTTGTTTTTAATTGTTGGGGGAGTTCATTGTGGAAAACCTGCCTTCCATGGATTGCCTAGGTCTTCGTCTGATAGTTTCGTAGAGATTTTGACAATGTAAATGCGACCTTTATGACATCTTTCCTCATTCGGTGAAAAGGTATTTGAATGGGAAACAGGAACTGTCATCTTAAAGGTCTTAAACTTTTAATCTTTACGACCATCTATATAGCCTAACATTTCGACGAGTGCCTAATTAAATTGGTGACAGTTTTGTGTGTGGTAACAAAAATCCTAAAAATATAAATTCCCCAAAAATCAAAACCCATAATTTATAGTTGCATAAGAGCATAAGTATCAAGCCTTATGACGAACACTTCCAAGACCAAATACTATTTATTGGCCTCGAGCTTGTATTTCGACTGCGACTTTATAGAAAAGTCATCAAACTCTCACTATGAGCTTAATAGAGAAACTTCCTGCTTATCGACCTCCAAATATTTAGCAATCCATCATGATGGCTTGTCAAAAATCAAAATTAACTTAGCCAAACAAGATGACAAATACCTGCTAAACGGACAGAAAAAAAAAACGAAAAATCTTTAAACACAATTCTTACAAAACGATTAATAACACATTTTTTATCGTATCTAATCTTGTTAGCAATGCAAACGTGTATTTAGCTCCTCTTCACTCCGCAGCTTCTTTTTTTTTTTTGTGTGTTTTGTCGAAAGACTCGCTAACAAGATCTTAAGTACCTCTATACACAACATATACGTCTCGGCGTTTTGTCAAAAGTTTATCGCACAGATAATAGACACTCCAAACGCTAGCGTTTCGTTTTACTGTTAATGTCAAATCGATCATCGTCGTAGCTTGAGATGTTTGTTTTTGCGGTCTTGACGATCTTTCAGATTTTCAACCTGCACTGCAAGCTGGCAGGCAGGCAGGCAGCATCATCATTTCATTTGATTATTCTCAAGGCTGCTGGCACGATTTGTCAACTTAATGAAAATTGTTGCTGTATCATCAATCAGTTTATTGTCGCGAGACGTTTTAGATACTTTTCAAATTTTCGAATGTGGGATTTTGTGATCTTTTGTTGTGTCGAAGTTGAGGGGCGATCGGGGCGAGATGGTCGTTGGTTGATGGTCAACAAGACGCGTTAAATGGTTGATAATACACAAAAAAAAGTAATTACAATAGCCATTGGAGTATCTTTAAGAGCCTGTTAGCTTGATCTTGTGATTTGATATTTTTGTTAGCTTCCTCTTCTTCAATTCGCGCCTCTTCGAATTTCGGAGAATTAAATAACATTCTATGTTTCGTAACCTTGGATTCATATTTGATGTCACTCTGGCGGTCGTGGTGTCACGAAGTGGTCACCAAATTGATTTTGAATTGAAAACCAATTACCGGGCACAAAAGGAAGAGAGAGGCTGCATGGTTTTTGTTGGCGGCCATGGTGTTTGTTGTATGGCTGAAGGCATTTGCGGTGTGAGATGATGATGGTATCAGCTTTTGGCCATTCAAAGGGTTCGCTGACTGTGTATTTGAAAGAATGCTACTGGAAATTTTTGTTGGTTTTTCTTCAAGAGAGGAAGCTGTCTATTAGAGGTTTTAGGTGATTATTTGTTGGATGTTGAGTTGTTGGTCTATGGATCACGTGCTCAAAGTATCGATGGGATTGTATAGATGGAGTCGTGTTTTAATGAAAAAGATGCTTCTGCAATTACCAATGTTACCTTGTTGTTTGAAAATAAATATAGAAATCACTTCGCAATCCAACTTAATACGATAGCCGTTTGACTAAAACGTTAATTGTCACTTCTAGAGCTTTTGCGTTTAAATGGCGTTTTAATTGGTTTTTCAATAAGGGCGGGTAGATGTTGAAACCGAATAAAACAAGCTGTTTGTGAGGTATTAAAAACATTCTTTTTTTTTATTTGAAATGGCAATGTATGAAATATAAGATCGTACAAATGCCTACCTCAGCTTGTAACGGAAGCACGGATGCGAGTGGTCCAATTTTTAATGAATTGTCCGCTTAGATCCGACTGAATTTGAGCGATTGCCTGTGTTAAGTCCTTTCCAAACGCTCTGAAGCCTGAAGTCAGCGAACAAACGGCGTTATATATGGCTGTTAAATTTGAGCTGGGTAAGGTGGATCTTGTACAGGTGTCGGTGCGAGTTCCGATGCAAAATATTCGCGAAGTTGAAATCTGCTAAGTGTCGAGCTCTTGTGCACGGCAAAGAATCGAAAATTTCACGGACCTCGGCGAAGTTCTCGGTCGATCTTACGTTCCTTTGACTTATGAATTTTGGCTGATTGATTACCAAACCGGTCGTCTTAAATTTCTCCACCAAACGTCGAATAGCCGACTTTAAAGGGCCACCACGTCTACCGCAAAGCACTCAACTTTCACAGTAACGAATACTCATTTTAAAAATAAAGTCTTATCATTTTGACGCCCTGTTCAATCGTGTTACATGCCATGCTGACTTGGAATCAGTAAGTCACCAAAACAACATGATCCCAAACAAGCCTTCAAAATCTACCTGCTGCAATTGAAAAACACTATAGTTAAACGAAAATCGTAATACCTATGTAAGTGTGAATTAACATAAATAAAGAAGAAAGTCTTCGGAGTTCCAATAAGCAACAGTTTTTGATATAATGATATTTCGAAATATTGATTTTCAATTTTCTTGACAACTATACATAAGTTGTGGAGACTATTTTATATTCAAATTTATCTTAAAACAAGGTTTAATATTGAAAAGTTCGTAAAAAAAATAGCCTACTTATCAATAATTTATAACTTATGCCTTTCTAATGCCTTTCGGTCTAAAAAGCTTATTTTATTTTAAATATTTGCTAGTTTTTATTTTTCAACTAAGAATTTTTTTAAATTTAATGTAAAACTTACTATCTATTTAAAAATAACCCTAAATAAACGTTTATATATATTTTTTTTTTACATTGCCACGAATGTACCAATCTATGACCAAGCCTAAAGGTCGGCCAAGTCGACTACGCAATATCAATCACATTGAGAAGCTACCAAAACTGGTTCTCCTGCTTTACCCTATCTTTTATATCCCGCAGTCCCACTGAACAGAAGACGTTCAACTCCGCCTTGTGGGAGAATGACTCCACCGTTTAGAATCCGCCTATCTAAAGTTCTATGCCCGACGGACGTGGTAAAATAGCACCATCGCCAATCTGTCTTATACTATTATACCCCCCGAAGTGATGAAGATCAGACCAAAAAACATAAATGTTAAAAAAAGAGCCAAGTTCTTCTATACAAGAACCTTTTTGTAACAAGTCAGCCGTGAAAAGTACTGAGATCTAAAAGTACGCCAAGTTCTTACTTCATGAAGGTTTAATACCGAATATTTAAAGCGGAATTATATTGAAACAGCTACAATGAGAAATTTTATTATTTAATGATTACTGACTAAAATTTGATGGACTTACTGGTCAAGTTTTCGAAACCTTTTGAATTGGACATAAAAAAAAACTTGCCAAGGAAGCCCATCAAAGAAAGTGGGCGGATACCACGCCCTTGAATGGAAAACCTCAAATTTTATATTTTTTCCTTTGCATGCAATTTAAGAGCTACCACTTTACTAAATTTCATCGTTTTACAGCAGTCGGAAGTGCTCCATTCAACCAACACCAATTCAGAGAAAGTGGGCGGATACCACGCCCCCTGAATGAAAAACCACAAATTTTCGATTTTTTCTTCTACTTGCATAACAAGACCTACCGTTGTGCAAAATTACAAGATTCTACGATGTCGGGAAGTGCTCCATAATTTTGATGATCTGTCAGTCAGTCAGTCAGTTACGGTTTTTGTGATTTTTGAGGCCTTATATCTCAGGAACCGCTTATGATAGAAAATTGAAATTCAGTGAGGCGCCTGTGCCTGACTAGCTTAGCAAATATTCGGAATTTTAAGTTTCTGAGTTCATTGGTACTGAAGATAGGGAGGGGTCAAAAATCGCCTGAGTTTGTTCCTGTAAAAAGGGTGTAGTGCCAGAACTTGGCTGGGCACTACCGTGCCCTTTGAGTTTTAATAAATTCTCTTTTCTTATTGAGTCTACAAATGTCAATCTAAAATCCTAACTCTTTAAATATAATTTCTATGCTCAAAATCGATAATACTTTGTTTATAGATAAATTTTAGATTGTAAGTATATATTATATTATAAGCTAAACGTATTATAAATAAAAAAATAAATAAAATAAAAATATTAAATAAAATATTAAACATTCCAAATTTGAAGAAAATCAGTCGACCCGTTTAGGACTTAACTTCATGTGAAGTAGACGTAAAAACGCAAATTATTTTATGGACTTATCTCGTTTCTATACCAAACACCACAGATTTTATTTCTTAACACTTTTATTTTACTTTTTCAAAAATAAACTCAAATTCAAATTTTTATTTTCATAAAATCGTTCAATAAGTTCAGTCTCCCCAAGTTATTGGTGCCGTCCCAAAACTTGGCGGATCCAAGGCCGTATCTAGACATATTCACAATAAAAACTATTTTTGAGAAAAATAAAAAAGCAACTAGCTGTAGAAAGTTGAAAATACTGAGCAATCTCACAGCTACTCTACTAACTTTTACTATTCTAAAATTACTCGAAAAAAGAGCAAATACTATTTACTAATATGTATTTAAAAATTTTTTAGGAACAAAAATTCAAATTGAACTACCTAACGCGCAATCTATACTATTCGGTGTATTTTTGTACCCCCATTGTATTGGGGGGATAGCCTTCAATTCTTTTAAGCAGGTCTGTTATTCAAGTTAATTTTTAAATTAAGAGTTTTAGGATAGGCTCAAAGCTGTGTTCAAAAATTAAAGTAAAATTAATTTAATTATGTTAAAAGTACGTGCATGTTTCGTTCTGTTTTTGTCTTCGAACTTTCTTCAGTGTATCATGAGCTTCCCCGCTATCTATTCAATGTAGATGGCGTGCGAGTATCCAGCCAATCCGCTGACTTAACATGAACGAATTTAATGGGGACCTATTTTGTCATCCTCGGCGAACTACTCTCAAACTCCATGAGAACAACGGACTCAAAACGTGAGTCAAAAATTGGGAATGGTTGGGATGCAGGGGAAAACTGATAGTTAGTGTAAGATTATGACTAAACAATATAGTCGGAAGAAGGTTTTAAGAGTTGAGATAAGGAATTTTTTTTATTGCGTGAAATATAACATTAAAAAATTATGTTTTAGGGCGAAAACAATTTAGTAATTAATTTACCTTATAGTGTTTTTCTTATATCGCCTAACCAATTCCAATCCAAAAATGTTTTTAAACTGAATTATTGTACCTTATGGAAAGATGTTTTTTGTCGAATGTACCCTATACTTTTTATTTATGAAAATTGTCATTTGTTATAAAATTTTATCAAAATTTAAAATCAAAATAATAAGCAGCAATGTTTAAATTTGATAGAAATATTATTGCAAAAATTCACGTTGTCTTATGAACAATAGCTTTAAATTGTATCGAAGAATTGTAAACCTTCGTATTCAAATGGTGACTGCCATTTATCATGATGTGCCATCAAAATTGTTAATAAGAAATTAACCACCCATCTGGAAACGATAAATTCGAAACTTGCTGAACTTTTCTCTCGAATGAAGTAAATTCCATTATTTACTTAACGAAACCAGCGATGTTATTCACATTTTCATTGTCTTAAAAAACTCCATGCTTAGTAATGCATTTTTTAAAGACCTAAAAGACCTTTGAAAATGACAAAAATGGGAGTAAAGCTGAATATCGTTGCACAGTTTTAGGCACTGTGAAAACTGTTTCAACATTCAGCCCCATTGTAGTTCAATATCAATTTCTCAAGTCCGCCTTTACAAAAACTGAGATAAATCTATTTTTATAGCAAATGAAAAAATTTGATTTCTTGTAAGGTTTCTCGGTTTTTAAATTAAAAGCTCCTAAAATCCATAAACATTTTTCATTTCTTGTCAATGAAATTTTCCCTTAAAAACAATATAAGCTCAGAAGAAAAAATATGAGCTTGGTTTACTAAGAAGGCGTTAACACCATTTTTGTCTTCAAATCTAGACATACGTAAGTCTAGATAGTTCTCATAATGTTAATCTAATATATTTTTTTTTGAATAAGTATACGTTTATTTTGACAGAATGCACAATTATGTTCAAAATTTGTCATCAATAAAGAGGTCAAAATTTGCATATATCCCACTCACTACCAATTACTTTTGCATTCAATGGCGTCAAGTATTGTCATATTTCCCTTAAGCTTTTTTATATCATACTCAACAAATACGACTATATTTGAGGCATTGAGAGCAGAAGTGGCGTAACCCCAATATTCACTTATTGAGAAAATCACGGTTTAAAAAGTTAACGAAAAAGAAATGTTTGTTATTAGCTTCCTATTTAAAATAATAGTTAATAAACTTCAGTTATGACATAACTAGTGGGATATCTTATATTTAAGACCTTAATCTTCTCTTTAAATTATTAATTACTGGATTTTATGTGGGTTACACCACTACTGTTTCTTAGATACTGGAATAAATTTTAAAAAGAAAGTTGGTTACACCAATAATTTGAAAAACAGGTTATGAAGAAAAAAAATTACTATCGCTTTTAAGTACAAAATAGTTAGAAAGTTAAGTTTAAGTTTACACTACTATGATAGGTACTTTCATTCTTTTTCGTCATCTACGTACTTAACCAGCCCAACGTCTCTGTCCATAGAAACAGTTTTCAATTTTTTATAAAAGTCGTGGTAATTCGGTGGGATAAAATTAAGTAACTCCAATAAGTTTTTCTTTTTTGCTTCACTTACGGCATTCCATTTTGTAAACAATAGTTTCAGATCTGTGATGAGTGCAGGTGTTCTTTTTTTCAAAATCACAGTATCAAAAAGCACGCCTTCGTTATTACTGTACTTGTAAAAAATATTGAAAGGTGTCTTTTTCAGAAATTGTAGCCATTGAATTTTAAGCCATTCCACCTTTCCTTTATTTACATTAATTTTCCGATTTGTTATATTCTTTTCCATTTTTTTTCGTCAAAAACATCATAGATTCATCCATAACAATAATTTGAAATGGATTCTTCTTTCTTGCCGCTGCTATAACCCTCTGCCAATTCATAGGGCCAAAAATGTTTTTAAAATACTTTTTCTGCTTTTCGATAAGACCAAAGTCTTGATCACAAGGTTTAAGTAAGCTTGGCCACTCATAAGAATTTTTTGATCGATTTGATTGACAAGATAGTCACTATGAGAAACAATATATTGGCACAAAACGGACGGTTTCTATTTTGCCCAAGTGGGTTACACCATTTCTGCTCTAGGAAAAGTTCCGTGCAGAAACAATGTTTCAGCATTTTTGTATTGATTTATGAGCAAATATAAGTAATGTCACTTCTGCTTTGAAAGAAATTTTATTTTTGACCATTGTGTATCATAAAGTCAAAATTGAAACAAATGAGGGTTACGCCACTTCTGCTCTCAATGCCTCATTTATGCTAAAATTAACAATACAAATAAATCCGTGACAAGTCTCAATCAATTTTAATTTTTCCCACAATCAAAATGCAAAATAATGATAGAAGTATTACAACAACTATAGACCGACACTTAACAAACCCAGCAGTTAGCTAATTAATATTCAAATCTATCATTGACAATTAATTTAACCATTGAACGTAGATGCACGATTCTGTGCTGTTTATAGTAGTTCCACCTTAAACTGCATGTTGGTAATTTAGAGAAACAAGTGTTTGCTGGCTTGTTGTGTCTAAAGTTGTCTTTACCGAGAGTTTGCACGCGCTCACGTAGAACCATAAATCCATTAGAAAAAAAACCTACGAAAAGTTCGATTCTATACCAAGCTTGCACTTCACAGATATCTACATATCTATGGATGCAGTGACAAATACTACACTGAAGTAAAAGAAAGGTGAAAAATAAAACAAAAACTCTTCTTTAAGTATAAATGTTTAATGTTTTATGTTAAGTATCTGAATGGAATCTTGAAATTACATGTTGAATCCTTGTAAATCTACGTGATACCTGGTTATATCAAAGTGAAAAATGTGCTTAGACCACAAATTTAAAAGGCAAAAGTCTGATGAAATTTTGTGAAGGTGAAATCGAGTACTAAATTTATGTCTGAAGTATTTACATGGAGAGAAGAAACTTGCCATTACGATGATAGGGAAGCAAAAAAAAACTATTTTCACTACGGACTAAACGACTCTGGTGATTTTCTCTTAACTTGGCCCTTAACTTGATATATTTTTTTAGAAAATCTGGGTCGTTAAATGTCTTCATGGGAGAATATTAAAATTTGTTTGTCATCGGGATAAATGTATTTTAAAATAAATACCTTAAAACACACTCGGTATCATTGGTTGCAAAAGTAAAAAGTAAAGTAAAAATCAAAGGCCCGAGATGGCTACCCTGTGGAACTCCAACACAAGTGTTGCTTAAATGGTGTCAGATTCAGGTGATCTATGATGAAGTTTATAAAAGCAATCTTTTAAATAGGATTCAACCCATGAAATGAATAGTTATTGAACGCCCAGGCCGTATCAAAGAGTTGGAAATTAAGTCCAAGTCTTTATTGAGGTTAGTTGCAATTACATACAATTTGGATTGCTCTATTTTTCCTTTCCCATTTTGATATTTAGAGCTTCAAAATCAAAGTGCATTCATATATCATTTTCAATTCTTACCTATTTTCTTAACGTTCGCATTGTGCTCACTCATTTTAAGGGTAGTCAAAACCCCTTTACTCGTATTAAGTACAAAAAGAAAACCAAGAAATACCATTCTGAAGATAACAAAAGTTCCCAAAGACAAATTCCAGCAAGTCACTAGTTATTGATCTGAACTTAAGGAAATTGTATTTGTCAGAGGAGACAATATGTTTTAAAGAAGATTTCTAACTTCAAGAAAGCTAAGCAATAAAGATTATGATAAGAGTTTTTCCAGATAAAAGAAAACACTCCATGCAAAATTGAAAATTAAAAAAAAGATATATCATAGGTTTAATGATATTGAGCAGGATTTTGCAGTATTACATCATGATCTGCTGAATAATCGTACTTAAAGGTTTTCTCTCTACACTGGGAGATGTGTAATATGTGATGGAGGTTAAAGAAGTTTGGATGCTATGAGTAAAAAATGGATAGAAAATACTCACAGTTCTCTATAGGAGTTTTTTTTTTTATTCTGAGTAGAGCTTAAGCATGTCGAGTACGTTCTGAGCAGAGCTTGATCAGAGCTCTCCGATTTATTCATGAAACACACTGGAGCACTGAACTGTTAAAGACGTTGATCTGCATTTTTATTTGTTTGTTCGTATTTTTTTCGCCGTCTGTCTCTGTCATATCACACGAAAAAAAAAGTTAAGCTAGCTGCGCTCAGTATTTTACTCCATCTGGTCGGTAATTTTATTCTGGGCTCATAGAACGTGCTCCGAACTAGCTCTGATTGAAAAAAGAAACACAACCTGAGTGCACTGATGTGTCTGAGCTTTAAAAGAAACACAGATCTCTTTTGACAGCTCAGTTCCATGCTCAGAGTTAAAATATAAAATCGCTTTATGTTGGATTAAATGATATTTGGTAGTTGGCAGTAAAAGGATCAGATGTAAAACGTAGGTTTGGCGGAATAGTGTAGAGCTGTGTCAATCGCGATTGATTCGGTCTTTGCGACCCGTTCACCAAAAAGATTGATTGATTGCAATCAAAGTAGACCAAATCAATCAATCCCTAATGTCAATCTCTTGCCACTGAAACCGATGAACGAAACGAACGTAAAAAAGTAATGTTTCGTTCAACTTGTTCTCAATCATTTTACAATACCAAATAGGAATGGACATGAAACAGAATGTATATTCCTCATTTTATATGCAATAGAAGAGGGCGTGAACGTAGCAACGAAGTAGAAAAAAAGCTAAACTTGCTTGCATTTTCACATTGTTTCGGTCTCGGTCTGAACGAAACGATTGGAAAAAAAAATATTTTACGTGAAAGAATGATTGAAAACATTTCGTGTCGGTCTATATCTCGTTCGGAACGAAACGGATTGATAAAAAATGATTGAATGAACGATTGATTGAAAAGACCGAATCCTTGAACCAATCAATCAATGATTGATTCGGTCTTTCAAAATGAACGATTGGCACAGCTCTAGAATAGTGTGATTCTTCCTAGGAAAGAACCAATAAAAGAATCGGGAGTTTTAAATCTCCTATAATTAAGACGGTATCAGAAGGATCAGCTGCTTGAAATATAAAGAAGTCATCGACGGTGGCTACCTGTCTAGTTTGAATTAGTTTAATTGCTTTAGCTTGATAATAGCAAGACACTATGAAGAGAATTGTTTTTGAAATACAATTTGTTTTAACACAAACATACTCCAAAACGGTAGAGTGGGACGTTTAAAAAAGCCTTATATCTGTGAAGAACTGTCTGATTTATATATGTAGCTTAAATGTTTGAGTTGACGTGCACTTATCCTATCCTATTTTGTCACATGATCACCCAAGAAACTTACAGATAAAATCTCAAATGTTCAATGGAAGGATTGATTATGAACTGATATTCTTCAAATCATTAGAAAATCAGTCTCTGATCTCGATGTTCTTCTGCTGATCGCATACAAGATCACAAATGTATAAAGAACAGAAATCAAGGTCTCTAAAGACCTCGTGGATAAATTTCTGAAATGTTTCAGCAGCTTTGCACCAGTCCAAACGTCATCACCATGAACTACAAAACACAACAACGTAAAATGTTTTTGGAATGTCTTCTAATTCTACAGGGAGTTGATAGTACATACTCATACTCTTCGAAGTTGAAAACTGTCCCCTTTTCTTTCAGACCAAATTGTGCAATAGGAGGAGTGCAATAGCGATCTGAGGTGAAGTATGCATTAAGACTTACAAAATTCAAAACATAATATAATGTAGTTCTCATATAGTCGGAAGTCACCAAGTTTCGTTTTTACCATATGAAGAAGTCTAGTCCAACTGCTGTTTGACGATAGTCTGAACTTTGAGTAATCTCGATTGTGGTTTTCATATATAGTACAGTAAAACACTTCCATAAAAACACGTCCGCACTATCCTGTTTTTATTTATTTGACATTTGGTACTATCGAACAGCTGTCAGAAATAAAAATCAGCAAAAGGAGTTTGTTCGTAGATTATGGTCAAAGCAAAATATTGTCGTTTATGTCTCATGAAGAAAATCATGCTTTGTTAACTGAATTAAATGTGGTTTTCAATTGATTGATTGTTATTGGAAGTTGATTGAATTACAGACATTGAATACGGGTTCATTCTAATAAATTTGTTTGTCCAAAGGAAGTCAAAAATTGACAAAATCTTTATTTTCACAGAAAAATATTGGCGCAAAATTTCAGTCGAATTAGTACGATGTTAAAATTGTTTCAGTAGGATACTAGGTTAAAATGGCGATTTTTCAAATTTTAATCGAATTTAGCCTCATACCTTTTCAACCATTTCAGTAAAGTTGAATTGAAATAAATGGTGATATGTTCAAATGCACAACTACTAAATGAACACAGCCATCGATATACATACTTGTATCAATTGTTTTGGAACAAAACCACTAAAATTGCATTCGATACTCGAATATGCGCAGGTCGAAAACCTTTTTGGGTTTCCCAAAAAAAAAAAAACATGGCTACTAATTTCAGAAGTGGCTATGAATTTTTTCGACCATTAAAACAAAAGTGTCATTAATGTGCATTTTCTTTCAGTGCAGTTGCTAGAATCCTAATGCCAGCTGATGTGAAAATATTAGTATTCAAATTAGCGCTAGAACATTTGCAATATTTGTAGATTAGCCCGGTTTCGCGAATGTGCGCAAATATACTCATATATACTTGTTATTTAATTGACAATTTGCTGAATCGCCTGTGGCTTGCAATTAATTTGCAACACGTTGACAAATGCTGAACGGACGGGACGCTGGGAACATATTCAAAGTTACACTATTAATTGTGTAGAATGCGGTGCGCGTAGGTTAGATACCGGAATAATTGGAGATCGAGAGTGTTGAAATGAGGGAGGTCATTATTTTAATAAGCATATAATTGCAATAAGTTGTATAATGTAGGGTGCGCTGTTGTGGTTGTTGTTGTTTACATATATATTTATCAATTGTCGTTTTTGCTTAGACAGCTATGGTAAATATTTGACGGATGAAATGAGTCTTTTTATTTTTTGGTCCTCAAAGAACTATTTTGACAAATAAATAATACAGGTTAATCCCGAAAGCAAATTTTGATGAAGCGAATTTGTGATTTGTATTTCGATCCAACTTTTATTTTAATACATTTGTATGACTTCTCGACACATATCTTAACAGTCAATTACTCGACCACAATTTTATTAATATTCATTTTCAAAGCTTCAAGAGTTTTATTTTTGCGTGGCCGAATCTGGCCAATGGCTATGAACTACTTTATCTTGATGGTCAGTTCAAATCACCAAAACTCGAAAAATCACGTCCACAAATAGGATGTGGGACTTTTTTGTTCAATTCACATGTCTTCCACATCCAAATCTTCTATTTCAGACCAAAAAATTTGGCTACAGCGATGAGAATTGAGGGTGACCGTTCTGACCTTCCTCATTTCCGAAGAAGTTTGGATCAATCCAAACCGAATTCCACACCATATAGCTATAGTGACTTCTTACAATGGTTTTTTGACAGTTAAAGTGAATTTTTACTCCCCAATGTGATTTGTGAACGTATCCGTCAAGTGGAAAATGAGATTTATAGCTGAAAAATATGCTGTGTGAATCATGTTGGAGGTTAGGTTGGGTTAGAAGGGCTGATGATACGGCAAGCTTCACAATCTCACTCGGATCTCAATGGATTTATTGCGATGCCGCCCAGGTTGGAGATAATGTAAGTTGTGTGAAAGAAGACGGACTGGATTGGAAGGACTATTCGTATTCGATGCCTCCCTGCACCATGCTGAATTTTGAACGAATTTTAGGATGTTTTTTAGTGGCAGGGCAGAGATTTCGCTTAATTCTGTTTTCCGTCTTCCAGCGATCGAAAAGCTTACGCAATTGTTTCACCAGCGATCTAGAACCACTCTTCAGAAGAAGGGTATACCATCAGAACCAGCGGATTATACCTGTCTCATTGAAAGATATACGTTCTCATGTACAAGAGGGGTAATGTTAATAAGGCAACGTTGAGCTAACAGCAAAATGAGCTGCGAGTACATTTGCCTTATAATGGGTGATTTGTTTACTATTTTCTTTTTGGCAACACTGGTTTTGACAGTTCACGCACGTTTCGTGTTTTGTGTTAAGAAAGTTCATCGCGCGCTTCTTCCGTTTATGATCAGTTTAATAGAACTACTGAGGCGGCAATTCGGGCTATTGAGACTAAATTTCGCACCAAATTTACATTGTTGGACATTAAACCACCAACACGCTTACGTAGAGTGCGAACTGAGGAAAATATCGCAGCTGTATCGGCCAGTGTTAATAATGACCGTGAATTATCGATTCGGTGCCGTCCGCAGCAATTGGGCCTCTGTTACTCCACTTGGTGGAAAATTTTGCGGAAAGATTTTAGATGTAAAGCAAGAACTGAAGCTGAAAAGTTGGCTGAAGATCCACTTTTTTATCGAAAAATTCTGTTCAGCGACGAAGCTCATTTCTGGTTGCATGAATAGATGAACAAGCAAAACTGCTGTATTTGGAGCAAAGAGCAGCCAGAACAATGGCGTAGCGTGTTATCTCGGCGCCCGGGGCACGGGACCCATTTTGCCACCCCATTCAATACTTAATTAAAATTAAATTTCGAGACATCATTTCACAGGAAATGAGGTATCTTATATTGACGGTAAAATAGGATCAGCGGTTTCACTAACGGATTCTACCGCCCTTACGAGCAGCGAAGTCAGAAATAACTATGCCAAAATCAATATTTGCAGCCAATTCTTGTTCAATTGACAATATAGCCAAGTTTGATAGCTTAGTGAAGCTCATAGTGGATCTGAGATAATTTTTGATTAGCTTTAACTTCGAAAAACTTCTCTCACAACTAGTGACACTAATTGCCAAAGTCAAATATATACGAATCAAGACTATATTTGGAACCGAAATCCACAGATTCAGTTTTTGAATGAACTGGAGGAGCTCCAGTGGTCCTTTGCCCCTTATATCTTCCTCTGATTCAGAGTTGGCGACAAACTGCTGGAGACGCTTCCGCTCCATCTGAAACTCATCCTTGTCGATGTCTTGTAATACATGGGAAAGATCACACTCGTACTTGCTGTCCAAAAGTTTCGCTGGCGGCAAAAATCCGAAATTGTCCGCTATTTCTTGAACTTGCTGGAATCGAGTCGTCATTTCTTGAATGATCTTCTCAAATGATGCGAACACCTCTTGACGGAGTTCATGCTCGTGAGACAAAGCTGCATCTGCCGATTCTTCAGCATGCATGCATTCTTCTCGTTTTGAGTTCGATTCTGAGTTTTCCGCTGAGAGTCGATTGCGGCTTGGACGAAACGGTCTCTGCTATCCACTAGTAGAGTTTTTAAAGCGCAGAGTTTCTGAACACATTTATCCACACTTAGTCCTCGTTGCTTTAGGTAAATCTGTGCGTCATCTACTTCAAGTAGCACTGCAGCCCAAAAGCCAAGAAAAGTGAGGAAGTTGAATGACTGCATGGCTGTCAGAAGAAGACTGGCTCCCGATCTTGTGTCGGAAGTTTGAGATGAATCCGTCAATTCTTCCAGTATCTCAAGAACTTCCTCAAACTTATTTTTAAGCGTCTTGACAGTTTCATTTCTAGCGCTCCAGCGCGTTTCAGTGACTCGTTTCACTGCTTGACATGGGACGGCAACCAAAGCGTTCCACAGAGCAGTTGATGCAGAAAAGAAGGCAAATAGCTTCTCCAAAGTTCCAAAAAATGTCACGGAGTTCACTGATTCAGAAGCAGCGTGTACCCCCGCCAAGTTCAGTGAGTGGCTTGTGCATGCAACGAATGTAGCTTTCGGATTCAGTACTTTAATCCGGGATTGAACTCCATTGTGGATCCCTGACATTTTGGCAGCGGAATGCACTCTTACGGCTTACTCACCGTTTACGAATTCACGAATCACATGCACAGGGTGGCAAATTTCAAATGTACGTCATTGTTGTTTGTTGACTTGTCAAACGTTCTGTCATGAAACATAAATGATCTCTACTCTAGCCGCTTCACCGGCGACATTTTGCCGCCCCCGGCCTTCTGCCGCCCGGGGCGGAGCCAAGTAACAAATTTCAATGTATCTCATAGGGAATAACCCAAGAGCCTTAAATACCAAGATTTAAGAGATTCTCTTAGTCGTCTTAGACTGTTTGTCCAGTTACAGACATAGTACAGAAAGGCAGAAGACAGACGGAATTGCGGAATCCACTTTTTCGTATTCACAATCATCGTAATGTAAAGTTTGATCAAAATTTCCAGATCGATTTTTTTCCAAATACAAAATTTATCAAGTTGAACTCTTCGTTAAACAGAATTTTCTAAAAGTAATTCCTTCTCCGTTGCGAGCATTTTTCGCCGAAAGATGAGCTAAAACCAAAAATTCAAATTGCATAAAAATGCTCTGTACTAAATTTGATGCAAATCACACTACCCGTTAACACTCTCGAAGTACAGACGCACAGTCACAGATCGAGAAATAGGGTGGCAAAAACCTCTCTTTATGTTAAGCAAGATTAAAACCTCTGAATTATTTATTAACGTTACTGAAGATAAATGAAAAAAAATGTCATGATTTGTATGATGTTTTTTTTTATAAAAAATTCAGCCAGTATGTATGTATGTATGTTTCACTGATAGAAACTCTCCGCACTTTCAAAAAGACACTATTATAGACACTATGGAATTGGAACTTGAAAGCGGCTGTTCTCTGATAAAATCGCATAGCAAAGAACACGATCCATTAACACAAATTGAACCAACTATGCTAAAAAGTTTCGGCTTGTTTTTTTTTTTGTGTTTGTGTCCTAAGTAGCAACATAAAGATATAACCATCTTTAGCTACCGAACACCATTTGAAAAACATAAAAACTCAAATATACGCTACACTACGTCCACTCCGCTATATAGATTTTTCTTATAAGATAAATTCAATTAATTGTAATTGCCCATAAATAAAATATAAAATATACGAAAAAAAAAAAAACACTTTGGTATACCGGCATGTGCCAGAGGGTACCCTAGTTTCAAGACATTCACCAATAGAAAACAAAAATCAAACTCAAAATCTCTAGAAAAGATATCATTTCCAGGAAGTTGTCAAACCAAATCGAAGCATGTCACCGCGCATTGCCAATGACCTTCCCGCATATTTAGAGTGCTGTCACGTCACGTCGTCGTCCATTGTGGCTTGACGGTCTTCGACATCCTCATACCCCTCGGGTTTTTTCTTATTTGATGTTTTCTTATCTCGAAAGTAGCATCTCAACTAAACACTAAGCACCTCAATAACAGTAGAAATTAAATTCAACCATCCAAACCAACAACAACTAACAGCCATTTGACGTCTGCAGAATAGAGGAGATGACAAAACACTTAAAACCAGAATTTCAAGACTCCATAATCTTATCGCCTCAGATCCATCCACACATGTGTGTATGGTCAAGACCCAAGAGTCTAACCTCCACCGGCCCCCTCGGAGCCCGAAGCCAGTAACTCGAACTAGAGCCATTCAATCCACCCGTAAGTCGGTTTTAAGACATGACATTAAAAAAGCATCTAATCGCTGAGCGGCCTACCTAATTACACCTGGTAGGCCATAGAGGTGTGCACAGCGGTATAATTCATCAGTAGCAGCACATTCGGATAGATTTATACGCGGCAAAATGACTGAAATTACATTCCGATGTTGAATGTCGTTCGTCGTAAAACACGCCATTAAGCACAACAACAGCAACAACAAGTGACATAAAACAAGAAAAGTCCAGTCCGGTCTTAATCTCTTAACATAGAAGATGCACGACCGTTTGGTTGGACAGAATACTCGACAACAAACCAACATAACCTGTGTTTTACGATTCCAAAAAAAAAAACAAAAAGGAGCACCTCTCTCTACTTCTGTCTATAAATCTACACTCATACCTTCTAGATACACAATAAATGCCAAAAAGTATCCAAAAGATTCAAACAGAGATACAACATTGTAAAAAGGTCATCGACAAGCCGAAACAAAGTGTCAAAAGTGTAGTTCTGAGAAGTTTATCATATGAATTTTTTTTTGGACATTTTTATGATTGAAAATAAATATGGGAGTTTAGTCAAAAACTTGGGGGACTTTATCGGTGAAAAAACTGTCATCGATCGGAATTTATTGTCGGAAAAAAAATCGGTGAACTTTTTTGGTAGTTTTATGGATTCATTTAATGTTTGGTTTGCTAATAAAAAAGTTTCCAAAAGTCAAAAGATTTGTTGGGACTTTTGAAATCCCACTCTTTAATGCAGGTATTATTACTACAATCTCAGTCACTGTCGTTCGCCGTGGAGGGTTCCTCATAATGGAGGTGGCTTTGATTCGATTCAATAGAACAATAAAACACAACATTTCGAATCTAAATTGATCAGTTTGTATACATTTGATGAGTTGGCCCATTTCTATTACATCAAAGGTTCGATTCGGTGGAACTGCTTAAATAGTTTCTTATGAGTTCTGTTTGACTTAAGATCTTGCCGCTTGCCGAGCCATACAGTGGGGCAGATAAGTTTGAAAATTAGAAAAGACACCTTTATAGAAATAGAAAGCAAAACTAAAATACTCCTGACTCACAGGGTCTAGTAATTTTAGTCACGGGGATAAGTAAGGCTGTCCGAAAAAGTCTGGGTCTACTAGAAGTATTCCGGAAAAGTTGTATTTCGTCTGCCTGATGCTCATCCAATCCACCAACAACTCTGAGAATATTCCTTGATAGTGCAAACGCAGAGGTCTTATTAGAAAAGGTTGGGGTATGCCCCATCCGTCTCTTCAACAGTCCCGAAAAAACTAGCACTTTTTTCAAGGTTTTGCTTTTTACTTCTTTTTTGGTATAAAATATATTTTGAAGCAGAATATGTCGTCTTTATGGAAGACAAATTTCCCTGCAAATATGATGTACATATATGTATATGGAATTTTGTGAAATGTTCAGTTTCTTCCCATTTCAAATCCCAATCCTCCTTAACATGTCTTGAGAATAAATCTTGTAGAGAATTTAATTCGCTACATTACAAATGTAGTTATTATTTTGTTATCGGGTGAGGGTTTACTTTATTTGTTCAAAAGGGACAGGCTCGAAGAAATGGATTAGGAGTGTATATAGAGGAGGAGCGGGTGGAGTAGTAAGGGATGTATTGGAAGATTATGGTCTTTATTATCTTCACCGAAAAGTGCGACTGAGAGATTTTTACAAGATTGCCAGCAATAAAATTTGCGTAACGTGAAGCGATTTTAGCCAGCTTTTCTACAGCCACAACTCCCATCCGACCAGTCAGAAATTTGCATGAGAAACTTTTCGATTATAACTGTGCAAGTACCTTTCTTAGTTTTGTTGCTTGGTTTGTTGTGTTGTTATCATTTTGGGGATTTAGAGGTAAGTTCGAAGGGAATAAGAGTAGACTGAATAAATTCTAGTTACAAATGCATTTGAAATAGCGAAGCTAGGAACCTATTCGACCATTCTAGTGAACATTAAGTCGACAAAACGCCCTTTCCCGCCTTTTAAATTTCTGAAACCCTGGAATTTCAATCATTGTACCGGCTCAAGCTTCAAATAATTTGTTTGTTTTTTGACAAATTTGACAAAACTTTTTTTTACCAAATCCGAAGATGTATGACTTAGTGTCACATCCACTTATGGCATTAAGGAGTTGAACATTTTACAGCGAATCGAATTTTAAATATGAGAATGCGCAGGTTGTCAGGAAAATAGACCATCCCAGGTCTTAGGAGGTATAACGTTTCTAGGCGTGATGTAGTTTTGGTCGTTTGACTCAAGTTCATTAACGAAAAGTCCTCGGAATCAGTTTTTGATGAATCGTTAAATTTTACATCAGAACTTGGTGTTACGCGGTAAAATTTTCTCAGTGTTGCTATCAAGTGCCATCATCGCAGCAGTGCCGTACGTAATGCAGACTAATGTACTTTAGTTAAACTGCCCTCTTTCATCAAATTGCCTAGCTTAAATCTAATTTTTGTCCTCAGACTTACATACTTCATTGAACGGGCGCATAGGAAACATGCAGTAATAGTCGTCTAGATATAAAAGCTCACCAGATTACTCTTGATACTAATTTCGGTCATGTCATTCAATATAATGGTTCATTTCTAAACCGGACTGCTCGAATGCGGGAAACTTTGCATTTCTCATTTTTTTTTTATTCTCATTGTATGGTACAAGCTTTCAAGATCAATGTGCATCGGCATATATCGTAATAAGACCTCTTATATCGTACTCTGATACAACATAAGTATAGTCTGAAATTATATATCGACAAAAAAAAATAGAAAACGGTGCAAGTTCCTAAGATAGATAAAGCTTTCATTTCTTCTAAAAGATGTTTGGCTTTGGCTGATCTCAATTTTTGAAATAGTGGACGTTGGTTGAGAGGAATACAAAGAGGCATGGTTTTGCAAACTAGTTATATTCATCTACCAATTATTCCAAATAATATCTCAAAAATTAATAGCTAACTTTGCAAAACTTTATTTCTCTTTTTTGACCTCCTCGTCAAAAACCATTTTTTGACGCTTTAAAATTACCTTTCGAAAAAACTAAATTAACCAGTGATACCAGATGAGTTTTTTTTATTTTAGATATCCCAAGATTCGCGAAATTTCTTAACGTTTTCTTACTACTTATAGTATTACAAAAATTTAGCAAAACTTTTTGGTATTTATACCTATTATTCCAGTGCAGAATATAAAATAATAATAATCCTGGCTTAAAAACCTTAACATAAAACAAATATTTTCAAAAAAAAATTTATCAAAGTAAATTTAAAAATAAATGGGAAATTTTCATGTTTTCTCGACATTTTAAGTATTATTTGAATTATTGAATATAGAAATTGTTTGACAACAGAAGGAAATCTTGTGATGTTATTTCTATCCGTACAAATTATATTTACGATAAATGTGGTGTTATATTGCTTCTCCAATTCACAGAGGCAGGATTCGAATATAAACTTGGCAGAGCAATCATAGGTTTGGAAGAAACTTACAGAACAATCAGTAGTTCGAAAACATATTTTCGAATCATTGATATTTCGAATATTTTCCGCTAAAAAAAAAGTACTTCAAATATTTCTTCACATAGGTTTTTCAACATTTACCCGTCAAACACTAGTTTTGTTAACCATACTTAATTTGAGAAGATCCATTCATTATTTCGAAATGTCATAACTTTTTAAATATTAAAAATTTCGAATAAATTTTCTTGAAAAAGTTGGTTGGGGTTTTGTCGAAAACAATTTTATAATAATTTTTCAATAAAGTTCTTAAATTCATTGGACATTGGTGGAATTAGATTGAAAAATTCTGAGTGAAACGCTTTGTTTAGACTACTGAGCGACAACTCGTGGAGAACTAGAGTCTTATGACTTCTAACACTCAATCAATCCCGGCTATGTTTTTCGGCAGGAATGGAGGGGATCTACAATTTCCTGCCGATTTCGACCAGCTAAGGTAGGTACTCTAGCAACATTTGTCGCTTCCACCCCCCAAAAAAAAGTTTTTTTTGCAACGGTTGGAAATCGAACCCAGACTTCCGGTGTACTGAGGTAGCTTCGCAATATTGATATTTACCACTGTATCATTATCATGTTCTGTAACACCGCCCGGGTTATAGGGCGCCAACAAATCGGCTCCAGCCTTCATGGTCTGAAACTATATATTTTTGCTGTGGCCCAGTCTTTAATTGGGACCGCGCTTCAGCTAAGACTGTTGATTTCAATGTTGTTCGTGGTCTTTGCACTCTGAAAATTCCATTCACAGGTCTACTTTGCAATATCATCATTTGGTTTCCTCAGTCTATTACCATTACATCGCGATTTCTGATTTCTTGTGTCGATTTATAGCCCATATTGATTTGTCCTGTAGACTTTCCAGGTTCGCAGGCATATAATAGCACAGATTAAATATTACATAGATTTGAAGAATGTCAACTTAGTGGTAAGGAAGTTTGACTGGAATTCAAAATTTGAGACAAAGTACCAAATGCAACGCGACTTTTGAGGTAGTTATCCGTACCACCATTTGCTGACATAATACTTCCAAGGTAGTTAAACTGCGGTACTACTTCAAGCGTTGCATCCTGGAAAACAATACGCTGATGTAGAGACCGGGTTGTGAGCATTATGTTTATCTTTTTGCTATTTATTCTTAGAACTGACAAATCTACTTGCACCTGCAGTGTTTGACACATTCTGTTCAGCCTGAATGACTAAGCCTTTCAAACGGTCTCCATTGAGTGTTTTGCCCTTCTGCTGTATCAACGCTCGCCGTCAATACGTCGTCTATCGCGAATAGAAAACGAATTAGCGATTGAAAGAGTCCGATAGCAAAACATTACACCTTGAGTTGTCGTAATTTTTGGGAGTATTCCTCTATTAAGAAATGATATCCAAATACATTTAAGGTAAACTGGATCAAAGACCTCAAAATCCACGAACATGAGGTAAAGCAGTAATCGAGATTCCGCAGACTGCTGAAGAACACACGATCGACCATTGCGAAAGCCAGCTTAATGCCTCTGGAGTGTAGACTCGATTCTAGCCTTAATCCGTCCAAGAATAATGGTTGCCATTAATCTTGGAAAAACGGACAAAACGGAACAGCACGTGAATTATTGCAATTCTTAACGTCCTTAAAGCAGGTTCCGTTTTCCAAAAAGTGTGCATCAACGGATGTTGCATACTATGTAGCGGTTCTCAGCTGATATCGAAGATTGGATTTTCGCTCCCGAAGAGGGTCCGATGTCAATATTCCTACAGAACCTGCGCATTTTGTTTAGCTCGGGAACTTCAGCACTCTGTTTCAGAAGGGTATAAACGTGATCTTTACATCTGCGTAGCTAATCCTCATTGCTATCAACCTCCATTGCGGGATGATTTGTGTTGCTTTTTTTTTTTTTTGGATATTTGGTACAATTCTCTGATATATCCTCTTGTTGCAGCATTTTTCGCATTATCTGCGAGATCGTCTTAACTCACCCTTTTCTTGTCACGTCTTATTCAACGATATATAGATCTAATGTGCTATTTGATATTCCATTCACAATTCGGCTTCACGTTGATCGTCAACGATTTACGAAGCTTGATTTTAAAAGGCAATACATTTTATAAAATTTATTCAAATTGTGACAATATGTGGTCCCACTGTGCACCGCACGGATTGCCACGATCGAATAATATGTCATAAAAATTCCATCTTCGATGACATTAAAGTGACACTTGTGGGCAGTTTAAATGTGTGAAGGGGCGATTGAATGTTTGGTTTAATTTTTATTGATGCCCTGATGGTCAGCTTAAGGGAAGAGCTGTTTTTTTTTATTTAAATTGATTTGTAGAAAAATTTATTGTGCCTTGTATTGGAATCGAAATGGTTGATTTCGTTGTATACCTATACCTGCTTCGTTTGTTTCTTGAAGATTACTTAAGATATTATTTTTTTTTTATATAAATCTAAAGGTTTATATGAGTTTTTTATTAACGTTAAACTGCAACATTGTAGAAGGATTAAATTCTCTTGCAATAAGTCATAAAAAAATATATTTATTATATGGTTTTTATTGATACCTGCCATAAAGAAAAACGTTAGAAAGATATTAAAGTATACACTATTGGTCTTTGGAATATATTTTTAAGAAATACTTTGTGAGTTTCATAATCTTCTTCTTTACCTGAAATAATTTAACTTTAAAATTATACCTCAACCAAAAACGAACAATTTATTCCAACGATATAAGACATAAGTAAGTTCTTCACTCATGAGCTTACATCTTGTCAACAATTTAAACAATACGAATCATATTTTACTTCTTTCGACCGTGGAGAAGTTTCTATTCATCATCACTCAGAGTAGATAAGGATTTAAGGAAATATCTTTTGATCGAAACCAAGTTTTCATAAATATAATAAATAATATTGACCCTAAAATACTGCCCTGAGGAACACTCAAATGTATATTTAAGACTTTGAGCAACAATAAAGTCCTTTGACAAGATTTCACATAAACTTATTCTACTTAAACTGTCCATCCTTGGGCTTGAACCCACCGTCTTAAATGGATTTCTTATTACCTTAAGACCCGTTACTACAAAGTTCGTTTCAGATTTACCTTCCCTGATGATTTCTTAGCTACCTACGGAGCAACCACTTGGGATCTCTCTTTTTTATTCTTACTATTAACGTCATCAAATATTCCCATTCTACGCCGAGGATAACAAGTTTTTCAGCATCATTTATTCCACTCTTCTAAAACTTGATCTCGGCTTAGAGCTAAATATTCAATTACTTTAGAAGACGAATCCAATCTCGTCCACTTCTCTATACCTTCTCCATGATCAACTTACGCGTATATCCACCGCTGAGTCAATTCGCGACATTGGTGTCATATGTGATAGAGAACTCAACTTTCTCACATACAAGATTCTTTTTAAAAATGAAATAAAATGGACAAAATTAATTTCTTTCCATGTATTATGGCTAAGTAAGAGCAAACACTCCCTTTAATTATGGAACACAAGGTCCTTCAAGTGGCTACCTTGGTTGGCTTCGCAGTAGCGAATTCTGTCACTCCAATTTTCCAAGACCTTGTTGATGATTTCGGGCTGTTGCTCACAGATTGCTGGATGATATTAGCCGTAATTGCTTTAATCGTTTCCGGATTTATGGCATAACATCGGTCCTTCACGGTTCCCCAAAGTCCAAAGAAGTCAAATCGCAGCTTCAAGGCGTTAAATTGACAACGCCAAGATCGATTGTGGCATGGCGCGCCTTCCTGCATGAACCAGAGGTTATCCAAATCTGCAATTTCATTAAAAAAAAAAGTCGGTGAACGTGGCTCCGTTGACCATAACGTTGTTCTCATTTTCAAAGAAAAATGGTCCAATGCTGCCACCAAACTGTTACTCTCTGTGGATGAATAGGCTTCTGGACAATAACGTGCGGGTTTTTCTACCTCCAGATGTGGCAATTATGTTTGTTAACGTAGTGGATGGTCGTGCCTTTAATTTCTGTTGGACCTTCCAAGCGAGTAATCCGAGATCTTTGTGCAGAATTCTGCGCAGGCTAGTGCTTGAAATTTTGAGCTGTTGAGATCGAAGGGCCAGTTGATGTTTGTGAATTAAGTCTCACACCTTGGCTACAGCAGCCACATTCTCGTCTGTGTGCACCGTACGACGAGGGAAACCATGAGTGTTGTCCACTAGCATACGAGTCTGAAAACCTAGACTCTTGCAAATTTGTTGCTGGATAAGTCGTTATCAAGATATTGGTTTGAACATTTTTTTTATATGAAGGGTGAAAAATCCAATGAAGAAAACAAGCGAAATTTTGTTTGAATATTCCAGAAGAACCCACCTACCAATTTCAATAAAATTTCACATATTTTTGCACAAAAAAACTCTGACGACCAACCTGTCAGTCTCGTTTTTTACTTGCGACTTATAGGTACTATAAGGCAAGTTATGCATTCGTAAAAAAAATTGAACTCGAGATTTTGATCAAAGTTGACATTACGATGATAGCGAAGACGAAAAAAGTGGGTCTGGCAATTCTGTCTTTCTGTCTGTCTATCTGTTCGATTACAGCTAAACGGCTCGGCCAATTTTCTGCAAACTTGGTAGATATGGGCTTTAATTTTTAACCTCCGGGTGTTTTTTGATTTAATGTTTTAAGACCAAAAATAACGGTACCTGCCCTGCCATACGATTTTTTTCGAAATTTTATAAATATTTTTTTCTCAAAAACTGTCCCAACGATTTAAAAAAAAAACATTTAATTTAATTAAACCTAGGTAATGGTTGAAAACAATTTCCAAAAAATGAGTAGTTTTGGTAGGCCCCTTGGGACCATTTTTTTTTTTTGTTTTTGATTTTCTCAAAAACGGTACCACTGATTTTGATAATTTTTTTTTATGCTAAAGCTTCCCAGCAGTTTAAATATTACTGTGTATTCAAATTTTCCAAACAATTTTTTTTTGGATTTTTAAAAAAACTTTCAAATTTTTTTTTTGAAAGCACAATATTTCGAAAACCCCATGCTCGATTTTTTCAAAACTTGATAAATAAAGATTTGGAAAAATAATCTACAATATATGAGAAAAATAAATTCATTTTACCTAAAAATAACGGTACCCTCCATACAAATTCTAAAAAATGGTTTTCGAAAATCGTATTTTGCTCGAAAATGGTTCGGAGAATTTTGCAAAAATTTTTTTTCTTTCCTTTATTTTTTAATATCTGTAATTTAATAAAAAAACAAATTTGAAAACAAGATATTTCTGACTGTACCTACCATAGAACGATTTTTTAAAATTTTGAATTTTTCATTATCAGCACAACGGATTTTAATGAAATTTCGTAGAGAGAAGCTTCTAAAAAGCTTAAAAAACATTAAATTTCAAAACTTTAAGAAAAATATTTTTTCGAATTTTGAAAAAAAAAAAATTTTTTTTTGTTTTTTGAAAATTCAATATCTCGATAACGGCTCAATACTTTTTTTTTGTAAATTTAATTTTTATTCATACAATAATAAAAACTTTAAATTGACTTACCAACATTTCTTCGTAAGATTTTTTTAAAAAAATTTTTATATAAAACCTTGGTTTTTAAAAAACCACTACAAAGACTTATAATTTTTGTTCTTGTATAAATCTATATTTGCTTGAATCACATGGCATCTTCTTACCTTTAACTACTAAAGAAGTTTTTTTTAGTCATTTAAAAAATAAATTTTATTCTTATGAACAGTTTCTCTAATAACATTCATTTTTGAAATTCTTAGTCTTTTACATAGGAGCAAGTTCGTGCGACCCAGTCGTGCATTTTATTTAGGTTTGTTTTTGTGTGCTCCTATCGAAGGAATGTCAGACTCAAGTTCAAATTTAGAAGCTGCAAAATATTTACATTAAATAATGTCTTTTTAGAATAAAATAAAATGCACGACTGGGTCGCACGAACTTGCTCCTATGTAGTAAACTAGGAATTTTAAAAACGAAAGTTATTAAAGAAAAATGTTCATAAGGATAAAATGAATTTTTTAAATTCTTTTAGGAGTAAGGGATAAAAACAGAATGCTATGCAAATATGAATTTACGCAAGAACAAAAATTATGAGTCGTTGTAGTGGTTCCTTAAAAAAATAAGCTTTTATTTACAAAATTTTTAAAACGTTTTTAAGAAAAAAATTTGGTACGCCAACTTAATTTTTTTATTATTTCATGAATAAGAGTTAAATTTTCAAGAAAAATATTAAGCCGTTATTGAGATATCGAATTTTCAAAAAAAAACGATGTTTTTTTTTTTCTAAAAATTGAAAAAATATTTTTTTTTTAAGTTTTGAAATGCAATGTTTTTTAAACTTTTTAGGAGCTTCTTTATAAAAAATTTCATTAAAATCCCTTATACCGATAATGAGAAATTAAAAATTCGAAAAAATCGTTCTATGGTAGGTACAATCAGTAATATCTAGATTTCAAACTTTTTCTTATTAAATTATAGATCGTAAAAATTAATCAAAAGAAAAAAAATTTTTGCAAAATTCTCGGAACCGTTTTCGAGAAAAATACGATTTTCGAAAACCATTTTTTAAAATTTGTATGGAAGGTACCGTTAGTTTTAGATAAAACAAAATATTTTTCTCAAATCTTGTATAAAATAAAATGTTAAATGTTTCCAAAAAAAAATTTTGAACTTTTTTTTAAATCCAAAAAAATAAAAAATTGAAAATTTGGATATGTAATAATATTAAGATTTTGGAGGAGCTTTAGCATAAAAAAATGATTTAAATCGGTTGTAACGTTTTCGAGAAAATCAAAAACAAAAAAATAGACCCAGGGGGCTACCAAAAATAACAATTTTTTGTAAAATTTTTTCAACCATTATCTAGTTTTAACTAAATGAAATTTTCCAATTTTTTTTTTAAATTCTGTGGGACTGTTTTTGAGAAAAAAAAATATTTATAAAATTTCGAAAAAAGAACCGTATGGTAGGTACCGTTATTGTTGGTCTTAAGAAAAAAAGAAAAAAATGTGTGGGGGGGGGGGAATCAAAACCCATATCTACCAAGTTTGAAGAAAATCGGCCGAGCCGTTTAGGCTGTATTCGAACCGACAGACAGACAGAATTCCGAGACCCACTTTTTTGGTCTTCGCTATCATCGTAATATCAACTTTGATCAAAATCTCGAGTTCGATTTTTTTCCGAATGCATAACTTGCCTTATAGTACCTATAAGTCACAAGTAACAAATTGAAACGCTGAAAGGATGAAGGTGTTAAGCGACATTTTTAAACATTTGAGTTACAAGTATTTAATGTTTATTTTCTATAACTTTTTTTACTTAAGTGGTTGCATATAACACCTGCATCTTTGGCTAAATATGAATCTATAGGCGATAGAAGAGCACAGATGAGTCAGAAATTTAAGTTTCCATATAAGACTTTTATCTGTAAAAAAGCTAAATTTCAAAAAACAAACACTTAACACTTTCATCCTTTCAGCGCTTCAATTGTTTTTGATTTTTAATCTTTTCTAAAAAGGCCCGAGATCTCCGACCATCGAGACTGAAAATTTCGATCCAAATATTTTTTCACACTTAAAGAATTTCGACTTCAAAAAATACTATGCATTACCATAGGTATAGATACACCTACCTACTTGAATTGCAAAATATGTCTATAAGTATACAAAAGACGAAATAAAAATGTCAACAAAGCCTAAACACACCTCCTTTTCTCTATAGACACCTGCGTATTAAATCACGCTCTCTTCTTGGTTCTGTCCAACATCCAACAAATATAGGTACCCAAAGGATTATAATTATGATCAAGTGTTCTAGCCAACACTCATGATGACAATATTCCATGTAAGTCCTTCAAAAGAACTTATGTGTATCCTCTTTTCTGTCACCGTGATATTTACCCAAGATCTCAAGCTATCAAGTATATAAAATAGAAAAAAAAAGTGAAACCGAAGCAACCAACTTGAACTCGCCTATGCAAATAAATTGACGCCTGTCACACGTGAGATGACCGACAGTCGCACGGGACGCAATGTTGAACATACAAGAACGAACGACACAATGACAAAGAGCCTAGTTGAAGTGACATCGTCACTGAGTACCTGAAGACCGCACAGGTAACCAAAAAAGATTATTCATTGCCGTGACGCATGTGTACGATGCCCGAAGACCACTTGTCGCGCTATATTTACCTCTTGAATGAGTTGAAGATGAGGCATGATCGTTGTCCCATTGTTCGAAGTGATGAGTGGGATCTCTTGGGAGTCCACAATGTGTCTGTGTTTGGCTTGATGATGTCTCCAGAGTGCACTTGACGTTTCTATTTTTTTTTAAGATTTTTGTGACATCACCTTACTATTTGGGAGGTCTCTTCATTCTGGGAATATGAGTTTTTTTAAATTCAAATCTTAACTCTCCATTTAATAGAACTTATCTAATTGTTGTTGTTTTTCTTTTTGCAGATTATTCTCTTGAACCAGAAGTTAAGGAAATGATGACATCCATGCTGGCCAAAAATTCCATTGAATGTCTTAATGAGCGTTAATCAGGAACACAGCAGCGGAAATAGAGGGAGTAGCAGCGAAAGCAGCGTTACCAACGACTATCCTCGCAATCCGGAGCAGCTGGCTGCCAGACAAATGGTGATGTCACCCAGCCGCAGGCCGTCGCCACCAAGAGCAGCAACACACCCAATGAACATGCATTTGAGTTCGTTGGCTCATGCACAGATGCAGTTTCAATCGCATTTGCATCAAAAATTGGCCGCAGGCCTACCACCGAATCACTTGAACAATTACTTCCGAAATCCACCGCCTCCGCCGCCACCACCACCTTCGAATCAGTCGGGGAATTCAAACTCTCAGGGCGGTGGTAATCCCGGCTCGAATCCACTAAGTCATCTGCAAAACATGCAGCCTTTTGATTTTCGGAAAATCAATACGGCTGCACTTGGTGCCTTTCCGCCGTCGATGATGCATGGAGGAGCTCGCATGAGTCCAGAAATGGCAGCCCAACAACAGCACCAGCATCACCTGCAACAACAGGCACTGGCTCAAGCCCGCAGACGAATGTCCGAGGAGAAGAATGCATCAAATCAGTCCTTGTTCAACGCAATGGCAATGTCCAGTCATCACTTACCGTTTCATTTGCCACCTCCGCCGCCACCACAGTCATCATCGGCGGGAGGTGGACTCACAAACAACCAGGTGGCGGCAATTGCAGCAGCTGCAGCTGCCTCGGGCAATCCAATGCCACATAGCCTGCTGGCCTCGCACTTTCCCTCGATGAATTTGCAGCGGAACAAGTCACCGGAGTGTAAAAAGGAGAAGCTCGGTCCTACGGGACAGAATGCCCTCAACTTGAGCAATAGTCGAATAGAGACAAAATCGCCACAGAACAATCATCATCATCCTCCCCATAACCCAAGTTCCCAACAGCATCAACAGCACCAGCAGCATCAACAACAATTGCAGCATCAGCAAAACCAGCAGCGTATGTCCCGTTTGAGTGCTTCTTCAATGCCTTCCCACCAAAGCCGGAAGGCTCACTCACCTGGAGGCAAGCGTCAATGGGGATCTCTGCCAGCAAATCTAGGAACGCAATTCATCAACCCAGTAACGGGAAAGAAACGTGTTCAGTGCAATGTTTGCCTAAAGACTTTCTGTGACAAAGGGGCTCTGAAGATACATTTCTCCGCGGTTCATCTGCGTGAAATGCACAAGTGTACGGTAGATGGATGCAGTATGATGTTCAGCTCCAGACGATCCAGAAATCGTCATAGCGCCAATCCGAACCCAAAGCTCCACTCGCCCCATCTGCGAAGAAAAATTTCCCCACATGACGGGCGGAGTGCTCAACCACATCCGCTCCTGCTTCAGCCTCCGAACGGTCTTATGGCTGGAGCCCTCAATCCCCTCAATCCATTTGGAAGCTTTCCACTTCTCACTCCCCCACCAGATATGCGTCATCACCAAATGCCCGGCATGGACCTCAAACACAGTCAAGACTTCCTTCACCGATCATACATGGATAACGCCATGCTGGGTCGGTATGACAGTCGAGGCCATCCTGACGGGCTCAAACATCATTCGCATCATATGGATACTCATCCGGAAGACCTCGATGATGAAGATGATGACGACGATGACCATGATGATGATCACGTACTGGATGACGACGACGATGATGATGGGGAAGGAGGAATCGTCGTGGTGGGCGAGGAGTCTGACAATATCCTCGATAAGACCGTTTCTGATGACTACGCGACTGAGGGTGAGGATCAACCGACCGATTTCAGTCTAACCAAAGATTCAAAGTCATCCGATGTGGATTATGATGTGGACAATCACAGCAATACTGATGACTCGCTCAGCATAGCTGACTCGTCTTACGGTGGTGGCAAGGAGGAATACGACAGTTCGATGGCTGCAACAGTCGGGATGAGTGGCGGTGCCGAAAGTGTAGACAGAGAAGCAGGGCCTAATGCGGGCGGAGCTGGAAGTAAGCGAAAGCGAAAGAGTCAAAATCCAGTCCGCTGCACACTGCAGTCCCTAGACAATTCCTGTGATAATTCGTTGGAGGAGTTTGATGTGGCCGATCTCTCTTTGAAACCCCAACAAGTCCTGAATGTTGCCGAGGAAGGGTCTTCAGAAAACCCAACCCTTGATTTGTCAAAGCGACCACGCAAGTCAGAGAGTCCAATGTCAGCAACGAACTCGGAAACATCGAAGGTTCTACCATCTCCACCGCTCACTCCATCAACGTCAGTCAATGGCATCGAAAGTGGTCATCATTCAAGGCTTAAGTTGGAAGACAGCGAAACACGTGAAGCTCAGAATCTCACATTGGATCTTTCAGCGAAGAAAAAACCAGCCGAAGAAGTGATCAAACAGGAACCCCAAGAAACTGCTGAAACTGAAATCGAGAGAGAACCAGAAGTTTCTGAAGCTCCAGTGGTAAAACAAGAACCCATCGATGAGCAGGTCTTCATAAATAATAACAACAACAACGAAAACAAGAATGAACAATCCCTGCCAACTCCTCCACCCGGTCTCTTCCCCGGTCCTGAAAGTGAACAGGAACCACCGAACTATGACGACTTTATCGAAGAGGAAGATGTCCCCATCGACAAGGACAATCCACTGCGGTGCACAGCGTGCGGCCGAGTCTTCCAAAATCACTTTAGTCTTCAGACGCATTATCAAAACATCCATCTGAAGCTCCTACACAAGTGCAACATTGATGGCTGCAATGCTGCTTTTCCATCAAAGCGAAGTCGAGACCGACATAGTTCGAACTCCAATCTCCATCGAAAGCTTCTGTCGACGGGCAACTCCGATGACAATGGGGACGAAACCACATGCAATAATAACAAACCTTTTGGTGGTCTTCCTCCGACTATACAGGCCGAGTTCTTGGCTCGACTTTACGCCGGATCCCATGGCATGCCTGCTATGAACTTTGCTGATGCCCTCAAGGGCCACTTTCCGCCGAGCAGTGCACCTGGTTTCCCACCCGAAAGCTGGATGGGTAACGACCCTCGACTGTTCCACAACCCTCTGGCACTATTTCATGGCCTGCCAGGAATACCAGGTTTCCCACCTCTTTCAGCGCATCTCCTCTCAGCTTCCCCCTTTAATGGCCTTAATTTATTCAGCCGGCGACCTTCTTCAGATTCGCACTCTCCACACTCTATAACCTCTCCGCCGGCCGCATCACCAGCCAGTGTTACCAGTCATCCTCCACTCAGGCAACCCCCAGCAGGCCCCTATTCTATGCCCCTCGAGGAAGATCGCACCTCGCTATCACCGGGAAGTCGGGACACCCTCGCATCGAACACCCATCACCCGACGCCACCCGATAGAGTATCATGACCGTACCCCGAGTTTCTATCGTAGTGGTCCTGGACCTGGTGATCACGACCAGAATCGGAACATGAGATTTTAATCAATATGGTGCAATAGAGTAAAATCCAACGTGAGGCCGTTTCACAGAATGCTCATCATATCAAAAACGCAACGTATCGTAGCTTCTTCCCGTAGAACCTAACCTCAAGACTCCTTCTTGTATTATAAAACCTCTTAGCTTAGAAAACAAAATTCGCTGTATAGAAAAATAAAAAAAAAAATACTCGTCAATGTAGTAACCGTTATTTTGTATCCTTAAACCTTGTTTATATTAAATATACTTTATTTTATAATTTTGCAAAAATACAAAACGATATCTTCGACCTTTAAAGTATTAAAAACAAAATATTAAGCATGTGAATGCATTTCCTGTCATTATGACCCTAATCACATTAGATACAAATTAAGGTTTTAATTATTTTTCACTCTTCAGTTAGAATATTATTATTATGTAAGAAATGTTTTATTTGGACCTCATTATATAGTAAAATAAAAATAAAAAGAATTTATATATATATATATACAATTTAAAGATTTAACAAAAAATTAATATGAGAGATATTTTGACGTTTTACGTTTTTATGTACGAAAATTAGTTCTTAAATATATTTTTTATTTTAAGTTTATATTTATAAATCTTTAAAGCATTCACACTTTTAATGCATTAAAATTTATATTGAAAAATCCTAGTTAAAATATTTTATGAATTAAATATTAAATTAAATGTATAAGAACACAAAAAGTAACTTATAAATTAAAACAAAAAATTAATATTATTATTATTGAAAAATAAGTAAATAAATAAAAATGATTTCAACGAAAAATTAAAATTTGAGGTGTGGTTGTTTGTTTTTCTTTTGATTCATCATAGAAACAAAGGGGCACAAGTGTGCTCCGTTAAGACCTGAAAAACAGAAGGAAGAAAATAAGTTGGAACTTTTAAGTGTTGGATTTTGGGGTTCGTTCGCTTAAAAACGAAAATTGTTTCTTTTTAGAGGTCCCTCGTCTTTGCAAGTAAGTAAAAAAACGCTCCAAAAGCATCAACTGTCATAAAAAAGGAGCTTTAAAAAAATAAAAGGGTTTTAAATAAGGGCGGGTAGATGTCGATATGGAATTAAAAAAGCTATGTGTGAGGTATTAACAAAATTCTTTTTTATTTGAAGACCCATGTGTGCCATTATATATGGAACATGATATCGTTCATATGCCCGCCTCGGCCTCTAACATTGGCACTGATCCGAGTGTTTTATTTTGAATGACTTATCCGCATAGAGCCGGCTGAATTTAAGATCGATGGCCTGTGGTATGTTTATTTGTCATTCTGAGAAAGATAACCTTATTCTAAAATCCCTTATGTGGAATGTCAAACGCGGCATCCGCTGTGTGGCACGTAGCACTGTCCTGCTGGAACCACAAATCGTCTAGAAACAATTTGGGCCATAAGAAATTGGTTATCATCGTTCTGTAGCGCTCGCCATTGGCGGTGATCATCTGACCAACGTCGCTTTCGAAAAAGTACGGACCAATTACACAGCCGGGATGAATCCACACTAAACGGTAACTTTTTGAGTATGTATTGTCACTGGGTGAACCTCGTGTGGGTTGGTAAACACAGTCACTCAATCAACCCCGTTGCCAAAGACGATTTTTAGGCCGATTTTGGGGATCTATTCCAAATGCACCAAATCCCAGTAAGCTAAGAACGCCGTTGTCTATGGTCATAAACTTTAAGCTCTGGGATCTCCTATACGGGTGTAGGCTTAAGTCCCGACGCAAAATTCCCCAAGTTAAAGTCTGTGAAAGGCCGAGTGGTTTAGCGGCGAGGAATCGACTGCCTCGGGTTCTGCAATTTTTTCTCGTCCGATTCTGAGTTCCTTTGACTTAAGAATGTTCGCTGATTGATAACTGAAGCAATGGTCTCAACCTTGGCGCAACGTCTGCACAAAGGAACACTAATTCGAATAATAAAGTCCTATCATTTTGAAGTTCTATTCAATCGTTTAACTTGCCATGTTAATTTGGCATCAATAAAATTGAATAAAAAAAAACAGATTTGACAGATGTCACCAAAACAACATGGCCGCCAAAATCTACCTACGCCAATTGAAAAACTTTTTACATGCGAATTTAACATTTATTTCTACAATCTTGCATTTATCATATAATTTACGTTACAAAAGGTTTTCCAATTGCGGCCATATTTGCTGAAGTTACATCTGTATAATAGGTTGTCAATTATTCAGTCTACCAACAACAGCGAAAGTTATATAATATGTTCAACATGTGCAAATGATTTATTTATTTTTATGGAAGTGGGTTTTCTATTCGAGACTCGCACCCTTTCCCCGAGAGCATTATTTGCCGGTTCAGTGAACAATCTGCCATCACCCGTACCTCAATGAAACGTAAGATTTTCCGACAAATATCGCCATTGTCAGAGAGAGTATGCAGAAAAATCTGAGGTGGTCAACTTCGCACCGCATACAAGTACTCGGCCTTTCGCAGACAACGAATTGAACGAACTTTGCGTCATGACCTGAGCCTGCCCCGTACAAACTTTAATTGACTCAGGAGCTTAAAGGTAAAGACCGGAGACAACGACGTGTGTGCGCTAAATGGGCTATCGTAAGGCTGGAAGTTAACCCCAATTTCGTTCGAAAAATCATATTCAGCGACAAGGCCGAATTTGGGACCACCGAGATTCACCAAATTGCAGTTCATAAAGAGAAAGTCACTGTTCGTGGCAGATTTTCGGCTGGTGGCTTCATTGGTCCAAAGTTCTTTGAGAACGACCTTGCCCAGCCCATATCACTGATAATGGCGAGCGCTATCGATCGATGATAACCAATTTTGTTTGGCTTATATTTAATGATATGGGCACCGAAGACATGCGGTTTCTATAGGATAACGCTACGTACCACAATAGACATTTTACACGAACGAATTCCGAACATGGTTAATGGTTATCTCAATGCGGTTTGACCCCGTTAGACTTCTTCTTGTGGGGTTTTCTTAAGACACAGGTCTATGACGATAAACCACAAACTATACTACTGCCCTTGAAGCAATCATAATTGGAAGTTTCGGGTGCGCGCACTGCCATGCCACCTAGCGAAGGCGAAGGTAGACGTTTGGATGATGTTCTATTCTTTACATAAGGGCCTACATGGGCCTTGTAAATAAATAAACAATTTTAATCATGTCTTACTCAGAAGACAGAAGACGCTTAATGGATAGCCATTCATTTATTTTTTGATACTTTAATGTCGATGCAAAGCTGATTTTCAAAACATTAAATCCTTTTGCATTCCTCACATTGGTCAACTAAATTCAAAATTATTTTTGGCCGAAAGAACTTAACGAAAGTTTTTGATGTCCCGAACTGAGGCTTGATCTCAGATCCGAGATTTTCGGCATGTTTGAGGTTATGTTACATTTCGAAATAATTGTTCTGCAAAAAAAACAGTTGCAGAATTTGAAAGTCTTTAAAATTAATTTTGAATTTCTCTAGTATTTTTTTCGTCCTGAAGATATTGTAAGATTTTTGAATTTAAATACCGTTGTTTGGGCATGTTTCTTTTTTTTTTTAATTTCCCATTTTTAATGACAACTCTTAAGTTTAAGATAATGGCGCAAAATTTTAAACGTTGCTCGTTTAAGAAATAAAACGTTTTAATAATTTTTAACACGTTAGACAACTATTCTAACTAATGTGGGTTTCACAACAGAACCCAAGTGAATTTTCGTTGAAAAACCCTTAAGGACTGTTCAAATGAGAGCGACCAACGACCAACGAATGAAAAAACAAATGGGATTTAAAACATAAGCTTAAATTCTTCACAAAAACTTTACAAAAGGGTAGAAATCCTATTTAATTTAATGTTAATATATTAAAATTTGCGTTGTAATTGCTAAAATGAGAAAAATTTGAGAAAATAAATTGGTCGTCGCGAATTTCAATATGATTGCTACGAACTGTCAAACACTATTCGCGTTCCACATACCATCCACACTGCAACGAATGAATTGTTCACGCGCGGCTAACCTCAAAATCAAAAACGAACTAATATAGTTGTCTAAGTAAACGCAATTCGCGACGAATAAAAAAAATGCATGTGACAGTGGCGTAGATAGCTTTTCGATATGGGGGGGATAAATCTAGTTCGCTAATTTTTTTTTAAAGTTTTAATAATTAAAAAAAAAAAAAACAAATAACAAGACTTCATTGAAGTCATTATGTATGCCATACAAAAATTGTATTTCTTAAAGATAATATATTATACGCATTAATTTGAATATGAACTAGAATAAATATTGATGTAGTAAGTAAAATATTATTAATTTAAAAAATAAATCACAAAATAAAATCCAGTTTTCTGTTCTTTTTAGGTAAACAATTATAACCTCGTCTGCTGTTATAGGTAATTCGCGATGAATAGCTAGAGCAGCCAAACCATTCAAACGATCCTGCAAATAAGTAAACATCCAAAGCTTATCACACTGTTATTAAAATAGACATATTTTTAATAATCTCACTTCGTTGGTCATGCTTCTTTATATTATTTTTATTCTCTTTAAACTGGAGAAAGTTCTTTCGGGAGTTGACGTTGAAACCGGCAGTGTAGCTAATATCTGTAATAAAATATATATATTAGGAAAGCTTTCTTCGGGGCAGCTATGGAGCGCTTCCAATGAGTTCTTAAAGGAAGTATTATTCCTTCAGATCAAATATCTCTTCCAAGTTTTTAATTCTTCAAGAATAAAAGATGCTCCGGCAGCCAAATATGTTTGGTAAGACTCAACAGTTTCATCAAATTTTTTAGCTGCTTTGTCTATTTCAGACGAAGAATCCTTGAAAAGAACCGAAAACCCTTCTAGTGTTTTCATGGTTTATAAATTTTTCTCCAAGGTCCATTACATAGAAATCGAGAAAAGAATTAAAAACAGTAACACGAAAATATTCTTCTGTACTTTGAACCGAAGGGTTCGAACGATTCTTTTGTCGGTTCAATATTCTCTTATGTTTAACGTCAATGTCAAGGACTTCAGCTATTTTTTTTTTGCATCTTCAAACACTTTCAAAAATGAGTCGCCTTCCGTCCGTTTAATTTTTAGTTGATTCCTTAAATCTTTGGCGAGCTTCATAGCTTGGACTAAGTCTAAATTCACTCTTTGAAAGTCACGACTTAATGGCAACGAGATATACTTATAACCTTTAAGCTAATCAAGAACGTCACTTTCCAATGTTCTTATTTGGTCAAGAGTCTCGAACACAAACGGAAATAGCTCCTCAAAATCTTCAACTGCTTGATATTTTGAGATCCATCGCGTCAGATTCAGCCTTTTTAATGGGCCGTACCAACAATCAAATTAAGAGACGACTTTAATATTTGAGCGAAATGGACCATTATTTAAAGAGCTCTATAAAGTTAACCATACATGTTATGAACTTAATATTTATGTGAACTCTAAATTATGAACCATTTATTGTACGGAACCTAAAAAGTAAAATGCAGCATATATGCTCAGTTATATAGATTCCATTAAATAATGCTTCATTTCGCGCAAATGTTAAAGTCGTCTCTTAATTTGATTGTTGGTAAGGCCCAATGTCTTTTCTTGTGGAGTCTCTTCGCTTTCGCTTATTGTTTTTTGCAGCATAGATATCTTTTTTTTTCGGTGTATTGAAATAATTGTAAACTGCTTCAATTGTGGTTGGGCAGTCTCTAATGGCTGGTATTTTGCTGGAATTAGATATAGCAAGGTTCAAAGAATGTGCTGCACAATGGACGTACAGAGCATGCGGAGCAAATTTTTGGCTAATAATTGCCTGAACACCATTGTATCGACCAGACATATTGCTTGCTCCGTCGTACCCTTGGCCGATCAAAAAAGAAATGTCCAGATCACAATTTCAAAGATTTTCCACTATAAGCTTTGCAAGAGCATCAACTGAATTGTTAATACAGAAAGGTTTGGTAAACTGCTGTATTAAAGATTTTAAGAGAAAAGATTTTATTCATACCTGTCGTGGAAGCTGTTGGAACAAATTTTAAAAAATGCTCTCGTATGATATGTTGACCATTTTCGTTCTTATAGACATATCGAACGCAATTTGAAACTTGTTCGACAGTGGTTGAGTCCTGAGTTTCATCCGTCAGCACAGAGAAGAATTTTGCATCTTTGACTTTAGCTAACACTTTTTACACCAACTTAACAATGTGCCACACGGTGCGAAGAAATCTAAATAATTTTAATTTTTTGTGTCGGTATGCGCTTTTGTGCTATGTGATGGAAAGCTGCTCTTTTTCTTGAACGTTTACCTATTATCAATTGGTGAGAGACGTAAAAAAAATTTCAGAGTGCGATTCTTTAACTTATATATCCCCCTGATCCCCCCCTATCTACGCCACTGGCATGTGAATGAAATGTCAAAATGCGCGAATGTTCGTTCATTCATCGGTCGTTGGTCGCTCTCATGTGTATAGTCCCTTAATTTGACAAAAGGAACTCAAAAACAACTACACAGAAACAACTTCGAACCAAATAATTTTTCGCCGGAAAAAGTTTATTTATTAGTAAGAACAAACATTCCCATCAATTATGGAATAGAAGGTCGTTCAAGTGGCTGCCTCAGCTCGCTTGGCAGTAGCGCATTCTGTCCCAGCAATTTTCCAAGAACTTGTTGATGGTTTCGGGCTATAGCTGACGGCTGCTTGGATGGTATTGGTCTTAAGTGCTCGTATCATTTCCTGCTTTTTGGAATAACATCAGTCCTTTACGGTTTTCCATAAAAAAAATCATCCAAAGGGGTTCAATAAAATCTCCGAGGCGGCCAATTGACATCGCCCTCTCCACAATCCACACCAAACTGTCACTATTTGTGAATGTATATGTATAGGCTTCTGAACAATAACTTGCGGGTTTTCCTAGTCCCAGATGCGGCAATTTTGTCTATTTTTCGCGCAAAATCGTTGTCCAATTCAAGCTGCTCTAAGGCCCAAAGTGTCCTCCTCGCCGGGTTTCCACCTTGTTGCGGTGGGGAGGCTTACGTTTGAAGCCTCAGCTGATCGGCTTTAGATTTATATTTATTAAATCCTCAATCGATCTGCTGAGGTTTTAAGCCAACTAAGAGGAACCCACAACGATAAAACTATGGACTTGCCACAACAAACGAACAAAACACCAGCGGGGATATACGCTGAAACGTCGACAGAAGTCACGCTGCCGGCGCGGGCTTGGCCTCTCCAACAGGAGGAGGGGATAAGTCGCCAGTGACAAATAAAAACGAACAACAACAACAAGACAAGACGACAAAGACAACGACAACGACAATTACAACACAAGAGGAAGAAGACCTTCTCCTCACCCCTTCAGACGACGACGCGTGTTCCGTTGCCAGCTCCGCCTTCTCAGGGTTGTCGACCACTTCAGTTCGGAGTAGAATCTCCAACTGTAAGAAGACGGTCAAACGACTTGGAAGTTGGAATTGGAAGGAACTCAACGACATTGAACGAAGACGTCTTCAAAACGCTCATGCTTTTCTGGCGAATGATCCTAAGAGGACAGGAAGGGTACTTTCCCAGCCGTCCAAAGAGGTAAATTCTACAGAGGGTACGAGCGTGAATACTCTAATGGGACCGCCCAATCCGCCGACTGGTAAAATCCAATCAAAGGAAAGTCCGATCTCATTGGAGACCCCCTCGACGAATACGCCTACGACGACGCTGCTGAAGCAAACAGCGGGACCACTTCTCCCAACCAGACCTGGTATGGAGCCACTTGCTCCATCGGGACTGGAAGGCGGGAAGGTGCAACCGTTGGAGATGGATATGGTGGGGCCGTGTGGGAGTGGCGCTAGGGGCCCTAGCCCCATAGGCAACTCCGGCACGTCTCTTCCATCTCTATCGAGTGGAAGTAGTGTCATAGACTTAACAACGAACACGACAATGAACACGACAAAGAACACCGTAATCGAGAAGAAGGCCTCACGGAGTGCTGGAAATCTCACCCAACGGGTTCTGAAAAAGAAACGACGGAACGGCGTCTATCTAGCAAAAATCCCGAAACCTTAACGGCCAGGGAGAAGCTAGCGCTGGGCAATGCTACTCAAAAACTAAAGACCTTGACGACCACTGACATAACGAACAACTCGACAAAAACAAAGACAAAGACCTTGAGAGCGGGAAAGGAGACGGTCGGCACTACGCCCCACCCTGAACCAAACTCAACGGCGTCTTAAAGAACGAGGCAGGATGATAAATCTTCGCCTACAAATCCTTCACCCAAAACGAAGAGAAGAAAGACCTTGATCACTGAAGGGACTACGGAGAAGCGACAATTTGCCATTGCGGATTTCGGTACACCCTCCCGAAAACTCTCCGATGATCAATGGCAGTTGATGGAAGTCAGAATCCTGGACGAGGTGAACGACGTTATCGTTAAGAACGGGCAACCGCCTCTCTTCGGTAATCTCAGAACCGTCCACGGATTCAAGATGCTGACATGCGAAGACGATTATACTCTCGTGTGGCTGCAGGACTTCGTCAAAAGAACGATTGCTCCCTGGCCAAATGCAAACCTTCGCCTTATGGGGCTTAAGGAAATAAAAGACCTTAACAGACCCAAAGCGAAGATGATGATGCGAGGACCAACCATCCCTAGGGACCGCATTGAGAGGTACCTGCAATCCCTAAATACTGAGCAGCTCAGTGAGAACTGGAAAGTGCTTGAGATGGGAGAGCAGACGAAAGACGGCACAGAAGTGGTTGTGCAGCTCAGTCACAAGTCTATACCACTTTTGAGGAAAATTGGCTTCAAAGTTCGGATCGGGATAAACCGGTGCAAGCTGCGACTAATAGCCAACAAGAACAAGCAAGTAAGTAAGGGGCGGGAGGTTTTTAATAAACTATGAACATGAAATTAGTACAAATTAATCTCCAACATAGTAAAGCAGCCAGCGCCAACCTTGTCTACCTCATGGAGAGTAGGCAAATAGACATCGCCCTTATTCAAGAACCCTGGATCGCAGGTGGCAAAATTAAGGGCCTGCACTCAAAAGGACTTACACTGTTCAAAACTGCACAAGTGGTATCAAACAGTAATTTTAGAACTTGCATTGTAGCTAGGAAACAGTTTAATCTTTTTCTTCTATCTACATATAGTAATCTAGACCAGACTGTCGTGAAGCTAGAGCGGATCGGGCTCCCACCACTCATCCTGGCATCTTGCTATATGCCATATGACGGGACGGAGGGACCACCTGCAGACCTAACAGTCCAGCTAGTAGAGCGAGCAGCAATCGAAGGATGGGACGTGGTTCTAGGATGTGATGCTAACTCACATCATGCTCAATGGGCAAGTACCGACACCAACAGTAGAGGTGAGTCTCTTTTTGAATTTATTATAGAACATAATTTACTGGTAGCAAATAGGGGCAATGAGCCCACTTTTGTTATAAAAAACAGGGAAGAAGTGATTGATATAACTGTTACTAATAATTCAGATACAGTTTCAATCGACCAATGGAATGTTCTCAAAGAAGAATCATTCTCAGACCACAGGCTTATAGGCTTCTTGATAAATGATGCAGTGGAAACTCCGAAACCTTATAGGAATTTCAGAAACACCAACTGGGATCTCTTTAATAGGGAATTAGAGAAAAAACTCAAAAATTTCAATAACACTGCGATTCAAGAACCCAAGCATATTGATCAAACATCAGAAGAACTCAGGGTGATTCTAAGTAGCGCCTTCGAGAAAAGTTGTCCACTGAAACATATAGGGAAAGGAAAAAAGAAACCACCCTGGTGGACGGTAGAACTCGGTAACTTCAGAAAAGTAACAAGAAGACTTTTCAATGCTGCCAAAAACACTAGAAATGATAATGACTGGGAAGTATATAAAACCAGTCAACGAAAATTTAAAGCAGAAACGCAACGAGCGAAACGAAGCTCATGGAGAACTTTTTGCAGTGAAATCGAAGGGACAAACGAATCTGCTAGACTAAGGAAAATTCTTTCCAAAGATTCAATCCCTTTAGGATCTCTAAAAACGCCCACTAGGTGCTGGACAGAATTCTGCAATGAGACTCTTGAGCACTTGATAAATACTCACTTCCCGGGTTGTGGGTCAAATGACAGCAACCTGGAAACAGAACCCTACACGGAACACATTATACCATCGGATATTATAACGGAAGAAAAGATAAGATGGGCAATCCATTCCTTTTCTCCGTATAAATCCCCTGGCCTTGATGGCATCTTCCCAATGATGCTACAGAAAAGCGAAATCCAAATAATACCGCTCCTGAAAAACATATTCCTTAACAGTCTAAAATGGGGATATGTTCCTTTATCATGGCGGGAAGTCAAAATGGTTTTCATTCCAAAAGCTGGCAAGCCCAGTCATACAGAAGCAAAAGATTTCAGGCCAATTAGTCTGACATCGTTTATTCTTAAAACGTTTGAAAGACTGATAGACCTACATATTCGTGGCACTCTGAAACTGGTTGATTTATCCCCAGCTCAGCACGCCTACACAAAGGGGAAGAGTGTAGAAACGGCACTTCACAGCGTCGTTAGCACGATTGAGAAGACATTGAGCGACAAAGAATATACCCTTACTGCGTTTCTCGATATTGAAGGAGCCTTCAACAACGTGAACAATAAAGCGGTAAAGGCAGCTCTAGTAGACAATAAAATCGATTATTCGATAATACGTTGGGTTATGTGCATGCTAAAGAACAGGCAAATTAACTCGGAACTTGCAGGGATACAGATGAGAGTGTCCACATCCAGGGGCACCCCACAGGGGGGAGTTCTCTCACCACTCCTTTGGGTGCTGGTTATGAACACAATTCTCATTAATTTAAAACACTGTGGTGTAAAGATAGTAGCCTACGCTGACGATCTTGCGTTATTAGCTACAGGTAAATTCTTACCCACTATCAGTGAACAGATTGAATACGCCCTTTCTAAGGTTAATAGATGGACTAGAAAGTGCGGCCTGATGGTTAACCCGTCAAAAACAGAATTAGTCCTCTTCACAAATAAAAGGAAAATACCAAACTTCAGAATACCTTCAATTGAAGGCACCCCGCTGAAGATTTCAGATCATGCAAAGTATCTTGGTGTGATTCTAGATAGGAAATTAAACTGGAGTCTTAACACTAAGGAAAGAGCGAAAAAAGGTATGATTGCATTCTACTCCTGTAACAGAATCTTTGGGAAATCCTGGGGACCTAGTCCAAAAATTATCAGGTGGATGTATTTGGCGATAATTAGACCAATACTAACCTATGGTAATTTGGTATGGTGGAATGCAACGGAAAAAAGCACGAACCTCAAAACTCTGGCAAAAGTACAGAGACTCGCGTGCATTGGGATTACGGGTGCCATGAGAGATGAGATCCACACCAACTGCAGGGTTGGAGGCGATACTCAACCTGAAACCCCTAGACCTTTTCGTACAAGAATCCGCAGCATATAGTGCCTTAAGGCTAAGCCAGACTAATACCTGGAAAAACAGCGCAATAGGACATGCTCAAATTCTTCAGAAATACTTGGGTGATAGTATCATTACAGATTATACAACACCCGAGCTTGACTTTTATAAACCATTCCAAACTGCCTTTCCAAGCAAAGAAGAATGGCTGAACAACCAACCCTACACCAGTGAATCAGAAATAGCAATCTATACTGATGGCTCTAAAATGGACACAGGTGTTGGTGCAGGCTTTTTCTCAGAAACTCTTGAGCTAAACAACTCACTTAGGCTCCCGGATCATAGCAGTGTCTTCCAAGCGGAGGTCCTGGCAGTGACAACAGCTGCTAGACAGGTATCAATGATGGCGATACCACGGGCTGATATCACCTTTTACATTGACAGCCAAGCGGCAATAAAAGCGATTTCTGCCACTGTGATAAAATCGAAGCTTGTCTCTTGCTGTCGCGAAGAGCTTAAGGTTCTTGGCACGCAGCACAATATTAGACTCTGCTGGGTACCGGGACACAGCGGCATACCAGGTAATGAAAATGCCGATGAGTTGGCAAGACAGGGATCAGCGCTCGACGCTAGTCAAGCAGAGATGGTAAACATCCCACTCTGTAACATTAAACAGAAAATTTCAGACATAATTCTAAGGAAATCCAATGAAAGGTGGAATCTACTTGACACCTGTGATACTACTAGGAAAATATGGCCCTGCTTTAACAAGCAGAGAACTGACAAAATTATACAACTTAGTAAGAGGTCCCTTCGCTCTCTTACGAGCATAATCACCGGACACAATTTATTGAAATACCATAAATTTAAAATGAAACTAAGTACAGATGACCTATGCAGAGGATGTGGTGATGAGGAGGTACATGAAGACACCTCACACTTTCTCTGTCATTGCCCGTCACTATGCCACCAGAGAAGGAAATGGCTTGGTAGCTACTTCTACTTCTAGATTATCTAGAAGATATTTCTAATATTTCAGGAATACACATATTGAACTTCGTCAATGCCTCAAAATGGCTTGACTGATTAATAGAATACATAGGTTTTATCAGGAAAGAGTGATAACACTCACGGGTAACACAATGGATCTACATTGATCTAAGTGTGACAATAGCAACATCAATTGTCAGCCCAACAACCTAACCTAACCTAAGGCCCAAAGTGTGAAGCGATAACGAAGCGGATGGTAGTGCGCCTCAGTCAATTGGACCTTGTAAGGGAATAATTCGAGATCTTTGTGCAGAATTCTCCTCAGGATAGTGCGTGAAATGTTTAGCTGTTAAAATCGCTGGCGAGTTTATGTTCGTGGATTGAGTTTCACACTCTCGGCTACACCAGCCACATTCTCGTTTGGGCGCACCATTAGACGTTGGAGACCATAGGTTTTTTTCACTAGCATATCATTCATAAACTTGCGTACAGCAGGCGCGGTGAGTGCTTCATTTCGGCCAAAACTTCTTTTTCAAAAAACGCTACACATATACAGCACTAACTTTGGAAATAAGTTTTCAATATTTCCCAACCTTGTTCAAGCGTAAAGCGACTTATTTCGTTCCGCGGAGGTATTATACTGACTTTCTGTCAAGATTTCGACCAGGAAACCTATGTTTTAAAAAGAAACCAAAAGAAGGCCCATCCGTTAATGTTTTTAAAAGATTCAAAAACTTGAAGATGTTTTCTTTTAAATACGTTCTTAGGCTGATGTGGACCTTAAAATAGACAAGATTATTGCTAAATATCAAATACTCGGCATAAATATTGATGGTGTTAGCTATAAGCTATATTGCCGTAAGCGCAATATATTGTGAAATATTCTAGCCTTAATCCCAAAGTAATTTATTTTGGGCAGTAAAATAGGGGAGAATATGCACACAATTTTTTTTTTGTAAACATGAAGTTATCAACAAATGTTCAAAATCCAAGGATTTCAATTTCAATTGAAAATTTGAGCTTTTTTTGAAAAACGGTTCTTAGGTCCAAAATTCCAATTTTAGAACAATTTGCATCAAACTTAAAGAAATAACAAATAAAAAAAAGGAGGGACCAACTTCACACACCTCATTTTGTCAATTGGACGGAGCTTATAAAATAGAATTTCAAACATATCTTATGAGAGTAGGGAAAGATGGCCTAAAATGGCCCACCAAGGTAAAATGGCCCCCATTGCTAGAAATTGTAGAATCGAACAGAATTAGAAGGTTTTGGTAGCACAATTCTTTAGTTTATCTGGCATTACTGACATAAACGAAAAATTAGCAGCTTCAAGCTATTTTTTGAAATTTTACAGGTCAAACTGTCTCTAGCCATCTACAAAAGTAGAACCAATAAAATGTTGTAAAAAGTTTGTTGATAAAAAAAATTACAAAAAACATTAAATTTTGGAGAAAACAGTAAATGCATGTTAGTATTAAGTATTTCTTATTAATTTACTAAAATTAGGTGGCCTATAACCATTTCAGTGTGTTCAGAATTAAAACTTAAATAAAAGAACCCTAAATGGCAAAATGGCCTACTAAGCACTCGCCTAAAATAGCACAGTGTGACATTTAATACTTTCCCTTACATTTTCATTTTCTTTATAGTGAAAATGGTTGGAAAATATTAACGATGTACAGAGAGGTAGCCCTGGATTGATAATGCGTTAACAAAAGCCCTAAATGCCGTCAAAAAAAAAAAGTACTAGCAATAATTGAGTATTATTATAATTTCTACTTTTCCTTATTTTGTTTTAAGTGAAGTTGCTTTAAGTGAATCGTTGTTTTTATTTTTTTTATTGAGTATTGTTTATGTTTATTTTACTTTGAACAATGATTTGTTTAAAACAAAGTTTAAATTAAATTGAAAATGGTTTTCAGTTTACTTGCCTAGTTGGTTTACTTGCAATGGTAAAATGGCGTACAGTATGCCATTTTACCCGGACAATTTTGATCGTTGGAATTTGAAGAGTTCTTGAAAATTAAATACTATAAATACTTTTTGAAACTTTTTAAACTCGTTAAGCAAAAAAATGTAAGCGTTAGAATATAACATTTAAGTTTAAATGTCACATTTTTGAGAGACATGACACATTTTCCTTAGGGGGGCCATTTTAGGCCACCTTCTCCTACCTTCAGGCAAATGAAATGTATTTTCATCCTTTATAAATAATTCAAATTTATTGTGTTATCAAATTCAACAGTATTTTTTATACTGCCGCAATCAGTTTATACTTTTTCGATGCATTTTGAATAACAAACGAAATAATCGAAAACGATCTGATTTCTTGCAATTTCTTTGTCAGTTTACGAAAAAAAATTAATAAAATATATTTACTTTTGCCTCCGTTTGACTTCTTCTTGTGGGCTTTTCTTAAGTCATATGTTAATGTGAGTTATGCAAAATTGGTCATTTCGAACGCGGGCCACCCAGCGAAGCCGCTGGTCGACAACTGAAAGTGATCGATTTATTTCAAAGCTAGAAAAACAGGTGATAGATTGCTAATATCAAATTTTCGTCTAGAGATGGCAATATTTTGGGATTTGGCTGAATTTAGCGTAGGAACATAACGGAGCGACCAATTGCGAATCTCATCCAGGTCTTCATTTATTCTGTAAGTAAGATCTCCAATAAGTTATAATGTCCCGAAAGATAAATTTGAGCATCTTCAGCGTAGAGATAACATGGCATTTTTGCAAACATGTGGGAAGTAATTCATAAACGTGCAGAACAAAATAGGACCTACGATGGAACCCTGTAGGATGCCAGCAAGCAAGCTGATGGAATCAGAAGAATTATTGCCAACTCTAACCTTTTGAGTTCGATGACTTAAATAGTACTGTGCAAGGCCCAGGAATTACCTTTGCACGCTTCTAACATTTTGGAAAACAAAAGCCCGTGATAAAGAATGTACTATATGAGTAAACGGATTTGAACTCCATCTTCACTTACTGAGTTGGATCTTAGGAAGAGGATATACATGACCAATTCGTTCTCAGAAACGACTTCAAATTCAGAAGGAGATTCATATATGGCTGAGTTGTTAATTGTAAAGCTAGATGACTGTAAGTTGTTATCCGCAAAGCCCTTATTAAGAGCATGTACATCCTGAAAAAAATTAAACCACTTCCTTTCTATACCAATACCAAATGAACGCAAGCTACTCCACGACTTGAGGTTTGACCAGGGCCTTAATTTTGAAATGAAATATCTTATCTTAGCTCTGAGAGTTAAAAAAGACGAGTGGTTACGAGCTTGACAGAAAATCTACCAGTTTATGGGTGTTGGATGGCGCTTCCACTTAGAATAGAGCTGACGAGTGATTTTTATTGAATCGAGGACTTCAGTAGTTAGCCAAGGGCTGTTCTTATTTCCAATAATTGCAGTTTTGAACTGAACGTTCTTTAGATAGAGTTGAAGCAATAAATGTTGAAAGAAATCATCAATATCAGATGGACAATTTAAAGCGTCTTCTTGTAATGCAAACTTATTAATCTCCCGGAAAATAAAATGGCTTCACTACAAAATCCTTTTAAGCTATTACTGAAAAATTTAACTTTATAACCCACCCAGTCTTATGGCAGATAAGGTTAATTTTGGAATGCCCTAAAAACTATTTTCCAAGCTTAAAGAATATTGACTCAGCAGCTTATCTGTATCCGCAAAAGTACAGATAGAAACAGAACTACAACCTTCATGGCCTTCTGTATAACATTGTAATGTCATATTTTATTAAAATCCGGTGCTGAAAGTAGGTATGTATGTATATAAATGTGCAGCATTCAGTTCCGACCATAAAGATCTTAGTAAAAGTAGCTTACATCTGTTCTAAATAACAAAGATACTGCCTGCAGAGCTGTTGTATACCCATTAAGGTAATTGCATTTACAGAAAGGACATAATTCGTGTGTGTATATACACAGTGCAGCTATATGGTTGTTTGTGTTAACCTCAACTTCTAAACTATATTCCTTTCAACGTCTCGATGTGCACTTCAGAGAAATCCTTTTGAAAAGACAGACTTTTGACTTTTTTTTGTTCACCAGCATCCAATCTCACATTCAGCCTCAAAGGATTCGCAATTCCTTTTTGTGTAACTTTACAGATCGACTCTTGGCTGCAGGTGGACTGTGCAGCATGCATTTTATGCAACAAAACCACCCAAGCAGATAAAATGCTACTGCGCTCTGGCCAGGACTATTCAAATGTCATATAGCTTGGTTTGCTTTGTGTTGGTAACTGAATAGATGAAAGGACTATATGCGCCCACACACCCTCACTCGAGGCCGAGGGACACAGTTGAAAAAGTCACACACAATTTATCCATAGAATGGAACTGCGGCGTGGGGAGAGGTCTGTATTCCAATCGGGACCATACCAATATACCTTCTACAATAATGTCCTTTTTACGAGAGTTCAATGTCCTTCGAGGCGTGGCACACCAGTGTATATATTCCTAGTCAACGGCAAAAAGCTCCACCTACACCGAACACAGGTGCAAATGAACATTGAAATGGCTTCGCCTGGGCAAAGGCTACTTGTTTTTTTTTTGTCTTTGTCTGTTGTGTAGATACAGTTATTTGCTAATTGGAAAACGTCATCAATTTAGACCGACTAAGTCTGTTTGTGTCTTCATAACTTCAAGTTGATATTTCAAATTTCAAACTAAGATGCAAGAAAGATAAGATAGCTACGTCTTCGGTTAAGGCCCTAGGCTGCGTTAGAGTCTGTTATAATTTTGTCTACAACAATCACAGACACAGATACTTAATTCAAAACAACTCAGCACCGCACTCTAGTGGCCAGCAGCCACACCTGTATGAATGAAGTTCGATTGAGCAACTCCTCAGCTTTGGCTAAGATCTGATTTGTAATGGAGAGCGTAGCCCAAGATTGGAAACTATATCTTACTGCCCGAGGATAGGATTTCAAAACTTACGTTTTATCGAGATATACCCAATACTCGTACCTGCACATTACAATGGGTCAGATGTAGACTTCAATAATGGCAATGATGATGATGGCGCAGATTATGTCATTCTTTTTTTTTAGTTGCACTATTATTTGCTTATTTGAGTTTCATGTTCATGTCGGTGCTGTGGTTGAAGATGGCTGATGAGCCGAGCCGGATTAGGTGCCATGAAAGATTTGGAGCAGATGGGTGGCGGAATCGAGATAGATACTTTGGCAATAAAATACAAATATTGAAATGGAGAGCAACCTTCGTGATGGATGGAGATTTTTCAAGTCGTCCAAGTTGATAGGCGAATGAGACTTTGACGCATAAGTGCAAGTAGGTAACTCCATTCAAAGACTCATGGAGCTAATGTTGGTTTGTTTTACAATATAACTGTTGCGGAGAGAACTGAGGTTATGTAGAACAATGCTAAAGGTTATTTATTGAAAGGTTAGCCAAGATCTATGGGCGAAAAAGTCAAACTTGTGAAATGCCTTGTCGCCTCGGGATGTAGATTTCCTTTGAAAAATAATAAAAATGAATTTTATTTGATTCTTGGAACCTTTTTGAAATTGTAGGGAAGAGTAGATAGGTCGAAGCGAAATAGGATGTCACTATAACTACCCTGAAACCAAAATATGCTACAACCAAGGGACTCCCTAATTCTCTAGATAGAATTATAGGGCGTTGTCTCCAGTTCCAGATAGGCTTAACGACTTGGCTTTTAAACTTACATGAGATAGTCTGACATATTAAGGGCTGCGATCGGTTGTTGAAAAAGAGATGGTGGTGGATGAACCCTTAATGGGTCAATGGAAATTCTGATGTCCCCATGTGGGTTTTGTCTTCGCGTCGCACTGTGGGATCTTGCCTTAGCAGAAGCGGCAAGAAGTCACTTTTCTATATGTCACAAATTTCAATAAAAATAACTGTTTCGATTAACTGATAATGTTCCTCACATGATTCAGAAATTTTGGTTCAGTCATTTCAGGAACTCTGCGAAATAGTTTTTAACATTAAATTTAAATTTTATCTGAAAAACCGTAACTATAGTGTTCGATCCTGTTGCCTTTTCTTATCATCGTACGGAGTCCCTCAAGCAAGCCACTTAGGCCCTCTCCTTTTTGTTCTTGCTATTAACGATATTGAAATGGTCATTAAATATTCTCATATTTCTCTCTACGGCGACGATACCAAATTCTTCAAGACCATTTCTTCTACACAGGACTCTGCTCTCATCCAACTCGATCTCAATTATTTTCCAGTTTGGTGTCTCAAAAACAGTTTAGATCAAAGGGCACGATGGTGCCCAGCCAAGCTCTGGTACTACACCCTTTTTACAGGAACAAACTCAGGCGATTTTTGACCCCTCCCTATCTTCAGTAGCAATTAAGTCAGAAACTCAAAATTCCCAATATTTGCTAAGCTAGTCAGGCACAGGCGCCCCAGCAAATTTCAATTCTCTAGTATAAGCGGTTCCTGAGATATAAGGCCTCAAAAATCGCTGACTGACTGACTGACAGATTATCAAAATTATGGAGCACTTCCCGACATCGTAGAATCTTGTAATTTTGCACAATGGTAGGTCTTGTCATGCAAGCAGAGGAAAAATATCGAGAATTTGAGGTTTTCCATTGAGGGGGCGTGGTATCCGCCCACTTTCTCCGAATTGGTGTTGGTGTCTTTTTATTGTCATTTTGAAACTATAAATGCATCTTGAAAACTCATGACTTTTCTTAGAACTAGAGTACTCGATTTGGTACTCTATGTTATGTTAACATGAATGAAAAAAGAAAACATTTGCATACCTGAAAAAATTATGAGTTTACATAAAAAAAAATCTTAACTGTTATGTGAACTATAATCAAACCACTAATTAGGCTATTAATTGGTGGGCTACCTTCATTTAAAAAAAAAGGAGTTAAAATTGCAACAAAAACATAATCGCATCCTCAACAATTATGCTTTTTATGACTTTGAACGGATGTAAGTATTATTATAGGTATATTATTCTACTTAAAATATTATATCTCAATACTTTTCACGGCTGACTTGTTAGTTACACAAAGGTTTTTGTATAGAAGAACTTGGCTCTTTTTTTAACATTTATGTTTTTGGTCTGATTTCAATTTACACAATTCAAGGGTACACCGCTACTCAGAACAAACAACACCCAAAGCAAAGTATATTGAGATCTTTGATGAGATGTACCAACTTACTCAACTTGTAGATGAGCCGTATTAAATACCAGATGTTGCTGGGCAAACCGCCCACGCTAATGCAGGTCATTGTGTAATATCAACAAATTCTTTGTGTCCCATCCATCCAGTTAAAATGAAACATGCTATAATAACCGTTTGTCAATATGAGAAATCCAACTGGGACCCCCTATTCTTCTGAAGAGGTATTTTTCATCGCTGGCAGAACCATTGCTCCTACTGTTCTGGAAACTTCCCTAGAAGATCGAAAAAAGAATTTGTCCAGGCTTTTCCTCAAAAAGGAGACCCTTCCGGCAAAACGGCTTTCGCAGAAATCGTTCCACTAGTCATGTCACATATTTTACCGAAGAGTTGCACAAATCTTTACATTGTTTTGGAGAAAGTAAGATTATTGCGCTTGATATTTCTAAGGCATTTGATAGATTTTGGCACCAGGCTCTCTTAAAGAAAATTCGAGCGTTCGGTATCAATGAAACCCTTATTCTTTGGATTAGAAATTACCTTCTAGATCATTCAATACTTGTTGTATTAAACGATTTCAAGTCACAAAATAAATGCTGGTATTTCCCAAGACTCCGTTTTATCTCCGACTCTCTTCCTCATTTTTAAAAATGATCACTTGTCTGAAACTTTTAATCCACTGCATTGTTTGCCCGATGACTCTACCCTGAGCTTCTCATACTCGTTCTCGAATTAAATTCCATCTTCTTCGTAAGTGAAATTGTAACGGTATCGTATGATAAGCTCATTACACTCCGATTGTTATAAGGGGTATAAAAAATCGTGTGAAGTTTAATATGTTTCGAAAACTCAATGCTGTCTGTTGTTGTTGAAGCAAAATATGTACCCCCTATGCAATAGCCCTTGAGTGGCACTAGCATCGAAGAAGCCGAAAATCAGTACTCGTTATGTGTGTCAACGATGATCTTCCTTAAAATGACTACATTCTCGAGACCGCTAAAAACGCTGCTTAATACTTAGGATTTCTATATCGGTGTAAGAAGTTTGTCACCCCTTCTAATATGAATACTATTTATAAGGCATCTAGACGTCTAAGACTCGAGTATAATTCATATCTTTGGGCAAGTGCAGCACAAACTTCTCTCCACTTACTGAATAGAATTCATAACTTTAAAACTGATTCGAAACAGAGTTAACATGGATTGAAATTTTGTAATTGTTTTATCGCTTCTTTCACAAGCAAGGTTCACTCGAAGAAGCCCGTTCAATTTTTCGTCTCAATCAATTCCCTAGAAATGCTCATCAGTACACTACTGCGACTAATTTTGGACGTATCGTCAAATACAGAGATTAATTTTTTAGTTGCCCAACACGATTATGGAAAAACTTATTCGGCACAGATTTAATTTTCAATTTGCAAATATTCGAGACCAATCTTCATTGACATCCATTTTCTCCTGCAGACTATATAGAATGATTAGAGTTTAAAATAAGACGACATTAGTTAACATTAGTGCATCCCGGGTAGAATTTTCGACTCGATAATGCCAAGGCCCCAGCTAGTTTTTCTTAGTTTCAATCATGGCCCTACCGAGCAGTATCTAGCTTGTCCCTCGCTAATTTGTTAATGCTCTGTATATAATGGGCCTTGCTAGATGTTCCTATATGGGCCCTAGATGGGTCTTCACAAGTAGCACAAGAGCTACTGCAATTCTTAAAAAAATTTTTTTTTTTTTTATTATTGTTGATTAATCTTGATCTGATCTTTAAGTGATTTTTTGCTGGAATGAAAGATTTTTTTTTTTTTTTTTTTAATTTACCTCCACTGAGATTCGAACCCGAGTCCTCTCGCTTGCCGTGCTTGTGCGCTACCTATTGCGCCACTGTGATATATAAAATATCGTGTCTCAAAGTGCTACTCAAATAACTCTCTTTTAATTATACTGTTTAAAAGACTTAAATACGTATTAAAGAATCTGAAAAATACCGATTTAGGACCAAAACAAAAAAGTTATGTTTTGAGAAGGATAATGGATAGCCTTTTATAGAGACATATGTATAGGCACAACTAGGATACATCAAGTAAAAACTATATAGCCCCAGTATAAGTAAAATCTGAGAACGCCTATAAAGAGGCGACACTAGCTAAGGCCAATATAACGCCCAGATACAATTCCTTATCCAGGCTACACCAAGTAAAAACTATCCAGGTCCCTTGACGTTTATTTGTTACAATGCCAATAAAGAGGCGATACTATCTATAGCCAAGATATCGCCAAGAAAAAGTTTCATATCTAGGCTACATCAAGTTAAAAATATCTAGGCCCAGTCTAAGATACTCCTGGAAAAGCCAATAAATAGGCAGTTCTAGCCAGGTTCAATATAAAGCCAGGATAAGCATAAATTAGTCAAGATCCGCCAGGCTTGCATCTGTCTAGGCCCAGCATAGGATTTACTATATAATGGCCAATCTAGCTAGGGCCACGCTATTCGATAGTGTTTCCTAGATAATTTTCTACCCGGGATGTTTCTGAGATTTCCGCAATCTAATATGTTTGATTTTTCTTAGAGATGTTTGTCTTGTGGAGAACCAGTACCTAGTGACTTACAGCTCTCAATGATTCCTGTTTGCGTGCTACCAGGAATGTAGGGGATCTACAATTTTCTGCTAATTAAGAACGGCTAATGAGTAGCACTTTTTATGAAAAGATATAATCTTAGAAGATTTGTCAATTCATCACAGAAGCAGTACAGCCCCGTAAAAGATTTTTGCAGCGGCTGATAAACGAACCGTTTGAAGTCCAACGCACTTACCATTAAGCCAAGGGTTACTACGTTTGTTTCTTATTAAAGTCTAACGGCTGGTAGAATGGAGGGAACATTCAATTTTCTGATACCGGCTAAGTTGAGAACGCGTTTTTATGGAGTATTTGTCACTTCCTCGCTAGAGACAGTACATATGAAATTGTTTTGAAAAATGAGATTGATGGGCGGAGGGTCTAAAGTCTAAACTCCCAGTTTTGTTAAAATCAATAATAATCTCTTTGACAATCTCTTCGTCACCATGAAATTTAAATTTATTTTTAATTATAAGCTTGACAGCAATTAACCTCCTAATCTTACATGTACTCGGACTTCCATTGGAAAATAGTGTCCCCAGGAGTATTTCAAATTCAATACCATCAAAGCAATGTGTCGTGCGTGAGATAACAACTATGCTGTGCCATCATCGAAATCACAAAAAAGCAGTTAAATCTGGTGTAATTTTCTAGGAAGGCTTATACGTCTAGTATCCCATGCCAGTCGTGTCGTTGGCCCATTATGCGATACATCCTAGAGCCATCCCGCAACTACTTGATCAGATAATTCCATGGATAAACTCAAAAGTCAATTTCAAGTCGAAGCCAAGAACTCACCATGACCATGTCGCATGTCGCGCAATGTGCTTCCCACTGGCCCGCGTTCACCACGTAAATAACATCAACGCCCCTAAATTGTATCTGATTTAGTATTTTTTCTTGTTGTTCTCTAGGAATAGTTTAGTGTCCAGGTTCACTGTTTACCCAGACTATAAAGGGTTAGAGAATATTGCACATCGAGCAAGATGAGACACCGGGCTCTGGAATGACTACTTTCTTGGATAATCATTGTGAGTCTTCCCAGAGGGTGATCTTCGGGGAAGAATTCTGCGTGGTTTTTTTACTTTGTGTGCAGAGATGTGATGCCACATTGGGACATTGCCCTGAGATTGATTCCTGATTTCAGGCTGGTGCTATACTATACATCCCAGGAGTGTATGCGGGAGAAATAGAATATGCGTTCCAGTAAAGTAGCATCATGGAGCAAGCAAGCAAAGGCGTTCGGTCTTTCTCTGTACGAGTATATTCACTTCCATTAAAATGGGGACGGGAGTATGAAATTACATGAAACTATGCGATTCTGCAACCCGATTTAAGTTGACTCTAATTACAGAGTGGGCACTCGATTCGCGGCAGCGGCAGTGGGATTTCGCATATCCTACACTGCAGCAGCAGGTCTTGGTGGGTTTTGGTTTAACTCAAGTCTGTATGGCATTCGGAAGCTTCAACATTCTTCGGATTATTATGGTCATTCGGGAGTTGGAGAGGGAGGAAGAACTGAGCAGAATTAGTCGTGCTCTGACATGCCCCCAAAACCTATATCATATCCAATTTATGCTCCTCGGATGATATTAGGTTTAGGTTTAATATTCTGCATTCTATATATAGGTGGAGACTTACTACAGTGAGTCAAACAAGAATTTAAACGAAGGATTTTCTAATTCTAAAAATTTGAGGAACTACAATGATTCTGTTTGGGTTAAGCTAACACTGGATATGAAATAACTATTTTGTGGTAGACTTGGGATGAAAAATTTTATCAATCTATCAATGTTGTCCTAAAAATGCGAATCAGCTCGCGTATACTAAATAATATTAAAGGGTTTAAGAGTTTTCTATCTCTTAGTTAAAATAAATCGAACTGTGAGTAAAATACCTTTTTATTTTTGTATTAATTTAAAAAATCCAAATATGCCATTATTTACGAAAAGTAAGAAAGCTGTTTGGCATATAGCGCAACCATCCTGTTGAAACTACATATAGTCGGTGACCATATCATCTTATCAGAGCCAATTGAAATTGGTTATCATCGACCATTAGCGCTTTCTATTGACGATGATGACCCGGCCTACGTCATTCTCAAAAAAGTATAGACGATCATGTCGCCAGCCCAAAACCCACACCAAATAGTGACTTTTTCTTGATACATAGCAATTAGGAGGATCTCGTCTTTATTGTGATCGTCCCAAATTCTATTGATGAACCGATTCCTCCAGAAATGGGCCTCGTCGCTGAATGTGATTTTTCGTCCGAAATTGGTTGTCTATGTCTATGGTTGTAAGCTTTGAGCTTCTGGGACAGTTTAGGCTTGTACAGATATAGGCCCAAATCACGACGCAAATTTCGACAAGTTTTGGTCTGCGAAAGGCCGAGTTTTTGCGCACAGCTCCGAATTGACTGCTTCGAATCAATTCTCCTGCACACTCTCACCTACAGCTGCAATATTTTTGGCAGATTTTGAATTTCGTTGACGTTATGCTCATGGAATATTGTTCAATGAAACAGTCAACTAAATTTATCAACGAAGTAGCGAATAGTCCTTTCCGAAGGACGATTATGGCGACCGTAAAATGGACGAAGCGGGGAAACTATTCCTCGAACATGAGAGCCATTTTCATAAAAGAGTTTAATCATTTGTTCACGTTGTTGGACGTTATTACTTCACATGTTAATTCGGTAAAACAGAGTTAAGCTAATTTTCCAGATGTGACTTATACAATATGACCACAATTACCTGTCCAAAATTAAAAATCACTTTAGATACTCACTTGAGGTTGGATGCTATTGAATGGATCAGGAAAGTACATGTTAATACGACATTCATTACAGGCGCGATAAGAAACTTCACATGTTGGGATGTTGATTTATCCTATAAAATAGCTAAGAGCAGAGCGATTTTCTTTATCCTGATACCTGATCTCCTGAATGTCCTTCGTATCTTAGTCTTAGACATACGTGCTTACGCCCCTAACCGACTAAATGCTCCATAAATTGTGAATTTTATGGACTTCTAGACGGAGGCTAAAGAGTGTCTTTAGACTACCATGTCAAAATTGTGGAATCTTTACGTCAAAAATTAACACATCCTAAGAGGATAAGTTAATAAGCGCAGACGCTACGAAATGATAAAAAAAATCGAATTTGTAGCAGGTTAAACATTCACACAGATAATCACTAGAGAGTAGCAGACAAAACCAAAAACTAAAATGGTGATTTGCTAATCGACGGTAGACACGCAGCTAACACAAAATTATTTTGTTAAGCTAACAGATTGATTTGTTGAAATAACAAAAATATTTTGTCAATATGACAAAATTTCGTAGAATTTACAAAATTAATTTATCATATTAACAATTCTTTTGTTGTATCAACAATTTTTTTTCTTAGTGTTACAAATTGTTTTTTTTTTATTATCGGATTAACAACATTATTTTGTTAAATCAACAAAAAAATTTGTCAATTTAACAAATTTGTTTTGTTAAATCAACAAAATTTATCTGTCAGCTTAATAAAAATGGTTATCAATTTAAAAATGTTTCTTGTTTCAAAATAGTTTTTTTTCGCCTTTAAGTCCACAAAATTTGGCGTTTCGTCCCTGCGATCTTACATGGAATCATCTGTGAGTGCGTATTGACAATACGCATTTTTTGTTAAATTCAGTTAATCTTACATCGATTTTTGGACAAAAATCTGTATCATACACAAAAGATTTGTCATGATTAAAAAATACTCGCAGAATTTTTTCTTTTCCTTATAAAATAGTTTTATCTATCTGATAATTGTATTTTATCAATATTACAAAATAACTCAACCTCAAAATAAAAATATTTGTCATTTTAATAAAAATGTTTTCATTTTTTGTTAAATTGACAAAAAAAAATTAACAAAAACTTTGTGATATTGACAAACATTTACAAAACAGATTTTTTGTAGATACAACAAACATTTTGCTTACATCACAAAAAAGTTTGTGGATGTGACAAAAATCTCTTTTTTATTTTGTTATATTAACAAAACTTGGTTTGTTATACTGACAATATTATTTGTAGCGCATATTTTGTTAAACTGACAAAAAATCATGCAGAATTACAAAAATTTTGTGAAATCAACAAAATCATTCTTTCGTATTCATAATTTTTTTTCAAAACGATAGAATTGTTTTGTTGAAGGTCAACAAAAACGTTTTTATCAATATTTGGGTAAGAAAAACCCAGGTCTACTTGGGTTCTTTTTGTACCACATATTTGGGTGTTTTGAACATAAGATGAATTGTTTTGATATAATAACTACAAAACTAATTTAAATAGACATGGGATTCTTTTACATGGCATAGACTATGAGTTTTGGGAGATTTTTGCATCATTAAGGCCGAATAACAAAAAAGTGGACTTGAGCTCTTTTTGCAGCATACCGCCGATATATAAATCTGCTAGTTCATAGACTATATCCTCTCATCGCACCACTCAAGGCTCTTTCCGAGTAAGTAGGAAACGGTATTTGTCCAGCTGGTCCTCAAAGAAGACTATTCTTTCTCTCCTTCTAACCATCAACGTATTGAGGTTACTTCCCTTCTTTCTAAGCTCATGGAAACCCTGATTAACAATCAGGTTAAGAAATATCTTGAAAAACGAAATCTCTTTAGTGACATCGGCCTATGACTTTCGTAGCGATAGATCCACTGATGGTGGAATATCTCACCGAAAAGTAGAACCAATCTTAATAAATTTTGAGAAACAAAGGCATTTGATAGAGTTTGACACAAAGCTCTCTTATCGAAAATGTGTATAGATGAACCTCTTCTTTCTTGGATTGGAAATTACTTTTCAGTTCGAGGTATTCCAAATGCTTTTACGCCTTTAAGTTCAATATTAAACGAAAATATTGATTCTGGCGTGCCCCAAGGCACTGTTTTAACACTGACACCTTTTCTTATTTTAATAGAGAATATCTTCTTTAACACTTCTCATCCACATCCATGTTTCGCTGGTGACAACACCCCCAGCTTTTCATATTCACATACGTGTTTTTCGGTTTCGTACAGGAACCGCTAACTTCATAAGATTCCAATTTAGACAGCTTATACATTAGGATGTAAACAACCGCATGGAATTTAATGGTTTAAAAAATGTCTTCTGTCGACCGGCAGACCCTGAAAACTTATAGGAGACATATCCATTACGGAAACTTTCATTTCTCTTGGACACCGCCCTAACGTCACTAGTCTGTCTTTCACTGTTTTAATGCTTTTTCTATCAATAGTACTCAAATTAAATAATTAGTTGTATTCCTTCATCATCCGAAATTTATTAAAGAGGTTCTTTATTCAGCCGCACGAATGTTTTTCAGGGGCATACTGACTCTTCCGAGGAAGTAACAAACTCTCCAAGAGTATATCATGTCATGAAAAGTGCTGCTCATCTTGATGTTGGGACTCGGAAGAAAATTGTTGGCTCCGCTAACGCACACATGAATGGTTGAGAGTTGTAAGTCACAAAGTTACATGAACAGATTGTCTTCAGAACTATAAGGAAATTTGTGGAACTACTTGGGCCGTTTCCAACGTCCAATACGGCGACTAACAAATTAACGAAACTAGTTAATTTGGAAGTAAATGACAGCAAGACCAATAACATTCTACAAACATACAATCATCTGTCCACCACCTAAGGTAAAGCGTCAGTATTGACATTGGCCATTAAAACAGGGTCAACATTTCTCACTCCTTAGATGAAGTGCTCGTTCATTAAGAACCTGATAGTTTACAGTGGCCCCTTTAACGAATTTGTGCGGCAAAATTCATCAGGTAGAAATTATTTACGCATCTAGCCTTCGAAATAGTAGAAACCATGACCTTATCAGTTCAAAAATAATACAAAACTATATATTGAGAAAGTTTGGTTACAGAAAAAAAATCTTAGGGCACTCAGTAGCTACAAATCTATTCAATTCTAAACCTTCATCTGCAGAACTTGTCAAGACAGTACCAGCTTTAAGTTGCAAGTTACATCAAAAAAGTATTCGGAACTTGTAATTTGAAAGCGCCGTGTTAATGATTTTTAAATTTTTTTCAAAAAATTGGTAGTACTGTGCTTAATATCTTTGTCAAAAATTAGGCCGATCATAGAATTGATTTGCTTGTACGTTTGCTCTTTGAATCAGTCCAACTCAGCATTGCATCAGGATTTTTTAAAATGCAAGCAACTATTGAGTAAAGAGCTTGTCATAAGCTTTCCTAAAATGTTGGGTACAAAAATGAATCACGAAGGCTGTGATGTTTTTTCTTCGTGGCTAAGGTAAGCACGCTGTCGGTGTCCTGAGTTCTTCCCAAAGCAGCAACGAAACTTAAACTTAAAAGACCTACCTCCATACAATTCGTAATAATTAAAAATGGTCGGGAATCCTAATAGGAAGCCTTTGTCTCTAGCTCATATAGCCTAGTGAATAAAACAAGTAGAACTCTCGAAGAAAACTTCGTTAAACGATTCCAGGAGGGAGCTTCTTGAAGAAGAGCCAAGAGGAACAAATCGGTTGTGGGAGATCTTTATCAGAAAACCTTTGTCCATAGCACGTAGCTTAAAACTAAAACTCTCGGGAGTCGAGAACCAATAAACTTCTTGAAGAGAAGCTTAAAGGAACTAAACGTTTGGATATTCTTATGGAAATCTCTTGGAAATAAATACTAAATAATTAACATAAAAATTAAATTTTATTAAATTAATTAAAATAAAAATTAAAATAACAATTTGCATACCAAAACTTAAAATTGGCTTCTCAGCAGAGGAAGCTCCGCTAAACAATGTTTATCTGTCACCGAAAGATCGTATGGGAGGCTTTGTTTTACGACCCAATAATAAACCCTAACACTAGATAGGTGTTTAAACCGCAATTGGATGAGAATATTAGACGATTTCGTACTGTTTTCAGTTACGGTGGTATGCTGACTCAGCGTCAGCGTAAAATCGAACTGCTTCTTCGTTGTCGGTTGGGATCCTTTCTATCATATCCAAAGCACTAAGGCTTTGGATGTCGTTCCTTCTCATCAGTGGGTTTGGGTGGTTGGTGGTGTTATGGATAAGCTTCTTTGCCAATTGCACGAGAAACTGGAGACTCCGTCCGGTCCTGCTGACTTCTTTGGTTTGGAATTGGTGATGATTTCCGCAATTTCCTCAGGTTGGCATAGTTGAGGGTTGTCCGTTGAGAATCTATCTGAAAGATGGTCGTCAAACTCCACTCCTTCCAAATTTGGCTGTAATGTCAGCTGGACGGATGTCCTGATTTTATCTAGGAACACAGGGTCCGTTGATGGGCTAGGTGTGAGGTTTTCCTCGAAGTGATTCGCGAAAGCTTCGACTTTGTCAGCTGTTGTTATCACCTCAATGTTGTTACTAATGATTACGTCAAGCATAGGTTGGGTTTTCCCTAGACAGTTGCTTATTTCGCTAAATGCGTTTGGTCCTGGTTGGTGTAGTCTGTTCTGGAATCATTTCGTACCGTCATTTTCTTAACTTCGTCTTATGAAATATGCGGCTGTAAGTCAGTGTGAACTGAGAATATAAGCGGAATTCCGTTCCAGTTAAAGGATTAAAGGTGCGAAGTGAATTTGCAATAGGCTTATATAACAGAGCTGTATAAATGTCGTTATGTTTCACTCGGTTCTTTGATCAGGGGAATGTAGATGGTGTTACACCTCGTTACTGGGCCTTCAACTCTTCACACAATTAATCCATAGATAGTTGGAGCTCGGAGCCTTAAGATTTCGAAGTAACCTTTCTTGTTTAATTTTGGTATATATTCTGTACTACGCAAATAGTCATATTCCTTCGAGCTAGAGTTAGAGAAAAAGATGCGATCGACATAGCCCATGACTCCTATCAACCTATTCATTGCCAAAGTAGATATATCAAATATGAACAAATATCAACTTCATCTTTTATTGCTTTTCATACTGTACGTATGATTCCTTGGTGGACGATATGCGTTATGTACTCAATGGTAACACGACAATCTTATACCGGCATGTTATTGTGGATGTCAGATTGGCAGCGCGGCAACACAAGTCCCAAGCGCAGATGCAACTATATAAACGCATGTGAAAAGTAATTTTGTTTAACTCGTCTTCTTGACTTCGTCTTGCACCAGAATGATGACCAATCTGCACCGATCGACAACGACGATGATCTTTTCCGCTTAAAGATCATCCCGGTCCATGACGATCACTTTTATATATACCTACTGCAGCCAGAATGATAATTGATGGCTCTGCATATCCGCAAAAATTCATCTGTGCGATTCAATCCAACAAAAAAAAAAAAACACGACGATCGCTTTCGATAGATGGATGATCGGTGATCATGTGAGAGGGAGGCCTGATCCAATGATGAGGGAACGATCACCTACCGCAATTTCTTTTCATGGTACTTTAAAGGAAATAATTGCTCCCGCTTCGGAGTCTTCTAGTAAACTCTTTGGCTTTAAAATGTTCAGGGCGGATCGCAACTAATGACATGATCGTTCGTCCTCGATTCCCCCGAATGTGCCCCGCTTGTATGTGTAATCGATCGCTGAATTTATCGATGTATACACGGAATGGAACGGCCGTCAAGTCCTATATATCGATTCACCTGTTGTTGTGTTAAATTAAAGAAAAATGCCTAATTTTGCGCTGATCGCGCAAACCGTGAACTCTAATCCCTCCAATTGCCAGATAGGAGCCCATATTGATTGGATGTCGGGATCGGGTAATTGCCGTGGTCAGTTGGTTGCAACTTGCAACAGCAGCAACACTAGCAGAAGCAACCGGGAGTAGAAGTCATGTGATATTGCATTGAATATGGGCGTTAAGGCGCTGCTGTTGCTACTCCAGAGAGCGTGGTCTATAATAACTCGCGCGAGAAGAAACAGCAACAATAAAAAAAAAATACAATGTAAAGTGCGGGGAAAGTTAATCAAGTTTTAACTTCTGCCCCAACCCGAGGGATAATGTAAGTGTTCCCATACGGTGAGTTTACATTTTAATCTTCAATATCGTGGGGATTACTGTTAAGTATGGGATACTTTCGTTAAATATTCGCATAATAAACGGTTGCCGGTTGCAGGATGCCAATAAAATTTTGCCAAGGATAACTATTGCATCAGGAGCACTTATATTTGGATAGCCAAAGGTGTTGCGCTGAATTATGTTTATGACGAATTTAAGGGTTAAAATTTTTTTAGCTTCCTCTTAAGTGAGGCTTATGTTTGCTGATTCTCTCATTAAGTAAGAAACCAATTCAGAATTTCAAAGGATACACTTTTTGTATTCAAAAATTGTCAAATTCTGGTGCTGGCTTTCTCGATCTTTCTCGTCTTTTTTGAATGAAATTAGGGAAAACTTTCATCACTTTTTATACAAATAATAATAATTTTTATGTTCTCAAAAGTTTTTTCAACATATTTGATTACTGAGTCAGCTGCAAACTAAAGGTGCGTGCTCATTTGAGAGTGTTTTCACTTGAGAGTGATTCCTGGTCTTGAACCCTTTTAGAGCCAATTTCATGAATGTGTTCCTTTTCCATCTTTGTTTCCGAGGGTTCTCTGCAATCGAATCAACACGCACATAATAGGATTTTAACAGAGAAGTATATATTTGACAATCCGGAAATTCCGGAAAATTGATGGTCCATTATTCTTATTCAAAGATTACCCTCTAAACCTCATGAATTCTGTTGGTAATATATGATGAAGCTAGCTGATTCAATGGAATGTCCTCCAACAATTTTTGGTACATCGTTTCGCAAAAGCTCTAAATGGTTGGTACATTTAGCCTGGCTTGTAATTTGAAGTGAACGATTAAATTGTTTCCAATTGCATCTCCCCCCATTTTGAGGCTGAACTTTGAGTTTAAACGAAGACTGTCTCTTTCTGCGTGAATTTCCACAGCCCATTTGACGACTGTGAATATTCGAGATTCCATCTCTGGTTGTCCCCCGAAATAATTCTTGAAAACTCGTTGTTACCCAAGCTTCTTAGAAAACTCATGCCTCTTTTCCAAATCATCGGGAAGCAGTTCTTGGCTGGAACAGGTTAGGTAGACGTGGCCGTCAGCAGGAGAGCCAACACACCTAAACCATGAGTTGGTAGATTGCGATACTACTTTCTTCTTGGTGTATGGTGGAATAGATAAAGATTTTCTTAACGTTTGCATATTAGAAATTTTATCAGTGGAAACATTGAATTTTGAAGCTATGCGCATGATGTTGATTGATAGATAAATTGTAACAACTTCCACCTTTCTCTCATCAACCGAAATTCTTCTTACCTGTGGAGAGGTAATATAAATTCTCAAAATAGGGACACAAAATACAACCCATCCAAAGTCCTTCAGGCCATTTAAGCAAAATATCTTTTGTACTGAAACATTTGGAAAAAGTAATTGACAACTTCACAAGATCAGAACTTTTAATACGAAGATCTTTGAATCAGCGACAATACGCATATAGGGCGGGCAGATCAACAGAGACCGTCCTGTTTGAACTAACATTTCCATCATGTCAGATAGCCAAGCTGCACTTAAAGCACCAAGCTCATATACCATCAGCTCTAAAATTGTCTGCGAGTACATAAGCAGGCTAAACGAACTAAGCAAACAGAACTAGGACACACTTGGTACCTGGTACCTGGTCAAATGGGTGTTCATGGAAACGAAGAGGCAGACTCCTTAGCAAAAATAGGCGCATCAACATTTTTAACAGCCCTATTTCGGAATAGGAGAAAACATTATCAAAAACATAATCAAATAAAAAGAGGAGGCAAGGAGATCCAAGAGCTAGAAAAAACTCCCAAAGCTAAGCCATGCGAAGCTACCACTATACGTTTCAGAAACTGCATTAGCTAGGAACAACCTAAGAATAATAACAAGTATCCTAACTGGACACTGTACACCTGGAAAGCACCTAGGTTTACTTGGTGTGGTAAGCAGACCCACATGTAAATTCTGCAACATGCATGAGGAAACACCGGAAAACCATAATAGGCAAATGTTGTCCACTCATGCACCGGGGAAAAACCATCTATATGGGACAAAACCAGTTAGAAGAGTGTGACGTATCCTCTCTGAGGGTGCCCCAAATACTTAGATTCCTAGGAGCAATAGATTTGGAGGAACTGGAAGATGAGCAAGCTCATCCAGATTCAGAAGGGGGCAAAATATATCTCTGGGTCGCAGTGCAATACCTCCTAATACATAATTCAAATTCAATACCTCAGGAGTTCCCGCGTCAGATCAAGATCGCGTACTTAAATCTGAGCCCGTTTTTCGAAACCTTAGAAAGGTATTTCTTAGTACTGCCAAGTCATCCGTTTAGGACAAAGTTTATGCAAGTATTAAAATGATCGGTTAAAAAGACCGTAATACTCATGTAAATTCAAACAAGTGAGACTACTAACATGTAACCTGCAAGTTTACCCGTTTAAAATTACACGAGTTATCTCGGTAGGTTCGGCAAATAAATCAGATTGATTTATTAAATGTTTTATATAAATAAGAAATGTGTTAGAGTGTACATACATATTTGATTTTAACTCGTTTCTCGTTTAAAGTAAACAATATTGAAAATTACCAAGTTCCTCGGTTAATATAACTCAATTGAAAGTTTTTTTGCGACCTTAATTTCAAATGCGTTTCGCCCAGGCCCGGGTTAATATAACTAAAATTTCGGGTAAACTAACATGCTTAGTTGTTTGTTCTTAGCAATTCCGTTTAATCGAATTGACAACGTTACTTTTGGCAACAAACAAGAGACTACGATGTTTTTAAAACAAAATTTTAACCCACAGAAAAATGCTCTCGGTTAGATTTTATATTTCTGCGTGTCGTATATTTGTGTCATTCTATTGCATCTTGCATTGACAGCCCATAAGTGTAGATATTTTATGCGTATTTTTGGTTTGTAAAATTTTCTAACCTAGTATACCATTTGCTTGTGGTACATTTCGAAAGCCAAAATGACATGACTTTAGATTTGCTGCTAGGACCAGATTCAATGAATCCAGTTTCATGTTGATTTATTATTTAACGTCTGCAATATTCGGTGCAGCCTGGGCAGCCAGGTGGTCCGCAAACAATATTTCCATTCAGAAGCAAATTAAAAACAGAATGCAAACTAAAAACAGTAAAGGACCCAGCCCTGACTCTTATGGAACACCATCTTCTGAGCAAAGTAATACTTCACTTATCGCATTTGGAAAGATGTATTGCTTTCTATTCGAAAGATATGACGAAAACCAACAGAGTATCATATTTCTAAAACAAAATCGATAAAGGTTTCGTAACAAGATTAACCAGGTCAAATAATTTTAGTTAAGTCAAGGAACTTACCAACTGACAATTGAGATTTGTCTAATGTTTTATAAATATTTTCTAAAAATGGTATGATAGTTTCTTCTGAATCGGACCCATGGATTGCCAAACCTTATGGCCACAGAAATATTATGGTTTCCAATAGAGATCTTTTTGACTTCCACTGACTACTGAACCCCAAAAATGGGCATCAGTAAAGATTTTAAGGGTATGTTCTCATCAAGAGAGGACTGGAATGATGCCTTCTTTACGAAAGACACAACTATATTAACTGATGGCTCAAAGATGGAGTGTGGTGTTGGTTCAGAAATCTTCTCTGTGACTTGGATATATCTATAAGTCATTTAGGCTACCCGACTTTACTAGTAATTTTCAAGCTATCATGGAAGCAAGATCCAAACCAGAACTGGAATACGGCTTTTATCACAGACAGTCAGGCGGCTGTTTGGTCCAGCAATGCCAGGATGAACGAAATATTAACCACAATGTTACTCTTATCTGGATTCCGAGTGAACGGAAAGAACGGCCTAACATGCTGCCCAGGCAGTGATCAGCCCTTCAAAACTCACCTGAGGAAGGAGTCATGAAGTTCAATATTCTCTCAATTTTTTTTAGCGAATCAATAAAGAATCAAGAAAGATTTGGCCCACCTATAATAAATCCTGAACATGCGGACCCAGGCAAGACATAGTCAGAACCGTAGATACCTGTAGCGGTCACTCTCCGATAGAAGAGCAATTAAAGAAGCTAGGCATTCCTCACAACACTATTTGTCATATCTGTGGAGACCAGCGGGAAAAGGAAACAGTCTACCATTTTCTCTGTAATGCCCTGCTCTGGCCAAATTTTGAGCACAATCATTAGGATGTCCATTTTTTGACGATATTGACGAACTTTCGGAAATGAAGATCAAAGACTTGATTCCTTTTCTCAACGTGACGAAATGGCTCTAGGACGAACTTCGGTTACTTCTGTGCTGTGCCCTTCGTTTGACTCTTTATATCCCGAGCTACCGAGCTAGCGAACTGATGACCTTGACGGAGGCTTACCGTGCGGGCTACGAGATATATGCGGATATTTTTTTTTTTTTTCAAAATAACTCTGTTAACACCATCAAGCCCCTTTAACATGCGTTTTGGTTAGCAAAAGTCAGCTATTTGTTAAATACCCAATAAAGGAATTCCTTTGAAACATTGGACATAGACCTTTACTGTAAAACGGATTTTTGTTCTCAAAATAAGTATAACCAAGAATCATTTCTCGCCCTGTATATGTTAATAGTCCCATTTTTGACTCTAAAAGAACACTTGGCTATTTTTGTCACTTTAACAAGCTAACAGAAATCCGAAATTTTGTAAATCTTCTTCTTTTTTGCCTTTTCCGAAAAGTGAGGTCGTTTGAGGTTTGTTGTGTTGGTGTTCTTTCAGATTTAGAAGACGTAAACATTAATGAAAAAACCTGTTTAACATTAAACAGGGGTGTTTATATCTTTTCATTGAATCAAACGTCCTTGCATATGCAAAGCAAAGGCATCGATAAAAAGTGATTACTGGTGCAAGTCTTACTACAACCATCAATCAACCGAAATGCTAATTTCGTACGAAGAATTCATCAATTTTATTGCCTCTGCGATTAGAGCATTCTCCATAACTCACTACCCTGGCACTCCATATCCTAATACCATACATTCACATCCACGTGCTGTGTTCTACCCAAATCCTTTGGAAGAGTTAGAACTGAAATACAAAAACTTAAATAACAAATGGCGAAACAATTCTGGACAAGAACAATTCACCAATTCCGGTTGTTCTCCCCAAGGATTTTTCAAAGAACAAAGACTCACTATACATACACCCTCTGTGCCTTTAACTCAACCTCCAAAATAATGGCTCTAACCTGCCTGGCTTGGCCCGGCCCGGCCCGGTCCGGAATGCCATCGCAACAAATAGAGTAATTTATTTGACTTGCAATTGCAGCAGGTTAATTGCAAATAATCACAACTATTGCGCCCCCTCTAAATCTGGGGGTTGAATAGGGTTCAGCTTCTTCTTTTGCTCTGCCGAAAGTATACATAGGACTCTCTACTTGTTCAGCTAATTTTGTTTGGGGCGCATATTGATCGGTGAACATGAAAACCTCCAGGGCTCCATCAGCAGAGCCCGAATAGCTGGCTTATCATCGGGCAAACATCAGAAGCAGTTGCAATTTTCTGGCAGCGCGTGGAGGTGGCTTGCGGATGGCCCTCACCGAAAAAAAGCCGGAAGGAAACACCGAATGTGAATCTCATTTTGAGTGAGGAACGACTTTACAGCACACACACACATGCGGGGTATGCCATCCCACACAGGATAATTTTTGCGACGAGGACGTTCACATGACATCATTTGCTTCTATTTTGTGGGGTCCTTATGCAACTAGCAACTCGTCACTGCCCCTTTTGAATCTAGTCTTGTTACCAATACTATACTGGAATGCAAATATGCCACCAACAGAGCAGGTAATTTCCATTATACATCCCATGCCCTCGAGTGGAAGGATAACAACATACGAAGGGGTGGTGTTCCGTTGCAAGAACTCCTCTTGCAATGTTATCACAGGGTAAAGGTTTCTTTTTCGTTTTGTTTTTGGGCCGAAAACAAATTAATGATCCAACTACATTTTCGCCGGCCTAAGTTCCGGTGCCAATTTCACAGTTATCCTTACCTAACTACGTTTTTTTGTTTTTGTTTTGTTGTTTTTTGTTGGGCGCCATGTTGCGAAGTACGGCTGCGAGTTTGTGCAACTAATTCGCGACGTCACAAGTACATGGTTGTTCGTAGGTACGTGGCAATTGGTGGCACGAACGCTTTTCGCCAATTTTCCTGTAATTTTTCTGCATGTCACACACATGCAGAGGCACATTTTATGTCAGTATCTCTATATGTAGGTAACGAAGTGTTCTATTAGACGCATTTATATCTATTTTATTACCCTGAAAACTTTCCGGTACCTACACAATAAATGTACCGATAGCTACACTCCGTTCCACACATTTAAGGATATTTTTTATGTTTTTTTAAATTATTGTAAATTTAGCCTGTTGGTGTGGAGGAACTTGACTCTATTTAAATGTATGACCACAATCAGCAAGATTCTTCCAGACAGCTTGGTGCCTAACTAGCTGCCTTCTTAATTTTAAAAAAGTAAACAACCAAATGAATTGAGTGAAAGGTATACTAAATATCAGATGACGATAAGACCAGAAAAGACTTATACTGAGATTTGAAGAGAGTCTCGGTGATATCGGAGATATTTTCTGTTTTTTTGCTCGAAATTTTCAGAAAAGCAATGAAACTTTCGAGAGGTTGACCCATCATCTTCATGGGTTAAGTATGGGGTGGGTACTCTAATTTCCTTCCACCTTACACCTTATGTTAACAATTGAAAAACAAACTTTTTAGAGTGTTTTACAAATGGGTTTTGTATTTTTTTGGGACTAAAAATAACGGAACTTCCATAAAAAAATCTTCTTAGATACATTCACAATATTTAATTTAGAATCTCTCATAGCTAGAACTTAAGCAATGTAAGTAAAATAAAATGAAAAAACGAGTTAAACCAGAGTTAAAGCTCAGTCGAAGGTTTAGTTAAACTTAAGTTATAACTTCTACTGTAAAACTGGTACTAGAAATTACTGATGATTTGTCAAGAACGTAAAAAATTCGACTTCATCGTCAGTTCCAATGCTCATCTATAATGACAACCTGACAACTAGCCCTTTAGATAAGGCAAATGTTTTCGCAGCTCATTTTGCTGCTAGCTCTTCTTTGTCTGATAGCAATATTGCCCCTCCTGTACTTGAAAACGTTATTCAATGGCATATTTCCGCACTCGTACAGAGCCAAATCCAATGGTGCAGATGATACACCCCATTCTTTTGAAGAAGTATTCTTCATCGTTGGCAAAACCATTGCGTCAGCTTTTCCATCACTCCTACTGTTCTGAATCTTCCCATAGAAGATGGAAAACAGAGTTTTTCGAGCCTGTTCCTAAGAACGACCCTTCCTCCCCCTCCTCCTATGTCCCTTCTTACCAAGGTCATGGGATCGCTGATAATCATCAGCTCAAGAAATATCTCGAGGATCGAAAGCTTCTTAATGACCGGCAATACGACTTTCGCAGCAATCGTTCCACTGGTGATCTGATGGCATATCTCACCGAAGCGTAGAACAGATCTCTACACTGTTTTGGAGAAAGTAAGCTTATTGTGCTTAATATTTCTAAGGCATTTGATAACGTTTGGCACAAGACTCCCTTACCGGAAATGTGTGCGTTTGGTGTCAATGAACCTCTTGTTCTTTGTATTAGAAATTACTTTGTTGTATCAAGTCTGATCTTCACAAAATAAATGCTGGTGTTCCCCAGGGGTCCGTTTTGTCTCCGACTCTCTTCTTCATTTTTATAAATAATCTCTTGTCTGAAACTTCTAATTCACTTCACTTATTTTGTCGATGATTCTATTCCCAGCTGTTCATACTCGTTCCAAAATTCATGTCCATCTCCTTTGGAAGTGAAATTACAACGGTATCGTATGATGAGCTCATTAGACTCCGATTTTTTTCAGCATTGTTACATCTACATGGGGTATAAGAAATCGTGTGCTGTTTAATGCTTTGAAAACTCAATGCTGTTTTTTATTGTCGACGTTACCCTTATGCCATCATCCCTAAATGGCACTTGCATCGAAGAAGCCGAAAAGTTCTGAGTACTGGGTATTTGTATCAACGACGATCTTTAGGATTTCTATATCGGTACAAGAAATTTTCCACCCCTTCTGATCTGGCTACAATTTATAAAGCGTTTACTATACGAGTATGTGTACGAGGTTCAAAACTCGAGTATAATCCGCATCTTTTGACAGGTGCAGCCCGAAACTTCTCTCCATTTGATGGATAGAATCTAGAGAAGGGCGTTAAAATTGATAGGAAACAGAACTATCATGGAACCATATGAAATTTTAAGCTTTTCTTTTCGCGGACATTGATCATTGTAATATTTTAGACTTTTTCGGAAACTTACCGCGTTATTTATTAGAAATATTTATTTATTTCTTCTTCCCGACGTTTCGAAGAAATTACACTCTTCGTGGTCACGGGATTAGACTGACTGATGTTTAGGCAAACACGGGATAAAAACTGTGTTTAAACCCCCAACCAAAGTACGTCAACTCCTAAGAACACCCAAGGACACGCTACCTTTCCAAAGTCCCGGAGTGTACTCTGTTCCTTGTAGTTGTGGTTCATGTTATATTGGTGAAACAAAAAGAACAATACAAACTCGCTTAAATGAGCACATAAAAGCTATCAAACAAAACTCGGTCACAAAATCTGCAATTTGTGAGCACTTAGCTTACAATGATGATCATTTTATTCGGTTTGATCAAGCCAAATCCATTGCCACAGAAAGATTCTATGTGCCAAGGAAGAAGAGAAGCAATTGAAATAAAAAAAACACAAGAATTTCAACAGAGATTCTAGCTTCAAACTATCCCCAACATGGGATCCTCTTATAAGCAATCTCAAACCGAATAAGACGAGCACCGAAACATCTGATGTTGTGAGCTTTGTATGCACCCAAGCTTATGCAAACACAACTAAACAACAGCCAAATAGTGTTAGAATGTTTCATGTCATTCCTTGTTTTATCGCTTTTGTCACAAGAAATGTTTACTCGATACCGTGCTAACTTCGCTAGGTATACTCACCAGTTCATTTTTAGTCTAATTTTTCGAAGAGAACCAGGACCTAGGGACTTACAACTCTCAACCATTCCTGTGTGCGTGTTGCAAGGAATGGAGTGGACCTACAATTTTTTGGCGAGTCCGAACGGCTAAGATGAGCAGCACTTTTCATGACAAGAGATACTCTTAGAGGATTTGCCAATTTCTCGTAAGAGGCAGTACACTCCTGAAAAAAACTTTTTTGCAGAGGCTGGGACTCGAACTCAAGACCTTCTGCATGACAGTCCAACGCACTAACCATAAAGCCAAGGGGTACTAAACCTTTGAGTGCGTATGAATTATATAAAAAAAAATTAAAAGCTCAAAATTTTAAACGATTTAGTGAAATGCTAAAGTTATTGTAGTAAGTTAAATTGAAGACTTTTCTAATTTTAAACGATTTTAGCATCTTACTATCTCTTCACATTTTACTAAAATTAAAATTACAAACTGACTACTTTAACTTTTACTAGTAAATTACTAAGTCCATATGAAATCTGTCGTATGTCAAATTCTCAAAAATCTTTGCAATTGAAATGCAAATTGAAAACCTAAACATGCAAAATTGAATTACAAGCCGTAGGCGCCCGATTTCACCAGAATTTCAAGTACTATTTCTTTGGGAGAAATATCCATGAGGTTGATGCAGGTAAGACCTTCAACATCCTAAGGGAACACAAAGGATATATCTATGTACAACAATTAATCTTATAAGAGCATTACATGGAATGGTCCAGTCCACAGTAGGAAAAATAATAAAAAAAAAAAACATTTTGAAAAATGTCACAAATAAACGATTAACAAAATAAATTGTAGGTTGTCACTTTGAATTCTGAGGTTCAACATTACAAATCATTAAGTCCTTTCCCCAGATTTAGTTATGTTTGCCCTGTTTTTTTTAGGAACTTTCATTGTTTTGACGTGTTCAGATACACCATTTTAAAAAAAGAGAATTAGTATTTTACTAGTTAATAAAACGAAAAAAAGGATTACAATTTTCGAATAGCTGGAAAATTGTTAGCTAGTAAAATGCTAAGCCCATAACAATAGGTTGCTTATATAGAAAGTATACGGAAAGTTATGCATTGGTAAAAAAATCGAACTCAAAATTTTGATGAAAATTGACATTACGATTATAGAGAACACGAAAAAATATTCTCTCGAAATTCTGCCTATTCGACCACAGTCTAAACAGCTCGGCCGATTTTCTTTAAACTTGGTAGATACTCGTAGCATTTTTAAATTCCCCCCCAAAACGTTTTTTTCTTTTCTTAAGAGCAAAAATAACAGTGCCTGTCGTACGATTTTTTTTCCGAAATGTTATAAAAAATATTTCCTTTTTTTGTTTAAACTGTTCCACAGATTAAAACAAAATCACAAAATTTCATTTAGTTAAAGCTAGGTTATAATTGAAAAAAAAAATTGAAAAATAAGCATTTTTTTGTTTTTAATTTTCTGAGAAACTGTACAACCGATTTTGATCATTGCTTATGCTAAAACTCCCCAAAAGTTAGGATAATATAGTGTATTCAAATTTTCAATTTTTTTTAATTTAAAAAAAAATAATTTTTTTAAACTCAATATTTCGGACAGTCAAAAGTTTCTTAATCCAATCTAGAAGATGTAAGAATACAAATTTTATTTGATCTAAAAATAACGGTACCCGCCATACAAATCCTAAGAAATGGTTTACGAAAATCGTATTTTTTCGAAAACGGCACCTAGATTTATGATCTATAATTCAATAACAAAAAAAAGAAATTAGAATGTTACTAACTGTACCTATCATAGGACCATTTTTTCGAATTTCAAAATTAAAAAAAAAAATATTTTATTTTATATTTTTTTTTTATATTCAATTTTTATTCATACAGTAATAAAAACTTAAATATGGAACTCCAAAATTTTTTCTTAAAAATATTTAAAACAAATTTAAATATAAAACCATATTGTTCTTAAGAAACTGCTACAACGACTTATAATTTTGTTCTTGCATAAATACGTTGTCCATGAACTGAAGGAAGATTTAGCTGATATACAACAACGATGTGACATATCTGAACGTAAGGAGGTTGCATCCGACGCTGTTCTCTTAGGCATACCTCAGCTACCAAATGAAGAAATTAAATCTATATTGAACAACATCTGTAACACTGTGGATTGTGTACCTCCTTCCTTGAAATCAGCTTTCCGACTTCAACGCAAAAATGACAACAACATCCATGACCCTCCCATCATACTTAAATTTCATTCTTCACACGACAGGAATATAGTTTTAAAATCTGTCGCTCTCTTTCACAAAACACACAAGAGACCATTACATCTGGTAGACGCGGGAATAAAGGTGCAAGGGAAAGAAGCACACAATGTCTACTTGCACGCGAGCTTAACATCCAAAAACCGGTTTTTCTTTCAACAAGCAATGCGTCTCAAACACCGTGGTGCTCTAATTAAAGTGTATACACACTCTGGTTCAGTTTATGTCAAAGAGAGTGAAGAAGGGGAGACAATACACATCAACAATGATGCAACACTGAAAACCATATACGCTGCTGCTGCTGCGACAGTCCATCAAGATTAAGAAAACGAAAGAAGAACTCACCAACACTCAACATGATGAACTACATTCTATTGTATGAAATATTATTATTATTACTACTATTATTATTATTATTATTATTTTTAACTTCCCATAGGGAGTTATTGTAATCGGTCCGATTTGTCAAATTGGAATTTTTGACATTTCTCGACGTTTCAAGGTCCCTAGAGGCTATATCAATCATTTTAAGAGAGATGTCTGTGTGTGTGTGTGTACGTACGTTCGTACGTTTGTACGTGCGTACGTTCGTACGTCCGTACGTTCTCGTACCATTTTTCGTCGTCGATATCTCAAGAACGAGTAAAGATATCGACTTCAAATAAATTTCGATTAATAGATAATAACTTCGAAAGAGGCTGAAAGGGCGTTTATTAAAATTCAGTTAGTAGTTTTTTTACTATAACGGTTTAAAAAAAAAGTAAAAATTTTGGTTAGTTTCAAATATCTCACGAAAAAATAATGCTATTGATTTCAAATAAAATTTAATGTACTCATTATAAGGTCATACAGATTTGGTATGAATTTGGAAAAAAATGAACATACCGTTATTTTTTTAAATTAAAAAAACTGAAAAAAAAAATTTCATAACCCAGATATTCTAAGAACGGAAAACAATTTGAAACTCAAAATAATTTTATTTTACGAAAAATAATATGTTTGACAACTGGTGAAAATTTCAAAAAAAAATCAGTTTACATTTTTTTTACAAAAAATAAAAAACTATATAAAATTCTATTGAAAATTGGTAAAAATTGTTTTTCGACTCAAGTTTCTCGAGAACTAGTAGTGATATTGACTTCTAATTTAGTTTATTTTATACATAGTATAATTTTGTACTATTGGTAAAATGTTGACAAATATTGAATTAATAGTTTTTTTTTTTAAATAAAAAAAACTATCAAAAATTCTAGTGAAAACTAGTTAAAATTGTATTTCAAGTCGAATTTCTTGGGAATAAACTCCGACACCGCCTTCTAAAGTATGTTGTTTTATACATCGATACCTTCCCGTAAGAATGTATACTAAGCGACATTTCTAAAATTGTTCAGGAAACGAAAAAAACAAAGAAAGTTCTTTGGCGAAACCCAGGCCAAAACGTGGCCCTTAACATATAGTATATTTCATAGCTGGGCATTAACTCGTTAATCCGTTAATCGTTAATTAACGAAGTTAAGATTTTGATTAACGGATTAACTTTTAAGTTAACTTTTAAAAATGTTAAGGGACACGTTAAATCCGTTAATCCACGTTAAGTCCGTTAATCGTTAATCCAATGCCTACTATTTACCGCGCGGCGCGAAAAACAGGTTCAGACAAGTATGAGACAAGTGCCGTGCGGCGCGTGCCGCGGTGAAACAAAAACAGCTAGGTACGTATTACTATGTGCGCGATAAGTCCAACCAACTTTGTTCAACTTTTTATTCAACTCTTTCGTTGGATAAACGAATTTACAACCTCTTACACTAGTGCAGCAACTTACGTAATTCACGTTGAGCAACTAAAGTTTAACAAAATGCGTTTGGAACCCCGTACACATAATTGACCAACTTTCCCATATGTTGATTAACCCCGCACACCTAGTTGATCAACTCTTAAAACTTATTCCAGTGTTGAATAGCTCCGTACACCTACATAGTTGACCAACTTACTCAAATGTTGAATAACCTCGTACACTAGTTGATAAACTTGTTCGATTTTGACAGAACAAAAATTTTGAACGCACCATGATAAACAAAAAACTCAAACGTCAAACCTGAAATAATTTTGACTTCAGTTCGGTACATACCTACATTTATTGTCGACGCACGCCTTCACTTTAAAATATTCTTAAATTTGTTCCGTATGAGTATGATTTCCTCTAAGAAAAAAAAGTGGCTGCCGCATTAATAATATTAGAAAATGAACGACAAAGGAAAAAAAAAAACAGCCAAGACGATACTGGACAAATGATTTTTTCTTGAGTCGCGAAGAAAATTGTTTTTTCAATGAAATATATGAGAAATTAAAATCGATTGATCCCACCGCGCCAGTGAATTCGAATTCAAAGTTTAGGCAATTGCATTTTCGAGGAAATTTGAGACCAAGCCAATTCCCTGGCATCTCGATTTTTATAAGAGGGGCTCTGGCGCAATTCGTTGAGCAACGGCCAACAACTAGATCCAACCCGTTGGTTGGTTGAACAGAATTGAAGGCACCCTACATTAGAGTTGAAACTTGTGCGTTGATCGCCTAGTGGACGACCGGCATTACTTAGCGCCGCCGGTGCTCAGAGTAAAAAAATATAAAAAATGCAATTTTTATCACATGTTAACGGATTAACGATTAACGTTAACTTGCGTTAATTCTTCCGAAATTTAACGCTTTAACGTTGAATGAATGAATGAAAAATTGGGGTATAAAAACACTGCGACCTAAAGATCTATTGTGTCCCCCATCTAGAACTGGATGAGGTTGGCTCATTACTACAGTTCTTCCTCCAAATCTGCTCCTCTGAGGAATCGAAGTATTTGGAGTATTTTAAGGGATGATAATTCACTCTCCTTTATGTGGTGCTTGCCCAGATACCTGTGCCTTTGATGCACGAGTGCATCACATTTCCCCAGTATGTGGTCGGGTGTCTCTTCGTGAGTGTTGCAGAATCTGCAGGTCGCGTTGCTCACTAAGCCAAGGATGTTGAGGTGTCTTCTCAACCTACAGTGGCCTGTGAGAAGCCCCGTGATTTTCCTGAGGTTGTTCCTACTTAAGCTAATGCAGTTTAGAAAACGCTCTCGGTTGTAGTCCCCGAGTAATAGTTTTGCCTGTCTTAGCTTAGGGAGTTCTTTCCAGATCTTTGATCTTTTTGTCTCCTCTTCTGTTTTGATTTTGTTTTTGATCACGTTTTCTCCTATTCCGCAGTAGGGCTCTGGGCCTGTAAGGGGTGTCGATGCACCTATTTTTGCTAAGGAGTCTGCCACTTCATTGCCCTGGACACCAACGTGGCCTGGTACCCAATGAAGCGTGACAGTGTTATTCATGCCCAGTTTATTAAGCTTAATCACGCATTCCCAAACAAGTTTGGAGCTTATGGTGTAGGAGCTTAGTGCTTTTAGTGCAGCCTGACTGTCTGACATGATGGCAATGTTTTGGTTTTTATATTTTCTATCGAGGTTTCTTCCAGCACATACGCCTATGGCATTTACTTCTGCCTGGAATATGCTAGTGGACTGTCCCATCGGTAAGGAGAGTTTAGTTCTAGGCCCAAAAACTCCAGCACCAGTCCCTTCAGCCGTCCTCGATCCATCTGTGTACCATTTGATGGTATTTTCTTTAAGACTATAGTTTATTGTTTCGCCTATCCAGTCTTTTTTGCAACTTAACTCCGTTTTGAAATGTTTTTCGAAGTTATATCTTTTGATCATACCATCTCTTGGGATGTCAATGAGGTTTGTTACTGAGGACCGGATTATCGAATCTTTTTCCCTGTTTCCAATAATCTTACCCATCCCAGTACCCTCCTTGGCAAATCTCATTATGGCTCCCTTAGCAGCATTTTCAATGACCACGTGTAGTGGCGTCAGATGAAGGATGGTTTCCATCGCTGCTGTAGGGCATGTTCTCATTGCTCCTGTTATGCATATACATGCAAGCCTTTGCAATTTGTCTAGTGATTTCCTAGTTGTGTTTAGTTCGGTTCTTTTATGCCATGCAATTGCCCCATAGGTAATGATGGGTCTTACCATCATGGTGTACATCCATCTTATGATGTTTGGTTTGCAGCCCCATGATTTACCTGCAAGTCTCTTGCATATCATGAGGGCCTTTGTGGCTTTCCCGACAGTTATTTCGACATGCTTGTTCCAGAGGAGTTTGCTATCTAGTGTAACTCCTAAATATTTGACCTCCCTCTGGGTGTCGATTACATCTCCCGCCAACCGAATGGGTTTCATGCGAGGTAAAAGTCTTTTACTGGTAAATGGTACTATCGTTGTTTTGGTAGGGTTGATGTTAAGTCCTACAGATATACACCATTTCTTGGTTATAGACAGTCCTCTCTGGACTATATCACAGAGAGTTTCTTCGTATTTCCCCAGTGCCGTTATAACGATGTCATCAGCAAAGCCAATACATCGAATCCCTTGGGAGGTTAGACTTTCTAGTAATTCATCAACTACAAGACTCCACAGCAAGGGTGATAATACCCCTCCCTGCGGACAGCCTCTTGTTGTGATGACTTTCTGGACGTTTAGTCCTGCGTATGCTTCCGCCGTTCTTGTACTAAGCATTTTACTTATCCATCTGACTATAGTGCTAGGAACACTCTTCCTTTCTAGAGCCGAATGAACTGCTTCGTGAGAGGTGTTGTCGAAGGCCCCCTCAATATCAAGGAAGGCGCATAATGCCGTTTCTTTAATATCTAAAGCTCTCTGTATTATATTCGTTAGTTCATACAGAGCGGTTTCTGTGGATCTACCCGCTCTGTAAGCATGCTGACGGTGATTTAGGGGCATGTTTACTAATACTTCCGATCTAATGAAGTTATCAATTACCTTTTCCAAAGTTTTCAGTAAGAAGAATGTTAGGCTTATTGGCCTGAATGACTTTGGATGTGTGGTATCTTTTTTCCCCACTTTGGGGATGAAAATTACCTTTGCTCTTCTCCATAGACTTGGTATGTACCCAAGTGCAATACTACTTCGAAGCAGTCTAATAAGATAGGGCATCAGTTCCTCTTTACCTTTCTGCAGGAGCGCAGGAAAGATGCCATCTACGCCCGGTGATTTGAAAGGTTGAAAGGTACTTAACGCCCATTCAATCCTATTGCCTGAACAGATAGTCGCAGCTATCTTCCAGTCTTCCCGGTTAGGCCTTAGAGGTATTCTCTCTATCATATTTCCTACTATTGGTAAGCTGCCTGGAAAATGAGTATTTAGCAGTAGGGTTGACCTTTGCTCCTCGTTTTCAGTGAAGCTACCATCGGCGTAACGAAGTGCCAAAGAGGTTAATGTGTTATCTTTGGCTAGAGCCTTGTGTAATCTTGCTGCTGCAGGTGTCGACGAAATGCCCTCACAGAAATTTGCAAAACTATTTCTCTTAGCTCTCCTTATTTCCCCATTATATTTGGTCAATTCTGCAGAGTAGTTATGCCACTCTCCAGTACTCTTTGCTTTATTGAAGAGCTTTCTTACCTTGGATCTTAGTTTTGACAGATTGTTGTTCCACCATGGAGCATCTTTCTGCCTTTTAATGGGTTTAAGGGGACAACTGAGTTCATAGGCCTCATTTATGGCCCCGCTAAACTCATTAACTAAGTGTTCTAACTCAAGGTTACTATTAGTCGTTTCTTGTGGACCTATTCGTTCAAGACTAGTCTTTAGGACGCTTTTGTACAGGTTCCAGTTTGTTTTCTTAGGATTCCTGCCAGAGGTGTTCTCTGTCAACAGGTTTTCTAAAGTAAACACTATAATTCTATGATCAGACATAGAAGGTTCGTTGGAGACTCTCCAGTCTCTAACTAATCGACTTAAGTTCGGGGTTCCAAACGTTAAGTCCAGAACTTCCTTCCTTACTCTAGTTACAAATGTAGGTGTGTTCCCTACGTTAAATATATCTAGATTTTTCTCGATAATAAAGTCTAAAAGGTACTCACCCCTTTGATTTGTATCGGTACTACCCCACGTTGTATGGTGGGCGTTTGCGTCACATCCAACCATAAGTGGTAGTCCTTTGCTGATGCAGTAGTCCACGAGCTTCTTGACTTCGACTGGTGGTATGTTGGCCTCGTCACCGGCGAAGTAGGCTGATGCTACAACCATCGTGCGGAGGTTGCCCTCGATGTCTATTTGGGCTTGTATTGGTACCAAGTCCCGCGTCATAAATTCTGAAAGACATATAAAATTTATGTTATTTCTTATCTTTATGCATGCTCTGGGCGAGTCAATCCTCGTATCCCATATTAACTTAGAGTCCTTACATGTTAGGCCCCTAACTTGGCCCCCGTAAATCCAGGGTTCTTGGATCAGAACTAGCCCTAGGTTGTCCGCTATGAATTTTCTGGCTATGACAGCTGATGCTGCCTTAGCGTGGTGGATATTCACCTGAGCTAGCCTGGTTCTGATCCCGCGTCCAGACATTGTTTTATTGGCTAGGGGCAAATGCCCCTTCATCTGCAAGCAGATCATCCTCCTCGTCCATGGGAAGCGACTCGTTCAAATCGAATGGGCTAGGAGAGAGGTCAATGCCCTCCATCTCTTCGCTCATCCGACTTGCTTCGTTTGTTGCCAGTGATTCTACCTGGCTTTGGATGACTGCTACGGTGTCGGTGTGGGTTAGTTCGGTGGTCTGGGAGGGTTTTGGAGTATAGGAGGTTGAATGGGTTTGTGAAGGTTGGGAGGATTGGACGGGTTTGGAGGATTGGACGGGTGGGGAGGATTGGACGGGTTGGGAAGTTTGGGTGGGTTGGGAGGTTTGGGAGGGTAGGTTTGTGGTTGTGGTGGAAGCTAATAAGGGGGGAAGGGGGGTGTTGGTAAGCAAGCTGGATTGGGGTTGGGTTGTGGTTGTGGTGGGAGCTGATGAGGGGGGGAGGGGGGTGTTGGTAGGCAAACTGGATTGGGGTTGGGTTGTGGTTGTTGATGTGGTGGGAGTTATTGAGGGAGGGAGGGGGGTGTTGGCAGGCAAACTGGATACGGCCGTGGTAGGGATGGTGTTGGCTCCTCTACCTGCTAATTCCATACAGCTCGTCTTACTGTTTTTACGTAGGCCAGTAACGGGGATCTTCCCGAATTTGTAATGCAGTTGATGTCCTGCATTACTTATGGCCTTCGCTGACTGACCGTCAATGCTTATTACCAGGAGCTGTCCTTTGCCTTCGACCTTGCTCGACAGGATCTTCCATGCATTGACAATCATTCCCTCATTCTGGGCCTGGATGAGCGCGAGCGATTTTTTGTCGTCTTGCCCGGTGCTTCTTGGCAGAAACAGCGTGATGTTGTGCATTTTGGGGATGTCATCGCCCATACATGCCATCAATTCGCTGCCCTTCCAAGTACTCAGCTTGGAGGCTTTTTCCTTGAGCCAATCTGCCGTCTCTTGCCCAGCGCAGTCGACTAACAACAGTCCCGCCCTGAAGTGCACGCCATTAAATTTAAGTTTATGCGTCCAACCAAGGGAGACTTCCTCAATAATTGCATCCTCCAATACCGACAATTCGTCAGCATTGAGGGAGACCTGAGGGTACTCCCTTGGCAGAACCGCAATCCTCAATGTACTGGCCGCGCTCGCGTACGAGAGCTGTTGTACGTCGGCTCCGATTTTAGCGGTGCTTGTTCCCGCTGTGGTTGCTGGCGACGTTCTGGCTTTTTTGACGTCTTGCCTTAGGGGAGGAGTTATAAGGTGGCTCTTCCTCTTACCCTGTTCTTGGCGTTGTGCAGGTTCCTTATTTGCATCCGCCTTTCTCTCGTCTACTTTCTTCCGGGCATCCTGCGGGGACATGCCCTCGGCGAGGAACCGGAGGTACCATCTTGCACCTGCACCGCTGAGTCCTTTCCTATTTGGGTCGTCCCGGCCACCTGGCTCGCCCATTTTCGGAAGTGGGCCGTTCTTTTTTCTGGTTCGGCTGCTTTCTTTTTCTGGGTGCATCATTTTCGTAGACTCAGAGACAGCTTTTGATGGTGTCATTTTCCCATCACTGATTGCTTTGACAGCATCCTTCACCGGCTTGGGAGGTATTCTCCTCATGCTAGCTTCAGATGTGCCAGGAGTATCATCTGTAACTCGCCTGGGTGGCATTTTCCCCTGACTCGTTGTAGACGATTCTCCTTTAGCTGCCCGATTTTGCACTTGCCCATGAGGCTTTCTCTTGAAGAAGTGACTGATGTTCGGTCTCGAATCGTCACCACGGAGGTTAGACTCCATGCGATCCGCATACTCATTCGCGGTGACATCCCGCGGAATGTTGAATTTAGTGTGGTTTGAGTTGTTTTTTTGTTTTTTGTTTTTTGGCATATTGTTCCCACGAGTAGCTAGAGAAGGGTAGGTCCGCCATATCAGAGCTCCGCATGATATGGTAAGGTCATGGTTACTCTTCGATTCGACCTGGTGTCGAAGAGGTACCGTTAGAATACAGCCGGTATACCCCCTGGCTGCAAACCATCCAATAGGCACGGTTCACGTAACACCCTGGATTAGGGGGGGCAGTTCTTAGTTCGTAACTCCTCAAAATCACTACCGGATTGGGACTTCCCAAACCTGTAGGTCAGATGAATCTTTGAAACTTAAGCCTCCGCACCGCGGCAAGGTGACTACCACGCGAAGGACGCTTTAACGTTTAACGAAGCTAACTTTTTTAGTAGCGGATTAACGATTAACGAAGTTAACTTTTTGATTAACGGTGCCCAGCTATGGTATATTTCCTCATCAAAAAGTCATTTTCGAAAAAAGTGTCGCTTAGTACATTCTTACGGGAAGGTATCGACATAATACAATTATTAACATTTGGTTAAATTTTGACAAGTATCGAATTGACAGTTTTAACAAAAATATAAAAAAAATCTACTAAAAAGTGGTAATATTTGTTTTTCGACTAGAATATCTTGAGAACGAGCAATGATATTGACTTTTCAATTATTTAATTTTATACGTAATACAATTTCTAACAAATGGTTTATATTTGACATATATCTAGTTTTAGAGCGGATATATTTTGTAATTACACTTCCATCAATAACCAATCCATATCTTTTATATTTGAATATCTAGTTTTTAATTTTTTTTTTTCAATTAAAATGTTTGGAACCGAAATAATAAAGTAAGTTCTATAATATAATATCAAAAAACACGGAATTCTATATTTCAGTATATAATATGTATTATGTACCCACCAACCTTCGTAATTATTACAAGTTTTCAAGACCACAAATGGGAAGTTATCAGTGTGGGTCGCACCCAGCCTCTTTTTTTCTCTTGCTTTTTCTCTTCATATGATCTCTTTTATTTCTAATTCCCACCAACGTTTACTTCTCTTCACTATCATATTCAAACCTTGTTGTAAAAGTTGTTGCTTTGATTCCGTTTATATTGTGTGTATGTTACTCCGATCTCGCCAATTAATCACTCGTTTCAGAGTTGAGTGAGTGCATTGTGAGTTCCATTGGATACACCAGTAATGTTATACCGCGAACTATGCTAAAAATTTTATGCCATCGACGACGTGAGGGTTTTAAAATAGCTCATATCAATGCTCAGAGTTTATTGATGAAGATTGATGAATTTAGGTACCTCTTTGAAGATTCGGAAATCGACGCGATTTGTGTTTCCGAAACCTGGTTCTCTGCATCTGTGAAGGATGCAACATACTCTCTTAATGGCTATAATGTTTTTCGTTCAGATAGGTGCAACCGTGGAGGAGGTGTTGCTATTTATGTTAAAGAGAATCTTATATGTAAGAAAAGATATTTCTCGTCACCGGGTTCTTCTTGCGAGTACTTGTTTCTGGAGGTTAAAGGCAGTGAAAATAATCTTCTCTTAGGAACAATCTATATAGGCCTAATAGATATATTGATTTGGAGCAAATTTATCGATTTATAGAAGAAATTACGGTCAGCTCTTCAAACATAATTATATGCGGTGACTTTAACTCTGACCTTTTAACTGATAAAAGATTAAGTGAAAACATGAGTTCCTTCGATCTGCACCCAGTCAATATTTCCCGACCAACCCATTTTACCCAAACTTCTTCTACACTATTAGATCATTACTATGTAAGTGAAATAGACCGGATACTTTTGTACGATCAACTCGAAGCTCCAGTTTTCTCCAGACATGATCTTATTTTCCTGACATATGATTTTAATACGAGTAACAGCCTAGGCAATTTTAGAGTTCAGTTCAGAGATTTTAAAAACATAAACAGAATATCCCTTGAAAATGATATAAACGCGATAGCATGGAATGACATCTTCTTAATGCCTTCACCAGATGACCAAGTCGATTTTTTAAACGAAAATCTTAATTTTTTATTCAATCAACACGTTCCATTAAAAACACAAACTAGGACTCGAGAAAATAAACAATGGTTTACAAATAGGATCACTGATCTAATAAAACAGCGTGACCTAGCGTATCGACGCTGGAAACGGTTCCGTGTTTATGAACTTCATGAATCGTATAAAACATTACGGAATAAAGTTGTTCAAGAGGTAAAACGTGCAAAATTCAAGTTCTTCTCCAACCGTCTAGATGTGAAATCTGATGGTCGAAAGTTATGGAACAACCTCCGCAAACTAGGAATTGGGAAACAAAGGCCAAATCTTCGAGTCGATGTGAATAAAAATGAGCTCAACCGCAAATTTACGTCTATACCTCTTTTACCACCAAGAGCGCACGTATCTCTCAATAGCCTACCTTCACCATCAACAGGAACATTGTTCAGTTTCGCCTGTGTGAACACCATAGATGTAGTAGAAAGTTGCATTAGTATAAAATCCAATGCCATTGGAGTTGATGATTTAAATCCCATCTTCATCAAAGCTATTCTTCCATTGCTTCTTCCCTACTTTACTCATGTTATTAACTCTATCCTTACCACTGGGATCTTCCCACACCAATGGAAAATTGCTAAAATAATCCCAATCCCCAAAAACTCACTCTGTGATGATTTCAGACCGATTTCAATACTTCCTTTTCTATCAAAAGTCTGTGAACGCCTTATGCAAAAACAATTGAACAACTTTATCACCAGCAACAACCTCTTAGTCGATTTTCAATCAGGTTTTCGTTCACACCATAGCTGTATAACTGCACTAATTAAAATAATCGAAGATATAAGAGCGGACCTCGATATAAATAACGTAACTTTCTTAGTTTTACTAGATTTTTCAAAAGCCTTCGACTTGGTGGATCACACTGTTCTTTTGAATAAACTGCGTCAAAGCTTCAACATATCTCCGGAAGCTACTAAACTACTTTCCTCTTTTCTGAGTGATAGAAAACAAGCCGTTTTCTTAAATGAAGATTTCTCAGATTTTCTTCCGGTGCAACAAGGAGTTCCCCAAGAATCAATTTTGTCCCCACTTTTATTTTCTATGTATATCAATGAAATCGGGCTCATTATCAATCAAGCATCAAAACACTTTTATGCCGATGACATACAAATTTACAAAAGCTGTCCTTTGGGTCTGATTGATGACTGTGCTTTCACCTTGAATCAGGAACTGGAAAAGATATCTAACTGGGCATCTTGCAATGGTCTGATTCTCAACCCAATAAAATGCAAATGCATGGTTATCTCGAGAAAAGAACTAGACCTGTCATACTTTCCATCCATAAAACTAAACAATAACGCCTTAGAATTTGTAAACACCTACAAAAATCTAGGTGTAATCTTCAATAGAACATTGACCTGGAATGATCACATTAATTCACTGGTAGGAAAAACTTATGGAACACTCAGAGCGTTATGGACCGCCCAGGAATTCACTCCACTTCGAACTAGAGCAATGTTGGCAAGAACCCTGGTGATACCTGTCCTTACATATGGATGTGAAATATTTTACAATTGCGACGCCATCAGTAAAAATAAACTAAAAGTTGCCTTTAATAGTACCATTCGATACATCTTTGGGTTAAGAAGGTATGATCATGTTTCACATTTGCAGGAGAGCCTCTTTAATATGTCGTTTGATGCCTTCATGAGATTTCGAACATTGATACTATATTTTAAAATCTTAAAGACACGTCAACCAACATATCTCCACGAAAAACTTAGACTGTCGGTATCAAACAGATCAATATCGGTAATTCTGCCACGCTTTTCGTGTCTGACCTCGGAAAGGCAATTTTTCATTGCTGCATGTCGCCTCTGGAATTCACTCCCCACCCATCTGCGAGATATTGATGACCTACACATATTTCAAAATAAACTTAAAATATTCTTCTCAAATCAAAGCAACTAACTTAACTTATCCCCTCTTTTTAACTCAAGCTAAGCATTTCGTTCCCCTTTCTTATTTTACTTCTATCTATCCACCTTTTAAATTATTATAATACTTTTCAAAGATCAAATAGCATAAATATTCTAATAAATTATCGGTTTTATTTTAGGTAGGTACACATTTCTTCTTCTTGTCTTTATTACTCTTCTACTATTCTATCTACATTATTCTAATAAATTGAAATTGTAACTCCAAATGTAAATTCATAGACTTTCACTAGATTATAAGATATCTATTATCTTACTGTGTAAGTTATATAAATAAATAAACAAACTTAAACTTGTTTGCTTAAAAAACCACATGGCATTCTGTTCTTATCTCTTAATACTATAAAAGTTAAAAAACTTAATTTTATGCTTATGCACAGTTTTCATTTATTTTTAAAATTATTAGTCTTTTACATAAGAGCAAGTATGTGCGACCCAGTGGTGCATTTTATTTTTTGATGTGTTGTGTTGGTCTGAAATTTCAGCAGAAAAATATTGAGATTTCAAGTAAGTGTAGCATGATTTCATTCAGATTTATTTGTAATCCGGAGTTTTCATTGAGATTTTGTTAAGATCTCCAGAAATCTTGTTGCATTAATTTGAAATATTAAAAGTTATCAGTCGAAATCTCGTTTTTTGTTTTGGTATAAGCAAATGTTAAAAATTTCAGAAAAGTTCTTTAAACATCGTTACCTGAAATGTTTATTTAGTATTCCTTCTTTTGAGTTCCTTAGCTGTCAAATTAAGGGTTGTTCAATGTAAATGTTCGAATGTTACGTTGCGAAATCACATTAGTAATTAGAAGAGTTGTTTAGTGTGTTTAAAATTATTATGAAAAAGTTAGATCAAGCCTCTCAAATAAAAGACTTCGTTAAGTAGACCCGGTCTTATTCCACAAACGAACAGTAGTTAAAAATTTGCGCTAATGGTTTTTTCAAAAGTTATGAAAATAACAATAATCCTAAATTTATTTAACCGGAGTGTTTGTACGTGAGGCGTTAAGTAAGTTTGGTATAGCAAAAACGACTGGTTGCAGTTTTGCATTTAATTGCAATGCTTTATGTTGGGCTCTCTAACTAGATACTAGGCTTGAGGTTAGACTAAAAGCAGTTTATATTAACTGTTTTTAGATAAGTCTGAATGCAATTGTATAGTTTTAACAATTTTTATGGCAATAAAATGGAAAAGTTTTTCGCACGCTTAATTTGTTTTTATTTTTTTTAATCTAAATCTCATATAGGCAGTATAATTAACCGACAGGTATTTTGGGCCTAATTGAAGGTGTTTCTATTTTCTAGGAATCGTTTTGGATTTATCGAAATGACATTACGCTAATCAATGACGGCGCCTCAAGGTTTTGAATTTGATTTTTTTATACCTTAAGGATATCTAAGGCCAATTAAGGAAACATACTTATACTCTTGTGCTTATGAATCTTAAAGTTACCTAGGGTTTATTGTGTTGTTTTCTTCGCAAGTAGACTTATTAGGTGGTCGAAAGTACCTATTAGGTATACTTAAATCAAATTAGACTCAAGGAGTTTTGTCGATTTCGTGATGTAGGATTATTGATTTTTAATAACTATATAAAGCACCCATTATTGTTAAATACTGAACCGAAAAAAAACACAAATAGACACATAAGCCTGTTTAAAATCATACTTTAATGAACCTATCTCAGAATGAACAGCGTAGGCTATAATTGACTTTAATTTTGTAATTGAATTTTACGGGCATTTTAATTCAAAAAATTGGTATGCAAAGATCTTAAGGTAGAAAAGCCAACTACACTATTTGAGTTCATATTTCCAACCGAGTTCGAACATACAATTTGAAAATCAAAGGGCAACGTAGTGCCCAGCCAAGCTCTGGCATTACATCCTTTTTACAGGAACAAACTCAGGCGATTTTTGACCCCTCCATATCTTCAGTCAGAAACTTAAAATTCCAAATATTTGCTAAGCTAGTCAGGCATTGGCGATGTCGGAACTCGGGATCCCGAAAAATCTGATCAAGCTATGCCACATGACGTTACAAAATACGCGATGCAACGTGCAAATGGGTAACAGCTCATCCGAGCTATTCCAGACATATACAGGCTTCAGACAAGGAGATGCGCTATCATGTGATTTCTTCAACTTAGTCCTAGAGCAGATAGTGCGCAAGGGTGGTATTAACCTGGAAGGCACTATCTTCAACAGGTCTTCCCAACTGCTTGGCTATGCGAACATTGATATCATTGGCCGCTCCAAGCGAGCTGTGCTAGAAGCGTTCACAGCTATTGATGAACAGGCGAAACGCATTGTTCTTGATGTTAATGCGGACAAAACAAAGTATATGCTATCAACAAACAAAGCCTCATCTGTGCATCGCCTAGGACAAAACGTCACTGTTGGTAGCAGTAATTTCGAGGTAGTCAAGGAGTTCAACTACCTCGGAACAAACATCAATCCCACGAACGACATCTTATTGGAAATACGACGAAGAATTACCCAACAAACCGCCAAACAAATGGGTTCAAAACTCCTTTCTCGAAAGACAAATTGCACGCTATACAAAACGCTAACTTTACCAGTTCTACTCTACGGCGGCGCGGCGCGCGCCGAGTGCTGGACGATAAGTAAAAAAGGGATATTTCGAAAGGAATTTTCTTCGGCGGATATTTGGTCCTATATGCGAAGAGGGCGAATGGAGGAGAAGATTCAATCGTGATTTATACGATCTGTACAAAGATGTGGATGTAGTTCAAAAAGCCAAAACACGTTGACTACATTGGCTCGGTCACATCGAGCGAATGGACAACAACGCTCCAAACAAGAAAATTCTTGAATCCTAGCCCCCAGTTTCGAGACGACGAGGAAGACCAAACCTCCGCTAAAGGGACCAGGGGGTTACGACGACTGGAGGGAGCTCGCGAGGGATCGCAACCGATGGAAGACCGCAATATCTCAGACAGAGACCTTCCATGGATCGGGAGCCGGTTAAGTAAGTAAGTAAGTAATCATTAAATAATAAAATTCTCTATTACATTGTAGCTGTTTCAATATTATTCTACTTTAAATATTCGGTATTAAACCTTCATGAAGTAAGAATCTGGCGTAGTTTTAGATCTCAGTACTTTTCACGGCTGACTTGTTACACAAAGATTTTTGTATAGAACATTAATTTATATTTTTAGTCTAATCTCACTCCTTTTTGCAAACATTTTAGTATTTTGCCATGTCAAAATCTCGAAAGATACGGAAAGATAGAAGGGTGGACTCTACCTACTAAAATCAACTTAGTATATAGCTTCCTATTTCTTTTGGTATATTTTCTATTTGTTATTGGTTGTTTTGATTTGCGCTTCAATTGTTTCTTCTTGTCCTGGCAAGATACCTGTAATACTAACATAACTACCTTAATTATAAATACTAGTACCTACATCCGCTCAAAGTCATAAAAAAGAAATAATAGTTGAGGATGCAATGATGTTTTTGTAAATAAAAAGACACTTCAAATGAAAAATCTTAGATTTTCTATTTTTCGCTTTGGATGTACATTAAGCTATACCGCTCTAACAAATTTCATCATTGTACTGCAATCGGAAGTGCTCCATATAAATTAAACATTTTCTCAGAAAGTGGGTGGATACCAGGCCTCCTGAATGGAAAACCTCAATTTTTTTCCTCTGCTTGCATGACAAGACCTACGGTTGTGCAAAATTACAAATTCTACGATGTCGGGAAGTGCTCCATAATTTTGATGATCTGTCAGTCAGTCAATCAGTTACGGTTTTTGTGATTTTTGAGGCCTTATATCTCAGGAACCGCTTATGCTAGAAAATTGAAATTTGGTGAGGTGCCTGTGTCTGACTAGTTTAGCAAATAGTCGGAATTTTAAGTTTCTGACTGAAGATATGGAGGGGTCAAAAATCGCCTGAGTTTGTTCCTGTAAAAAAGGTGTAGTGTCAGAACTTGGCTGGGCACTGCCGCGTCCTTTGATAATGCGATGAGCATCACGAGAGACATGCAATTGATAGCAATCGACAATTACTCGTCAAGCCGACAGAAACTCATCTGCATCAATACGATGGGATTTCATTTAAAAGTAGAGAAAACACAAGAATTTAGATACAAAAGAGCTGAGCTACGAACTTTGTATCAAAAAATTATATACGTTGATTGATGAACGTCGCATGGCGGTCAAGCTTGTATATATAATACAAAAAAAAATTTATATATAGATAAATAAGATGAGATAAGATTTTATTTCACAAGCATTACATTTTCCGTCTGTCTGATTGACTTTAAAACTTAACGTTAATTCTTTATGTACCAGCTTGATTTCGATTGATTATTATAAAATGGATCTGGCTTCAGATACCGCTTAAAATACTCTATATTTACTTATTTCCTGCTGTGCGATAGAAATTCTGGAAAAGCAGTTCCTCCACGCCTTACTGATTGCAGTTTTGTATTTTAAACAATGTATTTGAAGTTGGTGTTCCATATTCAAACTTTTTGTAATGTAGTCCCCAGGGAACTTATTCTCCCTAACTATATCAATTGTTTCGTTGTTGAAGTTCCACTTTTCATTTCGGCTGTTTCTACTTTCTAGCACAAACTTCTTTGAAGATCATTATCTTCGACTTTCAAGATTATCATTGATAGTCCAGAGACTGGTGTAATCTTGTAAATGATTGATCATAAGCTGTATGGTTTCTGGCACAACGTCACCCGCCAACATAACAACCTTGATTAGTGCACCCGCATACTTCAAGGCTCCTATCAAATAATCTACGAGATCCTCAATGAAGAGTGGATGGGACTTAAGGCATATCCTTCTCTTAACACAGAAAAAGTCTTAAGCCACTCTGACTGTTCATTTCACAGTACTGACACAGTGTTTGCATAAATACTTTCAATCAATCTTTAAAATCTCCACGCCATTCCCATATCGAATGATGAATGAAATTCTACAAAAAAAGCATATAGCTTCCTACCTTTTGCAATTATTGTTATTGCAAAGTTGGTTAGTATAATCCGATCTGAAACCAGCTTGGAACTCCTTAAAAATGTTGTTGGCTCGAACCGAATGATTTAGCCGCCCCTGTAGAATATTGGTAAAATATATATATATATGATGCTTTAAGAATAGAGATTCCACAGTAGTCTTGTGAATCCGGTGTAATACCTTTTTTATGGATGGGAAAAATCCCGGGTTCTTTAAACCGCTGCAAAACATTAACAGCCTTATTTACTAACTCGTTTTAGCGCCGGAGTAAAGTTACTTCGAATTTACAACGACTCTAATCCTGAAAAGCTTATTTATTAAGAAAATACGCCAGGAATAGAGGCGGAATAAGCTAATACTGGTCCATAGTAGGTTTAAAGCCGTTTTAGTATCTACATGTCATTTTGACATGACATCTGATCTGACATTTATAAACAGAAATGTAAATCATTAGTTTTTCTTTACAAGTCAAAATGGATAATTATTTTTCATTTGTAAATGATTTAAATTCTTTAAACACTCTAACTGGTAGAAGTAGGAGACCAAAGCAGTACAAAACTCGTTTCAATCCAATGACACTGAGGGATGCAGATTTTCGCTCGAAGTATCGATTTTCGAAAGAAAATATGAAAAAATTAATAGCTATAGCTCGGCCTTTCCTAAGTGATAGTAAAAAAGGAGGGCAAATCCCAATCGATTTGCAAGTGATGGCAGCTATAAGGTATTGGGGTCGAAATGAGGTGGGTACATTCATTTAAAGGATTTGAACTTTATTCAATCCAATCTTAAATTTATCCAATTTTCAAGATTCAAGACGATGGAGCGGATATCCATGGATTTAGCCAACCCACTCTTTGTCAGATATGCAAACGAGTGGCAATAGCGTTTGCGTCTAAAAGGGCTGATTATGTTAAAATGCCAATAACCGTATCTGCTCAGATACGAGACGTAAACATGTTTTTTGGTATTCGTGGATTTCCACAAGTCATCGGTGCAATTGATTGCACACACATTCGAATCCCAAAAATCGGTGGGCCCTCAGGACAGTTTAATGTAAACAGAAAGGGATACTTCTCCTTAAACACTCAAGTTGTTTGCAACGCAAGTTTAAAAATTACCGATATTGTTTGTCGTTGGAGAGGTAGCACGCATGACTCTCGCATTTTTAGGGAAATAAAACAACGGTTTGAAAGTGGTGAATTCAAAGGTCGTCTGCTTGGCGATAGCGGATACCCTTGCAGCAATATTTTGTTCACGCCTCTTTTGAATCCACGGACTGAAGCCGATACTCGATATAATGTTGCGCACATAGCAACTCGGAGCACGGTAGAAAGGTGCTTTGGAGTTTGGAAGCAGAGATTCCGAATTTTATTAACAGGTATGAGGTGTTCACTAGAAAATGCCAAAACGACTATAATTGCATTGGCAGTTTTGCACAACTTAGCCATTGATTTTAAGGACGAACTTCCATCTGCAGGTAGGTACACTGAAAATAAATTCCTAGGTAATATTGACAAAAACGTTTTGTTGACCTTTAACAAAACAATTTTATCGTTTTGATAAAATTTTTGTCAATACGAAAGAATGATTTTGTTGATTTCACAAAATTTTTATAATCCAGCCTGATTTTTTATCAGTTTAACAAAATATGCACTACAAATAATATTGTCAGTTTAACAAACCAAGTTTTGTTAATATAACAAAATAAAATAGAGATTTTTGTCACATCGACAAACTTTTTTGTGATGTTAACAAAATCTTTGTTGTATCTACAAAAAATCTGTTTTGTAAATGTTTGTCAATATCACAAAGTTTTTGTTAATTTTTTTTTGTCAATTTAACAAAAAATGAAAACATTTTTGTTAAAATGACACATATTTTGTTTTGGGGTTGAAGTATTTTGTAATATTGATAAAATAATATTATCAGATAGATAAAACTATTTTGTAAGGATACCAAAAAATTTCTTTTGTGTATGATATAGTTCACACTTGGTTTTTGTTAAAAAATCGATGTAAGATTAACTAAACTTAACAAAAATTGCGTATTGTCCATACGCCCTCACAGATGGTTGCATGTGAGATCGTAGGGACGAAACGCCAATTTTTGTGGACTTAAATCCCAAAAAAAAAATATTTTGACAAAATTAATTTTGGTTTTTGTGGATTTAACAAAAGAAATTTGTAAAATTGACAAAATATTTTGTTGAATTGACAAAATATTTTGTTAATTTAACAAAATATAACAAGAATTTTTTGTTAATTTAACAAAATATTTTGTTAATGTAACAAAACAATTTTGTTAATTTAACAAAACAATTTTGTTAATTTAACAAAAAAAATAGCACTAACAAAAAAATTGTTAATACAACAAAAATATTGTTAATGTGACAAATTAATTTTATAAATTCTACGAAATTTTGTCATATTGACAAATTTTTTTTGTTATTTCAACAAATTTATCTGTTAGCATAACAAAATAATTTTGTGGATACAACAAAATATTTTTTGTTACCTCAACAAAATTATATAATCTTTGTCAATTTGATAAAACTTTTTGTTGGACGTATATTGACAAAATTTTTGTCAAATCAACTTAGATTTTTATCATATATACCTAGATTTTATTTTCAGTGTACTAGTCAATAAATTAAATAAAGTTTAAGAAATAGTTTATTCCCTTTTCTAAAGCTGATTGCGATTTTATTCCCCAAGAGGAAAACCTTCCAGTAAATCTGGATAGGTTACAGCCACGAAGTCAAGGACAATGTACTTCTCGCAGTGTGTTCATACTCGTAGAACAATTTTTTAGAACTTAGTACTTAAAACCATATTCCAGATGAAATTCTTGTTTTTCCTATCGGTATGTTTTTCTTACAAAATTTAAAACTTTAAGATAAAACCGTATAATACCTTTAGATAATACTATATTCTAATATAATACTTTTATTTAAATTTTTGTTCCAGGTCCGAAACATTTGTGGCCATCTCTTTTAGACCAGAATACTCGGATTTATTTAAAAAACGAAAAGCCATCAAAAAGCTACTTAAGTCAGCCAATAAAAGCATTGGCAAAATAGAGATTTCAATCAAAAATAATTTTTTTCACGGCAAAAAGAGTGTAATTTTGTATGGTCTCATTTTTTAAAAAATTCTTCATCCTTAGTTTACTTTCATTTACCGAATCATAACTTTCCATAACTAATCCATAACTCTCCAATTAAAACAAATTAAACTAACTTAAAACAACATTTGCAAACTGACGGCTGAATTAATTTTACCTATGGAAATAGAGAACCCCATTAGTGAGGCGTACTCTCAATTGAAAACTAAACATAAAATTTTCATCATAAATGTACTGGGAATTGGTCAGCTCACAATAGGTTATAATATAGATATAAAATTGCTCAATTTTGACTAAACATCTGTTCGATATTGGTAGCAAACAAAACACATAAAATGATAAGACAAAATTTGTTAAAAGTTATAAGCGGTGAGTACGACTTAACTTCTTATTTATTCAAATATAGTTCATGAAAATCTATTCATATTTTCAGTTGCTACGGAGAAAAAATTCTTCGCGAGCATGTCAGGGCCTATCGAATCAGCAATTCGGAAAACCCTTTCGGAGAATCTATCGCCAGTTCATTTGGAAATCATTAACGAATCTAATATGCACAATGTTCCTAAAGGTTCTGAATCACATTTCTTGGTTGTATCGGATAAATTCAATGACCTTCCACTTATTAAGGTAATCGTTACATAAATCGTTTGCAGGAAGCACGAACTGGCAAAAATCATTTCCCTACAACGACACGGTTTGGTAAACGAACTTTTCAAATCCAAACTAGAAGGAAGCTTTGTCCATGCTCTATCAAACGAAGCAAAGACCCCAAAACAACGGGATCCTTCAAATAAAGTGGAACCCAGCCCTAATTGCCGGGGTGGTTTTGGAAAATAAATAAAGTGAGTTGCTTAAAATAAAACAAAATAACTTATTCCTTTTATTGACAACCAACAAATCTACAATCAACACAATTTTGTTGATTCCGATCTTGAACTCACTTCAGACGAGAAAATAATCTCCAAAGCTATAATTAATGTTTTGAAAGTTACTGGACCAATTCCTGAGACCTATCCAAGTATGTATGTATGCTGTGTATGTATCCCACTGTCTTGCCACAAAGGATAGATTCGACATACGACCGATCCGATATTCTAATCAGCACCATCCAGAACAATTCTAATGAGCACATACTATGATCCGGAAGAATGTGATTTTATGACCAGCAAATATTAGCCAAGCTACGCATGTTCTATAACTACTATGAATGCTTTAAGCCACCTCGAGGTGAGGTTATTGGAAATATACCGCCTAAAATTCGAGCAGGTCGATTTAAGAACGTATCTTATGGGCTTTCGATCATATGCAAACGAATGGAGCAAGCTCAAACAGAAAAATTCATACTCAACGAGCTACTGATGCCGATGGCTAATGAGTTCTACCAGACCTCTAGTCAGAGCAGTGAATGACGAGAAAATTGCATGCGTTTTAGAATGCATTTCATTCGTTATAAAGCCTTTTAATGTCAACACAAACATATCACAGCATTTAAATATGTTTGGGATGTTTTTGAATGCCGCTACTGAGAGAAAAGTTGTCCAAGAAGCTGCTGTAGCTGCAATTCTATGTGCGGCTCGATTTTGATACGTGCAGTGTTTTAATGCAATTTATAATTTCAAATGATGTTGCGGTCGTTCATTTATAAAAAAGGAAAGGTCTTTTTGGACGCATTAGAACGCAGGCACAAGAATTAATGGCTACATAAATTGGTTGTTAATTATCATTATAATTATTTCTCTTTTAAATTATTCCCAGTTATGAACTATTAATTCTTGTAAATATTTTTTTTATTTTGTAGGTACAGTGGAAGCCCGTTAACTTAAACACGGACGAAACCAAGAGTGTTCAAGCTATAGAAATGTGCAAGTTACTGGATAAAGTTAAAAAATTGTTGTTTTTATATAATAAAGAAATTTCCTGGGATATCCCTTTACAAAAACCGTTTGAATTCTGTACCAACATCCCAGGTACCTTGCATAAATTCAAAAATTTAAGAAATTCAATATTAAACTTTGTTCAAGTTACAGAGTTCGCATAAATTTTACTTGTTCAACTTATAGAGTACTTAGGGGAAAAATTCAAGGTATTGAGTCTTAAATATAGTCCGTTCAAGGTATAGAATGCGTAAAGGGAAAAAATATTTGTTCAAATTATTGGAATGTTCAAGTTATCGTATGTTCAAGCTAACGAGAGTCTACTGTAGTTAGTTACAGTCTCTGATGTTAAAATGTAAAAACAAATATTTCTTTCTTAGAAAAAACATTCAAGTTTAGAAAAAAAAACAACAAAATATGGTTTTGTAGTAAAAAAGATACAAAATTTAATTTTACTTTTTCCGATTAAAAGAATACAAACTCACAAATGCCTTTTTTCTTTATTTTTTTATTTATTATTACTTAAAACTTAAATCTAAAATTCTTAATCTATGTATATGAACACCGGATTTCAATAAATAAAAAACAATACAAAAGTCTACAATATACCTTAAATCTATCAAACAAGGCTTACAACAAAATAAAAACGGTAATTCAATTACAAAACAAAAAATAAATAGCACAAAATAATCACAATACAATAATCACAGCAATTCCTCTAATCAGTCTTTTAATTTTTTTTTCTTTAGTTCATGGAGCTCTGCACTTTGTTCTCTTTCCTGCTCCACCTGTTTCACCTGCTCTGCCATCAACTTCATTTTCATATCATGCTCTTCAATCATGCATTTCCTCTCCAATCTTTTGTTCTCCATAGAAGCTTCAAATAACTCCTTCTTAAAATAGTCGTCATTGATGTTCTTCGTCTAAGAAAGCAGAAACAATTTTTTGGTTTAAAAACGAAACACTTATTATAAATTGTTTACCTTCTTTTTGGACAGCTTCTTTTTTGGAGATGGAGTTAAATAATGGCATTGTGGAGAAACAGCGATGGGAGAGTCTTCGTCCAAAAATTCAACTTCATAATCCTTCGAAATGTTTTCCTAAAAAAAAAAATAGAAAAGTGTTTTGTATATTATTACATCTTTATTTGTTTCTTTATAGTTTACCAATGAGCTTCTCGCTCCACTACTGTCGGCTTTGGGAGGTGTTTTAGACAAATGTATCCATTTTATAATTTGAGACAGCCAAAATCCAAAATTCGCGAAAGATTATGATAAAATGAATAATAATGGAAATCAGCTGGGGTTTGTTTACGTTTATATTAACCAGAGTTTCAGATTGGTGACTTTTTTTCCCAGTATATTTGACATAAGGAACGCGTAGTTAAAACGGCTAAGAAAATACATAATAAATAAGGATTTGTTTGACGTGGCGTAAACTCGAAGTAAGTACTTGGTGTCGGTTTAATTACTCCGAAGTTGAACTGAGTATTAGTGAAAAATAATAAATAAGGCTGTAACAGTTTTCGTAATGTTATTAAACAGAATACTCTTAAGTTCGCTTATGCCATATTTGTAAAACTCGAATTCCGTCTGAACCAGCCGCTTTTTAAATTACTCAAAGTATCGCTTACCTCCTCAAATGTAATTGAAGCGTCGAGAATATCATTATTTGAACCAGGTGGTGCATATTGGAAACAAAAATGGTTAGATGCTGGATTAAGAAGTTTTTCGAAATAATTTTTTTAGCACGTTCGATTTCAGTTTAAATTCCTCAGTTTTGTCCGAAATTCAGATGCACTCCTGCAGTATGCTACACTCTCAGCTTCGACATCCAAATAGTTTTTCATTCAAAACACTTCTATATAAATATGATTTTGAGGAACTCCATAAAAGTTTTGAAACCAATTTCTTATTTTTTGTCGTCTCCTCAGGAGTGAAATATTGGTTTCAGAATTGCGAAGTGATCCGAATGGGGAACAAGTTTGAATTCCGGGTCGGAGGTAAATACATTCCATTCATTTTCTTTAATGCAGTAGTCCATAACTGACGTCCCTTACCTGCCTAATTTCACATTTTTTTGGAAAGTTTTAAAACATTTAATGTTTGCAAGTTTTTATAAAAGTAGCTATAGTCGGTATTACAAATCAATCATTCGCCATATTTTATACAGCGATTTTAATTTTTTTTATTCTCCTTTATTCCCGAATCCCCCCTCCAAACATGAACGAACATGGTTATTTTCTAAGTACAGGGGCGGACGCAGAAAATAATTTCGGAGGGGGTTTTAGAAAAAAATATGAGATTTTTATAAATATGTATATTATTTTATTACTATATTGTAGGTACTTGTTAATTACATAATCTTTATTGTTATTAACATAAATATGTTATTACTAGACAATATTGGCTCATAGTGGTAGGGACTTTTGCAACAAATTCATACAGCTAATCTCAAAAACAAAACATCATAAGGATGTTGCAACGGATACCTATTTGGTATATTTGAATAATGTTACCAAAAGCTGGAAAATATTCACTACGAGGGCGTGTTGGTACTTCCCTTTTTATTCCGGAATTAATTTTTAGAAACAGACTTTTACTACGGGCCCTGTGATGAAGGCCTTTATTTGGTTCATATAATATCATTAATGCAACAAGAAGAAAAAGAGTAAGTGATTTCATAAGTGTATACCTAAAAATAGAATTATAATTAGTTCTACAAAACTATATTCGGAATATATTAATACGTGAAGTCATAACTTGTACTTTTGCAATCATACGAAAAAGAGTTTTACAAACATATAAGGACACAACAATACTATAACCACAACGCTCCCAAGCGTGTGCTACTCATTGAGTAACCGGGTCGCACGAAATTGCTTTTATTTAAAAGACAAAGAATTTCAAAATTTAATGTTATTAGAGAAAAATTGTTCATAAACATTCAAATTTTTTTTTTTTCCTTTGTTGGAGCTACAAACAGGATGCCATGTGATTCAAGCAAATATTAGTTTATGCAAGAACAAAAATTATGAATCATAGTGCTTTTTTAAAAAATATCTACAAAATTCTTGAAACATTTTTAAGAAACAAATTTTGTACACCAACTTGTAGTATTCATTATTGTACAAATATAAAATAAATTTCCAAAAAAAATATTGAGCCGTTTTTAAGATAACGAATTTTTAAATGCAATGTTTTTTTTAAACTTTTTAGAAGCTTATCCATGAAAAATTTCATTTAAATCAGTTCTGCCTATATAATTAGAAATTCAAAATTCGAGTCAACAGTCAGTTATATCTTAATTTTAATTTTTTTTTATTAAATTATAGATCGTAAAAATTAATCGAAATAAAAAAACTTTATGAAAATTTTCGGATGGTGGGTATCTTTATTTTTAGGTACAAACATTTTGGGGCTTTCAAAAAATAACTATTTTTTACCCATTGCCTATATTAAACTCAATGACATTTTCTGATTTTTTTTTAATTCTGTGGGACAGTTTTTGAGAAAAAAAAATATTTAAAAAATTTCGAAAAAAAAAATCGTATAAGTAGGTACCGTTATTTTTGGTCTAAAAAAAAAGAAGAAAACCTGTGGTTGAAAAATTCAAAACGATTTCCTTGTGACACGGGGGTATAAAAACATTCAATATGGCTGTTTTTTATTTAATTACTTATAGTTACTTATTGCATGCTTTACTAGACATTTAAAGAAATTGTCGTATGAATATAATATAAATAAAGTTGTTTACTTTTGTTCCTACTTTATAATTTAATTAATATCTCTGTTTAAGTAAGTACAAGTATTTTCCAGGAACTCCTATTCTTGGGCCGTACGTTAATAACATCTGAATTATGGAACTTTTTAATGAAAAGATATAGAATAATTTATGGCACGAAAATAACACTTTGTTTTTTGTTCTTTAAAAAAATGAATCCTAATTTTTTTATTCCACATGTTTCGGAGGGGGTTTGCACCCCCAAAACCCCCACCTACGTTCGCCCCTGTCTAAGTATGTTTAAGGTTAGATAGAAATCAAATTTCTTGAGATATTTTTCCACAGACATAATGTCACAAAAGTTGCCCTTATACTTTTCGGCCTAAAATCAAAAACTAGTGCTGCTCATGTAATTTATTGAAACAAATTGTTTTCTGTATCCATTAAGACACCAAACATTCATTAAACATCATACAAGCCGATTTTAATATGCCTTCTACATGTATATACGACTCTGCATAGGCATTATTCTGCAAAGTATTTATCACCATCAAAATAAAGTCAAGCCCTCTTTATATTACCTACCTACCTACTTTCTTAAGTCTTTCTATATTATAGCTTGAAACTTAAATTCCAGTGTAATTAGGATCTCGTGGCTGTTTTGGGGTCGATAATGACACATTTAATGAGAGTCTCCGCCCGTCCGACCATTCTCGGGACAAAACTTCAAAATTACCTCAGCATCTGAAGGATCTAAATCACAAGAGTCTCTTTTGTGCTGGTTGGAACAGTAACTCCTTCATCATCACAGAATCATTTGTCTCACGCCACGCATCTATCTCCACAGTGAAGTCGTCAACGCCCCAAGACGATGACGATGACCGACGAGACGATGACGATGGCGATCGCATGCTCACAAGTTCAAACCGTGCCTTGATTTTTTGGGACAAACAATTAAAATGACATTATCTGCCGCAGCACAAAACAGCAACTGTTAAGAGACAACCGCAGAAGACACACTACTACGGCTGACATACGAGATGGACGCAGCAATTGCGACCTGGCTTGGGGCTCAGAGCGTGCAGTGGTCATCATGTATTGGTATATGTGGCTCGAACCATCATCACGAACATGGCTGCGGGCGGATACCTTTCTCATTATTTAAACCCTTTTTTTTCGGTCAATCTTTCCATCAGCGCTTTATGTAGTATGGGTATAAGATTGAAGCTGGACTGCTGGGTGGGTCCCGGATTTGATTTGATTTTATTCCGTAATAAATGATTATTGAAGTTGGTCTTCTTTTAATTTGTTGTCCAACAATTTTTTTTTTGTTTCGTAGGTGAGAGTAGTTGTTATAGTCTGCGAGGTAGTGTTTAGCTTCATGAAAGGCACTCATATTTCTGCAGGCATGCAATGGTGGATCAAGTGATTTCATGACAATATTTCAGAATATAACCCAACTGGAATCTAGGTTTTAAATCATGGAATGTTTGAATTTATTTTTAATTCTTGCTTAAAATTTAAGAATAATTTTTTTGGGAAATCAGTTTTTTTTTTTCAAAAATACAGACTTACGAGTAGTATAATGCATTCTAGAAGGTGCGAAAGATATTTGAAGACATGCCTAAGTCTGTACAGGGTTGCAAAAGCTTAAGTCACTTGTTAGCTTAAGCTTGGCTTTAATTCACAAGCTAGTGAGTGACTTATGAATTAAAAAAAATATAATTCAGCAGCTACGAACTGACTTATGAATTAAAAAAAATTTAATTCACAAGTCAGTTGGTGATGGGCAAGTAAGTGACTTATGAATTAAAAAATTTTGATTCCCAAGCTACTAAGTGACTTAGGAATTAAAAAAATTCAAGTCATGAGCAAGTAAGTGACTTATGAATTAAAAAAATTCAAATCATCAGCAAGTAAGTGAGTTATGAATTAAAAAAATTTAATTCAAAACCAACTTAGTGACTTATGAATTAAAAAAAATTTAATTCATAAGTTAATGGATAAATGCTGATTAGAAAAATTATGAAATGGATAATTTATAAGCTAGCGTGATAATCTTATGATTTAAAAACTAGATTTGAAAGCTTTCGTTAATAATTAAATAATTATGTAGTCAAAACAAGCTTAAAAATTTCCAATCTACCAACTAACTTATGAATTAAATTTTTTTTAATTCACAAGTCACTTAGTAGGTGGTGAATTAATTTTTTTTTAATTCATAAGTCACTTTGTTGCTCATGACTTAAATTTTTTTTAATTCATAAGTCACTTACTCCCTGATGACTTAATTTTTTTAATTCATAAGTCACTTGGTAGGTGGTGAATTAAATTTTTTTTAATTCATAAGTCACTTAGTAGCTTAGGATTTAATTTTTTTTTAATTCATAAGTCACTTTGGGGTTGTGAATTAATTTTTTTTTAATTCATAAGTCACCAAATATCTTATGAATTAATTTTTTTTAATTCACAAGTCATCTATAGACTTATAACTTAAGGATTTTTTAATTCAAAAATCCGCAACCCTGAGTCTGTATGACCTTTGACCAATTTAATATCGGAAAATTGAAAAAAATGTGTGCAACGAGATGAAGGCCATTATGAGAGACTTACAGAGTAAAAACAGAGCAATCGGTAAAAGCCTGCTAAGAAAGAGCAATTTAGATATTTGACAGAACGACGAAAGAGCAGATGAAAAAAGTGGGATTCACTATATGTATATGTCTTACTCTCTGTATGTTAGTCTTAAGCCCTTTGTATGTATTTGTGAAAGAGGTCTTTCATACCTAAGGGAATTCTTCTTGAGATAGGGATAAACCGACGATTTTTAAAAGGTGAAGAGGAAGAGTATTTTTTGAGAAATATGGGGGGACCATCTGCTTATGATTAAATAACTCCTTAATAACTTTTCTTTATGGGGCAATAATTGGTCAATGTCAACAAGCCGGGTGCGCCGTGTCGTTAGGGGAGCTCGGAGCCTATATTGATCTACAGATATTGCCAGTTTCCGTCGAAGCCGAGCCGAGTCATAGAAAATCGGTGTCATGTCCTTATTGGATACATACATTTTACAAAAACATTTCTAAAAAGAATCTTTTAGAATTTTTTTTTTTAAATTTATGGGTCCTTCGTTTATGAAAGATGAAACCATTTTTTCGAAATATTGATATTTTGTGATACGAAATTTTATTTTTTTATTTGTTTATTGATGGGTGTAGCTAAATTAAGAAGATCAAATATAATTATGCTAGGGGGTCTTCGAAAGGCGCAATTTGGAAAGACAGGATGATACCTGCGTTCTAACACTACTCAGTTTGGTTTTTGCTACCCTTTCTTGTCAAAGTGGGTCATTGAAAGACAAGTGGAAATCTAGCATTAGGTATGACTTGCAAACCGTTATCTTAATACTTCTTTTCAAAATATTGTCAAATCAATATTTTTAATAAATTCATTAAGTGGGAAGAAAAGGCTTAGAAAGAATATGTGTGTTGTATACGTCAATATTGCAAAAAACAACCATTTTTGCACTTTACGAAAAGTAGTTCAAATTTAAAAAAAAGCCTTACTTTTACCACTCCACGGCGGCGACACTATTATGTATGAAATGATGTTGCTTATCAGCTTCAACCAAAATATGGCAATTATCTATTCATACATGCTTTATTTATCGTAGCCCAAGTTTGATAGTAACTCGACTTATAACGCATTCGATTCCAAAGAATTGTTTCTCATAATCCACTCGCTGCGCTATTCTGGGTCAGCCAACAACTCAAGGAAGGTATGTCGAGATTTTTCCAGGGTTAATCAAGTTGACTCCGCTCGTTCACGAGCCTACTCGAATTTCTAACGTTGCAGGTCTATCCTCTAACACAATTGGCTTGTTTCTTACCTATATCAAGTTTTATCTCCTCTAAGCACCTCAGTCCACTGAGTCATATCTACAAATTTCTCAAGTCATTAAAACTCAGTTGGAGAAATAATTCGTAAGCGGACCCTTTGACAATATGAGAAAGCCAATTGGAATCCTCTCAAAGATTTGTTCAGGAACTTTAACTGGTCACTATACTTCCTCGTTATTGACGTGGATTCTAGCGCAGATATGAGTTCAAATAAAAGATAGGGAAAAATGTATCAATCCGAAAGAGAATTCATGGTTTGATTTGAGCTGTAAAGAGGTTATAATGTCAGATAAGTAAGTTTCCGATGCTATAAAGCCAATTCTACTGAAGAAACCCGGAATAATAAAGACCTGTAATAATCCCCTTCGACGAACCAAATTTTTCATGACCAACAATTAAGGCTAAGATACAACAATTTTTGGTCACTTGTAAAAGATGTACGAAATACTACTTCGTCTTCCGTTCCCGCTGGTCTTCAATGAAAATTCTTACATCAGCTCACAAGAAAAAGTCAACTTACTTGCAAGACAGTTTGCTGTTAATTCGACGCTCCCAGATATTGTCACGACTCTTTCTATAATTGAGAGCGTAAGCTATTTTATAGGACATCTTCTTTTACACTCATACAGTTGCAACAATATTTTAGGAGCTCCGTTTTGTCCCCTACTCTCTTTTTCATATTCATCAATCATCTTTTATCTGAAACTTCTAATCCATTAAATTGTTTTGCATATTCGTTTCGAAATGCATGTCCCTTTCCGTTAGATGTGGATTTAGTAAGGCCGCATATGATAAGGTCATTAAATTCTGACCTCGATAGCACAAACCGTGTAGAATTTAATGCTTAAAAAACTTAACCGTAATATTCGCGCTTCAGGAAATGCCCATTAGCTTACTATTGAGCCCAAATTGGACTGTTAAATTCAGAGATTATTTCTCTACCCGTTACACGAACGTGGAAAAAATCAGTTTCCTTGGTTTTTTGCCGTTATTTCATCAATTTTGTGTTCATTTTGCAAAGAGGAAAAAACTCATTAATTCCAAGCCTATATTAATAAGGTTATATCTGAATTGAGTTAACAGCAACTTTTGATAGCTCAGATGCTTTCTTTTGTGCATTTGTATTTGTATAACATTGAAAGTAAATCTTGTTGTTTTTAATAATTAGTAATGCCTTGAAATACGGAGGCTGTTTGAAAAGTTCTCGGCCTAACATAGAAGGCGTTGTTTTAATAAATAAATTTTAATTCCTCAAATAGCCTTATATATACAATTATTGCATGTAAAGTTTCATTAAAATTGGTCGCGTACTTATATCAGTGCAATTTTTTGTTTGAACGAACCTATTGCTAACAACGAAAATGGAAAAAAATGAAATTAGAGCCGTCATTAAATATTTGGTCAAAAAGAATATGACACCAAATCAAATTAAAGATGACTTCGATGAGACATTGGGGGAATCTGCGCCTTCGTTTTCCTCGGTCAAAAAGTGGACAGCCTTATTTAAACATGGCAGACAGAGCGTCGAAGATAATCGCAGAAGCGGAAGGCCAACAACATCCACCTCTTCAGAAAACGTCGATAAAGTTCATAAAATGGTTTTAGACGACCGAAGGTTAAAAGTGCGAGAAATAAGCAACACCATGGGGCTTGTCTGAGCGGGTTTACCACGTTTTGACCGAAGAATTGGGGTTGAAAAAATTGTCCGCAAGGTGGGTGCCGCGTTTGCTGAGCGAAGAAAAAAATTCAATCGAGTTGAAATCTCTAGAGAGAATCTAGCGTTATTTCGGAGGAATACCAGCGATTTCTTGAGAAGATTCATTACCACCGACGAAACATGGATTCATCACTATATTCCTGAGACAAAAGAACAATCGAAATAATGGAAGCATAGCGGTTCCCCTCCACCGAAGAAAGCCAAGTCGTGTGCTTCAGCTGGGAAAGTGATGGCTTTTGGGATTACGAGGAAATTATTTTTATTGATTACCTTCCAAAGGGCCAAACCATCACTGGTCAATACTATGCAAACCTGTTGGACAAATTGGCTGAAAAAATTGCCGAAAAAAGACCAGGATTAGCCAAAAAGAAGATCCTTTTTCATCAGGATAATGCTCCAGCACACAAGTCGCGGTTGTTGTCATGGCTAAACTCCATGAACTTCGATTTGGTGTACTGAACCACCCCCCTTATTCACCTGATTTGGCACCATCAGACTATTACCTCTTTCCTAACTTAAAAAAACATTTGGCTGGACGCAAATTCTTCACCAACGAGGAGGTGATTGCTGAGACGGAGCGGTTTTTTGAAGAGTTGGAGGAATCGGCCTATAAAAAGGGTATATAAGCACTGGAACACAGATGGAACAAGTGCATTGATATAAGAGGAGAATATGTGGAAAAATATTAAAAAAAAGTTTTAAAATTTATTGCGTTTTATTGGTCAGGCCGATAACTTTTCAAACTGCCCTCGTAGTCTTGATCAGAAATTATATTCCTACCGCGTTGGCTAAAAAACACTCTTTACCTAAATGCAACACTACCTCTCTGACTTTAAATTTAAGTTACATATATTCTTATGGACGAACATAACTTGCTAAGTAGATGCTAGAAGTCAGCTCGAGGGCTAATTGTTTTCATTTTGTAGACATTTTATTAAGACTATTTTCCTTTCTCTTCGTAAATTAAGCTTGATCAATTCGTCTACGAATTTTGAAAAAAAAAACACAAAGAAAAAGAAGAGACATATTGATAATTGCTTTTAATTTTGACAATCTTGTCATCTTCGTATTTTAGTGAGTAGGATATTAAGCAGGAAGTTGATGGGAACTGTAATATGTATATTATATGATGTCTGCTTGGCTTGCCTGTATATTCATGAGAGAATAGTGAGTAACCTTGTTTTGACATTTCGTCTGTTCGACTGGGCAAGTTCGATTTTATATTTAGCATCAGTTTATCTAATCAACTTATGGAAAAGACCTACTTTACGACTAGGGTTTTTTGACTAAGAAGAGTACATACCTTCTGATGGAAATTCTAGTGATTAAGACCTCCCTGAATCGTCTGGAAAACGAGGAAATTGATCCAGTACAAATACCTAGAACTTCTGATAGATCAGACGGGTGGACAATAGTTATTTGCAAGTCTCTAAAAGCTTTTGTTTTTGACCCAAAACACAGTCATCAGCAATACGACTTGTCATGTATATAAATGAAGATTGTAAAATATCCTTCAACCGCTGACTCCTGGAAAACTGACAACTTTTTCAAGAACTCTTTCATGCCACAAATGATTTCACGCACTAGATTTCAGCTGCTTCTAAAGTTTCTACACTTTGCAGAAAACTCGGATATCAGAGTTAACTGGTTAGGAAAGATTAGTACACTCCTTATGCTTCTAGAAGGGAACTTCGTCAACGTGCGAAATCCGAACGAAATCTTGGCTGTTGACGAATCTGTTTCCTTAGCGTGGTAGGCTCCAATTTCAGCAGTATAACCCCGAAAAATTACACAAATATGGTGTGAAAGCGTACAAGCTATGTGATTCCTACGGTTACACCTAGACCAATTCAATATATGAAGACAAAACTGAACGCAAGAGCCAAAGAGGTAGACCAACGCTATCCCTCACACTCGACGAATATTGTTTTGGATGTGGCCGAACAATATTAGAGCAAAGAAGAAGTCTTGATAACTTTTATACATCAGTGTCTCTAGCCAAACCTCTCCTTGATCGTCAAACCCATCTTTTTAATACACTTCCGAGTTATAGGACAATAAATCTAAAAGAGCGTACTACTGCTAATCTTAAAAAACATGTAGTAAAAGGCATGGAAGATTCGGGCATTCTAGTTGGAGAGAGACAAACAGGATGTTCTTATGCTAACCACTTAAAATGGCTTGGAGGAAGTAGTGATTGGAAGAAGAAATAGAGTTGGTCAGGAAATAAAGAAGTTAGGTATTCTCGTTGACTGCAGAAGACCAAATGGCTTGTTACTTGACTTCACTGCGCGGAACACCGGCTCCTCGGAAATAGAAAGAAGCATGAGAAACACTCGATTGAGGAAATAGGGAGATGCCATGGCAGGAATGGGGTGCGGAAGTTTTACCAAAAAATATCTTAAGAATACAATCCCCAATCGAAGCCTGCATGGACAATCAAGAGAACATTGTAGTAGAACCGCAGTCTATGCTGAGAATATGGAAGGATCATTTCTCCAAATTTTATAACGGTAATGAAAAATATAATTCCACTATTTTAGAGATACTATCATTCAATTTAGGCAACGCAGACCACCCGCCTGATAGCTAGATCAAATCTTAGTCCAACAAAGCCAATACAATAGTGGAGCTGAGGGTCACGCTGCCGAACTGTTCAAAACAACGAGCGATGACTTGGTTCATGTTCATCTGGAAAATATCATCGGAAGAATTCATGCCTGATGAATGGAACCTCAGCATTGTCTGCCCGATCCTAAGGAAAGCAAACTCTCCGAACTGTGCCAACCACAGAAGCATACTTACGTCTCTTGAACGAGATCCTTTCTGACGTATTATGTGAACGTCTGAAGCCTTTCGTCAATAACCTGATACGTCCATATCAGTGCTACTTTGCACCATAGATTAAACATGTATTCACTTTACGGCAGATCTTGTAAAAAAAACAGAGGAACTTCAAAGCGAAACCTACCACCTTTTCATCGATTTCAATGCCAAAGCTATAGGGATGGAGAATACACTCTACTCCAGTAAGGTCGGAAAAGATCTCACCGATGCATTTGATGTCAAAAGAGGTTTTAGGCTAGGTGATACTCTGTCGTAAGACTTTTTTAAGGTCGTTCAACACTAGAGGCACAATCTTTCAAAATTCCGTCCAATAACTCGGAGACACGGACGACATTGACATAATTGGAAGAACAAAGTGTGATGTCAGTGGCGATTTATGAGCATCGAGACGGAAGTGAAGAAGATGGGTTTATCGGTCAATGAGGGCAAGACCAAGTATATGCTGTCATCAAGAAAGGACGCACAACACCGACCGACGTCTTGGACAGAAGATCATCATAGACAGCTATAATTTTGAGGTAGTTAAGGACTTTGTCTACCTAGGTTCCGCTATTAATTCAGACAATAACACCAGCGCTGAAGTCAAATGGAGAATAAATTTTGCCAAACGCTGTCCCTCTATAAAACTCTCATCATCCCGGTACTTGTATATGGAGCACAGACATCGACCTTGTCGAAAGTGGGATAAGAACGCATTAGGATATTTTGAGATGAAAATTCTCCATGTGATATTTGGTTCCATCTGCATGGACGGGAAGTCAAAAAGAAGATTTAACCATGAACTGTACGGGCTGTACAGCGAAACCGACCTAGACGAACTAGTTAAAGTCTAAAGACTGAGATGGTTAGGTCATGTAGAGCGAATAAATCCAAATGCTCCGGAAAAGTCCAGAAAAGTCTTCAAATCCAACCCCAAGGGACGACGCAATAGAGTAAGACCCTGGTTCATCCCGGACTGTACCGTCACCTTAAAAAAGTAGATCGTTTTGATGCTAGTGTAAAAAATTATAACCTTCTTTATGCTTGGAGTGTTTCAGTAAGAATCAAAAGTAAGAAAATGTTTCGTATTATCTAATATTTTTCCCAAAATATATTTATTAGTCAATTTAAATTTCGAGTTTACTGTGTATCAAACCGTTAAAAACTGTGAATTCAATGTCAAACCAAGCTCAGAGTTAACTCTAGTTCTGACACATTGGGCCTTAGCATCTTGTAATAAATAAATGGACTCAAAGCTTTAAGCAGGATACGTAGTTGTGCTGGTTTTGTATTTACTTTTATTTCATTGTTAAGGAGAACTGTCCTTCCATCCTAAACGGAAGATTTCCGATCTTCAACGGATCACCCCTCAAGTAAATAACGACCGCACTCAAAACATATCCTGCCCAAGAAGACACATTAAAACATTCACGCTGGCAATAATATCTTGTTGGCTAATTTTTATTTTGCCACCATAACAAAATACCAAATGCATGCTGCTTCTCTAAATAACTTCACGCCTGCTAAGTATTGTAAGTATATCAACAACAAAGAATGCGTTGCGCACTTTTGCAGACTTTGCAACTTAAGTTATTACGAATTGACTGACGAAAGACCTTTTGAAAGAAGTCCACAATTCTTTACGTCCTTCTGTGAGTCATAAATCACTTTGAGTGAAAAATAAAATTCAACTCAAAATAACTATCCTTTAGATGGACCAGGACAGAAGAACAAGACTTTTGCTTTAGAAGTTAAAAAAAAAAACAAAATCGCTTCTCTCAAGACCGCACATGCTAAGACCTTAAGAAGCAGTGAAGGTAATATTTACGACAAGCTATTCACATAAAAGACAACGTCAAGGCGTTATTCCATTGGATGGATGTTGTTGGCGGCCGGTGGTGGTGTTGAAGAAACTAGACAGCAGCGGTCGTCGGCGCGGCGTCTGAACCAAAAAGCGATATTGTGCGACAGCGCACTGACGCACTTTATGAAGCATGTAATTAGGAAACAGATAGAGTTAAAGGCGATATGGCAACTGTTTGGTCATTCAAACCATATTGTCTTCAAGTTCAGAGGCTCACGACGCCAGTCGTATCTCACTCATACTTTTTCCAATGACGTCCGCAATGCACCGCATTAAATGGGATTGCGGTGCAGGTGTTCCATAGGGACGGTCGTTGGTCAAGGTGTCATTGTTTCGGGATCTGAAATGTTTTAGGATTTTTATGTTGACTTCTTTAAGTTGTTTTCATTGTGAAATATCTTCTTTTTTTTCAAATAAACGCATAATAAGGGGGCTTTGACAACCCTTAGAACGATAAGAAGTATTGCGAGATTTAGGAAAGTGAGGAAGAAGTGAAGAAGAGATAGCAAAGATTATTGGTTTTGCAGCTCTAAATATCGAAATGGGAGAGCAAAATAGAGCCATGTAATGTATTCCACATTCGTGAAGTGTTGCTAGAAAAATAGAATCTCCAATGGATAGAACGTCCCAAAACTGGGGTCAAGGGTAATCTGATGTACATTGCCAGAATTAATAGTATTAAGGTGAATGTTTTTAATGGGCAGCAGCAACTGGTTATTTCATCTTCTTTTAAAAACCTGCAACTTCAAATCCCAACTTGAGCCAATAGCAGTATACGAGTAATCAGTAAATATGGACTTATATAATTATCCTCTCTAATTATACACAAAGGTTTTATTAGTGATTTTGTGGACTTTTAATTCTAATGAAGTAAAAGCTGAAGAATGATCTGCTATCTCAAACGTTCTTTAGGTGATTTAGATGCCTGCATGACCTTTGATCCAAATCTCGGGAAATGGTGTCAACCATTGAAACCAGTGAAACTGAAAAACCAACTGCGTTCTCTGAAATTCCAGAAGCGCCTAATAAGAGTTATTGTGAGATTTGAAGTTGCGTTCGGTGAGCTATTGAACAAACTCCAACTCCAACTTGTATGCATGGCAACGAGTTTGATGAAGAGTTTGCCTCACAGAACTATTGGAGATTCCAAGAGTCTTACGCATATTTGCCCGCTAAACGCCACGGGGATTGCAAGATTGAAGCCCACATTGCCTAAATGTTCTCAGGTCATCTGAGGGAATCTAGTCTTTCTTGTCAATCTCGCGGCATGCGTGAACTTAGTGACCCAGATAATGATTGATTACCGGAGCAGGAATCAACATAAAGATTAATCGCACCGACCACTATCCTTAGTCCGTAACCCCATTTCCAAAACTTCTATTTTATTTTTGGTTGTGGCTCAATTATTCTGTGAGAGTTGGGGGCAACAAAGGAAGCATACATCGGTTCAGCAACCCCGAGATGAACTTGCTAACCTAAATATTAACCCAAATGTCACTCTTATCTAGGTTTCGGGTCATTGTGGATCTGATGGGAATGAACGGGTGGATGATCATGCAATCCTTTTAAAGGGTTTTGGTCTCCAAGTTGTATGTTATGATATAAATAAAAAAAAAGAAAAGAAACTTTGAATTTTAAATGTATTTAAAAACATAAATTTTTACAACTTATTTTAACTTATATTTATGTTACGCTTTTCGGAAATAAATTTCCATCATCAGACTATCACGATTTTTATTTTTAAATAAAAGAGATACGGTTAGGCCAGAAAATCCGCAAGATGTTTCGCAGGCATCTATTTACGGATGTTTGCAGCTTTCTTGTGACAATGGGTATTACTTTCCAAGTACTGCATCCATAAAGAAGCACCGATTCTACATTGGAGTGGAACAGTCGTAGCTTGGTCTTTAGGCTTATAGAGTTGTTTGTCCATATTTTGGACAGCATTCCGAACGCAGCCTTTGCTTTCCCGATTCGGTTTCTTATATCTAGTTCGGTCCCTCCATCAGCAGAGACAATACTCCCAAGGTATTGGAAACTCTCTACCGTCTCTACTGGTTGTCCAGAAATATCAATTTGAGTAGATGAGGAAGTTCCAAGGCTGATCCTTTTAGTTTTTGCCGTATTGATCTTAAGCCCGACGGTTTCGGCTTCTCTCTCCACCCTTGTTGTCATTTGATGGAGATCCATGATCCTATGAGAGAGTAAGCACACGTCGTCATCCGAGTAGTCTAGATATTTCAGGTGTGATAGCAGATTCCACTGAATTCCTCAATTAAAGTTGACAAGGCTGCATGCAGCACATCACTTATTACCAACAGGAACAGTATTGTTGACAGTATACAAGCTTGTCTAACGCCACTTTGGATTTCAAACTCCTCTGACAACCTTCCTTTATGCAGAACGTAACATTTGGATCCTTCATATTATGTAGTCTTGATTATAGCGATCAATTTATCCGGAATGCCCCTCCGGCGCAAGGCAAGCCAAATAAATTCTCTATTGACACTATCAAACGCCTTTTCGAAATCGATGAACAGCAGGTGAAGTGGTGATCGATATTCAACGCACTGTTCGATGATGATCCGCGAGGTGTTTATGTGACCCGCGCAGGAAGATCCAGTGCGGAAACCTGCTTGTTCGGCGTCAAGCGTGTCTTTTAGGTGGTCTTTTATTCGACCTAGGACGATTTTTGCTATAAGTTTGACAATCATCCACTCAATTTTCCACTCCTCAGGAAAACTTTCTGTTTCCCAAGCTCTTTCTATGAGTGGTTGCAGGAGCTCAGACGATGTTGCTGGCGCTGCTCGTAAGAGCTTTTCGGGAATACCATCAAGTCCAACCGCTTTGTTGTTCTTCAGTGCTCTGATTGCGGTTAAGATTTCTTCTCTACTGGGGGGTACAGTGCGTATTCGGGAATTTGTTACTACGGACGGCTCATTAGGTGTTAGGTTGACTTCGCTGGTGAAAACGCGATTTAAAACCGCAGAAAAGTGTTCCTTCCACCTTTTCATCTGGTCCTCATCCGTAACTAGCAGTGATCCATCTATGCATTTTACCAGGTCTTGTTTAGAGCTTTGGACACCTGTTAGCTCTTTGGTAATTTTGTAGACGGTCCTACTATCGCACCTACTTGCGGCCTCTTCTTCTTCTGTTGGCAATGCGTTGATATAGTTACGCTTGTCACGTCGCTCGCTACGGTAAACTTCTCTCATCTTCATGCGGTACGCAGACTCTAGCTCGATTCTGCCTGCTGCTGACGTTGCTGCAATGCGAGCTTTGAGCTGTTTTCTTTCTTCGATCCTGGCCCAAGTTACTTCAGAAAGCCAGGCACTATTTCTTTCTTGCGACCGACCGACTATACTTTCAGCACCTGATATGAAAACATTTTTCACAGCACACCAATGGTTTTCGATGGAGGTGGGTTCCGTGTTACTGATCGCTCTCAGTCCTAGTTGTTGGCGGACTGCGGGATCCTAGAGTCTTTTGGTGTTGAACTTGGGCATTCGGGTGTTCTCTTGGGATCTCCGAACTGCAGCTGTTCGTAATCTTACGGTAGCAACTATCAGACGGTGGTCCCGGGCAATTCCCATGTCTGCACCTCTTCTGTTTTGGACGTCCTGGAGACTGCTTCTAAATCGCTGACTGATCGCGAAGTGATCAATTTGGTTGAAAGTTGCTTGTCTGTCCGTCGACACCCAACTAATTTTGTTGCACGTCTTGTGCTCAAACATGGTACCTCCTATAACAAGGCGGTTAACGTTACAAAAATCGACAAAACGTTCGCCATTGTAGTTCCGGTTTCCAACACCATGCTTTTCTTTAACCCATCATTGGCATTGCCAGCCTTGGCATTCAAGTCTCCCATTACCATTTTGATGTCTTCATGTGGTGTACTATCATAAGCTCCGTTGGGGCGTAAAACTGTATGATGGTGACGCGACGTACTCTAGTCCGGAACCTAGCTGTCATGAACCTGTCATCTAACGGCTCCCAGGAATTTGAGCTTTGGAGAGCTGTTTTAGAAAGCTAGATTCACGGTTACTTCCAGGTGCCTTTCCGGAGTAGAGCAGTACAGTGTTACGGGTTGGAGACTTATATTTCCCCGAGCCCAACCATCTCACTTCACTGTTCACTGATCTCTAAGATGTCCATCTTATACCGCATGAACTCACTCTCTAATTGGAGGAATCTGGCATCTTGAGGATCTTCACTTCCGTTATCGAGAAGCGTCTTCACATTCCAGAAACCAATAGCCAATAGCCAAAAGTCGTCAACGTGTTATCGTTCCATATCCGAGGGATAGTGTCGGTTTCGTTAGCGGGAAATTATTTCAGTAACGAAAAATGCTAACCTCCGTAACCTATCCTAGAAAGCTAGGCATTGTAATTTTAGCCTATTTATGTACATACATATATAGGGATATTCAAATAGTTGCCCGGGGACCACCACGAAGGGGTAAAAAAAGCACTTCACCCGTGACTGATTGTTGCGCTACTGGCCCAGACCAAGTTCTGAGCAGTCAATAGTTTCCCGATCAGGCATGATGCAGGTCTCCAATTTAATTTGAACGGATTGAAAATGTCTAGCAAAAAGGTTACATACAACTGCAAGACCAGAAAATGATATATCATTGTGACGCATTAGATTAGGAATTCCATTTGATTGTTTTCTACCATTAATAAATTCCCAAAACACTTACTATTGCATTTTTTTTTTATTAGTAAGATTGATTATTCGATTTTTAAACGACACTGGTTTTGCACTGCACCACTTTTAATTTTTACTTTGAGTGTGGGTAAGGCAATTGTATTATGCACAATTTTAAAAATGAATCGTAGCACTCATTAAAATTTGTATTGTCAAAAAATGCATGCCAATCAGTTCCATTGAGATAATTATCATTTGAATCGAAATTAATCTTATCATTATTATGTATATTTGAAATTAGAATCAGGGGTTGCCGCTATAACTGAAAGCGATATCATAAATTGTGTTAGGAAAAAGAGAAACTTTGGAGTTGTCAAGCACATTATTAAAAGAATTGTGAAAATAATTTATCTGTCTAAGATCAAATTGTGTGAGGGTATGAACAACTTTACAATCATGATTAAATATAAAATTAAAAGGAACAAGTATTTTCTCATCGTGATCCTAACCCCATTTAACATTTGGTAGATTAAAGTCACCAACAAAAATAATCTTTACGGCTTTTCAATGTAGAACTACAATTAGTGATTTACGCCGCAAATATTAGAATACGGTGATGTCTGCTGTGCAACATTCTTGGGCATCCGCTGCCTATCAAAACGGTTCGTAATTTCCAAGTACAGAACCAACATTTTTTGCCTTTATTTCGTATGGAGGATTCATTACCATGCATGCATCATCAATCCATTCCTATCTAAAGATTGTTGATACTTCCCAAACTAACTTTTCTTAAGTTGCCGAAAATTTACACCCCATGACATACCATCTTTCATCATCATCATCGGCTCGACAACCGGGTTCCGGTCCTGGCCTCTTTCAACAAGTCTCTCCACCTATCCCGGTCTCCAGCCGACGCCATCCAGTTGCGCACCCCAAGGCTTCGGGCGTCCTGGTCTACGCCATCTCTCCAGCGCAAGCATGGTCTACCACGCTGTCGTCTACCATAGAATGTACCACAAAGAACTTTCCGAGCAGGTTCCTCTTCGCTCATGCGAGCTAGGTGCCCTGCCCACCGGAGTCTACCGAGCTTAATTTTTGTCACGATATCTGCTTCAAGGTAGATTTCGTACAGTTCATGATTGTACCGTCTCCGGAATCGTCCTTCCTCACATACAGGGCCAACAATTCTCCTTAAGACTTTTCTCTCGAACGCAGCTAAGAGGTCGGAGTGCCTTTTGCTAAGCACCCAAGTCTCGGATCCATATGTGAGTACTGGCAGGACCATATGGTCCTATACAGCAGCAGTTTTGAAGTTATGGTGAGATTTCTGGATTTGAAGAGCTTTGACAGACTATAGTAGGCTCTGTTGGATTTGAGAAGCCGCCCGCGTATTTCTTCTTCTATATTGTTATCGGCTGCTACTATTGACCCAAGGTATTTAAAGGATTGCACCACTTCAAATTCGTGCTCCGCTACCTTGATTGTTTGACCAACTGTTCCTCTCGCATTCGACGCCACCATGTACTTTGTTTTACCTTCACTAATGTGCAGCCCCAGATTTTGTGCCGCCTGCTCGATCTGGATGAAGGAATCGTGTACAGCTTGTTCGGTTCTTCCGATGATGTCGATGTCGTCTGCGTAAGCCAGTAACTGGCTGGACCTGTTGACGATGGTCCCTCTTGTTGCCGTGCCAGAGTCACGGATTGCTTTCTCCAACGCCAGGTTGAAGAGGAGGCAGGCCAAACCGTCCCCTTGTCGGAGTCCATTAAAGATGTTGATTGGTCTGGATAGCAATCCGGCTATTTTTACTTGGCTTGTTACGTTGGTCATGGTCAACCTACATAGTCGTGTCAATTTATTTGGGATGCCGAATTCTCTCATGGCTTTGTAAAGTTCTACCCTGGCTATGCTATCATAGGCGGCCTTAAAGTCTATAAACAGATGGTATGTTGGGATGTTAAATTCTAGACATTTTTCCATCGCCTGCCTAAGGGTAAAGATCTGATCAGTTGTTGATTTGCCTGGAATGAAACCACACTGATATTGTCCGATAACGGTTTTAGCGTATGGGGTTATCCGGTCTTGTAGGATAGAGGAGAGTATCTTATAGGCGGTACTCAACAACGTGATACCTCTATAATTGCTGCACGTTGTGACATCTCCCTTCTTATGTATGGGGCATATTATGCCTTTTCGCCAGTCTTCTGGCATTTCTTCCTGCTCCCATACGTGTACCATAATATCATGAATTGCTTGACGTAAGGCTGGCCCGCCGTGATGGAATAATTCGTCTGGTATGCCATCGGCTCCCGGGGCTTTGTTCTGTTTAAGCCGGCCTATAGCCTTCTCAACCTCTTCTATGCTTGGTGGCGGCAACATAGGGTATTCTTCTTTAAGTAGTGGAGCCTCCACTTCTGCAGTGAGCTGACCATTTAGCAATTCATTAAAGTACACTTCCCATCGCTCCAGTATGCTTTCAAGATCGGTGATCAGATTTCCTTCTCCGTCCTTGCAGTATGTGCAGCGTGGTGTGTACTGCGTCATGTTTCGGACGGATTGGTATTCCGCGCCTGGTGCGGACCTCGCTCTCGGCTATTTTCTATTTCACAGATTAGGTTCTTCTCCCAGGCTGATTTTTTTTTGTCTGTGTAGCCGTTTTTCTATTCTTCTGAGCTCTTTATATTCCTCTTCGCGTGCCCGCGTTCTATGAGATTGTTGCATTGCTCGGTACGCAACATTCTTACGTTTAGTCGCTAGCTTGCACTCATCATCAAACCAGTCGTTCCGATTTTTACGACTGCTGCCTAAGATGGAGTTGGCAGTACTAATGACAATATTCTTAAGGCGTGTCCACTTCTCATTTACGCCCAGCATACTGGCTCCAGGACTTACTCTCCCTAAATCAAGTGATTCTAGGGCGAGTCCTAACGCATTACCAAAGGTGTTACTGGTGTTTTCAGCAGCCGTGTGGATTCGAACCTGATCGGCGGATGCAATGCATCTTCGCAAGGCAATCCGCCCTCGGAAAACCATACCAACAAGATAGTGATCCGAGCCGATATTGGCACCTCGGTACGTTCGTACCGTCATCAAGTTCGAGTAGTGGCGACGGTCTATCAACACGTGGTCTATTTGGTTACGAGTGACTCCATCAGGTGATACCCAGGTGGCTTTGTAGATATCTTTACGCGGGAACCTGGTACTCGCAACGACCATGTTTTTCGATGCTGCCAATTCTAAGACTCGAAGTCCATTGTCATTAGTGTTCTCATGCAAACTATGGGTGCCTGCGTAATGCCTGAATACCGGCTCCTGACCTATTTTTGCGTTCAAATCCCCAAGGATGATTTTAACATCATACCTTGGACAGGCATTGAGGGCCCTCTCGACTTGTTCGTAGTAAGTCTCTTTTTCTTCGTCTGAGGACTCCTCCGTAGGTCCGGGAACGTTAATGAGGCTGATGTTCGTAAATTTGCCTCGCACGCGAAGGGTGCATAGCCTTTCGCTTATAGCGTTAAAGCCGATGATGGTAGACTTCATTTTTTCGCTGACTAGGAAGCCTACCCCGAGCACATGGTGTTTTGTATGACAGCTATAGTATATGTCATATTCTTTCTTCTGTAGAACACCATTCCCTGTCCATCTGATTTCTTGAAGAGCTGTTATGTCAGCTTTATATTTTGACAGGGCATCGGCTAGCTGCTGAGCAGCTCGAGCTCTATAGAGCGATCGTACGTTCCATAAGAAAATTCGTAAATCGTTTTTCAGTTTTCGTTGCGTTGGTTGTCGTCGTGTGATCAGTCCGTTTCCGAGGCTTGTTGTCGGTTTCGTAATTCATGAAGTTTTACGGGACAGGGAATTAACCTGTCGCCAACCTGAGGAACCAGCCTGATCATATTAGCCAAATTTTTTTAAAGGCTTGTTTCTAGCGGCCGCCACGGAGAGGCTATGATCAGACTTCCACCAGACCCGAATAGTTACGGCACGTGCATGTTTTCGTATGCTACATGTTATTCCCCCTATTCGTCTGATGGCTGACCGCTCAACTCAGAATACACGAAAACTAAATCAAGCACATTATTAAAACAATTGTGAAAATAATTTATCTGTCTAAGATCAAATTGTGTGACGGTATCAACAACTTTACCATCATGATTAAATATAACATTAAAAGGAACAAGCATTTTCTCATCGTGATCCTAACCCCATTTAACATTTGGTAGATTAAAGTCACCAACAAAAATAATCTTTACGGCTTTTCAATGTAGAACTACAATTAGTGATTTACGCCGCAAATATTAGAATACGGTGATGTCTGCTGTGCAACATTCTTGGGCATCCGCTGCCTTTCAAAACGGTTCATAATTTCCAAGTACAGAACCAACATTTTTTGCCTTTATTTCGTATGGAGGATTAATTACCATGCATGCATCATCAATCCATTCCTATCCAAGGATTGTTGATACTTCCCAAACTAACTTTTCTTCAGTTGCCGAAAATTTACACCCCATGACATACCATCTTTAGTAAAACTCAAAGGTTGAAGAGTCGTATAAACCTTTCCCTATAACCCTAAGCCCCAAACATGTTTCTAGAATTCTTCCGCTGCAGCCTGGATCCAAGCAGAACATTGAGGGAAATTTGTAACTCGTTGACTACCCTTAAAAAGCGTCCAAAGAGATTCTAACTGCGCGAAGTTGGGTGTAGTTGTTCATAGACACAGCAAAATTGATGAAGGACCTTTGCTTTAGATGTTAACTTTATTAACACAAGAATATGTATCAAAATTCCATCTGATCGCTTACGATTCTACCAACCATAATTTCTCTCCATACGTCACGTTGACATTTTGACATTTGCGTTCTTCTGTCAATTTGCATTATCCTTGACATTTCCATTTCTCCATTCCTAAACTGATTATAGTTTATTCCCACAAAGAGAGCAAGTACAACAAAACGAACCTAATTACTTAGTTTCATGGCGGCAGTGAATTGTCGGCTGGCGACATGGTGCCACTTAAATCATTTCTCCACACACAACCCTACACTTACTCTACCAGCTAGTTTAAATGTCAGTTAATAACAAAAACAAGAAAAAATTAAAGGCGGAGAGTTTTTATTTTACAGTCAAGATTTATACCTTTAGCCGCAGGGAAAATTCATATTTCCACATGTGTTCCAAGGTAATGTAATGCGTCCTCCGTAGCTCTCTATACGACACAACAAGAAGGGGTGGAACCGCAATTCCCTGAATGGGACAGGCGGACAGGACACTATCGTGACATATGTTTTGTTCTTAGTGTATGCGGTCTCCACACTACACAACTGCAGTGCCAACATTAAATCAAGAGTCTCTACGTAATTAATGGCACCGAAATCATTTTGAAAATGGCTCCACTTTAGGCTTTAGGGTGGCAATAGCAGATACAATGTTTTGAGTTATTCGAAAGGGTGGTCTTGAAAAAGGGTGACAGTTATTATTTTGCCTCTGCATTCGACTGCCATTGGAGCGAAATTGTTGCGTGTCAAAGTCTCATAATAAATTTATTTATCCAACAAAGGATGTGCAGAAAGGTTATTGCTGGACTATATGTGTTGCAATATGCAGACCAGGACATCGAAGCAGAAGTACAACCACCAACAACACCGTCCGGAAAGGGTTGAGCCCCTTATCACAGGTGATGGATTTATTTTAACCCCCGTGAAACCATGACGTTGGAAATGGAAGCCAGGAAGGAATATTTTAATACCAAATGAACGGAACCCATCAATGTTGGGAATTTAAATAAAAACTATGCATCAATGTCAGATCGGTATCGGCTGGGTACTAGTTGTTGTTCAATCTGAAAGGAAGTATATACTCGTATTTTAGGTAACCTGACCGTTGACCGTCCTTCGGGTCCACGAAAGTGTAACACTCACTTATGCCGCAATAAATCTTAATTTGGAAGGATAAGATGAACAACAAAAATAAAATACAGTGCTACTGCTGGCTAACACCTTTGTTCGGGTCCAATTTGCTCGGACATCTTGGACAAGTAGACAAAAACAATATGGGGGAGCGGAATTGAGGGCATTTAGAAGGCAATCAGGACTAAACTGAGGCTGATGGATTTTTTCGGTGTGATCTCATTCATCAATCGAGGTGTTGGATTGGAATGGGGCTTGATTAGAGACTGCTTTTGGCTGGAATGAGAAGTGAAACAATCTTGATAAATTATTGATATTTCATTTTGAATTTTATTGTAGGTATGTTAGATTTGTAGACTTTTTGAATGAATTCAAGATTACCTTCGATACCTGAAAGTAATCACTTCCATCTTTTCTTAAGATTACCAACTCCTTAGTCTTCACTTAAGTCTTGGGGGAGAATGGAATTGTAATGAATGTTATGAACGATAGTCTGCACAGTCGGGTATTTTTCGTTAATTGGAAGTAGTTGCATGAGTTCCGGTATAGCAGTTAATTTAGCATAGAGGAAGTCAAAGGTTCTTGCTTATTCAAAGAAGACTTTATTGAACACTTTACTACTCAACTACTTCAGTACTACTAGTACATAACAGAGATAATTAAATTTTTTTGACTAAGTGTGTCTTCAAGGCAGAAGAAATAAACAATAAATCCTGCACCGTTCTTTGCATTGAGAAAGCTAGATTGAATGTAAATGCTGCTGGAAAAATACCAATAGCTTATGGATCAACTCTCGGGAAGAATCACACAACCTGCTCATATCCATTTCCCAGGAAAATCTCAAACCGTTAATGACACTAACAATTCCTAAACTCATCCACAAGGTTTGATTACAATTGCACTAGCTTCAAATCATATAAATCAGCATAATACCAGCCGAAATCCAAAAGTCTAGCGAGATTATTCTGCCAATCCTAGAAATGCTCCTAAATAGCTGTCTAAGTTTGGTCCAAATTCCTCTACTAGGGAGATAAGTTAGAGTTGAATTTATACCCAAAACGGGCAAATGTTCCAATGTAGTACCAAAAGATCTCCGACCTCTTAATGTATTATCATTCATTCTCAAAACTTTTGAGAGCCTGATTGATATCCATTTAAGAACAAGCATTGACACTGGACTACTGTGTTAGGCTAAGCATAGGTACTGTCAAGGGAAATTGGTGGAAACAGGTCTTCATACACTGGTAAGGACCATCGAAAGCGTATTCCTTGATATACAGGGCACTTTTAACAGTGTTGATACATCTGCAATCGTGTCTGTACTGTCATCTCCGAATGTAGAAGGTTCACTTTGAGAATTGAAATTGATCAATCAAATGCTAACTTGCAGGATTATTAATCCAAAGCTGGGCGGGTTTTCTGCTAGAAGATCTTTCAAATAAGGGAAACCGCAAGGCGGTGATCTATCTCTCGTTCTTTAGAACTTGGTAGCGAATGAGCTGTTGAGATATCTGGAAGTAGAGAGTATAGAGAGTGATTGCTTATGCGTATGACTTTGCTATTGTCGTATCAGTAAAGCATCCTCATACCCTAAAAGATCTCTATAACAATATGTTTAAAACAAGCTCACAAACTGGGTTGATTGGTGTGGACTGGGTGTAAGCCCTCACAAAACAGATCTTGTCCTGTTCTATAGGAAATATAAAATTCCGTATAAAGCCCCTTCCCCTTTCATTAAAGGTATGCGAGTGGCGTAGCGTGCCATCTCGGCGCCCGGGGCGGGTGACCCATTTTGCCGCCCTACTTCAATACTAAACTAAAATTAAATTTCGAGACATCATTTTACAGGCAATAAGGTATCTTTTATTGAAGGTACAATATAGGATCAGCGGTTTCATAAACGGATTCTACGGGCCTTACGAATGAGGCCTTATGTGAGACAAGGCTGCATCTGCGGATTTATCGCCATGCATGCGTTTTTTCCTGCGAATTATTCTCGTTTCGAGTTCGATTCCGAGTTTTTCACAGAGAGTCTTAGAAAAGTCGATTGCGGCTTGGACGAAACGGTCTCTTCTCTACACTAGGAGAGTTTCTGTGCACACTTATCCACATACTCAGTCCACGTTGCTGCAGGTAAATCTGTGCGTCATCTTCTTCAGGTAGCTCTGCAGCTCAAAAGCCAAGAAAAGTGAGGAAGTTGAATGACTGCATGACTGTCAGAAGAAGACTGGCTCCCGAACAGTAAATTCTTCCAGTACCTCAAGAACTTCCACAAACTTATTTTTAAGCGTCTTTACAGCTTCATGTCTTTGGAAAGACGAGGTTCACCTCTTCTGCAGGCTTATGACTAAATGCTTGAGGTACTTCTGGTGAGTCGACTTCGTCTTGACCCTGCTCTGTGTTGGGACCAGTACGACTTCTAACTTCGACGGCAGGCATGTCTTCTTCTTCTGCCTGTAAAATAAGTTATGCATTCCCATAAATATAGGCCGGAGGACAATTCTAGGCCACTCACGATTGTAGATGGCGGAATCATACTTACTTTGGAACCACTTCCGTTGCTGCTGGATTCCGCCGAAGACGTTAACGTAGCTTTCGAACCAGACCTAGAACTGAAATATTTCAGTAATACACTTGCACCTGCACTTCTTTGCATCTGCTTCTTTCTTAGCCTTTTTATTGCGGTATTCGGCGCCGCTTTTTTTAACTCTTTTCATTTTCAAAAACTAGTTCAAAGGTTGAGTGAAGTACTAACACTAACAGGCGAATCTATAAACAAATCTTAAAGGTTACTTAACTTTAAAATACCTCTAAGCAGCTCTTAAGTATGAAATCGGTATCTATAATCAATTTTCACATTTAAGTAACGTTACTTAAAGGCCTCTTAACTTAAACGCCATCAACGGCGTTTAAGGGTCACTTAAAGGCATTTTAAAATGTATTTTGACATATCGATTGTCATCTTTGAAATTTTGAAGTTTCAAATTGTGAGTTTGTAGGTATTGTTTGTTGTGATATTATATTAGAACTATAAAGTGCAACGATTTAAGAAACATAAAATTTGTATTGATTAAAGTATGTGTACGCGCAAAGAAATTTCGTCCGCGCTTCCTTCTTAGCCTTTGAAGTGTTTGTATCGACACTTTCTTCCTCGTTGTTGGAAGAGAATAGGCGTTTTCCTAAATGCAGTGTTGCAGCGCATCGTGGATTTTGATGCCCTTGCAACGTTTTTCTTCACTCTGAAATTTACTTTTACAATTCATTAAAACAAAAACTCTAAAATTTAGAATTCGTATTTAATAACGTTATTTTATTGAAGCAAGTTAATAAAAAAAGCATCAAAATTCATGATGCGCTGCAACACTGCATTTAGGAAAACGCCCAATCTGTGCATAAAATAATTCTGTTTTGTAGTGTATTATTGCAAAGTCTAAAATAAAAAAGTTTCCTTGTAGGAGGCATCCCAATTTTCAGATCTTTTTTCACTTATTTGTGGCGGCGGGTGTGGGTGTGTGTTAGATAGCCATTTTTTTTTGATTTCACAGATAAAAAAATGTGTCTTCCAATAATTTACTGAAAGAAGGTGTCACAAAACAGCTGTGTTGTATAAAATGAAGCAGCATTTGTTTTTTTTTCTGTACTAGATTTTCACATTCTTTTACGTTACGTGACACAACCATTGTTTAGTTAAGTACCAATGAAAAATCGATTATAGATACGAATTGAAGTTTCGTCATTTAAAGCCAAATTAAATATTTAAGTATGCTTAACTAAATAACCTCTAAGATGCAGTTTAAGAAAATATTATAGATACGGCTGTAAGTGTTTAGTTTTGGAAGATTCAACAGTATTTAAACTATAAACAACACAATCGAAATAACTTTCTCTGATGCGGGAGGGAGCAAAAACATTGAGCTGGCTGAGACTAGAATAACGTTTCCGTCGAATACTAGTTATCTTATCATATCTCGCATATGCATATCATATGTTTCGGAACGTTCCTTTCAGTTTCGCGAGAGTTTCGGAACGTTTTGTTTTAGTTTCGCGAGTCGCGCGACAATACGGAATGCACTCTTATGGCCCTACTCACCGTTTACGAATTCACGGAAATCAGCCGAGAGCATCAACGACGAACCACAGATAGGGTGGCAAATTCAAATTAAAATTTACATCATTGTTGTTTGTTGACTTGTCAAACGATCTGTCATGAAACATATGATTTCTAGCCGCATCACCGGCGACATTTTGGCGCCCCCATAGGCCTGCCGCCTGGGGCGGACCCGGGTCAAAAGAGATTTGATATCATCGTTCTGAAGCGCTTGCCATTGTTGGTGGCCGCCTCACCAACCAACGTCGTTTTCGAAAAAGTAGGGATTAATGGAGCAGCGGGCCCAAAATCCACACCAAACGGTAATTTTTTGCGAATGCATTGTCATTCGGTGAACCACATATGGGTAGGCATTGTCCCATATACAGGGTTTCCTTAATTCGTGCATAATATTTTAGGGCGTGATTCTTGGGTATATTCTAGGAAAAAAATCGTTCTTCAGTAAGGGCCTATCTCAAATTTATGATATAAAAATTGGAGATAGGCCCTTACTGTAGAACGATTTTTTTCTTAGAACATACCCAAGAATCACGCCCTAAAATATTATACACGAATTAAGGGATACCCTGTATGTATGATGATCTTGCTTGTTAGGTAGGGTTAGGTTGGTGGGCTGACAGTTGATCTTGTTACCATCACACTTAGATCAATTTAGATCCGTTGTGATACCCTAGGGTTCGTGACTCCTTGTATTGAAACCTATGATAATCAAGCCCGTTAAGGATGTAGATGGGTTACAGCAAGTTATAGCCTGAAATATCGGAGGATATTTCTAAAGTATTGGCTAGGAAGAGGTATACGCATTTTTAAGGGGTGTTCCTTTCCTTTATCCCACTTGAGCAATCATCCCCCCCACCAGGCTCGTAGGAGCATGTGGCTCCTAGCAACGTCTGGTAGATGAATTTAAAAAGTCAGTGTTTGGTGTATATGTTCGTTTCTTTGGTCGTTAGTTAAATCGAAGAGGCTGTTTTCATGCCAAGGAAAGAGAATCTTACCAATCTTAGGTAGAGGTGGCCCCATAAGCCCACTGATGCTCGTGTTCAACGTAGGAGTGGCAATCGCATGTGTATAGGCGAGGTGCCCATTCTCCGTTCGTGCTGCTCCCACAAGGAACACGTGCGTCGTTAAGTCGTTTTCGTTCGTACTATACTATCGTATTGTAGTTAAAGGCGGTTTTTATAGATCAGGAATTCTCAAGCCATTTGGTATCATTAACGAATTTTAACAACATTTTTGGAATGTCAGAGAGCTCCTCCAAGTCGCTGAAGAAGTTTCTCCCTAGATGTCTTTTTCTTAGATGATATAGCGCAGGGCAGTGACACAGGTAGTGAGGAGTGTCCCCATGTATCTCCTCGTCACCACATCATCTGCATAAGTCGTCGATACCTACTGAGTTTCATCTTTTTCGGAGTAACCGAGTTGGTTGTGACCTGTGATGATGCTCACGAGAAGATAAAGAGACTTTTTATTCAGTTGGATTATAACATCGGTCTTTTGTTTACTGAAACTAGGCCATAATTTTCTGGTTGTAAGACAGGAATCGAGAGAGTTCCATCTCTTGTTTGTTAAGGCTAGAATTGTACTCTTGATTACCTGTTTAAGACTAACAGTTGGGACTTGAATTGTTGTGGATCAAGGTTGATCCTATTCTTGCCAGCTCATCAGCTCTTTCATTTTCTGGGACACCACTGTGACCAGGAACCCAGCAGAGTCTAATGTTGTGCTGTGTACCGAGAACCCTAGCTCTTCGCGACAGCAAGTTACAAGCTTCGATTTGATTTCAATTGCAGAAATCGTTTTTATTGCCGCTTGTCTATCAATGAAAAAGGTGATATCAGCTTGTGGTATTGCCATCATTGAGACTTGTCTACCAGCTTTCGTCACTGCCAGGATCTCAGCTTGAAAGACACTTGCTTGTTAACACAACCATTCTTCCGAAAATCTGGCTAACGATGATTATTCGGCCGCAATTGGAGTTCTCTTCCAAACACTCCGAAGCCCAGTCAGCAAGCAACGCTGTTGTCTATGGTTATGAATGTTGACTGATTGATTACCTAACCGGTCGTCTCAAATTTGGGCACCAAACCTTGAAGAGTCGATTATGAAGAGCCACCACATCTACTGTGGGTGCAACCCGCAGCAACGTTTGCACTAACAAACACAAGATTTAGCATCAATAACTGAATAATAAACAACATGTTTGACAGATATCACCAAAACAATATGGCCGTCAAAAGCAACCAAAATCTGCTCACGCCAATATAAAAACACTTTACAATGATTGTCCAAGTGGGCGGAGGACAACAATATCATACCGGATAATCAGTTCGGGTTTAAGGCGGGACATGACACCATTCATGCCGCGTCTAAACTCGTTTCTGATATCCAATGGAACAAAACTAAAAATCAATGTACAGGTGCTTGTCTGGTTGATTTGGAGAAGGCTTTCGACACCGTATGGTTAGAGGGTCTCTATCTAAAATTGACTAGACTCGGCATAAGTAAACCACTATTATATATACTTTATGACATGCTCAATGGTAGAAAGTTCGTTGTCAAAAGTGGCAATGTAACTTCTACCGCAATCTTCGATATAAAAAATGGTCTTCAGCAGGGAGCGGTGAACTCGCCGATTCTATTCAGCATTTACACCAGCGATCTGATAGGTAGTCTAACTCAGGCAATTGCGTATGCCGATGACCTAATAGCGTACAGAACAGCTCCAAAAGTTGAGGTTATCAGAATTCTCTTACAGCGTGACTTCGACAAGATTCAGCGATATTGTGATGACTGGAAGTTGAAAATCAACTTTCAGAAATGTGAAACGATTCTGTTTAGGACTCCGTTGGCTAGAGCCCCTAGGGATACTAGAAAGAACTGGCGTAAGCTGATGATCGTAGGGCCGCACCGGCAACCACTGGCGAGCAGAAGTGTGGTAAAGTACCTTGGCATCTGGTTGGATCAGTATTTGTATTTCGACAGACATATAAATGCTGCTCTGAACAGGGCTAAGGGAGCCTTTGCCCTGACGAAACGGTTGTTTTACAGCAGCCGGCTTGACACCAGGGTGAAGGTGATTTGCTACATGGCCCTCATCCGGCCGATGATTGCCTATGATTGCCCGGTGTGGTTCAACATTGCCCCATCTCAAATGGAAAAGATTCGGGTGTTTGAGAGGCAGTGTCTTAGACGTTGTCTTGGATTACACAGAACACCAGAATCGGAGTACAAACATTACTATTCCAACAGGACTCTATACAACGGAGCCAACATTAACAGAATAGATAATTTTTTGATAAAGCTGATTCGGAGTCACATTGCGAGAGCGATGACCTCAGCAAATAGCTTAATCTTTGGGGCTTACTACCCCAACACAGAATACTTTGAGAGTGTGGGTTTAAGTGGCCATATTGCACCTAATGCATTCCTCTATTTAGATAGTATAGGGTTGATCCAGGATAGAGAGGCGGTTCCGCTAATCTACCACGTCGGCCGTAGTACTGTGGATAGGCGGCTCCTTTATAGTCGAGATGTCCTCGCACAAGACGGAGCTGAGCGACTTCGGTTCAGTAGGACTGTGTCCGATCGGGACCTGAAAGACAGGGTAAGACAGGAGAACCAGTTTTGGTGGTTGTCCAATATTGATAGCGATAGTTGACAAGTTGTCTTGGCCGACTTACATAGTTTTAAGGGTATTCTTAGGTAGGGACAGTCAGGGTGGCACAAAAAAAAAAAAAAAAAAAAAAAAAAAATTAGAGTACATTCTTCCAATGTATTTTCAAAAAAAAAAAAAAAAAAAATCTCTGCTGCTGTGGCTGTTCTAGTTTTTAAGTAGTTTTAGTTTAGTTTTAGTTTATTTTAAGTAGTTTAAGTTGGTTTCGGTAGTTTTTAATTAGTTTTACTTTAGTTTTAAGTTTTATATAAAAAATATAAAAAGATAAAGAATCCGAGTTTTTTAAATTTTCTCGAGAAAACAAAAAAAAAAAATAGATATAGTTTTTTTGAATTAAAAATAGTTTTTTAGGCCGAAAGGCATTACATTTAAGATATCGTTTAGCTTAGAGCGCCCGCATAGGGCCAGTAAGTTAGTTTTAAGTTATTGGATAATTAGGCTAGATTTTATGAATTTTTTTGTCTAGCTTTAGATAGTTTTAAGATTGAAGAAAAATAAAAATGAATTTAAAAAAAAAAAAAAAAAAAAACACTTTACAATGATATTGCAACTATGGTTTAAGCATTTATTTTCCGAAAAGTCTGCCTTTTCCTAAAATTTGTAACGCTACCTTGTTCAAAAGAAATCGTTCAACCAATTGTTACAAATAAAATCTACCTATAAAGAGTCAATAAAAATCGAGCAACACACAAGGTTTCCATAAATATCCATCCCTATATTGACGATAGGACCTTTTGTGTTATTAGAGTTTGCCTCGCAAAGTGGACGAACAGCTTTATGTCCTTCTCGTCATGAATAGCGTTGATATTTTTCCGAATTTGTTTGATGGGCCCTGGCGTGACGGATAATACAGAGTGAAAACGCGGACCACAATTGATACTCTTATACCGCTGCTATACTCCTCGTCCCGGATGCTGTTGCACAACACGGTTCCCTGTGAATTGTCCCGGAAAATATGCACTTTGTGAAATACATTTGTGTTTTGGGTGTGCTGATGGAAAAAATTAAATTTTACCAACAGATGCACTTGCACCAAACGAAATCCTTATGAATATTCATGGTTATTACTTGCGGCAATTTGGCTGGTGATTGTAGGTTTCTGGCAGGATAATCGTTAAATCGCTTGTTTACGCGTCGATAATGCGTGCACAAGGAATTTACCACAACTAATTTTTATATTAAAAAAAAAAAATATCCAATTCGATGAAATGAATTTTTAATGTAAAATGCAATTTTATTTTTTGCCATTTTAATTGAATGAAATAATAATATAACCAAAATGGAGCCGCGAGTCGGGCTATTAAAGCACAATAATAGCCAAAGTGTGGGGGTTTCTTTTTTTTTGTATTTATACTTTTTAAAGTTTAAAGTAAATTAAAAGAAATAATAAAAAACTTGGTAATCGTTGAAGTTGAATCATCTAGACGAACACAGGATTGGTGGAGGTAAAATGTTTGTTCATTGTTGCTTTTTTTTAAATTTATTATTGCAATAGCGGATGGGACGAAAGTAAATTCAATTCTACATCCTACATGGACCACCTCCTTGTTTGGGTGTATTGTGGACTTTTTGTATTAATATTCCTGTGCATGTAATAATTAATTAATCCACTCAGCCACACACGTGATCGAATGGACGGTAGTTATTTTAAAGAGGCAGATCGATGTTGATTTATTGCTATCAGAGTTATTAAGCAGTGAGCTAAGGGAAGGGATGAATCAGTGTCTTTGGAAACCTCACAAAATACTAACTTATCGATTGATAAGTAAAGACCTTTACGCAGATTTCAATATATTTGGCTTAGGACTGATAAGGGAGTTACAAAATAGAAGAATTGGAATTGAATGGGAAATAAAAAATATTTAGTGTCCAAGAAGAACTAAAATGCATGACTGGATAGCACGAAACTTGCTCTTATTCAGAGATTTCACTAAAATCCGTTTTGTCGGTAGTGAGAAATTTTCGAAAATTGATTGGTACAGTCATTAATATCTTAATTTCAAAATTGAACTATAGGTCTCGTAAGAATTAATCGAACGGAAAAAGATTTTATCAAAATTTTAGGAACTATTTTTAAGAAAAATACGTTTTTTAAAAACCACCGTAGTTTTTTTAGTTAAAATAATTTATTTTTCTCACATCTTGTAGAATGTATTGAAAACCTTTTAAATAACAAGTTTTAAAAAAAATCAAACAGGGTGTTTCTTAAATATTTAGTTTTGGAAAAACTTCTTTTTCTTAAAAATCCAAATAGACTTTTTTGGAAATTGGAATACACAATATGTTGAAATTCAAATATCAAAAATATTAATCAAACAAATCCTTTTAACTTTAATTCATAAAAATCAATTATAAAAGAACTATTGTGAATTAAAACTACAAGCTTTTAACTGAGTTCGAAACTTTAGCTTTTGTAATTTTGTTCTTCTAAATTAACCTTCCTTGAATAAAGAACTATTTTAATTTTGATCTGTTTTTCTCTCTGAAAACTGCACGTTGCTTAAGACAATGCTATCCAAACTCTTGGGGAGATTTAGAATACAAAAAATGATCAAAATCGTTTTAACCGTTTTTGAGCAAATCTACGGGGGTCACCATCAGTTTTCGATTTTTTTAAACATTACCTAGATTTAACTAAATGAAATTTTTTAAATTGTAGAACATATGAGAAAAAAATAATTAATAAGATTTCGAAAATTCGAAATTCGTATGACAGGTACTGTTCTTTTTGGTGTGGGAGGAAAAATTAAAGAATGCAATCTATTTGGTAGAAAATCAGCCAAGCCATTTAGGCTGTAGTCGAATAGGAAGAATTGCTAGAACCACTTTTTTCGTCTTAATGTTAAGTCTGATCCACGTCTCCGCGTTTGATTTTTCTTATGCCTTGTCGCAAGTAAAATTAAAATTAATTAAATACAGTTGTGTCCAAACTGGAGAGTTCTGCGTTTGAACTAGTCCTGGTACTTTGAATTTTTTTTCAAAGCTGGCCGATATACATTTAGATGAAATAAGGCCAAAATTTAACTTTTTGATTCTATTTCAATTTATGAAAGTGTCGATTTCTCTAATCTATAGATTGTTTTATATGGTGTTCTTAATTAATTTTAAAAACAAAATAAGTCACGATTATTAATATAAGAGATTCGTCAAATTTTATATTTCTTGTTCGGTGTCTTTATGCATCTCGTCTGACTAATTAAGACCCCAAGGATTTATTTAAGTTTTCGATAGTGGTATAATTTCATGCAGAAACATTAAAAATAAAATGCACGAATAGATCACACAATCTTGTTCTTATGCTTAGGAGACTTATGGCCGATTTCACGAAGGATTTTCAAACATTTAACATGCTTCTAAGTTTTTAGGTTTCACCAAGCGCTTTTTAATCAAACAAGCTTTTAAACACCCTTATAGAATAAATGCCCATTTTTGGCTCATTTAATTTTAAAAATATTATTGAAATTTCATCAGATGTATCAGATCAGATTTTAAGTTTCAAATTTTGGAAATATAAAAGGAAAACGTCGTCTTCATCCAACGATGAAGAGTAACACGCATAGTAATTCACCGTACAAGAGAATTCCGGGTTCACAGGAATCCATTCTCCGATTATAACTACATATATAGCTATATTGAATTCAAAATGATGTTTCGACTTTCCAAAGCATCGTGTATCAGTTGTTGAATTTTTTTCATCGTCATAAAATTAACCGAAAGAAACCCGCCAGTGCATTAAGATTAAATCAAGTGCTTATTACGAGTACTTTACGATTTTATGTCGCTCGATCTTTTCAAATCTTTTTTTGCATTTCTTGGCATTTGTTTCAACACATAATGCTTTCTCAGTTTTATCATATATTTCGCTTATTAGAAAGAAAAATTCAACTTATTTTTGCACAAATGTGAAGAGAACTCAATTTTAACAAAAATTTCCATAAGATTTCCGTTTTATAGTTTGGCAAAACTAAATTACTAACATTTAAGAAGATTTTTGATAAAAGAGCTTATAGTATTTTTTCTATGAAGTTGGCTATTATAATTTTAAATATTTACTTCGTTAGAGAAAAATCTTCATAAACATAAAATTAATTTTTTAAAAGTCTCAAACAGCTTAGTTCAAATATGACACTTTAACTGGTCATTATGCTTCCTCGATGGTTACATGTTTGATTCGAACTGTAAATTGGTTATTAGGGTTAGGGAAGTAGGTTTTCGATGTTACAGATCCAACCATACTGAGGAAAACCGGAATAAGTTCAAAAAAGCTAGAAAGACCTGTAATTATCATATTCCCAAAGGTAGGAAACATTTTTGGTCATTTTTATAAAATGTACAATATACTACTTCGTCTTCGTTTCCTATGTCGTATTTAATGATACTCCTTATTTCAGCTCACAAGAAAAAGTCAATTTGCTTGCAGAACAGTTTTCTGTTAATTCGACGCCGCAGAGATTGACATGATTCCTCCTGTACTTGAGAGTGTAAATGATTTTTTGGGACAAATTTTCTTCGCACTTGTACAGTTACAAGAGTACTGGAAGATCTCGATATACACAAATCGACTGGCCCGGAAAGTTTATTCTGGAAAAGTGTTCGCTGGTAAAACCATTGCGTAACGTTATTCATCTGTCTCACACTTATGGCCTCTTTTCGAGTGGATGAAAACTGCAATACAACTGCAAACTCAATATAAGTTGTGTTGGATGGTTTTAAGTCTGTTATTTATAAACTAAAAGGTGGTGTGCCACAGGGCTCCGTTTTTCCTGTGACTCTTTTTTCATCATATTCATTATCATTATTTATATTCCTATCAATAATCTTTTGTCTGAAACTTCTAATCCATTAAATTGTTTTTCAGTCGACAGTACTCATAGCTTCTCTTATTCGTTTCCAGATGCACGGCCTTGTTCTTCGGATGTGGATTTAGTGTTTAGGTTTCCTTTGACATTGCAAGAAATTTTCCACTCTTTCTGTAATCATTCTGTAAAGCCTGTAATCTATTTTTATGATTTTCCGGTCTTAAGAAATGTATATAAAATTTAATTTTCAAGAAAAAAATTAAAATAAAGGATTCTTACTTTCAAGGATCTGCCTTTTTACTTGCGATATACTTAGGTACAATAGGGCAAGTTTTGCATTTTGAAAAAAATTTGACTCGAAATTTTGATCAAAGTTGACATTTACGATGATAGAGAACAATGTCCGGCAATTTCATCTGTCTGTGGGTATGTCTGTTCCTCGACCTACAGCCTGAACTCCTGGAGGTATTTTCTTAAAACTTGGGAGTTAAGGATCTTCGGTGATTCCCTAGAGGAGAAATCAATTTTATTTTAGCTCCAAAACTAACGGTACCTGCCATACGCCCGTTATGTAAGCACTCATTTATCTAGAAAACGGCTATAACGATTTTGATTAAAAATATAAGGTGGGCTATTATAGGCATGGTCTATATTATGGTCAAACAAATTTTGGAAAAAATGTTATTAACAGTACCTGTCATAGAACTGTTGTTTTTTTTTATTTTCGACTTCCTCTTTAACGATTTTGACCAACATTTTAGTACAGGAGCTCCTTTCTTGAAAATTTTTATAGAAATTTGTTATATTAAAAAGTAATTTAATAATAAAACGATTTTAAATCTTTGTTTGCGTGAATTCATACTGTTCTGGAAATCAGACGGCAATTTTATGCACTTGAACATTCTTATTATTATTTTATATTTATTGATAAACAGTTTTCAATTTCTAACGTACTTATACATAAGAACAATCCAGTACTGCATTTTATTTGAAATAGCTTTTCAAAATTCTAATAACAAAGCTCTGCAAAGAATCACAGAAATACTGGAATTGTGGGTGTTATAATTCTGTATGTGCCGAAATTCGGTGTCCAAAATTGTGTATTACAAAATTCTGAAAACCCAAAATTCTCCATTCCAAAATTCTTAATTTCGAAATTCTATATTCCAAAAATTGTTTTAATATTAAAAGAAAAATTGTTTTGTAAAATAAGACAAGAATATTTAAAAATGTAAGAAGTACCTACATTTATTGAAAAATATATTTCCTTTTTGTTGATTTTTTATTTAAAGTTTTTCTTGCTAATTAAAGGCTTTTACTAATATGTGATTATTGAATAAAAATTGCTCAAGAAATACAAATTACCCGTTTAATTTTCTTACAGAATTTCAAAATACGAGTAGAACCGTTCCCATCTTTAACTTATGGCATAATATGCATAATTTTTCCAACCTGCTGCCACGCCCATTTTGGTAAAGAAAACGTGCTCTATTTTTTGGTACAAAATATTTTTATTAAACCCATTATTAATCAGTACCATTAATTTTTGGATTTTTCCTATACGAATCAATTTTGCATTGTGTTTTATATAGGCTCACACTGTTAAGTCTTAAAATGAATATCAATATGAGCTTAAAAATGGGTATATTTTCGTGCTCGGGTTATTCAGTCTCGGTTGTTCAACGGTGGCTTTAGAGTAGGTTTGGGTGAAGTTGGCGCTTAGCGCCAGTGGTAGACTGACCCTGGGTCGGTATAAGACGAAACTACTTTAAATTATGATTATTTTATGATCTAGAGTTTCCATTGAACTAGGATACTTTAAGTGGGAATGTCGTTGTTGGTTTTTCATCCTTCTAGTTAGCATATTGAGGTGATTTGACATTTCTTCTACTGGCTTCTTTGCTTCTCCAACGTGATAATATTTTCTTTGTAATAGAGAAGGTCTTTTCTGTAGTTTTTCCGACGCTGTCAGTGAAAGTCCGGCCCGATGCAGATCCTTTGCATTTTGTTTCGAGCTGGAAAACTGTAGCTAACCGCTGGACTCAGAGGTAGGTTGTAGATCAAGATCTTTGCCTGTTGGTTTAGTGTAGTTCTTCTTCTCATCAATGAACGACTCAGTTGACTTTTGTTGGCACATTTCTTGAGTGAATATGGAATCGTAACCGTTTATGTTGATTTTGCTTGCTATTGAAGCTACTTCTAGGAGTTTTAAAACTATGTTTCTGCAATTTAATGTTATACAACTATTGAATATTTCCTAAAGCAGACAATTTTCGATGGGGAGGAGTTGATTTCGATAGCCCATTTATCGTAGAACTCGAAGAGTCTATGAGTTTTGACTTGTCAAACAGCTATAAATGGTGACGTTGACGTTGCGTAAGTGAGGTAATCGACTCCATAAAAAGTTTCTCGCATTCTGTTGGGATAAGTTGATTGGCAGTCATTAAACTGTCGGATAAGAACGGGACTAGTTTCTAGGCTTGGTCAGTGATTGTTAGAGTCCAGAAAAGTACAAAAATCACTAAATTTACAACCGAGTACTTGTCAACAACACCTGCTTCGAGACTCTGTTTTGTTTAATTGTGTCCTTATAGTTCCCGTATAAAATAATTCAATTGTAAACTCTCTTAATGACAGCACGTCCATGCAGCTTTCCATAACAAGTGTATCAAATACTTTTTTCTATCCAAAGGCAAAAAAAAAAAAAAAACAATAAGAAATTACATCAATTTTGATAGCCTATAATTTTCTTAAATTGCCTTTGTGTTGTTTGCTCTTTACGTCCTCCCTCTGTCTCCATTATCCAACACTTAATTTTTTTTTGTCGTGTCCTTCGCTTCAGTCATCCCTCCTATATGAATATTGTATATGGATACCAACAACATGTCCTTATGGCAAAAATGTTTCTTTTTCTGGCAAATTAAATGTCCTGGAAAACTTTTGACACGAGAATTAAGTGGAAAAATATTTATGCATGCATGCAAAACGCCCACATCCAGAGGCAGAGACCCCATCTCACAACCCGTTTTCCATCAAATCCTTGCGAAGGGAAAAGGAAATAGGCAATAAAGCCGAGCCAAATATCAGAATTTTGTTGTGTATTTCCGAAGTTCGCGTGCTATTTCGTTTTGTGAAAAATGTCATGATGCGGATTTTGTAAAGAAATTGTGAAGTAGTTGTGGACTTCTGGTGCGAGCGAGAGTGCCATGTTTAGCGCCTGACTAAGGGGACAAGTGGCAGCAACCAAAATATGCAAATTTTCTCACTCTCGCTGTAGACACTTTTGCACACTTTTCCTCTGAAGTGGAATTTTTAGTTGTTATTGTTGTTGGTAAATTGGAGGTGGTTATGGGAACTTTGATTTGTGTCGTTCGTCTAGGACTTTCATGTTTCCTTCTAAGTGGCGTATAATTTGTTTGAGTAAGATTAGAAAAAAAAATATACTTGAACCTGTCTACATGCATTTCAAATTTTGCCACTGGAACTAATAATCTCACTTATTAAATGAAATAGATAATTAAAGAAATTCTGGGCAATTATCGATTCTTTTAATGAGTGCACTTAATATTGAAAGTCTCAAAGCTTATTCCTAAGGAATATTCATAGAACCTTTCCTTTCCAATAAATTAAAAATTGAAGACAATGAAATGATAATGAAATTAAATGAAAATCACTTTGGTTAGAAATTTTTCGAGAACCAGTCCCCGCAGAAGCTTCTGAATTTCACCTGTGGATAGCTGTGGAAAATTTAGAGGGGATAGGCACGTTGCCCTTCGTTCTGGACCGAAAACCAATAGTTAAATTGATTACTTTGGTCAGATAAATACCGGGTCAAGTACCTTGGCTGAGTTAATGACAGCTTCAATATTGCAATTCCCACGGCTGGTGCCGCCGTTAAGGCTGTATGTGAACATTTTAGAGAATTTTTGTTTTCGTTTCTTGATGAATTGGAGTAAGGAGCTACTTGGTTCCTACAGATCGAAGCAACGAATCACACTTCAAGGCTATTGGTGGATGTTTTCAAGGAGCACTTCCCGGAGTGTTTCATCTAAATAAGGGCTGATTTACAGTCGTCAGCCCACAGCCCGATTTTAGCTTTTAGAACCTGTTTGTTGGGTGTTTGGAAATCCCATATTTAAATTAACTGTCCAAGTAGCCTGCATGTGGGAGTGTATAGAGTCAGTTGTGGTTTAAGGCACGTCCGGGGCTCTCAGAGACTTGACTAATGGGCCTGTGTTGCTACTGAACCATACATCAGACCATGGCTGCGAACGTAAGTCCAACATTATGCACGGAGTGGTGGCATGCCAGTCCGCCATGGTTGTTGGATGGACGTGAGGTGGTAAATGCATGGTTCATGGTCTTGACTTTCGACGAGCTCGTCCACTTCGGTGGGCTGGTATTGCTACTATTTGACAATTCTATTACACTCCAGGTTTCTATCGTGGTGCCTGTGGATAGGTTACGCAAGTAACTCAACCAACTAGATGCGAACATTCTGGACGGTGTCCTTCAAATTCTCTAAGGAGTGTGTAACAACTCACCAGAGGGGTGCACATTCTTGGTTGATGGTTTCTACCTCGACTAAGAGCTAGGTGTGTGTATCTGGGGTTGATAGTCCCTGAGTTTTGCAGGAACTCTCTGTAAGTGACCTTTATGGTGGCGAAGCTTGACCGGAAGCTATATTCTGGTACCATGGGAGATAGTGCCCAGGAGTCTGAGGGCTATAGCCTACGTCTTCTGGTTCTCCTATTCTATCTTCGGATAGAGAGGTGCAGCTGTCGCGTGCGTGCTCCCTTTTTCAGACTATCTATGAGGTAGGCCACCTAGTGGGAGTATATTGGTGGTTTGGTTTATTCCGAATGCGGAGATACATGGTTTCCAGGCGTGCCTGGATTCAAGAGGCGTTAGATAGACCTCGCCTCCTAAGCAAGAGGTGTGTTCATGCCTGCAACATGCCAGAAATTGGCAAACGCTAGAAATAAGTGCTTATTGAGTGTATGGGCTCATCGATTTATAAAATGGGTCTTATTAAGTTTTTTGTTACAGAATTAAAAAATATATTCCTTCGCGCATGTTTTTGTCTCTTTTTTAAACGAATTTCAAAAGCAAAGCTTAAAGAAATAGCTGGCTCTTATAATTCCAAATTAGTTTTAAAATAATAAACAACGATTTCTTAGACATAAACTTCGGACTTTGCTTAAAGGTTAACTTTTATGTTTTACTCTTCATATTTCTCAATCTGTTCTAGGTAAGTTGCCAAGTTGGACTTATTTCCGTACTTGCGTTAAATCTTATTTGGTATTTCTGGACCGCAAATTTATTAAGAGGGTTAGATTAGCATTTCAATGAACAGGTAAAAAAGTATTTTTGAATGACTTCACCACCAACACACCGAACCACAATAATCCTCCTCCTTGATCAAAATCTTGCGTACGCCCTTGGCCCTCAGGCTTTATAAAGACATTACATGCGTATTGTTTCATAAATGTACCTGCTATTGAGAAAGGTAGTGAAGATAGTCAATTCCGATTGACCCCTTCAATGAAAGTTGGTGTATTTTTAATGTATTGGGCAGGCATAGTAAAGCCACAGCGGCGCGACCAACAAGCCTTAAAAACAATTAAAAATCTCATTCGTACCTCGTGTTCCAACTAATAGATACCGAAAAGCAATTTGTTCTCATCGAAAGAGGACTATTGATGTGTCGGTTGTCCATGTCCATTGTTGAGGAATCCGATGTCGGCAGACCCCGCGCCGAAGCCACAAAGTATGTACATTGTCGATATGGAATCATGGAATGACTCTGCGCGATTTAAACAAAGTGCTCTCTGCTTGAGGTTTGGAGCGCCATGGGGGACGACGAAATCAGAAAACACGCACTCAGATTCACTTTTACGTAAAGTGACCCCAATGCCATGTCGTCGTCATCCCACGGCTTCAATCATCTCGATCTGACACAATACATATATTTCTTCATTTCATCTTCTTCAGGCGACCGATCCGACCAGAATCCACTTCATCATAAACATCAACTCCAAGTCGGTTCTCGTCATTGGAGTGAAGTAATTATATATTTTTTGCTGGTGTGAGCTTGTGTGATAAATTACTTTAACTTCACACAGGAGGCGCAGGAGATGAGGTCGATATGGGGAAGAGGAGATCGTCGACAGTCTCACCTGAGATGTTTGCCACAGATATAAGCTTTGGGTGCATCTCACATGGGAATGCGACAATAAGAACAATAAATGAACAATCTTGAGAATCGTTTGAGGATTGATCTTGCGCGGCCATCAGCAATGTCCATCACGACGACGACGATGACGACGGTCGGGGAAGTGGCCATTCTTCAATTTGTTCACGAAGACCGAAGACCGACGACCACGATGGATGCGAAATAGATAGAAAAAAAAACTACGCAGGAGATGGAAACATTTGTCATTTCTTTTCGCTTGGCGGGGGGCTGGCTATGTGATTCGAGAAGCCAGTCATATTTCGATTGATAGAAGCGAATTGGCCATTGATAAACCGCCTGATTGCTGATCGGGACGCATTACGACCATACGAGTATCGGTTCGTCACGGAATAATGCTTGCTGTGAAGTGTGACACAAGAGGATTGATTGAGTTCTCCATATGGGTGATATATTATCTATACCTTTGGGCATGCACTGTTGTGAGTTACCGATATATCACTCAAAATGTATTAGTTCATCTCCATTGGTTCCTACCTAAGATACAGTTTGAGTCAGCTTTGCCTTAAAAACGAGGAACTTGTTGGGAATATAACAATATAAATGACAATGCTGAAAGTTAGTACATACATACTTGCTCTTATAATTCAAGACTTGATTGGGATTGGGCTCTGGAAATTTTAAGGTATTAATTTAAAAAAATTGACATATTTAGATACAAATTTAGGGATATATGTATGAGCTCTAAAATGAGCTGATTTCGCTAGTATAAGATGTATTCTTAGAAATTAGTCATATCTACAAAATTTTGTTGTCAAATTAATAGGAGTGTTGTTACAAGAAACTTCCAAGTTTTTTTTTTTTTTTTTTTTTTTTTTTTTGAGATGTGGCAACTCGGAAACAACTATTTTTAGTCCAAAGCAAACTGTTTCTAAAAATAAGCGTGCGAATAAATAATTGCTTTTAAATTAAATAAATTTGGTGGTACAACAGCTCATAGAGAACCAGGACCTAGTGACTTACAGCTCTCAACCATTCCTCTGTGCGTGTTACCAGGAACAGTGATTAATTTTAATTTTTTTCAAATAAATTAAAAAGAAAGTTTGAAAATAAATGGTTTTCAATAAAGGTGGGGATATGTTGAAAGCTATTTTAGGTATTAACAAAATTCTTTTTTTGTATGAAAGGCCCATGAACGCCATAGTTTTTTGATTAAGACATCATCGTTCAAAAGCCCGTCTCGGCTTCTTACGTTTTCACGGATTTGAGAGGTTCATTTTTCAATAACTCTTTCGCATAGAGGCGGATGAAAATGTCTAGAAAAAGACTTGCTAGTCAAACTCGTATGACCTTGGTGGTTGACTGTATCGTCTTCGGGAACGAACAGCCTAAGGACGAACAGTCAACCGACCTTTTAAATTTTATATAAAGTAAAATAAATTTTATATAAAAATAATTAAACTTAAGTCACTGTATATACATAGTAAGGCCCCCTATGAGCCAACAAATGCAAATTTTTGTACATATGTACATATATAGTGTCTTATTAGTTGTAAGCCAAATTGTAAATAGCATGTTCAATAAAACAAAATTGAAAATCGACCTTGGTGGCCAACTCACGTTACCTCTAAGAGAGATATCCTTACCCTCAAATCGTTCATTCAAAATGTCAATCGTGGCGTCTACTGTGTGGGGCATAGCATTATCCTACTGGAACCACATGTCTTCTAGGTTCATATGATTGAATTTGGGCTATAAGAAATTGGGTTAACATCGTTCTGTAGCTATCGCCATCCATGATGGTGGCTGTCTCACAATGAAGCCGCCGGCTAATAGAGCTTATACCAAACTGTAACCCTTTAAAGATGAATTTTCAACCGACTAACATCGTGTAGATTGATGTCATCTCATATACGGAAATTTTGCTTGTTAATACAGCCAAAATTCACCTCGTCGCTAGATGATTTTTCGGACAAGATTTTGGTCTTCTTCTAAATGCTTCGAACTTCGAAGCCTATTTTGGCAACATGCTGCGTAGTCTATGATAATGAAATTTGAGTTGCTGAATCAGTTGGAACTTGTACGGCTGTAGGCTCAAGTACCAACGTAAAATTAGTTCAAGTTTGCGATAGGCCGAATTCTTATGGCCGGTGAAAAATTGACTGCCTTGGGTTCTGATGTACTCTTCCACACACCACGGCGATGTTCTCGGTCAATCTTGTGTTCATTTTACGTACGAATCTTGGCTGATTAATTATGGAGCGGGTCGTTTTAAATTAGCCCACCAAAGGTTGAAGAGTCGACAATATAAAGGACCACAACGTCTACCGTAACACGAACATTATTTTGATAGTAAAGTTTTATCATAGGAGCATGCTGTTCAAAAGTGTAACTTGTCATATTGATTTGACATCAATAACTGAATAATAAACAACAGATTTAACAGATGTTACCATAACCACATGGCCGCAAAAATCTAAAACTAGCCGATAATATCCCGCGTTTTCCGGGTCTTTTTTGACTGCAATCTGCAATCCTCAAACTGAGTACTAAAATCAAGCAAAAATATTATTTAAGTTCATGATTCGAAAAATTTCAAAAATTTTAAAACTTTTTGTTTTTGTTAAAACTACTTTTTATTTTATTTTTTTATAAATACTTATTTTTAGGCTATAATTATTTCATTCATTTTTTTTAAAGTTATGCTCAAAACTACCCTCCTTCCCCTCGTCTTTTGTTTCCTCGTCATTTCCCTAATATCGACTTTCTAACAAAAAATATCATTATTGATTTGTTTGTGTAATTAGTGAAGAGAGAATCTTATTAATAATGCTAGATTGAGCTGAAAGGAACAAAAAGCCAATTTGGAATTTATGGATTAAACAAAGTTATGTTTTACTCTTACCGATTACACACATTTGCGTTAAATGCTTCGTTAAAAACGAAAAAACTATTTTTTTAGTATTGTAATATTTTTGCTAGGTTCGTAAAATAAAACTTATTACTCTTTTTAGTATTTCTTCTTTATTTACACTTTCCAATTCAAAACAGTAAATCTCAATTTATAATCACGTAATACTTTTATTCAAATTTAAATCATACTTGTTTAGTAACATAATCCAATAAGCAATACTTTTGCACACTTTCATAATCCAAAATCAACTGTACTCCGCTCACCGTGAACACTCCCTCATATACTCAAATTAGTTGTTCTCGAATGTTCTCGTCTTGGAATGTTCTAGATGGTTGGAATAAGGGGAAATACATTTGACATTGGAAAAAGAGGTTTTTGTTTCTTCCATAAAGTACCTAGATATGCAATTTTCTAACAGTTGGCGCTGTAGGAGTATAAAGCTCTGTTCACAACAGTATTTACATCGGTATAAATTACAAAATTCATTACGAATTATAAATTCCTAGCGTAAAACTGTAAAACACATCTACCGGAACTTCACACGTGTTGAAGTCAGATGCAAAGTAAATTCCCCATTTTCTAAAATTAATTTTCATCCACATACTAATTCACATATAATTAAAGAGGAGAATCGTTTTGAAGTTTCTTTTATTCGTGCACAGCGCCATTATTTCTCATCATTTAGAATCGATTTGGATTAGATTTTCGATCCATGAGTTGAACGATCGGTTTAGAGTTGAATTGAAATTAAATGAAGAAAGAATCTGTTAATAACAAAAACCAAACAAAATGTATTAAAACGCGAGTGCTGTGTCTATCCATCAAAACGAAGGGTAATTCAAGTTATACGTTGCAACTGCTCAAAAAAAATATATTTTGACTTACGTGTTAGTTGCTTATGTTAAATTTCAAGCTTAATCACATTCAAATTTTTGACAACTGAAATTCTAAACTGAAAACCTGCTTTTGAGTTTACTAGAAATCAATTTATTTGGAATATTATCCAAGGCTGAAAATATTACCCTTCTTTATGACAAAAATGTTAGCAGGTTTAAGAATATTTGCTCTCAGTTTTTAGTGCTGGCGGTACTTTTGAGGAAATAAATTGAACGTAAGTTATCTCAGAAATATGTTTTCAACTTAGAATTAAGTTAAATTGTCATTTGCCAAATATCTTTCAAAATCAAAGTGCGACACTTGCCAGACTTGCCATGTGGTATTACAATCGATGGATTCCTGATTAAAGTACTCCTATACGCAGATGATCTGGTCCTTCTAGCTAAATCATCCGACTCCCTTCAGTTGATGATTAACAAATTACTTGAATACTGTCTAAAGTGGAACCTTATTATTACGAGTAATCTAAGCAAATCAAAAATCTTTCGCAGAAGAACAGGACGTTTGGCTGCAAATGAGAAATGGTACTATGGAGTAGATTTAATCGAAACCGTAAAAGAATACCAACACTTAGGGCTCACTATAGCAAGTAACTCCATACTCTAGTATGATCTGGACAACTACTTTAAGGATATATTTAGTACTGAAACAATATCTTTCATATTTTGAGCGAGAGGCGAACTGCTAATGCTCAATTTCATACCAAACCGCAACGATTTAGCACTAAAATGTACTTTATGTAGGTAATATAAACAAAAGGGAAGATGTACATAGTTCATTTCATTGCAAGATGTCCTATTCGTGTAGAGATACGACGACAAATATGACGAAAAAACTACTTGGAACAAACGGAACTTTTAGTGATATTAAACGGAAATCACTGACAAAAACTATGACAATTTATTAAAATAGCACTTGCATATAGAAGAAAAATAACAAGAAAAGATTTTCAAACTCAATTTCATAATTAAACTCAATCAATTTACAAAATTTGAAAATATAATGCTCAGGCTATCATTCTGGCCATGCCTTAAAAAAATTTAATTTTAAATATCAAAATGATTTTTGTAAATTTTTATTGATAAAGTAATAAATCTAATCTAATCAAATCAAATCTTATTCACTGAATACATTCAGAGTAAAACTTAAATTCGGCGGAATTTGTATAATCTAATAACGATTTAAGTTTTAATCTGGATGAATCGAATGAATAATTATACCCGTTAGACTCTGTTGCAATAGCATATAGTGCTCATCAGCGATGTCATCGACAAGAACATCGTCATGGATGGCGTAATGAAAAGTCACAATCTAAACTGGGTCTTATAAAGACGCGTGTAAGCGCGCCTTAAGTGAATGGCATATATGAACATTGGCGCTGTTATCGTTAAGATGACTGTAAATTATTAAGTTCTTATATGCAGTTCCAAAAGATCGAGTTGGATATGATCATTTACCCTTGTCGAACTTAGGTGTCAGGTAAATTAACAACGGATTAAACAAAATGGCCGTCATGAACTGTTAAAATCTATCTCTCCATATTCCCTCTTGGAAAATCCAGTAGGATCTCTTGCTGGTGTGGTTAATAATTACATCGCGCCGTAGGTGTTATTTGAAACCAGACCCCTAAAATCAAAAATTTAGAACTTCACAAAAATATAAAAAACAAGTTTGTACTTTTAAATTGTTATGGTCGGACTAGAATATAGGGCATCAAAATCCTTTTGCAAAAAATTTATTGCACAGTGTTATTTTTTACTTTTAAATTTTATTTCGTTTTCGTATAAATCCTTCCTTGTAATATGGAACACAATTAGAACCAATATACTGACCAAGTGGTAGTTTCACTTTTACCGTCTGTAGACATGAACTTTAGGCACCTTCAACATTGAAGCATCTATGTTTGCAGTTTGCGGAAATAACAAGCTAGCTGGCAACTGTATTTAAATAAAAGTTAATTACTCAAAAGAATAGTTAAGGAGGGACTCACGGAAAGAAGCGATATTCTGTGAACAGAGGAGCCTTTAGCCTCTTACCGCAGGAGCCATGTAAGAAATCCATTTAAATCCGGACAATTAACCATTTTAAAATGGATCCAGTTTCAAGAGTTTCAAAATGGAAGCTAATTTACATGTGCTTGGTTTTAGCTACTGCTGTCTAGCGGTATAGACTTTAACAAGACTGAAAATTCAACCGATGATGGTTGTTCCCATTTTGCTCGTAAAAATTCCGTCGAGCCAGCTTGATGCACTCAATGACGAACATCCATCCACATCTTCCCTCTATATTGTCCATCAAACTCAAAGAACTTGGAGTTGACTTCCAACCGACGATTTTCTGCCCAACGACGATAAATGTGTCCAACAACACACTGACTTCTGACTGCTTTCCAAATGTCATCCACACGTATATTCGGCGGATGCGACTGAATTCCTGCCACTCTCGGTCCCACATCCACACAAAAACGTGTGGTCATTAAATTTGGATTAACGAAAGCCTAAGACAAGAAGAGATCATCTCCTTTCTTTGCCCGGCCTGAAGCAGAAAAGGACACAGCATGGCCAAGTGGGAGGAAAAGAAAGACAAAATCACGTAATTTGTTAAACGAGTAGGCGTGTCCGACTCATTACCCTGCTCCTAGGGCTGTGTTGCACTCCAATCCATAACGCAGATCCATCTCCAGAATCAAATGCAGACCCTGGCCGAATCCAGACCATAGCCACGCACAGTGCCTTACACTGAGCCCTATGATTAAAATTTGACATTCTTGGATTCGTTTTGGGATTAAGTGAAGGAAACTCAGCTCGGGTGATTATAAAACTGCTCAGTTCTGTCAGTGATGTCTTGAAATGGAGATGAGTATGAGATGGTGACTTTGGCGCTCCAGCTCAGGCATATGGTTGATAAATGACTTCTTGTTCTTTATAAGAAAAAAAACGTTGTTTCTTTTTGTTGTTGTTTTCAAAGAACGATGAAGCCGCAATGATTGTTTTTCGGCTCTTTTTTGTTTTTTTTTTTTAATTTTTTTTTTGTGATGTATCTTTGGTGGCTCAGCAAATTGTATCTCTTTTTTTTTCTCCCTATGTCGAGATGAAGATTAATAATTTGTTTTCGGATTTTGATTTCATGGTTTAATTTTGTGATTAATTTTTTGTAATTATTAACTTTTCCTAGAGTAGGTTCCTGCCTAACGGGCAAACCGACAGCGGGATAGGGAATGATGTGAAATTAGGTTTTTGAAAGGAAATTTGTGAATTAATTATGGTAGGATGGTTTACCATGACAAATTTTTTGACACAGCCGCAAGGTTCAAGGTAAGTTTTTTTTTATTTTTTTGAAATTTATGTGGGGAAAATTTTAAGATGTTTGCAAGTAGAAAAAAGCATATAAAATCGTAGACATTGAGAACAGTTTAATGATAGAATACTTTAGAAAAAGGGATACGAATATTGTTTTGACAGAAGTCTAACGAGAACTTTAAATGCGCGAAGGATTAAAGTAGGAAAAGGTTTTGCCAACTACAAGACCTCGATTAAATGAAGATCCATATTAACCGGGGGTAGGTCTACCCCAGAAGCAAACTCAAATCTCATGTAAAAACGTGTACATGTATTGGTGTACAAATATGGCTCTCTTAGTCAAGAATTTTTGTGTTAAGAAAATAAATTTACCTCGGCTCGTCTCTTCAGGATACCTCTTTTTTCGCATCACGCATAGAGATAGAGAAAGATAGAATAGAATATAAAAAAAAAATAACAGAAAACGGGAACAAGGCACGAGTGGCAAGCTGGCAAGCCGCACAGTCAGCGCAGCGCACAAACATTTGATTTTGAATTGACTCGGATTGCGCAAAAGATAAATGAAAGATTTTTTTTTTCCTTTTGTATTTTGGGTAGAAAAAATTATTTTTCGTGAATCGTAATTGTTTGAGGTTTAGGAAAGGGAAATTGAGTTTTTTGCATTCAATTTTGCGCAGAATTAGACACAATAATAGACGGTTTGTTTTCTGTTTTATTTTTGGTTGCAGGTGAATTGAAACTTTTCGCATTTAGGTAGATAGCGTTTTTATTCCTTGCGTATTTATACAAGGTTAATCTGTTGGTTCTAGGACTTTTACTTTTAAGGATATTTTAAAAAATAAAGAAAAGGGAGCACAGATTTAGACATTAGGAACCCGGGGAATTTGCTCTGATATTTATAATTTATTTTTAATGTAGACAATTAATTTTAGGAAACAGTTCACAATTCAAAAATTGCTCAACTAAAAAAATTATTAAATTTCCTAACCCAAGTAAATTAATAGACTTTCAAAAATAATAATGGTAACTATGTACCTATACCTATAAAAATGTTCGTTTGAGTCTTTTTCAAAGGGCTGTAACTCTGCGAAAAGTGATCGTATTGGGATGAAACCAAAAGCGTTTTAAATATTTCTTTTTCTTGTTTCAGAGTTTCTAAAAATGAAAAATATCCATAGTCAACCATTTTAATTTTTTTTAAAGGGCTTCATTGTCTTGAGGTTATTTATGATTTAATAAAATTAATAAGTGCAAAAAAATATAGTCGCAGATTAAAAAGTGGTTCCGTCTTTGACCACTAATTTACATGTAAAAATTGACAACATAAAAGGTAAATTGGGCAGTTTTGAAAACATGAATAAATTTGTTATAGATAATGGATTCTTTGAAACTATTTATGGAGATACATAATTGATTTTTTACAATTGACCGTTCATTTAATAAAAGTGGAAAAGTGTTTTTAAACAAACAGACTATCAATTTTGAAATTGGTTGATCAAACCGTTCGTTTATTATCTATTGTTCCTGAATATTATGTACCTAATCATCAAAATAAAAACAATGATAACAATTTTCATAGTTTTGCATTTGTTACATACATATCTTAGACTTGAAGTCCCTATCAGCGTTACCATTTCCGGAAAAAAATCGAAGGAGATTTGAAGAAAAAAGTGATGTAAATTGGGAAAAATCGAAGTAGGTTTTAAAATGACTTTTAATTTCTTTTAGAAAAATTTTAACTGGGAATTTTCATAAGTTGACATTACAACACAAGAGAATAATGATTCCGTCTATCTGCAACTCTGTACCTCAATCTGCAGCCACTTTAGCTCGGTTCCTTCCATACAGCCATTATGAAATATTATAATTATTTTGAAAACAGCTCTAATGCTTTTTTTTTTTAAATTATGTATAGATAACTGTACCAACAATGCAGTCCACACTTTGGTAAAAAATAAATGTTATTATCGGTACCTGTCATAGAACCTTCTTTTTATTTTCTACTTTTTCATTTGCGACTCTTCCGATTTCGATCAAAATTTTTACATCGCAGATGCTTTGATTTTGAAATAATATTGTATAGGTACGACAAATGTTTTCCTTAAATGTATACTTTTAAATACTTAAAATTATCAATTCATTTCTTTTAATTTTAAAGAAAATTGTGTATAAATATTTAATTTTATTTAATTAATAAAACATTCTTTTATAAAAAATATAAAATATTTAAATATAGTTTAATTTAAAATTAAAAAACACATATGCAAGCGAAATTTTCATAGGATTCGTGTACACATCAGTGTGTTGAGTTCCTATGCTTTTAAACTTACTTATTTGTGTTAATTTATTGTGTTGACATTCTTTTTTTTTTTTTGTAATTCGATGAATCTCTTCTTCGTTGGATTAGAAATTACTCGTACCTTTCGGACCGTTCCACAGTGAATCGAATAGAACATACTAGGTGGACAAAATTATTTTTGTCTTTTAAATGATTAAAATAAAGATGTTTTGTAGGAATACATGTTTATTTTTGTATTAAGTACATTCTTTTTTAAAAAAGCTCACAAATATAAGGTGGAGGTTAATTTTATAACTTTTATTATTATTTATTATTATTAGGTATTATATTTACTAAAATTTATCAAAATGAATATATTTTAAATTTTATAAATTTTGAATTGCTAACTAATATAATACTTTACTATGTATTATTCTCTGCCAGAGTCTTCAGTATCTTAGGGCCATTTGCTGGAAAGAAACTTAACTAGCTTCAGTTCAACATAAGCTCTTATGTGGCAGTTTACATAGAGGAAAGAGTAGAACATAACCACTAAGGAAATTCAGAATCATTAGAATTGGTCCTCGTTATTTCTCCACGTTGAACGATCGCATTAGAGTTTTCAGGCAGCAAGTTTACAACTTTAGAAGATAATGAGGCAAATTGTTTATTTTTTCGGGAGTTCGCGCAAACTGGTAAGGGGACAGTAATGAGCAACATTGATAATAAATCAGAATTGCTTGACTTTCTTGAGATTTTTCAAGTATGGTTTTCTCGATATCTTCGAAAGTCTTTGTTTCGTGCTTCTTGGGCCTTATTGAGAGCTGACCTTTTGGAACTATGAAGTATTTTATAACACTACTAGCTTGATAAAAGAATATATGTAGGGTCACTGGCATAATAAACCAAGAATACAGACTAAGAATTTATCTGACTTAGTGTAGAAAATCAAAGTTGTTGAAATTTTTCTAAGTTGATAGGCCACAAGAAAAAGTTTGTAATAAGATTCACAAGTTTTCAAAGGGCTACCAACATCGACAGATGTATGAGTTTTTTCAATAAAGTATTCATCCTGGTTATCTTCGAATAATATGAAATCGTCACCATTAAGCCAGCCTTCAAAGCTCTTCAAAAATATTTCTGCCTGACGGCCATTTTTTCAGAACGAGACTTATGACTTATTATTCTTGAAATGTTGGATTGAATTATGGGTAAGGTAATTCCAAAGGCATCAGTAAAACCAGTTTCAGGTAAAACTTATTGGAATAGTTGGTTAAACTGACAAATAATGAAAAATTCCATCCAAGTGATCTTAATTCGAATACCTTTATAAATTTATTAAAATTACTTTTGCAAATTTTCGCAAATGGAATTTGGTATTAAAAAAAGCTTGACTTTCAATCTTTTCAAAAATATAAGAATCATCGCGTGGAGAGGCGTGGAGCTAATAGTTTTACAATGGGAAACCTAAAAATTACGTTAAATTCTAGCAAAATTTAAATATCAAACCAGAACAAATGTTGATAAATTAAGTTTTTAAACCTATTAAACATACTAAACATACCTTGGGCGGCGCTTTTCATTATAAACCAAAAAATGACAAGATTTACAAAAACATATACAAACCATCACTGAAAGAGATAAAACACAACTGAGCAAAAATCAATGAATTTTTTTCTAATTATTTAACTTTGGCTACGAATAACTGATAAATGAAAATAATGACGGCTAAAAGCTGATAAAAATATTAATGTGTGTCCATTTGTTAACAAAATTATCCTGTTTCCAAAGCTTCACTCGAGAATGAATTTTGTCCACCTAGCATGTACTATTCGATTCACTGTGCGTTCACTAAAAGTAGTTTTGGACGGTTTCAAATCTGATATCCACAAAATAAATGCTGGTGTGCCCCAGGGGTCCGTTTTGTTTCCGACAGTTTCTGTCTATAACTGTTGCTCCGCTTATTTGTTTTGCTGACGACAGTAACCTTAGTTTTTCATATTCGTTTTTAGATTCACATCCTTGTCCTCGGATGTGGACTACCAACGGCAGCGTATGATAAGCTCATTAAATTATGATCTTCGAAAACTCAATGCTGTTTGGCACTTGCATCGAGGAGACTGAACAGCTTCTAGGTATGTGCATCAGAGACCATCATTTGTGAAGTGTTAACATGTTTGACGTAACCAAAAACGCCGCTAAGTGTTTGAATTTTCTCCGCCGATGGCAAAAGTTTTTTACTCTAAAAATGAAAGGCGGCCGTTGTCTAACTGAAACATTTGAATCTCTCGAGCACCGCCGCAATTTTCATAAACAATGCTCTAGTGAAGTAGGCAGTTGCGTTCTCCCCCTCAAACAATTCAACCGTAATACCCGTACTTCTAGGACTGCTCATAATTTTACACTTTAGCCCAATTTCGGACGTACTGTCAAGTACAGTGATTCCTTTTTTAGCCGCACTACACGCATCTGGAATGCTTTACCCGGCTCAATATTTCTCACTCATTGTAATGTGCAGACATTAAAAACCAATATGTATCGGTATTTCCTTTCTCATCCTATCCTACTTTCCTAATTTCTTGCACTGTGTTTAACAATTTAATGGTATTCATGACCCCTTGAGTGCGCGTTTAATATAAAAAAAAATACTACCTAGAGTGAAATAAAGAAAAAGAAGTAGATTTGAACTTTTTTTTGTGAAATTGAAGTAGGTTAAAACAGAGATTTTTAAAATGAGGTAGATTTCAGTATTTTGCTGATGGTGCGAAGTAAGAAGTAGATTTGAAATATTTGGAAAAAAAGTAGATCTACTATAATTGAAGTAAAATGGTGCCACTGGTTCCCATTAGCTGAAACAAATTTCGAAGAAAAAGTTTGTCAATTTTATTTCCAATAACATCATTGTATTTTAATTTTACTTTGTATACTACTATACTAATTTTAAGCTTCTATTTTATTACCTAAGCAAAAACTAAAAATGCATTTTATATAAAAACTGATCTCATTCAAAAAACAAAAAACCAATTTCATTAAGTAATTTCGAAATTATTCACAATTTGTCTTTTTGATTTTGACACCAACAACATTATTGGAAAACTAATACTTGTTTTTTTTTACAAATTAAAAACTAAGTGATAATGAATATATGAACATACATATGTTATGTATATTATATAAAGGTCGTTCTTATTAGAACTGGGCCAGACTTGCCTATTGTCCTTTGTTAAAAATTATCTCATTTCGAAATTTTCAACGAAATTACATCATGTGGCCTAATGAAAACGAAGTACGCATTACATATGTATGTATTTTCTATTTGCTTACTTTTTATCAATTTTTTTTTGTTTGGGTTTTTTGTTTCCTTTGTTTGTTTTTGGAGGCATTATACATACCTTTGCAGCTAGGTTGTTGCAAAAAAATATTTACGATACCAAATCAAATCACCGCGTTACACCTCTACATTACATGAGCCTACCTATCGGAAAAAAAACAACACAAAATCTATTGTATATATTTATATGCATATGTATGTATCTTATTCTACAATCAATATACAATATACAATACAATATTCAACATCGCAAATTTCATTTCTTCCATCATCTACACACCCTTTGACAAAAAAAAAATGAAGATCACTATGCATCGCAATTTATTACTATGTGTGTACCTAAAATGGCTTTCCCTAGAAGAAACAAAAAAAAAAACAGTAGAAGTGATGATAGATCGCAAATAAAAAAATACAAAAAAACAAAATTTATGACAGCGAATTTGTGATATACCTACCTTACCTACTTATATACTTTTTTATACATACACAAAGAACATTTTTCCACTCTACCTCCGACAATGTGGAATGGTCATTGCATCATTTACCTACTAAAAACAATCATTTCTAACACGTTTTTTTTTTATTTTTTCTGTTCTTGTAATACGAGATGCAAGATGACAAGTCATAAACAAGAATAAAAAACTAAATAAGCCCAGACAAAAAAAAAAAAGAATCAAGAGAGCGGATGGGCGGACAAAATTCTTTTGCACAGAGAATACGAAACCTTCTCTTTCAAAGCGCTGATATTGCAGTGGCATTCTTGTGAACTGAAAACTTACTTGTGTGCGTGTGCAAAGGAACTTTTTGTTAAAAAATGCAAAACAGACCTCTTTTATAAAAACAAAATTAAATAAATATGCAGTGAAAAAAGTATTTTGTATTTTTGAATTTAGTAAATAAAATATCAAACAAAAATAAAAAAAATATGTGAGAACTGTATTATTAATACTTTTCTTGCAAATGCATTACAAATACTGTCATATTGAATTGCATTTTTTTGAACTTTAGATGAGTTTTATTAAATTTTTAAGAACGATACGCTGTTCAGGGAATATAAATCTTTGATTAAAAAATTATTTCCAAAAATTAAAAAATATAACTCTCAATTTCCCAGGGTAGAGAACAAAATATTTGTAAAAAAATGTATATTTTTTGACTTTTGTTAGTAAAAAGTTACTGTAAAAATAAAAAAACAAATAAAAAAAAAATTAACGTAATTGCACATACTTATTGGCTTTGTACAAGAGTAAATTTTACTTCGTTATCTTTTATACTTATGAAGTTTTATCCAGTAGAGCATTCATACCACTATGCGAATTTCCTTCGTTTTTCATAGTTTTATATATTTTTTTTTTGAATAAATAATAAAACAGAATAAAAAAAGAAGAACGATACGTGATTTGGGAATATGTTGTTTCTATAAAAAAAATATAAAAAAAATAAAAAAGTAATATTTTCGGAATTTCCCTATCATTTGAATAAGGACCTTACTAAAATGTATGATTTTTCCACTTGTGTGGCAGTTTCTGGGCACACAATTTTTTTATATTTTTTTCAAAACTGCAAAAGTATTATGAATAACATTTTTCTAATCGATGACCGTTTATTTCATTGAAATATTCGTAAAATTGTGAAAGTTATACAGCTTAGCGCAAAAGTCTAACCTATTTTTTCAATGGACACCTACCCTTAATTAGCTTAGGAATATTATTTGAGCCTTTACAAATACAGAAGATTGATATATTCCTCAACAATTCACAGTATCCCTGATATTTCCTATCTATAAAAAAGGAAGTACTGCAGATCCGGCAAATTATAGGGGGATATCTTTCTTGAATTCTTCGTATAAGCTTTTTACAACTATCTTGCAACGTCGTCTCAATATATGGATCACAAGCAATAATCTGATTGGTGAGTGTCAAGCAGGATTCAGACTAGGGTACTCCAAAAATGATCACATTTTTGTACTAAAAAGTATTGCAGAATCATTTTTGAATAATGGAACAAAATTGTATACATTGTTTGTTGACTTCAAGTCTGCATTTGATAACGTGGACAGAAATGCGTTGATGTATAAGCTATATGACATGGGAATACGAGTATCTTGGAGGTTTGCAAGGCTAATTAAAAATCTATATAGCAGTACAAAATCAGCGATCTGGAATGGGGAAAAGATGTCGGATTGGTTTCACACATGGACAGGAGTTTATTTATTTATTTATTTTATATATTTTACTATATTACTAAGTCCTTCGCTGTTTGCTCTTTTTATCGAAGATCTCGTCCAATGCCTGCCGTGTGGTATAGAATTCGCCGGAAAAGCCATCAAAGCACTGCGCTGTTTGCTGATGATATTGTGCTTCTTGCATACTCGCCTGAATCGCTACAACTCATGATAGACCGCTTGAGTGACTACTATAAACTATGGAACTTGACTGTGAATTTAGAAAAATCATAAAATTTATGATATTCAGAAAGGGAGGAGGGCGAAACCGTAGCTATGAGAGGTGGTGGTACAATGGTGAAGCAATCGAAGTTGTTAACAAATACAAATACCTTGGTGTACTTATGACTAAAAACCTTGATATGGGGCACCACTTGAAGGATAAATTTGTAAAAGCTAAGACTGCAATCAGTGCCTCGTGAACCAAGTGTTTTTCTAACAAAAATATTAAACATAGTGCCAAATTTCGTGTTTTTGAAGCAGTTTCAGAAGCCATCATGTTGTATTCGGCTCAAGTGTGGGGCTACAAACAGTACGAAAGGGTGGAAAAGTTGCTGAGGTACTATATCAAAAGAATATTCCATATTCCATCCAACGCCCCGAACTATAATATGGTCATGCTGTAAACTGGACTTTCACCTCTATTTCTACGCACCCTTAAGCTACATGTAGACCATATTCTTAAAACTCTCAGTATGTCTAATGAAAGACTTCCAAAGATACTATACTCTGTCCAACAAAAATTGTCAGTATAGGTACTATAGGGCAAGTTCTGCATTTGGAAAAAAAATCGAACTCGAGATTTTGATCAAAGTTGACATTACGATGATAGCGAAGACGAAAAAAGTGGGTCCGGCAATTCCGTCTGTCTGTCTGTATGTCTGTACTTCGAACTACAGCCTAAACTACTGGAGGTATTTTCTTCAAACTCGGTAATTAAGGGTCTTCGGTGATTCCTTAGAGGAGAAATTGAAATTTTTTTTTAGCTCCAAAACTAAGGGTACCCCCTATACACCCGTAATGCAAAATCTTATTTATCTCGAAAACGGATCTAACAATTTTGATAAAAAAAATTATATGTGATATTATGGACATGGACTCCATTTTGGTCGAAAAACATTTGGGGTGAAATGTTATTAGGGGTACCTGTCATAGAACCGTTTTTTTGATTTTCTCACCAACGGCTCCAACGATTTTTACCGAAATTTTTATGCAGGAGCTCCTTTGCATTTTTAAAAATATAAACTAAAAATTTTTTTCGAAAAAATAGTTTTTGGATTTTTAAAAAAATAATACAATTTTTTTTTGAAAATTCGATATCTTGAAAACCGATACACGATTAAATTTTTAAATTACGTTTTAAAATGTATTTTATTAAATACTAACAATTTGCGTAACAATTTTTTTTATAAAAATTTTAAGGAAAATTTAGTACACAAAAACCATGTTTCAGTGTGTCTGTATGTCTGTACCTCTCACTACAGCCTAAGCCACTGGACCTTTTTCTTTCAATCTCGGTAGTTAAGGGTCTTTGGTGATTCCCTAGAGGAGAAATTGAAATTTTTTTTTAGCTCCAAAACTAAGGGTACCCCCCATACACCCGTAATGCAAAATCTTATTTATCTCAAAAACGGCTCCAACGATTTTGATAAAAAAAATTAGGTGTGATATTATAACCATGGACTACATTTTGGTCAAAAAAAATTTGGGGGGAAATGTTATTAGGGGTACCTGTCATAGAACGGTTTTTTTGATTTTCGACTTTCTCATTAACGGCTCTAACGATTTTAACCAAAAATTTTCAGCAGGAGTCCCCCTAAGTTTAAAATAATATTGTATATAAAAATATTCGAAAAATTATTTGTTGTGTTTTTTTGAAAAATCAATATCTTCAAAACCTATGAACGATTATTTTTTGAAATTATTTCCTAAAATCAATATTATTAAATACTAAAAATTGGCATCCCAAATATTGTTCTTTAAAAATTTTAAAGAAATTTTGTATATAAAAAAATAATTTAATAATAAAACGATGTTAAAACTTTATTTGCATAATTTCATACTTTAATGGAAATCAGATGGCAATTTCATGCATTTGACCATCTTTAACTAATTAAATCCATGTTTTATATAAAATGTATTTTGAATTCCGAAGTACTTTTACATAAGACCAAGTTCGTCCGATCCAGTCGTGCATTTTATTTCTTATCGCAGTCATTGTGTTTGAGTCAAAGCATTCTTCTAATTTTAGGCAATGCTAATTTAAGTTTGACACTGAACTTAAAATTCTTCGCATATAAAAATGCTAGTTATAATTGACAACATAGAGTTTTTTTTTATATTTTGCATTCATTAATTTTTAAATTCGAGTGCTTAGTTTTTAAGTTAAAAAGTTTTAAAATATTCAGTGTTTTGTGAAATTAATTTTTTAATGTTTTAAATAAATAAAACCATAAAAGAGATATATTTGTTTGTGTTTTTTTTTTAAAGAAAAGTGGTTTTTGCCTGTGAAATTGTTCCTTAAAAAAGGCTTATATTGTGTGTTTTTTTTATAAAATTATATTTTTAATTGTTTTGTTGGTTAGTTGTTATATTTGTGATTTTTAAAGTGTTTTGAATAGCCTCCAACAAAATTCGAACAATAATAGTAAAAAACATGTCGCTGTCTTTAACTGATGGTTCCTTAACTACCTTCTGGGTTCCACAAGGCAGCCACTTATTGCCTTTCATTTTTATGCTTATTATTAAACGATATTAAAATGGCGCAGAGTTTGCACTAGCGTACAGTCATTTTTTTAATTAAGTCTTATGATTTGGACGTACTGTTCAATAGATTAACATACCATGATTATTTGGCATCAGTAACTGAATAATAAGTAACAGATTTGACAGATGTCATCAAAACAACATGGCCGCCACAAAATGCCAAAATCTATCTGCGTCCAATTGAAAGACCCATTGTAAACTTAAAAAATTTATGAAAATCATCGACATCTGACAATTTTCAAGATGACTAAAACGGTCTTAAATGTCTGAGTCACTAGGTCCTGCTACTCTTCGAGCTGTTGTACCACCAAATCTAAATTGTATATATTTTTATTTTAACTGGGGAAAAAGTTTAAAGGAACCTTAAGTACTAGGAAAAAGTCTACAGTAAGTGCAAGAGTCTCCAAAAGAATGTAAAATAATTAAATAATTGCAAAGACTTCAAATGAATGCAAAAGAATGCTTGAATTCTCAGAATATTCCATAGGGAAAAAAATTATTGCATTCTTTTTGGTGTAAATGTAAAACGAATAGTGAGTGCGAATTTGAAGTTGCAGTCTTAAAGTGAAGTCAAATAGTGCAGTCTTTTTATTGAATTCGATGAATGATGTTTAATGACTCAATTCCCAAATGATTGCATTCTTTCACAACCCAGATGTACATTAAAACAATTATTTCGAAGTGTAAGATAACCTTAAAAAGGAAATTTTTGAACTTTTATATTCAAATATGTAAATTTAAAGCCAATTCTGAAATCATTTTCGAACTCGGGACATCAAAAATGTAACATATGAAATAAAAAACAAAACATTTTGTAGACCGGTGTTATAAATAGTGCAGATGTGATCCAAGATACTTAATTATAATATTTTGAATTTTAATTTTGAACTACTTCTGCTCTTAAAAACTATTTATTTATGCATTTTTTAGTTCAACAAATATGAAGAATAGGTATGGTGGATTTTGAACAGAAGAAAAACATTTTAACAAAATTCTATTGGAAACCATTCTCTTACCAAAATAGAATATGTACATATTTCTATGACATCATACCGACCAAAAAAAAAACGACTTCAAATATCATTCTTAAAGTGTCACTTTGTCCCCTTTCTCTAATTGCAAGCCTATAATGGATGGAATTCCCAAACATCAAAGCAAGTCATTTGTTTGTTCCGTTTGGCTACATAACGACCGTTTCCAAACAATGTCCAGCAATCTTTCAAATGTCATCTTACTCCGCTTATTGTTTACACCAGCAGCATTAGCAACAGCAGCGTTGCGGTGGCAGCCTTAATCTTCTCCAACAGCTCTGCGGTGCTGCGCGATCATCTTGCGTCGCTTCTGGTGAGCATTAAGCTAACAAAACAATAAAGCAGCTAAGAAGCAACCAACTTCAGTGGACATTCATCCCTAATGACATTCCCCGGAGCAATCGTCAGCGACACAACGGTAGACAGTCTGCCGTGACATGTCAGACAATAGAGCCGGTAGTGTGGAAGGCTAAAGAAGTCAAAGCCGACTTAAGCCGAACGGGCAATCAATCAAAATTATTTGTCATTTACGGCATGAAGAAGTCATGTGTTGTGACAAAAAAAAAAACAAGAAATATCTTCGCCTTGACTCTGTGGTCCGTCTTTTTGTATCTCAAGGTACAAGGTTGATGCTTCGGTTTTTTAAGTTCCAATTGATTCGACATGGCTATTTTTGATAGTTTTAAATGGATTTCTGAGAGTGAAGAGGTTTATTGAAGGGATTTTCACACTTTCTCGAGTGCATGTGGGAAGTCGCCGCCGCGTCACCAAAAACCTAAACAAAAAACTGACCACCTTAAAAGATTGAAGATCTCAGATTGTCATATCGAAGCGGAGATATCGAAATTATTTTGTCAGATCATCAACGATTGAATATCATTTATAATGATCTATCAAAGGAGGGACGACCTAATGGAATTTTAATCGATTCAACGTGTGTGACACATGTGAGCAATGCGCACATCAAAAGTTCTTTCAATTAATTGGTTGTTCATCGGCTGGTAAATGGAGAGGTAATGATGGAAAACGACGATGTCGGCAACTTAATAAATTATTTTTTATTTCTTATTTGAGAAATAAAAAAATTGTTAGCGTGAAAAAGCCATTATGATTCTTTTTAATGAAAATATCAAAGTGTGAGGTCTTTGCAAGGGGACTTTGCTCTGAAAGAAATCGATGGCTTTACCAATCGTCATGAACGGACGAAGTGAAGATTCATCATTAATAGTAATAATAGAAATGTCTACATAGTATGTAATTTAGAAGGCGATAAAATATTCGGTCCAATCGACCTATTAATTACAAAGGAATATACCTAAGTCAGATTTTGTCCGCTTTCTAAAACTAAAGTTCTCACAAAGTCCCTGCTCTCGAAAGTTGTTGATTTTAAAAACGACAATTATATGTATATACCTTATGTGAAGAACTTGTCCTCCTCGATTCAAGAAAACGTAGGTAACTCCATGGGACCCCAAAAATAAAAACCCTCAGAAATTAAAATATCTTTAAATTAATCATTAAGAGTGATAACCTCAACTTTTTACAAAACTTACTCTAAAAGTATAAAATTAAAAAAATAAAATAATTTATAATGAATTCAAAAGAAAGACACAACATTCGCAAATTTATTTAACCAAATAGGAAATGTTTTAAGCTTTTGGCAAATCAATTTAAAATTGATTAAAAAAAAACCAAAATTTTTTTCTTAAAGTTTTGAAATACAATGTTTTTCAAAATTTTTAGAAGCTTCTCTATAAAAAATTTCACTGAAATCCGTTACGCCGATAATGAGAAATTCAAAATTTGAAAAAATAGTTATGTGGTAAATATACAGTCAGTAAAATATCTTAGTTTCAATTTTATTTAATTAAATCATAGGCAGATAGAGAAAATTGTGTTGGTGGAGGTGTTACAATTTATGTCCGAGAAACTTCTCAATCTAAAAGCATACGCAAGTCGGATCCAGATTGTCCTATTGAGATTATTTTCGTTGAGATCACACTTAAATCTGAAAAACTTATGCTTTGCACGGGATACAGACCTCACAAAAACACTAATTTTGCGCCAATGTTCAACGCACTCGAGGACATAGAATGCACCTCAGCAAATATTGTTCTGTGCGGTGACTTAAACTGTAACCTTTTAGATACCCCGAATGCTACTTTACTGCTTGAGGAAATGAAGTCACTGAATTTCGCCCTTTTAATACTTCTACCCCTATTAACTTCTCTCAAGGTTCTTGTTCACTTTTAGATGTCTTTTTTGCAAGTGATCTTGAAGAAAATCTGCTTTATAGTCAGCTATCGGCACCCGGTTTCTTAAAACACGATCTCCTCTACCATCAACAACTTTTCCAAAGAGATTAAATTTTCCTTCAGAGACTTTCGAAATATTAATAACGATGTCCTCTTATGTGTCAACGACCAAGTTTTGTTTCTGCAGGAAAACATCAATTGTCTGTATGAAAATCACGTTCCTTTGAAAACTGTACATAAACACGTTGATACACCTCGATGGCTCTGTGAAGAAATTATTTCCTTAATGCAGGAACGTGATGTCAACTACAGAAAGAAATATCATTTAGAAAATTTTCTTAATAAATACCGTATACTCTGCGCAATAAGGTGACAATGAAAATTAGATCTGCAAAATCTTCCTACTATAGAACTAAACAAGACCCGTCTAGCTCAGGAAAACAACTATGGAAACATCTTCAAAACTTCGGTATAGGTAAACAGAAAAGCAATATACCAGCTGATATTGATTGTAATAAACTCAATTCAGAATTTGTCGCATCCGCTGGTAGTGAAACTATTCAACCTGCTCTCTTTGAGCAAATTTCTGGAAGTAATACTGAAATTCCTTTTTACTTTCAAGGAGTTTGTGCAGAAGATGTTGTGGAGGCACTTTTATCGATTAAATCAAATGCTATTGGTCTGGATGACATCAACCCTAAATTTGTGAAGCTGATTCTACCATATATACTTCCACACTTAATGTACGTCTTTAATAGAATCCTAACCACACCTGAGCTTCCATCAGAGTGAAAGAAAGATAAAATTATCCCAGTGCCTAAAAAACAACGTGGCAATATTACAGAATTCAGACCAATAGCTATTTTGTCATTTCTTTCGAAAGGTTTTGAGAAGCTCGTTTTTAATCAAATGCAAAAATACCTAAAAGCGGAAAACCTATTTTTTTCAAAAACCGTCGGGATTTCAGCCGAAAAACAGTTGCAAGACAGCTCTTATGGCAGTTGTTGAGGAAATAAGAAATGCTCTTGATAAAAACCACCCAGTTGTCTTAACGCTCCTCGATTTTTCAAAAGTTTTTGACACAGTTGACCATTCCACTTTGTGTAGGAAGCTGAAAACCGAGCTTAAGTTTTCAACAAGTGCAATCAAACTGATTTATTCATACCTAAATGGAAGGGAGCAATGGTTCATAGCTGAAAATAAACTGTCACAGCTAATATCAATAAAAAATGGAGTCCCAAAAGGATCTATACTTGGTCCCACACTCTTCTCTCTTTATATTAATGAATTATATAGGGTAGTAAAATACTCTTCGATCCACCTGTACGCTGACGATGTTCAACTCTTCCAAGGCGGCCCACTGAGTAGTTTTAGTAATACTATTCACCTTTTAAATGAAGATCTCAAAAGCATTCAGAATAACTTACGATTAAACCCAGAGAAATCAAAAGCTCTGGCTATTTATCGAAAGGCACTCGATATCTCAACTTTACTCGTACCCTGGGTTTGCATCTGCCAAAAACCTTGGCATAATCTTCAATAGTACCCTCTCATGGGACACTCATATAAATAGTACTATTGGTAAGGTTTATGGTGGACTACGTACTCTTTGGGAAACTCTGCACTTCATACCGATTGAAACTAAACTGCTTCTGGCTAAGACGCTTCTCCTGCCAATTCTACTTTATGGATGTGAAATTTTTATGAGTCCCGACTTCAAAAGCAGGAAGAAATTAAATGTAGTTTTCAATAATATTGCTCGGTAGGGTAGAGCCGCCAGTTGCCGGCCCCTAAGGATTTTTCCTCATAAGATATAACACAGTTGCAACAAATATTAATATATTCAAATAATTCTTGAAATAAATTATTGTTTATTGATTTCTCCGTGGGTAAAATAAAAAACAGATAATTAATCTTACCATATAATTTTTTATTTAAGTTTTTGTAAAAAAAGTCATTTTTTCCAGTGGCCCCTTGTTTCCTTTTTCCGGCCATTTGGTGTCCTATCTTCGGCCACCCAGTAAGTTAAGGGCTTTCATGTTTTAATAATTTTGATTTAAGTGTTCTATTATTGAAAAGTTAAGAAAAAATTATTTATTTAAACGAAAATAAATAAAATATAAATACAAGTAAAAAAATAAATTATTTTTTCCATTTTTCAGGCTTAAACAATAAAAAAAAATCTTTTAATTTAATTCAGCTAGGAACATTTTCTTTTAAAGCTAATAGGAATTATAAAATAAAATAATAGGCACATACTATTTTTTAATACAGTTTCAAGGATGCATAAATGAATCGGTGATTGTTAAAACAACATAAGTGACATTTTTGTTTTTTTACAGGAGAGACAAAAAACCTTATATTTTTGAGGACGCGGCCGCATTGACAATTTTAAGTTTAAAACCTGATTAGTGGTAGTTCTGCGAGTTGTAAACAGTTAAAAGTTTTAAAAATATCTTTTTAGTAAAGGAGATTTTTAAAAAACTAACTTTGTTTTTTGTGTTGTTTTAACACCCAACGTTTTGTTGAGAGCCAAAACAACTCAAATACGTTAAGTTATGTTGTTTTTACACTCAATTTGCCACGTAAGTCTTAGCGAAATCAATTGAATATAAAATACAATATAAAATAACACATTATATTAAGATTTCAGTATTTTATTAAAAAAAAAAAAACAAGTACAAAAAATAAACAAAAACACAGCTTAGAGCCAAAAATTCATTAAAATACAAAATAAAATCTATTTTAACATTATTTTAAAATGATATTTAAATGAATTTATGCAAACAAACTTTAAAAAATGGTTTTATTAATAATAAAATTTTTTATATAAGAAATTTCTTTAAAATTTTTCAAGAAAAAAATGTTGGATGCGAATTTTAAGTATTTAATAATATTGATTTTAGGAAATAATTTCAAAAAATAATCGTTCATAGGTTTTGAAGATATTGATTTTTCAAAAAAAAAAATTTTTTCAAAAAAACCCAACAAATAATTTTTCGAATATTTTTATATACAATATTATTTTAAACTTAGGGGGACTCCTGCTGAAAGTTTTTGGTTAAAATCGTTAGAGCCGTTAATGAGAAAGTCGAAAATCAAAAAAAAAAAAAAAAAATTTCAATTCCCCTCTAGGGAATCACCGAAGACTCATAACTACCGAGTTTGAAGAAAATAGGTCCAGTGGCTTAGGCTCTAGATCGAGGTACAGACATACAGACAGAGAGACAGACATACAGACAGACAGACGGAATTGCCGGACCCACTTTATTCGTCTTCGCTATCATCGAAATGTCAACTTTGATCAAAATCTCGAGTTCGATTTTTTTTCCAAATGCAGAACTTGCCCTTTAGTACCTATATCGCAAGTAAAAACAACAGTTGGCCTACTACGTTTTGCCAGCGTTGGGTGTAAAAAGAAATTAATTGCATGTACTAAATGTGTTTTAGCACTCATTTGTCAAAATGGCAGAACAGATATGTTGTTTTAACACTAACTGCTGATTTCGCGCTCGAATTTCTGTGTGTTTCAGGTATAAATTTATGCTAGTTTTGCTCTCAACCTATAGCTCTACCCCTAAGCAGTGCAAAACCATAATAAAACTGATTTCGAAAAATGTGTTACTTATGTTGTTTTAACAATCACCGATTCAAATAACAAATGCTTACTCGAAAGAAATCACTAGAGTTTTTCTTATCTCATTTTGGGTAACAAAATATCACATTTTGGACAGATAAATACTGCGAGCTTAGCATCTAAAAACGACATGGTTGACAAATTGGTACATTTGAGATGAAATCAGTTTTCACATTTATCACATCCAACATTTTTTAGCCCTTCTTCTTCTACATCCTTGAGGACATCTTCATTGCATGAAGGACATCTTGGCACCACTTTTTTCCGTTTTATTGAATTTTTTCTTGGCTTCTCTTTTGTTTGGCGATCAAGCTTCCTTTTTCGAATCCGGCAGCTTTAACTTTTTTTGGTCTTCTTTATTTTGATGAACACTTTTCCAGGCCTGCGATGATATTGACATAAGTGGTTTGGGATTGCTAAAAAATCGTCGCACGGGATTTCGTATTGGCTTCGGTTATTTTAGATATTTTTCAAAAACCGATGAGCTCTTTGAAGAATGCGGTTCTGTAAAGTGTTTCGAATAATAATTTAAATTCGTTTAAGACCTTACAAGTAAAGTATACGAGTTGCTGTAGCTTTGTAGTATCTTAAAATATTAAAAACACAAGTTCCTAGTGCCTAATAGTGAAAAGTTAATAGAACTGGACGTCGAACATCATTGTTCGAAGTCCACACGTTAAGACCTTCTTTCACGCATTGAAGCAAAGTCTCTCCCCGCATTCATCCACTTTTCGTCTTTCCAAAAACCCAGTCAGGCTACTTATTTTGGACCTCTTTCAGCCAGTTAAGCGATCTTTTGTATGGCAAAACGACCATAGGACGAAATGTTCTTCCATCTGCTGAAAAAGTCATCAGCACAGTTAAGTTTTCTTTTTCATTTGCTGCTTTGATTTCATAAAGATTTTTGATTCCTTTCGAATGACATTCCAGTTTTTGGAGCCATACTAAATCCCGTTTCAGCAGCGTTAAAGATTCTAGAAGAATCCTCAAGAACGTCTAAGGCATTTTCTTGTGATAACTATTCTTTAAGCTCATAAAACGATTTTCTTATTCCTTCCTCCGTTATTTGAGTTCGGCTTTTAGAGACAGTTTGAACAGTTCGAAGGCTTAAATCTGGATGGCGTCGCATAAAACCGTAATACCATTTCTTACTTGGTTTGCTGTCTTTGAAAGGGATTTTGCGGCCTTCTTCTTGGAGAATAGCTTGCACCGTTTTCAAAAGGTTTTCAGAGGTTTGTGAATCCAAATTTTGCTAGATTTATAAGCCAGTTTTTAAGTTTATTTTCTTCTTCTGCAGAAAGCACAGGGCAGGGACCAAACCTCCCAAAGTTTTCTGCGGTTCTGTTGTGAACTCGGCTCTGAAGAGTCGTCCTTGGAATTTTAAACCTTCTTGCTGCTGCTCTGATTAGCATTTTATTTTAACGGATTTCAAATAAGGATTATTCCAAATGTGTGTCTTTATATGGGATGACACATTTGTCCGGGTCATATTTAAGTTGCTGAAGACAAGAATTTAAATATAGGTATCTAATTGGTATCAAAAAGTTGGAACCTTATAAGGATTTGCTTTAAACCTAAGATAAAAGAAGGGGCCGGAGTTAGCACACGAGTGTCCTATAGCCGGCCACCATTATTTCTTTTTGTAAAGAGGCGGCCGAGCACTGGAAACCTTTGAATTTTAACGATTTTTTTATTTTATAAGAAAACCAACATTAGAAAACACTTACCCACAAAATTTGCACTCTAAACACTAATTCCAACAGTATGTTTCACTAACGATTTTGACAGTTAATTTACAAAAAATCTTGCCGACATACCACCAAACACAAATATGTTAATTTCTCGAAAGCGACTGAGCACACGGAACAAGAATTTTGACAGATTAAGAGAGAAGCTTAAGAGAACAATTTAAAACAAAAAACTTAGAAATAACTATACGAATTCACTATTTACATCGACTTTTATCATAGGTGGCCGGCCACTGGGGGGGGCCGCAATTAGGCTACTCTACCCTATGTCTTCAACCTGAGAATACGGGATCATATCTCAACATTTTCTAGAGTCTAGACGATTAACTGGAATTTCTTTCGATTGTCTCTTAAAATATAAGGCTTTGTGTTTTTTGAGTGACATAATCTATACACATCAACCAGATTATTTATTTGAGCGCCTTAACTTCTTGCAATCTGAAAGATCTCAAATGCTAATCCAACCAAGATTTGCCTGTGTAACATCTGAGCGCCAGTTCTTCATACAAGTCGTAAGACTTTGGAACTTTCTGCCTATTGGCCTAAGAAAAATTGGAAATATACAGTCTTGGCCAAAAGTGTTAGGCACCCTATATTTTACGCCCTATTCTCTTGGAGAATGAATTTTTCGCGTTGTGCCGTGCAAAATGCCTTAGATCGGTTTCGGAAAACTGGTTCCCATCTAAATCGTAAAAAATCCGACAGGAAAAAAGTAACCACGGTAAGTGAAGATCGGTTTTTAATACGAACCTCTATAAAAAAACGTAAAAAAAACATCAAATGAGCTAGTTGCTGACACAACACAACGTTGTGGGAAACAGATTTCGGCTAGAACCGTTAAAAGGAGACTCGGAGAAGTTGGATTGAAAGGTTGCAAGGCGAGGAAAAAGCCATGGCTCTCAGAAAAAAAGAGAAAGTTGCGGCTAGAAAGGGCAAAAAAATACCAAAACTTTACTGAAGAAGATTGGAGTAACGTTTTGTGGTCAGATGAATCAAACTTTGAAATAAGCATTATAACGAAGCCCCAAACTCGGCAATTTTAAAAACTGGTTTAAATTGCCATCCACTTAGTTATTTTGAGCTTTTGAAAAAGGTTATTTTTTTTTTATTTTTACAGGTGTTTGGAAACCTTGGTGTAACCTTTGTGAGGCGGCGAGTTGGTGAGGAATACAACTCAGAATGTGTAGTTCCAACCGTTAAACACGGAGGAGGAAGCGTTATGATCTGGGGTTGCATGGCTGCGGACGGAGTGGGCAAAATGAGGGTCGCATGGACTCAAAAAAATACATTAATTTGATGGAAAACACGCTGATGCCATCCTTCCAGCATATTTTTGGTGATACAAATATGCGGGGCGAGTTGTTCCAGCAAGACAATGCACCCTGTCACAAGTCCGTCCTCTCAATGAAGTGGTTTGCTGAAAATGCCATTGACCTGCTTCCATGGCCTGCCCAGTCCCCAGATCTGAACCCAATTGAGCATCTATGGGGAATTTTAAAGCGTAAAGTCCGATAATACCCAACTACATCAAAAGACATGTTCAAAAAAGTTCTTGAGTAGGAATGGCTCAAAATAAGTTCTGAAGAATTCCGTAAGCTCGCAAGCTCTATGGCTAAACGAATAACAGCAGTCATAAAAGCGAAAGGTGGCCGTACAAAATATTAAATTTTCTTTAATGAAAAAATAATTTACATCATTTCTGCATACTTGTTTTTTTTTAATTTTAATTGGTTTTGAAATTATGGCCTAATACATTTGGCCAAGACTGTAAATTACTTTAAGAACACCCTTTATTCGCATTTGGCCCTTGAAATGAACTAATCATCATTATTCCTAATTATAATTTCTTTTTTATATTTAGTTCACATAGTTTAATAATTTAATTTTAAATATTAAAATTCTGAAACCTTTTTATACAGTTTAAGCCTTACAAACTTAAAAAGATTACTGTTATCTTACTTGTAAGTTGATTTGAGAAATAAATAAATTTGAAAATTGATCGTAAGAATTAATGTTTTCGAGAAAAATACGATTTTCGAAAATCATTTTTTAACATTTGTATGGTGGGTATCGTTAGTTTTAGGTAAAATAAAATTTTGTTTCTCACATCTTGTAGATTATATTGAGAAACTTTTATTTATCAAGATTAAAAAAAATCTAGCATGGCGTTTTCGAAATATTGAGTTTTGAAAAAAAAAATTTGAAACTTTTTTAAAAATCCTGTATTTTAGCTAGTTAAATTTAAACTTCAATTTCCAATCTAAAATTCCAAAATGTGAAAATAAAACTCAAAACCTTTTAAAAGCGTTATAAAAACAATTTTATTCGTGTCGAGTAGAATAGAAAGTTCTCGAAGAAGTGACCTTTTTGCTAATAAAGGCTAAACTTTACATATTTCTGCACTACATTTATTACAAATACCAATATAATATCAAGAGTGTTATTTAAATGTCAATAGCAATTCATTTATATGGTTAATTCACAATAATAAATTAAGTGTGGTGGAAAATATTAATTTAATATTGAATTTAAAAGTTACCTATTTAATTTAGTGCTTTATATTTTTAATAATAAACAAAATGTAAGCAAATCCAAAAAAAAATTTGTTTGAAAATTTGAATACACAATTCTGTTCAAATTTTGGGGAGCCTTAGCATAAAAAGATGATCAAAATCGGTTATATCGTTTTTGTGAAAATTAAAAACCAAAATAATGTTTCCAAGGGGGGAACCATTACTAACCAATCACAATTTTTTTTTTTCAAAACTCAATATTTCAAAAGACTCATGCTCGATTTTTTAAAACATGATAATTCAAATTTTTTTAATACAATCTACAAGATGTGAGAAAAAAGAAACTTTAAAACTTTAAATAATCGCCTAGAATTTGGATAAAATATTTAAAAAATTTTCTAAATACCAAGTCCGGCCATAAGTTTTGTTACATTTTTATAAGTAATAAGTTAAAAGAAAAAAGTTTAATTCAAAATGGCCGCCTTTAGCTCACTCTTGTCCCCGTTTTTACACCATTTTCCACACACAAAATCTAATTTTTTGAGTTTTGAATTTTTCTATCGGCACAACGCGCATCAGAAACGTCCAAATTTACCTAACTTTGTGATGTGTGACTGAATTTGATCAACGGCATTGATTATGCTGCCTTTCAAAGGACCCTTAGAAAACCCCACAAGAAGAAGTCGAACGGGGTCAAATCGCACGATCTCGGTGGCCAATTCACATCGTCTTCGAATGAGTGAACCATATTCGGAAATCGTTTGTGCAAATTGTCCATTGTGGCCGTCGGTGTTCATATCATCCAAATTCGAGCCAAATAAAATTGGTTATTATCTACCGATTGCGTTCGCCGTTGACGGTGATGGCCTGGCCAACGTGTCGTCCTCAAAGAAGTATGGACCAATGATGTGGCCAGCCTAAGATACCGGTGAATTTGTCTAAATACATTGCGATTTGGTGGATTTTGATCGTCCGAAAGCCGAAAATTTTGATTGCTGACGAACCATTCATCTAGAAATGGGCGTCGGCGTCGTTGCTGAATATGATTTTTCGACCAAAATTGGGATCAACTTCCAATTGTTCGCCCAGTTAGCATCGTTGTGTATGGTTGCTAACTCGGAGTTCAAGTTTGTACGGGTAAAGGTCTAAGTCATGCTGCAGAATTCTCCAAGTTGGCTGCGAAAAGCTAGGTTGTTGTGCCCTGCGCGGAATTCACTGTTCCGAATTCTACTGAACACTCTCAGGATCAGAGACGATATTTTCGGCAAATCTTGCGTTTTGTTGACGTACTGCTGTTGGCGGATTGTTTACTGAATCCGTCGACTTGAGTTTATCCATCGCATTGCGAACAGTCCTCTCGTATTATGGCTACCGTAAAATGGGCGAAGCGAACGATATTTGATACATGTTGTTGCACGCTACGAGTATAAATCTCGATGTTGATTTCGTAAGATTTGAGTCTGGCTGTAAGTAACAGCAAATTTTACAGATGCAACTTTAACAATATGGCCGCAATCATTATTTAAAGTTCGGAAATTCTTATTGAAAATAACTTTAATAAGTATTAAGAATTATGCAATCATAAACTAGACACGGAAAGACTTAGTTATAGAAATTGTATTAAGGGATGATGAACTGGCATCGAAGCCAAAAATGTATTGTCCATTGCTGGCCAGATGTGTTCAACAAAACGGTCGTAGATAGTGCGATATTGAGGAACAGGAAAAAGTTTGTTTAATTCTAAGGTTATGTGAGTTCAATTTAAGTTGTCAATGGAACTAGTAGTGCACGTTTAGAAAGTTAGTGACTTTGAAAAGTTTCATGGCCGTGCAAGTTTATTAATTTTCCTCGTATGGATTACGTAAAGTAAACCGGATATACCTTCTTTACCTAGCTTCAATTCAAAAGGAATTGGTACTCTGATATGGTGACCTAAGGCTGTTTCCCCTTTACAGAGGAAATGAATGCATGTTTTCTTTTCTGCTGATCCCCACAACTAACGACAATGAGGTTTGTAAGGAATACCCGGTTTCGCTGCATGTTCCCCTATTGGGCAGTGTCTAGGGCAGGTTGCCACTACCCTGGATATGTTTTGTCTGGGTCTGCATATTAGAACATTTGCTCGGGACTTATTACAGATGAGAGGCTTTGATGAAAGCATAGCTTCCAATCTATCAGCGAAATCAGGTATCATTGTACGTCGTGTGGTTAGTACCCGGAAGTGGGACAGTTCAATACCAACCGTGTGCTGTTGACATGTGTTTCTTCAGTTGTTCTTTCTTTCTGTGTGTCTTTCTCTCTGTTGTAATGTCTAAGCCGATGGTTTCAGTTTCCAGTGCTTTCAGTGTCTCTATACTTCGTAGATTTATCCACGACATTTACATAGGATAATGTTCAGACTCGCAATCTCATCCCGGCATAGCTGAACCAATTCAAATGAAGAAGAAGCCAAATCAAAAGTTTAAACAGCCGTCTGGCTGTCTGTAAAAACTACCTGTATTCCGGTTACGACTTGTATCTTGTTTAAGTATTTTGTATGGCTTAGTTATTGCCACTAATTCAGCTTGAAAGACAAAAAGATGAAGCGGAAATTACCGAGCGACATTTAACGACTCAGAGAAAATTCCCGAACTAACACCACACTCCATCTTTGCTCCGTCAGTAAGGATGCTTATATCGAAGTGTCCCATCAAAACGTTATTCTCCCAATATTTTCTAGATGGAAGAATAACTCTAAAATCCTTACCGATCCCAACAGTAGGAGTACAGAAGTCAGTGTTTGATCAAAAAAATGTCTGCTGGGATGATTAGGTTTGTAATATTGCTGTGTCCGTACGGTTTGGCAAGCCAACAATCCGACTCTTTTAATCTAAACGTACTGCAAGATACTAAATGTTTAATATTTGAGTCGAGTGGTAAAAGGTGAAGAAATACTCTTAAGGCATCCGTTGGGCAGGATCGAACCATATGATCGACTTATGGAAATGCTTGAAACCAATAATATTTTGCATGGGAAAATCGCTTCGTCCCAAAATGTTTCCATTGTTGACGAAAAAAATTCATTGGCTTGCCTCAAAACCTTCGGATCTCTTGTCTTAAAAACAAGCCGTTCCCGAGAAATCGAACAACACAAAAAAAAATCCACAGAACTTTGCAGCTGTGCATGCGTCCGAAAGTAAAAAAAAAACATGAACTCAGTTACAAATTCAATGATTCTTCCTTCATATTCTTTACTCAATGACACCACTAACTTCGATATCCAACAACTTTTAACAACCAAATCCAATCAGGTAATTGGTTATAAAATCATCACGTGTCAATTTAAAACCGCCCTAAGCCAAGTCTTGCATCTTGCAAACTTCCAATACAAAACCAGCAAACCCAACGACAGGAAACTCTCTGATATATTAGTAATGTTTTCGTTTCAGTGTAAATGGATTTTGCGTTATTATGTCTCCCAATCCGAATGACCGTGTCGCAAAGTCCGACAGCGCGATTATGCGGACGATACCCAAAGCGGCACCCAAACATCTCACGGTTCCCATAAGCGAGTAAGCCAGATTCCCTGAAGTTCACGTATATTACATAAATAAGCGAAATCACACAAATCCCGAGACGTAGGTATATCGAAGCTCGCCTCGGAATACCCGTAGGATTGGGACGTCTTTGCAAAAAGTTATTATTGTTTCGGCCATGTTATGCGCCTGTGCGCGCAAGGGCGATGTTCCTCTTCCTCTGTTTTATGTCGTCTGGCGTCTCCGCACTCCGCCACCCTGCGCCGCACACTGCCCCGCATATATGGTCGACTAAAACAATATATCCGGCGGTGTCTTGACATGGCCGCATGTTGATCGGGCCAAAACAACAAAGTCGGTCTCCATTTGCTCGATCATTGGATTAATAATTTTAGCTTTCATAACGATTCTTTAAATCGGGTGCTGCGATGGCTGGTAATCATCGCCAAGCGGTGCGGCGGCGCACAACAACAAGAACAGCAATGAGGACGATGATGACAACGACATCATCATGGGGGCATCACGGATTCACGGTCCAATGTCCTGTCCGGTCTTCAGTCCGATTGTGTACAGTCCAGGCCAGTGCGATCCAGTCTGCTGATGTCGATTGCCGATTGCCAATGCCATTGGCCACTGGCACTCTTCTCTGGTGATAATGTGGTTTCCTTGAATGCATCATGTAAATTATGACCGCGTTTTATCCGACTGCGGCCTCTGCATGATGCGACCGCGAGACACGATTGCTGGTCATCATATTGGGCGCGGATATAGGGTTTCAGTTTCGGCTTTCAACTTCTACTGAAGTTGTAAGAATTCGATTGGTTGCCAATTCATGTTTTGATATTGTTTTCAGATTATTATTATTTTTTTTTTTTATTATTTTGTAAGCGAAGAATATTATTGGAGTTGTTTTTGTGTTTTTGTTTTTTGGAGACCGATTGAAGTGGCAAAGGATTCAAGTTTGGTCATAATATCGAACGGACAGACTCTGCATGTGGGAAGTTTTTTTTTTTCAAAGAATATGTAAATGAGTGGCGTAGTGCAAGCCTACAGTGGCAGTTATTTAAAGAGTTAATTTTTTTTTCTTTTGGAAATTTTTTTTTGTAGACTTTTAGGAAGCCGTTTGGACCATTCAAAAATAACTTCTTAGGCATCAAAGTCAGATCTCAGATGTGAGTAGGAAGTTTACACTTTATGCTGTGGACTGCAATTTATTTATTTAATTATTAAGACGATGCTTGGTAAAATTTGAGTCAAGTATTTGATAAATACCTTCTTTCAAATATATTTTGTATAATGTCTGGGAACTCTAAGCTGAGCACACACAAGGTAAGCACACACAGGAAATAAGTTGTTTAAAAAAAGCGCACAAATCATGTAAAAGTAAACAACCTGAAAGCTTACTCGGTCAAAATTACACGACTACACCAATACAATTGGAGTAGCTAATCTACTCGGTTGAATCAACTGACTTATTTTCGTTAGTCAATCTACTCTGTTGGGGTAGCTTACCTTCTCATTTCGATTAGGTAATCTACTACTCGGTTAGAGTAACCAATTTATTCAGTTGATTTAGACAAGCTACATTGTTGGATTGGCCAATTTACTATAGCTCACCTTCTCACTTACTCGATTGGAGTAGCGAACCGAGTGGGGAAGGTCTTAATTGGATGCGATGCATGGTTTAATCTAGAGTAGATTTCAAACAAATACCCAATTTTAACTAAGACCACTCAGTAAATACATATATGTATAGAATAAATTGTGTATTTTGATCATCGCCATTCGCTTAAGTCAAACGAATAGATTATTGAATTTTCGACATTTTAAGCCGTTTTAACATTTCCCTTTCTCCTTATCGCCGCCGGTTGAGTTCTTAAGTGTTCAATTTCCAACTTTTCTGAAAATGGTAGGATTATTAATTCTTAGGTTTTTGGGGACGCTTATTCCATTGGTGCAATCAGAAATTGTCTATCTTTAATAGTTTTGGAAATATCGTTGACCAAACATACACAATTTTTTCCACCGAATAGTTCTTAAAAGTTCAAAGTGCAACGTTTGGGGCTAATTGAACAAATTTACAAAGAAAATATCAAATCGTAAGGTCAGTTCCAAAGTTCCAAAAAATCGACATTTAAAAAAATTCAGGCGATTTCTCTTGGCTTTTTTTATTTGTTACTTTTGTTCAATATCCTTGTGTTTTGGGTGTTTGACAGAAATTTTGGCGAGAATTAATTTATTATTCTTGAAACAGTCTGGTTGGTTTGTGAAAATAATTGTGGTAGTAAATAGTATTGAAAAATGAATCCAGGAAAATATGTAAAATTATTATTCAATTCTCTAATTGGTGTTTTCTCTGGATTTGTTCAGCTAATTTATAATTTATATAAAATGACTTGGACTCTGAGAATGGTGATTTTACAGTGAATGGTGACAAAGTTTCTGATTAAAGTCTAAATGAAAGCAATACGGATTCAGGGAAGCAACTCTAAGGTCTGTTGAAACCAATACAAAAAATTCTATTGTTAATCATAATAACTTCCTTCTTTTTTATTACTTTTATTTGACTCTGCGAAATTAAGTCCCAAAAGAAAAATATGATTTAGGGTACTTTTTCATATTGAAATTATGCCCCAATGATAAATGAAAGAAGGTCTCAAGTTTGTTTAACTTTTTTTAGAAAAATGAAATAAAGCCCCAATATGTCTTTTTAAAATCGAAAATTATTTTTGAAATTAAAACCCCAAACTGTTCATCAAATACTTGGATTGTATCCTGTACGATTTCCCTGCAACAAGGATACTTGCTCTTCACAAATATGCTCGGATTGATGCTTAAAGTTGCATTCATTACAAATTTTTAATTGTCTATAAGTCAACAGAAGAATATTTGTCTACAAATTCATACAAATGACGCAAATATGTTCACCAGAAGAAGGGCTTCCATCATCTTCAAAAATGTCCTCCCACAGAATTCCTCCTCATCAGAAATATCTTCTTCTGGAAGCATCTCCACACATATTTCATTTTTACTTGCGACTTATAGGTACTATAAGGCAAGTTATGCATTCGTAAAAAAAATCTAACTCGAGATTTTGATCAAAGTTGACATTACGATGATAGCGAAGACTAAAAAAGTGGGTCTCGCAATTCTGTCTGTCTGTCTGTCTGTTCGATTACAGCTAAACGGCTCGGCCGATTTTCTTCAAACTTGGTAGATATGGGTTTTGAGTTTTTACCCCCGGACGTTTTTTGATTTGATTTTTTAAGACCAAAAATAACGGTACCTGCCATACGATTTTTTTTCGAAATTTTATAAATATTTTTTTTCTCAAAAACTGTCCCAACGATTTTTAAAAAAAAAATTCAAAAAATTTAATTTAGTTAAACCTAGGTAATGGTTGAAAAAAAATTTCCAAAAAATGAGTACTTTTGGTACCCCCCTTGGGACCATTTTTTTTGTTTTTGATTTTCTCAAAAACGGTACAACCGATTTTGATCATTTTTTTTTGTGCTAAAGCTTCCCAGCAATTTGAATATTATTGTGTATTCAAATTTTCCAAAACAAATTTTTTGGATTTATAAAAAAACTTTCAAAATTTTTTTTTGAAAACTCAATATTTCGAAAACCCCATGCTCGATTTTTTCAAAACTTGATAAATAAAAGTTTGGAAAAATAATCTACAACAAATGAGAAAAATAAATTCATTTTACCTAAAAATAACGGTACCCTCCATACAAATGTTAAAAAATGGTTTTCGAAATTCGTATTTTTCAAGAAAACGGTTCCTAGAATTTTGCTTAAAATTTTTTTCTTTTTATTATTTTTTAATATCTGTAATTTAATAAAAAAAATTTTGAAAACAAGATATTACTGACTGTACCTACCCTAGAACGATTTTTTAAAATTTTGAATTTCTCATTATTTGCACAACGGATTTTAATGAAATTTCGTAGAGAGAAGCTTCTAAAATGTTTAAAAAACATTGCATTTCAAAACTTTAAGAAAAATATTTTTTTGAATTTTGAAAAAAATAATCAATTTTTTGTTTTTTGAAAATTCAATATCTCGAAAACGACTCAATACTTTTTTTGTAAATTTTATTTTTATTCATACAATAATAAAAAATTCAAATTGGCGTACCAACATTTTTTCTTAAAAATGTTTTAAAATTTTCTTATATAAAACCTTATTTTTTAAGAAACCACTACAAAGACTTATAATTTTTGTTCTTGCATAAATCTATATTTGCTTGAATCACATGGCATCCTATTCTTATCTTTAACTACTAAAGAAGTTTTTTTTAGTCATTTAAAAATGAATTTTATGCTTATGAACAGTTTCTCTAATAACATTCATTTTTGAAATTCTTTGTCTTTTACATAGGAGCAAGTTCGTGCGACCCAGTCGTGCATTTTATTTTTACAGTGTAGATGGATTATGCAAAAGCAAACTCATGACAGACGACAGAAATAAGAAACATCAAATCCTACTACATCCATGAGAATGTCCACAATTCCCTATATCAATTCAATAGATACACTAGACAGGTTCACACGAGTTATGGTATTGTTGTGAACAGAGCTTTATACTACTACAGCGCCATCTGTTGGAAAGCTGCATATCTAATTTATGGAAGAAACAAAAAGCTCTTTTTCAATGTCAAATGTATTTCCCCTTATTCCAAACATCTAGAACATTCCAACACAAGAACTTTCGAGAACAACTAATTTGAGTATAAAAGGGAGTGTTCACGGTGAGCGAGGGACAGTTGATTTTGGATTATGAAAGTGTGCAAAAGTATTGCTTATTGGATTGTGTTATTAAACAAGTGTGATTTAAATTTGAATAAAAGTATTTGAGTTGTTTATAAATTGAGATTTACTGTTTTGAATTGAAAAGTGTGAATAAAGAAGAAATACTAAAAAGTGTAATAAGTTTTATTTAACGAACCTAGCAAAAATATTACAGTATCAAAATGAAGCACTTCAGCGCTAGTTGTGCCACATTGCTAGACTGTCAGTGGTCGCCATTTCTACGTACATATCTAGTTACAAGAAATTAAATAAATTTAAGTTGCGATGTATAGTCAGTTTAGTGAAATGTGTTGAAATTGAAAAGTGCCTTCAACGTATTTGGTGCTTCTATCAAAAGTTTCGGGGAATTATAAAAAGTACTGAAGATCTAAGGGTAATTTTCTAATTTTTAACAAGCTTTCTTAGTAAGATTTTTACACAGGCGCGCATTGTCATTGTGTATATGGTGCAATTTCTATGAAATATGAGGATGCTGTGGTTTTATTAAGTAATTGGACTTGACAAACCAATACTGAAGAGTAGTTTGGATCTGAGAGCACTATTAATTTTCCAGAAGTTTGTTGGAGTGACTTCTTCGTTTTGACTTTCTTTATTAGCACTTTCACCTCTGCTCCTTTGTGCTTTGGATCTTGGTTTGGTGATAGTGTTAGACCCATAATTTATCAACGGCAATAAAAATTGAAAAACTTCATACAAAAATGTACGTAAGCACCGTCATGTTCAATTTTCTTTAAAAAAAAAAATTGCCCAGCAAGGTACTCTTCAACTGAAGAAGACTATGGAGAATTTCTTAATTTGGGCATAGCTTCCTTGTTTGTGGCGACTTCAATGCTAAGCACAACCACTGGGGATCGAGGGTCATAACTACAAAAGGGAAACAACTGTTCCAAGCAGGCGTAAATACAACTGCGAGTTATGTTCTGCTGGCTTGCCAACATACTAGCCATCTGACCCTAGCAAAAACCAGACTTATAATAATAATAAAAGGAAATCAATTATGTAAGTATCGAAGGTAATTTCTAGTTATCGTCAGATCATACTCCATTAATTTTATCACTGAGTGAGTTAGAAAGGTTAGAAAAATGCAGTCCTAAGCTCGTGAATAAGAAAACAAATTGGAACGAATTCAGAGATAACCTTGAAAGTTTTATAAACTTCAGATCCCCAATGGAAACAAAATTGAACAACTTGATCATGAAGAAGAGCTATTCATTGCTGATGTGCAATAGGCTGAATATGCAGAGAAACGAAAATAAAATATCCTGTCGATAAGGCAGTATTTAACTGTCATAACAATGAACTAAAAGAAAGTAATCAGTGAATTGAAAAATGATTCAGTTGATAGATTCCTGAAAAGTTGGAAGCCGGATATTTATACCAAATACTTCTAATGGGTAGCAGCCAAGCGCCCAAAGAGACCGCAGACGCAAAACCGGCCTATAAAATCTCAAGATGGAAATTTGATCGAAAACCCGAAACAGAAGGCTGACATCTTTCGAAGTGTCTTTAAGCCATGCTCAGCAGCTTCAGATGACTTACAGTCTGTTGATACTCGTACAAGCGATGAATGTGAAATTTCAATTGTCACGCTCAAAGAAGTAAGAAGCATTTGTGTCCACATATGCTATCTAACAAAAAATCACCTGAATACGATCAAATAACTGCTCAGGTTTTGAAGGCAGTACCTTCATTAGCCTTCAAGAAACTCCAATTTGTACCTAATAAACTCATCTAAACTTAGATATGTCCGACATCATTGGAAAATTGTATTTAGAAGACATTGTTATACTCGTATCTAAGCAAGGTAAGCCACCAACAAAAGTAACATCTTACAGACCGCTTATACCAATAATGGCAAAAGTTTACGAGAAAATGCTACTGAATAGGCTTAGCAAAATAATAGAACAAAGAGGACTAATCCCGAACCATCAGTTTGGATTTAGAAATAAACATTCCACGATAGTCCATGTGCATGGAATTACGAAAAAGTACTTGAAGTAGAAAAAGTACTTGAAGAAAAACAACCCTTTTGATAAGTTTTGGTATTTGCGACTTGAGTGCAAACTGTATAGGGAACTTCTCAAGCTGTAATACGAAATATTTAAATCCTACGTTTCGAATAAAAAAAAAAATTAGAGTATGGTACGGCTAAAATTACTCGGAACTGAAAAAAATTGAAGCAGGTACACCCCAAGGAAGTGTCCTAAGACCCAACCTGTATTTGTTATGTACTAGGGATATTACAGTGAACATCAACGCTATCATGGCCACCTTTGGTGACGATACTGCGATATTGGTGCCAAAGTCCTTCGTGGAATAATATATGCCCCTTCGTGCATAAGAAATAGCGATCTAGATCGTGACCTTTAAATAGAAATGGTCAAAGAAGTGGTCAAAACCCACGCTGTATCACACAACCAGCGACTGCGAACTCCCAGATGGAAACCGTCTTAAATGTAAGGGACAATGTTCGGAGACTTGGAAGAATCAAACTTCATGAACTGATAGTCTAAAAGCTAAGGGAAGGTATTAAAAGTTTAAACTTGCCCAACTTGTGGTTTTGAATTATGAAAGAAAAATCATTTATCGATCTTTCATAGATTGGATCTGATCCCGATAGTTTTCGTGTGGTAAAAGTCCCACAATACTTGGTACCGAATATTATCCAGTGTCTTTTGAAAATTTCCACCGATATAAAAAAAAATAAAAAAAAATATTATTAAGTTCTTTTTTTGTCAAAATTCAAACTTTATTTCAAATTAAGAGTAATCAGACAAAACTTTTCACAGAAATTCACTTCATTAACCAATATTCGTGTAATAATTACGTAGTAATAGAATTCCAGTTCCTTACCTGCCTTTGTCTCACCAAAGAAATTTTAAAGGAATTGAATTATTGTTGGAACCAAAACCTTTTAATGGAATAGCTACACGGGTGTCCTGTCAAACTCACGACAACCGCACCTTGTCCTCAAATGACCATCATGATGCCGCTTCGTTGCTATAAGAAAAGTTCCCTTCAGCAATCGATTCAATGTATTCAAGTCGTCCTGTGTAGACATTCCTCATTCACATCCCAAGGAGGGGGTCTATTGGTTTTGAGGTTTTGACTAAGGCATAAAACCACCGGGATCCTATGGGCGGATCATTGCGTGCTTAGCGGCAATGACAGATATTCGATTTTTCAATTGGTATTTTCATAATGTTCCCCACCCATTCGTTCATGCAGTGACAAACCCACCTAACCAGCTATAGCTGGCTTAAGATAAGCATCACTATCATGCCCGCATCTTTCTCATCATATGTACGCACATCATTGGACTTGGACTCACATATAAGGTTGATTCAATTCAATTGATGTGCGCTCTTATGCCGCGACTTAATAAGTGCGTTTCGTTAAACGTTTCATCCCGTGTGCATTATCAAGTCGCAAAGTAAACAGTGTTACCATTCTCGAGTGCTAATCGACTTGAAGATTTTCAAACGCTGAGGTCATAATTTTATTTTTCATTTAACTTGTAGTACCGCTTGGTATAATGGTTAGAGCGTTGGACTGTTATGCAGAAGGTCTTGGGTTCGATTCTCAGGGGTGTACTGCCTCTTGCGAAGAATTGACAAATCTTCTAAGAGTTTTCTTTTCATGAAAAGTGCTGCTCATGAGCCGTTCGGAATCTGCAGAAAATTGTAGCTCCCCTCCATTTCTGGTAAAACGCTTACAGAAATATTTGAGACTTGTAAGTCACTATAGGTCTTGGTTCTCTTCGAGCTGTTGCACCACCAACTTTAATTTTTTTTCTTGTAAAACTTGTTGGCAAAATGATAAGTGCATTGAACTGTCATGCCAGAAGTCTCAGTTCGCCTCCCAGCCTCTGTCACCTTAAAATATAAAAAAGAGCAAAACATTTTTTAGAGGTATAGTCTTTTGCGAGGAAGTGGATATCTTGTCATGAAGGGTACTTCTCATGTCAGCCGTTCGGACTCGGCAGAAAATGTTAGGTCCCATCCATTGCTTCCGATAAAATGCACATTCATGAGCAGAATCTGGAGAAGTTTTCTGCCAGCCTCAACAGCAAAGATCCATGGCACAACACAATCAACACGAATATAAACAACACTAAATCAGGACCTCTGATGGTCACACTAAATTAAAACATTGTCGGCTGCTTTGCTAGAGATGATCCCCACACTCTGACACAAGGTTAATGAATATTGTTCTGGGGGTACCAGTCGAATGTAGCTTCTGACTGGTACTTCGGCGCTCCCCACATTTTGTCCGTCTTCCAGAGTTCCTCCATGCTCCACGCCGCCGCTCCATACCTTGGAAAATGGAGGCAAAAGAAAACTTGTTGGGTGTAGGCGTAATTGTTTTCACGATCATGTTACCTGCAGCCAGGGCAGGAACAGTAAAACATCAGCAGAGCAACTAGGGGCAGAGAGGCATATCTTGCAGCAGGAGCTCTTATGGCAAAGATACAGCGGGATGTTATGCTTTAATTTCTTCTGCCATACCATCATCGGCAGCATCAGCATCGCGCATCGCGCATCGGCATCCGATGGATACGTCGAGTATCCGCTGAGTACTAGGCGGCATCGGATACAAATGCGATGTAGTTTTTCAATTTTATGCTAATTAGCTTAGGAGAGTCGGGCATCTTTAGTCATGGAACTTTGTGAATCGAAAGCTGTGCGCATGCGAAGAGAACAACGCCGCCGAGCAGTACAAGCCTCCACTGGCCGCCCGCCACCGCCTTTTCAACCCGGCTTTTTGAGCAGGTGCAGGAGATATCGTGAGGAGAACAGTTTCATTGATGATGTCGGTGGCACGGCAATTCAAATGCAGATCGTTACTACTGGGAGGGATTTGGGCTGCTGAAAAATGCCACTGCTGCCGCAACGGCGCGGCGTTTGTTATTGCTACTCGAATTGGATAGAGAATTGATTTGGCTAGGGTTTTGCCTAAATCGATTTGGAGATTAGAAGGAATTTCTGAATGGCGTTGCAGGTGCGTAATGTTTAATTAGTTTTAACACATAAGATTGGGAGGATAGGTCGCGTATGTGAAGGGAATGCAAACAAATCAGCCCACAACCCATTATCACTTAATGGTATAAGGTCAAACAAATTACTGAAGGTCTTCAACTCTGCGGAAAGTTGTTGTAGGAAAAGTCAAAGTGCGATTTAGCGACGGTAATACTGGTTTCATCATACTCAAGACAGATTTATCAAAGAGCTTAAGGAGCATGAAGTCGAAAGATTTTAAAATCTATTTGCCTACTTAGATGACGAAAATTTTTCATCGCTCGTGTGGATATCGAAACATATTTGAAAACCGTCTGAAATGTCGATATTCTATACGCCAACAGTGTTAAAAAATTTAATATTGGTTGATGTTGATGAGGATTCGTCGGTGCCCAAGATCAATTCAAAAGAATTCTTCGAACAAGGGTAGTTATAGCCACATTACTAAATGGTGGAGATTCGAAATCTGCTAGGAAAGTACCAGAGGAAAAACTGGCGAAAGACTCAGCCCAAGATACACTCCAAAAAAATCCTCCCCATAGAAACCAGCATCGTCTACGTCAGTTTTATTTTTGAGGAATTTAGAGACGGTGCATTCTTATGCATAAAATCACACAACGACGAGATTAAATGAAGATTTACTCTTACCACTGCTAGTTGATGCTTCTTTGGACTAAGAAGCCAATTGAGTATTAAGCCCTCTGTTTCTTTAAAGCTAAATAAAAAGTTCATTTATAAGACACTAATAGTCGCTTCAGTCCTTATATGGTTAAGAGACATGGATCCTGTCAATTGAGAATAGTGGATGAAATCCAGTTCAGCTGTTTTAAGAGAAAAAAGTTCTCCGAGTGATATTTCAGAGATAGAAGATACAATAATAAACTGTATGGACGGGCTGTACAGCCACACCGACCTAGTCAAAAAAGAAAAAAATAGTAAACTATTGATGTGGCTGGGTCATTTAGAGCGAATTTACAGAAACCGCGACTCAGGTGGCGCTAAAAAGTGGAAGAGGATCTTAACCAACTTCAAGTAGAGGCAGATGGCTTGGAACCGACAAAATTTGTTGATTGAGCCTTAATTCATACCAAACTGTAGAACCAACCAAACGAAGTAAAAAAGACAAAACTGCCAACTTATTAGAAATAGGGCCAAGAAAATTAAATCGAATCATTAACTCGATAAAAACAGTTATTAATGTTGCAGCTCTAGAGAATTATAATATGTCAGGAAGCGACAATATTTTTAATTACGTACTTAAAAAGTTACCAACTATTCTCTGCACTTCGTCCATCCGCTACTCAGTAGGCGAAATGGACTAAGTAACAAGACCAAGCTGCTTGTGTACAAACAACTTATCCGAGCCGTTCTGACCTACGCCTCTCCCATATCATGGTTCACTATATCAATTACAGCAATGAAGAAGATGAAACATTTTGAAAGAAAGATGTTCCGCATTTGCACTGGACTACACCGTAATCCACTGACGAAGAAATGTATACCAACTCAGAAGCTGTACGAGGAAGAAAAGAATCAATACCACTGGACCAGTATTTGCTGTAGCTCTCCGGAAAAATCATCAGGAACTTGGAAAATCATCTCAACTCAGAAGTGCAACACCTCCTCCAGCATGAACTAGAGCCTAGTGACAGGTTTCTATACCCGCGAGCCATCATTGACAATCAATTTGAAGAAATCATCGATAACGACGACGCACTACAGAGGATAAGACGTCGGCGGCGGGGGTCGAACAGACAGAGAGACAGTAAGGACAGAATTGCGAGACCCACTTTGTCGTCTTCGCTATCATCGTAATGTCAAATTTGATCAAAATCTTGAGTTCGAATTTTTTTACGGATTCTGTCTATCCGCCTGTTCGACTAAACAGTTCGACCGATTTTCCTTAAGCTTGATAGTTAGCATTTTGTATCTGTAAGACCAAAAATAATGATATGTATGTGCCACGCATTTTTTTTTCGAAATCTTTTGTTTTCAAAAAACTGTTTAACAAATTGAAAAACAAATTCACAAAATTTCATTTAGTTAAAGCTAGTTAATCCTTGAAAAACAAATTCTAAAAATCGTTATTTTTAGAACAATTTTTTGTTATTGATTTTCTTAAAAACGGTGCAAACGATTGCGACAGGTCTTTCCGGATCAAATATATTACATCCTTGAGTCCTACCTCGAAAATAGGCTATTTCGAGTTAAGCAAGGAAGGGAATATTCGGATTTTAAGGAAATCAATGCTGGTGTTCCCCAGGGAAGTGTTCTCGGTCCGATTCTGTTCGTACTATACACTAGCGATATTTCTCAAGAAGAAGATATCATAATAGGTACTTTTGCAGACGATACGGCTATACCGCAATATCCGATTCAGTTGAGTCTGCAACCGAGAAGCTCCAACGAGCTCTAGATAAAATTTCGGTATGGACTTAGAAATGGCGAATTGTTCTTAATGAGTCCAAATCAACACATATGTATTCATTTTACTTACAAAAAAATTACCAATCTGCCCACTTACATTAATTCGGTGCAAATACCATATGCTAATGAAGCAAAGTATCTAGAAATGACACCCAGACGCTAAGCTTAAATGGAAAACTCACGTTAAAAAGAAACGAGATCAACTTAAAAATAAATTACGTCAAATGAATTAGCAAGCAATAGACAAATATTACAATCTTTCAAGAGCAAAGTTCTCAGAGAAATCGTTAATGCTCCGTGGCACATTAGAAACAGTGATTTACACAAAGACTTACGATTACCAACTATTGAAGATGAAATAGCAGTTTTCGCTGGGAAGCTACGAACCAACTTAAATAACCATAGCGATAGAATTATTCGACAAACAATTGATGAGACAAACCTTGTGCGCCGACTTCAAAGAACGAGACCGTTCGACCTAGCGCCATAAGGAGTATCCGCTTTCAAATGCGGTATCCGCTTCCGCAGGTCCTCTCAGTGGGGAGCTTCCTGCCAAACGTGATTATAATATTATGAAATTAAAACTACTTAATAAGGTAACTTAGTTGTAGTCGCAAGAACAAAAGGGATGTGTTTTTTAGTGAGTAAAAATCTCACACTACTATGAGTACCGGGCTTATAGTGTCTATGAAGATTCTTCACCTGAAACTCCACAAAAGTTTGGATAGTATTGTTTTTTTTTGTTGATTTTTAAAACCACTTTTCAAATTTTTTTTGCAAACCTCAATATTTCGAAAACCTCCACCTAGAAACCCTGTCTCGAAAACGGCACCTAGAATTTTGATGAATTTTTTTTCTTTCGATACATTTTTGAGATCTTTAATTCAATAGGAAAACATTTTAAATTAAAATATTACTGACTGTATCCACTATAGAACAATTTTTTCGAATTTGAATCTCTAATTATCAGCACAATGTATTTTAATGTAATTTTTGTATAGAGAACGCGTTGTCAACTGGTGAACCTCGCGTGGGCTGGTGTCATTCCACATACGGCCATTGCGCTTGTTATCACAGCCATTCATCCAAAAATACGCCTCGTCGATAAATATAATTTTTGTGTCAAAATTGGGGTCCCCTTTCAAAGGCTCCGAAGTCAATCCAGCGAACAAACGGCGCGGAGCACAGTGGGGCCAAGGCGGAAAAAACTCGATTTTCCGAAAGTGCTTTTTTCGATTAGCTGATTCATGTTTCTCATAGTAAATTAGCCAGAGAACTTGGGTACATAAAACAATGGAGCCAAAACTTATGTCTTAACACCTAAATAGACGCCCAAAGTCAAAATATTTGAAATTGTGTGGGAATTTGATTAAACTTTCCTAGGGTGTTACGTCAATTCGGGGTGAACTAAAAATGTGATTATTTTTTGTTTGCTTATTTAAGATACTTAATAATACAATACAGCGGTCAAATTTACCAAAAAAAATTTTAGTGAATCACGGTAGCACATTATAAGACTCAGTCCGCAGTAATGAAAAGTTGTAGACATTTAAAAAAAGCTCCATTTTCCTCTGGTCTGAGATAGCTATTTTCTCGATGTAGACACATCAAAGTTTTCATTCAAACAAAATTTAGCTGCAAATACTTGCAAATCCACACAGTGAACAGATTTAAAGGTAAGAAATCTTGCAAAAAAAATCATTTTTTTCACTTCTGTGTCCTAAAAAGGAATATTTGTATTGTATTTGTACATTATAATCTTTGTTCAATAATTAAGAAAAAATTTACAATAATTACTTAGCAATATATGATAACAATATTTAATGAATTAGTGAATTTTTTTTAAACACAGTTAAATGTCATATCAGTAAGAATTAAGTTTAAAATGGGCAAACTTATACAAATTTATTAATGACTTAGAATTAATATTAATATAAATGTAACCTTTTTTTTTCTTTTTTTATATACATATATGGTATACTATTGCGTACCGTGTTCGTTCTTTCAAAAACCTTTTTTTCAAAATTGAGAAAAATATCTTAAATATTTTGTGCGTTGTTTTTTGGTTCTGGTTTGTTTGAAGTTTGCGCATTATTTGATGCAAGTTTCAGTAGTGAACACTTAACATAAAAAGTGTTGATTTTTTTTTTTTTTTTTTATAATTAACGCGCACTCAAGGGATTATGACTACCCTTTAAATGTTGGTTGAACACAGTGCGAGCATTTAAGAAACAGTGGGAGGATTGAGTAGGAGAAACCGATGTACATACGTCTTAAATTTCTGGACATTGAAATGGGGAGGAAAAACAGAGTCGGTTAAGAAATTCCACATTCGAGTCGTACGGCAAAAGAAAGAATCTCTGTACTTAACTGTACGTCCAAAGTTTGGCTCAAGGGTATAATGATGAGCATTCCCTGTGGCACGAGTATTACGGTGAAATTTTTTTAGGGGGGGAATGCAACTCGCTATTTCAATAGAACATTGTTTATAGAAATAACGATAAAACAGTGATAGACCATAGACAAGAGACATTTCGACGATGTTCTAACGAAACAATTGTTTCGGAAATTACTCTGTCACCTATCAGCCTTAAAGCTCTATTCTGGATTCTGTCTAGTAATTGTAAAGATGTTTTAGAAGCACCAGCCCAGATATGAGAATTGTATTCTAGTTTGGGATGTATATAAGCCTTATAAATTGTGGCCAGATCAGAGGGGGAGAAAAAGTTTTTACATCGTCTTAGGAAACCTAAGCATTTGGCCGCATTTTTAGCAATATCCAATATGTGGTCATTGCACGAAAGGTGGTCAGTAATACACATGCCAAGAATTGATAGCTTTTCAGTTTCTATGATGCAAGCTCCATCCATGAATAGGGGCATAGGGGGAATATTCCGCTTTAATGACAAAAAACAACTCTGAGTTTTAGAAGCATTAAATTCAACACGATTTTTAATACCCCATTTAACGATGCTATTTAGATCGGAATTTAAAGAGCTCAACATATATTGCCGTTGCAATTCAACATTCAAAGAACAAGGAATTGAATCAGGAAATGAATATGAAAAGCTGAGGGTGCTGTCATCAGCAAAACAGTTAAGTGGATTAGTAGTTTCGGTAAAAAGATCATTTATGAAAATGAGAAAAAGAGTCGGAGACAAAACAGAGCCTTGAGGGACACCAGCATTTATTTTACGAACTTCAGACTTGAAACCATCCAAAACTACTTGGATTGAACGGTCAGAAAGGTAATTACTAATCCAACGAATAAGAGATACATCGATACCAAACGCACCGATTTTTGATAAAAGAGCAGGATACCAGACTCTATCGAATGCTTTAGAAATATCAAGCGCAATGATCTTACTTTCCCCAAAAAGATGTAAGGATTGGTTCCACTTTTCAGTGAGGTATGCCATGAGCGTGGGAACCGACGAAGAGGTGGAGTTTTTGATTTTCTTTACGAATGACCAAAAGTTTCTACTGCTTTAGGGCACTGGATTATTTTTTGCCTTAATTTTTGTTCGTGAAAGAATTTGGTTCTTTTGATCTAAGCGTTACAAGCATTCCTTGATCTCTTAAAATTAATGTGGTTTTCCTCAGAAGGGTTGGCTTTGTATGTTTGAAAGCACAACTCTCTTACCCTAATCACTTCTTTACAGCTACCGTCAAACCAAGAGTTTTCTTTTGGCTTTAAACTTTTTGATCTGTGAGGAACAAACATTTTCAAACCATTTGTGATTATGTTTGTTATCAAATCAGCACACGCATCCACGTTCCTATCGAGAAAGCTTATCGACCAGTTAAAGTTTCAAAAAATTAAAAGCAAAAAATGCCTAAAAAGTGTGTGTGGAAAATTCGAATGACCATAACTTCCTTCAAAAAAGCACCATCTTTAACCTTTACTTGAAACAAAACCTGGATTTTTATCAATTTTGAAAATTATTTTGTTAGTGGGTGTGGCAGTGAGTGGAAATTATTTGCAAAGCTTTCTTTCCAAAATTACTTTCATTCCTGAAAATTTCATCCAAATCGGTTCAGTGGTTCGGTTTTTATGGACTTTTTTCCGCTCTCCCATACAAATGGCCCCACTGTGCGGCGTTTTCTATATTCATGAACTTTGAGCTCTTGGAGCATATGGATCTGGTGTTGGCCTAAATCTTGATGCAAAATTCGCCAAGTTGAAGTCTGCGAAAGGTCTTGTTCTTGTGCACGGCGAAGAATCGACTGTCTCGGGTTCTGCACCTCGGCGATGTTCTCTGTGAATCTTGAGCTTGTTCAACGTTTGATTATCAAGCCGGTCGATTCAAATTTGAGCACCAAACGTTTATGAGTCGACTATGTAGGGCCAACATTTACCTGCGCTCATTGAAAAACCCTTTACAAAGAGCACAAGCGGCATTTATGTAAATATTATTTGTTACCAAGCATTTCTTCAATTGTCCAATTTTAAATTACACTTCGTGAATGCAAACGGTCCAAGTATTCGAAAGAAAGTGTTAAGGACCAATTTTTTAATTTCGACATAATTTCTCAAACAAAAGACTATTAGATACTTCCGGAGTGTCCATAATTGACAATGTTAAATTGAACTTTTATGGAGGTTTACAAATGGTTACGTACCTACCTTTTGAATGAGGGTATGAGAAAACTAATCTGATCTATTGTTATTATTGCTACTATTAGCACATCTGAAAAGGATACAAATTAATTCTACTCTAATCCCATAACCCCGAATATCCAAAGTTTCCAATTGGAAAATATTTATAAATGCTTTTATTTTAATGAAAACAGATATTTCAAGTTTCCTTAATTATAGGAACTTTATTATAAGAACAAATGAGAATCAACAAGAACGAACCATTATATTTAGCGAAAAAACACTAAAGCAACGATTACTTTATGAAACTAGCTTCACAGTACAAAATAATGAAAGCAGTTCCGAATCATGAGATTATTAGCTTCTGAATTATGCTGGTTTGAGTTCTGTCCAGATTCACGGCTATAAATCAATTCCTTGGCAGAATTATAATTATTGTGATTCCGCATTATGTTTTCACATAAAGCGAAGCCTCCTTAGTGCCATTCTAACAGAGCGAATCTCACATATATCTACCTAATCGTCTGTCGATATTGTTCTTTCTCCAAGTAAATAAAACTCAGACGTTGGACGATGATGACGACGCGACGTCGAGAGACAACTTCAGTTTCAGTTCATCTGGTGAATCCCCATTTCCAATTTAAATTTTTCATTAACTTTTTTGCCATTCGACTGAGGAATCTTTTTGACAAAATGCCGACTTAATAACAACCCAACCTCAGTCAGGAGTCAGCCGTCCGTCAGAGGAGTGTGTGTCCCCATTAAAGTAACCAACCAGAGAGCGTTTTGTCATTCTGGACGACCGGCTCGAGGGAATGATATCATGATGGTCATGGTCAAGAGTGATAGTTTGATACAAGATAGACGAATTGAATGGACAGACACAGAAAAAAAATCAGAGTCTTCTGTCGTGAATGCGTCTTCTTCACACATCTCTGTCGTGAGCGAGTGAGAACAATGGCAGATTTCAATCTTGTAAGTCGCGACATGGCCGGCAGGACGAAGGCGATGTTTCTGCCAAGTCACCACCGACTTTTGATTGTTTGGAATTGGAATTGTATGTTGGCGGAGCAAGTGGAGGAGGAGGAAGTTGAATGGAATGATTTTGGTCATCTGATGGATTTTTTTTCCTTTCAGCCTCATTTCGATTATGATAATCTTCGTCGTCTTTGGTCATCGGTCGTCAGAGAAGTCATCTTCATCAATTTATATCTTTTTCTTTGTGGTTTTCCATTAGCTGACCATCCGTTTCAATGTATGTTATGTTATGGTTCATACACGTTTGTAGCCACAGCAACAGCACATACTCGTACCTAACGTTGGATGATGAAGAAATGATTAATCACTTTTTTGGAGATGTTTTTTTTTTGTTCAAAGTCCCATGGGGCAAGTTGACCTTTTGGGAGATTGCGGCCGCATTAAGTTGGAAACTATTGAAATTTTCGTGAAACATATTTTAATAATAGTACATTAATTCTGATTGTAATGGCTATTTGCAATAGCAAAACAGTCCTTAAGTATATCTGAATGTATAAGCTTATGTTTTCGTTATCGCAGTGTTAGGTTTTATAAAGAACAAGATACTATAAAATTTAAAATCTAATCTCTGTGAGCATGTTGTCGCAAGGAATGGACGGTACCTACCTAAAATTTTTCCAGTATAATTATCTCTTGTTAATTTTGAATGGCTGCTACTCGCAAGAAGCCGAACCCCCGAAAAACAAAGCCCCATGTCGTTCACATCCATATCATTCAGTTTGGTCCAAAAGAAATTGGTTGTCATCGACAGGTAGCGCTTCTAACTTGAAAAACTCAAGCAACTATGATTACACTTATAAAGTTATGTAACGTGGTTAAAAAAGGAACTTCTATATTTCGTCGTCGTTCTATGAAAACTCCCTAAGTCCATTTAAAAAAAAAATGTGAGTCAATTCTTATTTAATTCATTTCGGATAAACCATTTGCAGAAAATTTTATTGAACAATGCCTACGCCAAGCCCATTCTACAATTGAAGCCTGAGATCTTGCTATTCTGATAATTTTTGGATTTTTTTATATTAATTTCCAAGTTTAAATGCAAATATCTCAAAACACAAAAAATGGACTTAGGGAGTTTTCATAGAACGACGACGATTTGATGGTTATACCTAAAAGTGCATTATAGCCCAATTATTTTAAGAGGGGACTGCAACGGGTTTTTCATTCAACACTATTAATAGAAAAAGTAATAAAACAGAAAGAAAGTATGCCTAATGACGATTTTCAAGAGAAACAGAAGTTATACTCAAGGTTTTGGCGGATTTTTGTTATAGGTAGTAGTCACGCGTTTATTAATACCCCATTGTATAATCCTGTGAAGAACAACCCTTTGAGTTTTACGACCGAAGAACAGAAGGCAGCGGGTACTGTCTTCAGAGAAACAATTAAGTGAAACACAAGCTTCAGATAAGAGATACTTATAAGAAAAAGTCCTGGGGATAAAACTGAGCCTTGAGGTACACAATCAATATCCAACTTAAAACCGTCCAGATTCGAATTGAACTGTCAAAAATGTAATTTCTAAGTAGTTATTGTTGAACAATAAAACTTTCAAAAGGTTACTACCAATAGAAAGAGGTTGCCCATCTTGTCCCTTCATGTGAATCTATAAGTTCTAGAGGTCGGTAATGCCAATATGAAGAATCCGGATTTTTTCAAAGGAAAGAAATCCGATTTTGTTAACTTTTAACAACGTGGCTGATTTTGATTGGTTTTCCGTTCGTTGGAAAGAACAGTGGAAAAGGATCGAAGAGATTCTAGATCATTACTAAGTATGAAGTCAATTAAAGTTGAAGCATAAGGAGTGAACGCGTACCACAAAAAATAAAATGCACGACTCGGTCGTACGAACTTGCTCTTATGTAAAAGACTAAGAATTTCAAAAATGAATGTTGGTGCTTATTTTGACATTCTCTTTCGTTAGAAAGAGAGTCGAATTCGTTGAAACTTAATTTTGAGTCTCGGCGATTAGAATGTTAATCGAACAAATCGAAAGTTCACCCAATCCATAGAAAATTCATTCATTTGCGAAAGCTAATTCCATTTTGACATTCGAAAAAATAGAATTAAATGTCATTTTTGTGTCGTTTGAATTTTTCTGTCGAGTAAGCAAAAAAACATGTAAGTTTTTAATTATTTCATGGAAAATAAATTACTTTTTATTCATTTTTTTGTTGTTTTATGTTTAAAAGTCGCATTCCAACTGGACAAACCGCGAACAAAAGGAAATGTTTAATCAAAATAGTGGAAGAAAACCCGGAGGTAGCAAAGGGTTTTTTTTTACCACCCGCGTTGATACGGAAAGCATCCACTATCCTTCTCCTCTGCATTTCTTCAACACCATCTTCATTTATAAACAACACAAATGCCATATTTTTATTTTTTATTTATTATTTTATGTTTTTATCAAAGAAATTTAAATTATTAAACAATAAACAAAACAATTACAACTAAACAAAGATTTCACTTTTCGGTTTTGACATTTCACAAACACTTCTCTTTTGTGTTTGATATTTTAGTGTGACCAAGTGTATACGAAAAAAAATAAGAATTTAGAACGCGTCATGAATTATTTTTTTAAAGAATAGTTTCAAAACAGCTGAGTTGACACAGAAAATGTAATGAATATGTAGTTCTTTATGGTTAAACTTTACTTTAAAATGAAAAAGTGTATTATTTATTTTGTTTCTTGATTCTTTATCCAACATCTATAAAATGTTTAGAAACAAAAAAAAATGTAAAACGGTCATACTAATTCAAATAGAAATATAGTAAATTTCAAACAGCTGATAATGAAAATGAATCTCTTTTGAAGTTCATTTTATGCTATCTTTCGCAAATGAATGTTGTTCGTTCGAATCTCAAAATTAAGAAAGTTCATTCGAAGGAATAGAATCATTCTAACGAATAGACTATTCATGAGAATGTCAAAATAAGCATGGTTATTAGAGAAAAACTGTTCATAAACATAAAATTCATTTTTTAATTGACTAAAACAACTTCTTTAGTAGTTGGAGGTAAAAATAGGGTGCCATGTGATTCAAGCAAATATTGGATTATGCAAGAACAAAAAATATAAGTCTTTGTAGTGGTTTCTTAAGAAAATAAGCTTTTATATACAAAATTTTTAAACATTTTTAAGAAAAAATTTTGCTACGCCAACTCAAAGTTTTATTATTAAACGAATACAAAACAAATTTCCAAAAAAATATAAGGCCGTTTTTGAGATATTTAATTTTCGAAAAAAAATTAGACTTTTTTTCAAAAATTCAAAAAATATTTTTTTTTTAAGTTTTGAAATGCAATGTTTTTTAAACTTTTTTGAAGCTCCTTTATAAGAAATTTAATTTAAATCCGTTATGACGATAATGAGAAATTCAAAATTCGAAAATATCGTAATATATTAATTTCAAATTGTTTTTAATTAAGTTATAGTTTGTAAAAATTAAACGAAAGAAAAACAAAATTATCGAAATTCTCAGAACCGTTTTCGAGAAAAATACGATTTTCGAAAACCATTTTTTAACGTTTGTAGGGAGCGTACCGTTATTTTTAGGTAAAGTAAAAACTTTTTTCTCAAATATTGTAGACTGTATTAAAAAACTTTTATTTACAAAGTTTTAAAAAAATCGAGAATGGAGTTTTCGAAATATTGAGTTTCCAAAAAAAAAATTCAATTTTTTTTAATAATCCAAAAAACAAAAAAATTGAAAAATTTAATATTAAATAATATTCAAACTTTGAAGGAGCTTTAGCATAAGAAAAATTATTTAAATCGGTTGTACCTTTTCGAGAAAATCAAAGACAAAACAAATGGTTCCAGGGGGGCTACCAAAAATAACCATTTTTTGTAAAAAAATATTCAACCATTACCTAGCGGAAACTAACTGAAATTTTATGATTTTTTTTTTTAATTCTCTGGTACAGTTTTAGAGATAAAAAAATATTTTTAAAATTTCGAAAAAAATTCGTATGGCCGTTATTCAGGCTTCTTCTTGTACGGAAAAATATTTATTTCCGAGATCTGAGGTATTTAAAAGATACACGAAATTGGCGATCAGAGACTGTATCAAAAAGAAAAGGTCGCGATCGCCCCTCGCTTAAAAGTACGATACAGGAGAATACCGCTTTGGTATATCTACATATTTACAGTTTCGTGTATTAAAACAGTCGATCCATGCAATCTAATAAAATAATTAAATTTGGTGGTGCAACAGCTCGGATTGAACCAGGACCTAGTGACTTACAACTCTCAACCATTCCTGTGTGCGTGTTACCAAGGAACGGAGGGGACCTACAGTTTTCTGCCGATTCCGAACGGCTAATGAGCAGCACTTTTCATGACAAGAGATACTCTTGGAGAATTTATCAATTCCTCGCAAGAGGCAGTACACCCCCGAAAAAAAACTTTCTAGCAGCGGCTGAGAATCGAACTCTAGACCTTCCGCATGACAGTCCAACGCACTAACCATCCATGCAATCTACGTCTTAAGAATTCGTCAAGAACTCAAAAGTCAATATTCAAGAAAACAAGATCGCTAACTCAAGAATCAAGATTATAAATTCAAGAACCAAGATAGAAAAAATTCGAGAAATCAAGTGCTCCAGTTTTTTACTTGCGAGTTATAGGTACTATAAGGCAAGTTATGCATTCGGAAAAAATATCGAGCTCAAGATTTTGATCAAAGTTGACATTACGATGATAGCGAAGATTAAAAAAGTGGGTCTCACAAGTCTGTTTGTCTGTTCGACTAAAGCCTAAACGGCTCGGCCGATTTGATAGGTATCACTTTCCACACTCTTTTTTCTCTTTTTTTTTTAAGATCAAAAATAACGCTACCTGCCATACTATTTTTTTCGAAATTTTATAGATATTTTTTTTTTCTCAAAAATTGTTCGACAGATTTAAAAAATAAAAATACAAAAAAAATTCATTTAGTCAAAGCTAGGTAATGTTAGAAAAAAAATTTGAGAAAAATGGTTATTTTCAAAAAAAAAGTTTTGGATTTTTAAACATAAATTCAATTTTTTTTTCTCAAAAGTCAATATTTCGAAAACCGCATGCTATATTTTTTTTAAACTTGATTTATAAAAGTTTCTTATTTTACTTAAAAATGAAGGTGCCCACCACACAAATGTTAAAAAATTGTTTTTCAAAAATCGTATTTTTCTAGAAAACGGCCCCTAGAATTTTGATTTTTTTTTTGAAATTTAATTTTCGTTCGTAGAGTAATAAAAACTCAAAATTGGCGTACCAAATTTTTTTCTTTAAAATGTTTTAAAAATGTTGTATATAAAAACTTATTTTTTTTAAAGAAACCACTACAACGACTTATAATGTTTGTTCTTGCATGAATTCATATTTGAGTAACATTCTGCTTTTATCTATTAATACTAAAAGAATTTAAAAAATTAATTTTTTGGTTATGAAAAGTTTTCTCTAATAACATTCGTTTTTGAAATTCCTAGTCAATTACATAGGAGCAAGTTCGTGCGACCCAGTCGTGCTTTTTATTTTTATTATAATTACAAATATAATTATAACTTTTTATGACTTTCAATAAATAATTAATTGTGAATAATTATAATAATTGTGAATCACGCCAAGATGGTTGAACTCAAGTGTTTCATTCAGGCACATAGCTTGATGGCCAATTAGGATTTTTCAATTTAAGGGGATGCCAAAGGATGATATAATTCAACGAAAAACTGAGCTAAACAAAAAAAAACTGAGTTTGACTTTTGGGGGAAGTTAAATCTTAGGCCACATGACTTCCTTGGTAGGGTGGCTCAAGTCATGAGCTGATACTACAGCAGCGCCATCTAGAAGTAATGTCCGTCCGTATAATGACCTTTTCAGTTTTTGAACTAAATTTTGAATTAATTTGGCATGATTTATGTTTATTGTGTGATCTCCAGCGAGTTCGAGTCGAGCAACCGCCAGCATGCCAGTTCGATGCGCTCAACAAAGCCAGTTTTAAATCCAAATCTCCATCACAAGCCTATTACAAATGCTCAAGAAAAAGTGCATTAAAGTGCAGAACTCTTATCCTGTCTTTCACAAAAATGGTTTAGAGATTTGGTTGCACTTTTCGGCGAGATCCTCTGCGGGCAAATTTGCAACTGAAAAATTTAAACTTCCAGCTAATGCGGACGATATTAACATAATCCGCCGCTCCCAAAATATTTTAATAAAGTCCTTATTGTTATCGAAAAACATATTAAAATTGTTGGCCTTGAGAAAGTTTTCAGTAAATATTTGTCCGGTGACTCTGATAGTAGAAACTTCGAGATGGTTAAGGAGTTCATTTACCTCAGAGTAATCATCAATTCCACGAATCTCTCCTTAGTGGAGAACTGACGAAAAATATCTTTAGGAAACCACTGATTCATGGATTTGGCGAACGAAATGAAAATGATTCAAATCTTCTTTCGTGAAAGACAAAATCTTTTTGATGATACCAATAAGCTGAAGGAGAGCTAATAAGCCTATGCTTTCGAAAGAATACCGAATCAAGGTTTTAAAGGTCAAACCGTCGTATGTGCCACAGCGATTGGACTGCAAGAAGAATACTCGGAATACTGTAGTGTTTCAGAATTTGATTCTTTAAAAGTCAGTAAGTTAAAACGTAGCTTTACATTATCTTAATACCTCAAATCGAGCCGAATGTTCCTATACTTTAAATTCAGCCTTATTGTATTGGCGTATTGCAGAACTAAATCAGGGTTCCAAAGTTTTGTTTCTAATCTTCTCGGTGCACACTGACTTATGGCTGCATATTTCATAAGAGTGTAATGAAGGTGACATGATCGTCCCGGGTTCTATTCCAAGTGTGGTACCCACACGTAGTGCTTCGAGAATTATGGATCGGGCCGTAAGCAAACGCCTTTCACAAGGCAAAAAGGAATTGTTTAGCGGAGTTTACTTTTTTGAGAAGCCAATCCTAATTCTTGGTAAAGAAATTGTTAGGATTCGGACATTTTAGCTAGATTAGGACGAAACTTATTATTAGTATTAATATTTAGAATTTATTTATAAAGGAGATTTCCAATTTCCATAAGTAATTCGTTCCTCTGAGCTCCTCTGCAAGTGTGTAGCTTGAGTTTCTTACGTTTTGTTCCCTATAAGAATTCCAAACAGATTAGTTCCTTTCAAGGTTCTCCTACGATAACTCCCACCTAGAGTGTGACTAGGGACAATGATTTCCTTTATAAGAATACCTGATCGTTTGGTTCCTTTGGATATTCAAGAAGTTTACTGGCCAAGGTTCTCATCCGACAGTTGCTTTTTCTAATTAGGATCCCCTTGCACATTTTGTTGTTCCTCCGAACTCCTCTTCAAGAAGTTCACTGGACAAGGCTATCTCGATTGTTCTACCCTCTTGTTCCTAAAGTTATGTGTTAGAGACAAGTGTTTCCGACAAGGATTCCCGATTGTTAAGTTTCTTTAAGCTCCTCTTCAAGGAGTTCATTGGATAAAATTCTCCCCGTAAGTTCCGACCGTTTTGATATTTTATTAGGATTTAAGACCATTCCAGTTTAAGATTTGTTCCTTGTTTGGGAGGAATCCTGGACACTCACGAACTTATCTCAGTCAGGGAGCAAAAGCAGAACAAAATCTTTCAGGTACTTATTATATTATACTTACTTCTTGGTTACTTCAGCCCCAAATCTGTAGCTCGGTGTGGAGAGATATTGGAATACTCAACCAATTTTTTTATTTAACCTTTGATGCCGGACATTCTAATTGCTAAAGACAAAGTTCGACCAGTTTTAAGAACCAACAGGATTTGGATGAAAAGGTTGCTGAATAAGATGAAGCACTAAAGTTGAAATTTACTTCAAAATATGCACACAGTCGTAATAACCATTTTGTGTATGCTTTATAACTTTTCTTCTACTAAGACTCCACATTTTATTTAAAACAAATAACGTTCATGAATTTATTTCAAATCAATCTCTTACTCGTTAACTTTCCAAAAGCTATAAATTATCTTCGGCTCCTAATGAGCAATAAGCTTCACTCTTTCAATATCGTAATGAGACTTGCTCATTTAGCTGAGAGATATACCTATTCACTGGCTTATGATCTTACAAATTATAATGTTCACTTAACGAACGATACCTCCAATCCTATGGAGCTGTGGCCCTCTGTATCTATATGCATCAGCTAATTGATGGGAACAACAAACCACAAGAGAGCAAAAGACTCCTCCCCATGAGGTTTGCATCTCCTTCACGAACTCCATCGCGACTAAGTCCCATATGAATGTGACTTTGCCATATCAGGTTCCTAAGGAATATTCTATTAATGATCATCATCGATGCAAATCAAACACCAGCACCAACAACAACAACAACAACAACAGCAAAAAACATGAAGGCGAAAACAACTTCCAATAAATAATCTTCATAATGATGCCAGAGAAAAACCGATCTTCGAGCCATGGAAGCCGCGAAGCCGAGGAAGCAAAAGCCTCTTCAAAGTTCGGCTGCACAGCACCAATTGATCCATCAATGGCACAAAAAGGAAAATAGCCCCCGGCTTTTGATGGTGGGAATTGCAACCGCAAGTGAGGAAGCCAAGCAACTACTGCAATTTCTTGCATCACAACCACAAGCTGGCGAATCACAGCTTTACCACAACAACCGAAAATGAACCGAAAATAATAGGCCTTGTGGCAGAGTATCTTCCAACCAATGCATAGGAACTTGGGGATATGTTATCCTATAAAGCTATAAGGTTCCGCTTCGGCCTTGGTGTGGTGGTGGTGGTGGCAGTGGAAGACCAGAAGCCGATCATTTGCTAGCTAATTGCATTCAATGAAGGGCCATTGTGCACTGTGCATGCCCAGCGTATACATATAACCCATTCATAAGCTGGACCTGCATACATTCTTTTTTGCACTGCAAGAATTATATGTGATGGAACATTGATGCGATGATGATGATCCTCCTCCAGAATTTATTATGAGTCAAAATCGGTCCTGGGAAAGTGGAAACACATCCCCATCAGCATCCACACAGAGCCACTTTTAATTGACGTCTAATGAAACGTTTGCCCTAAAAAATTGCCCAGACCAAGCAATTTGGGGAACATTTTGTGGTATATGGACGAATTGGGATACATGCGAGGATTCAGCTTTGCATGTTTTGTAGTAATTTTAGACCTTTGAAAGGCTTCAAAACAATAATTATGTGGAGGCATAATCTTTTATGGCCCATACTTCAGCCGATGGACCACTACGCCACACATCTTGTTGAGATAAATCCCTCATGCTTCGGTTTCTTTCCAATGTTAGGTCAAACGTCAGCTGTAGAAGATTACTGTCAACCCTTTAGCTACTTTTGAAAGAATTTCCACCCAACCCTCCTTAAAGTGTAATCTCCAATCGAATGTGGGACTGTTAAACTTCATTTTTCCAATCGAACGATTCTTTGAAGTTTATTCTTTTTCCGGTTTCTGTCAGCAAACCCGCATAGATTGATAATGGTCGGAAGAATAGAAAGGTTGTTTTTTTTTCAAAACTTCAACACCCACCCCAATTTAAAGCTCTGTTAACACGTCAAGGCATTCTACATATGATTTGAAAACCTAGTGAAGGAGACTAAGTTCATTGATAAAAACAAAATTTAACTTCTTGACAGGTGGACTTAGCTCTGGCGAAGGAGTCAGATAAGGGAAGGATGCCGGAAAAAGGGTTGATTTTTATTCCTACGCAGAGATATAGAATGGGAACATGATGTTCGACACATAAAAGTAATCTTTAGGTCATTTTGATGTTGAAACAGGTAAATCTGGGATTTGTTATACTCTACGTTAAAAAAGTTTATCCAGCACCGCAAGCTAAGAAAGTTCTTCGAAGATTAAAGCTTTGAAATGTTTTCTATAGAAAAAAACCTGTTAGTTTTTTTTTTATTTTTGAGTCGTTTTTGGGGTCTTCTTAGGGTGTGCATGGATTTCCTTGGTTAAATCAAACCTAAAATTACCTGCGTCACAGTGTCCTTCCATAATTCGAGCTGCAGCAAAGAGAAGGACCGATTCCCTTAAAATTTTGTACAGACCATTTTTATGTGATTCTCTTTGAGGTATATAAATTCGTTTAGCTCATCCAGACTAAAACAGATAACTCCCATGTACCGATTTTTGATTTGTTTTTCCAATTTTTTCGAAAACAGGGCCCGTATCGCGTAAGAGTAAAATGATCACTAAATTAATTGATTGTCGTTTTGACAATCGCCCTATCTATGTTTCTTTATTCATAAGATAGAGACAACAACAGTCAAAATGACAATCAAAAAATTGATAATCAATTATCACCTTAGCCGATTCCACCCCAGGTCTATCGATTTTGATTAAACTTATTTTATATTTTTAATAGTTCAGCGGCATTGTAACAAAACTATCTTACTGTTTTTTTTTTGTTGTTAAAAAATCAAATAAATTTAATGCGTTTTTGCATTGCTGAATGACAATATTTCCGCTGGAATTATGTCCACGAGTCTGAATTTGGTCGGAAGCAGACATGTTGTCCGTCATGGACGTTATGTCAAACGTTCATTTTTACTTGCGACTTATATAAAAAAATCGAACTCGAGATTTTGATCAAGATTGGTAGATATGGGTTTTAATTCCCCCCCCCCGGACGTTTTTTTCTGTTTTTTTTTATGACCAAAAATAATGGTACCTGCCATACGATTTTTTTTCGAAATTTTATAAATATTTTTTTTTCTCAAAAACTGTCCCACAGCTTTTTTTAAAAAAAATTGAAAAATTTCATTTGGTTAAAACTAGCTAATGGTTGAAAAAAAATTTCCAAAAAATTGTTATTTTTGGTAGCCCCCCTGGGTCCATTTTTTTTGTTTTTGATTTTCTCGAAAACGGTACAGCCGATTTAAATCATTTTTTTTATGCCAAAGCTCCTCCAAAGGTTGAATATTATTACATATTCAAATTTTCATTTTTTTATTTTTTGTATTTTTAAAAAAAATTTCAAAATTTTTTTTTTGAAACTCAATATTTCGAAAACCCCATGCTCGATTTTTTTTAAACTTGATAAATAAAAGTTTCTTAACATAATATACAAGATTTGAGAAAAAAAATTTTGTTTTATCTAAAACTAACGGTACCTTCCATACAAATTTTAAAAAATGGTTTTCGAAAATCGTATTTTTCTCGAAAACGGTTCCGAGAATTTTGCTAAAATTTTTTTCTTTTGATTAATCTTTACGATCTATAATTTAATAAAAAAAATTTGAAATCTATATATTACTGATTGTACCTACCATAGAACGATTTTTTCGAATTTTTAATTTCTCATTATCCACATAACGGATTTTAACGAAGCTCCTAAAAAGTTTAAAAAACATTGCATTTAAAAACTTAAGAAAAAATATTTTTTCAATTTTTAGAAAAAAAAGTATTTTTTTTTTTGAAAAATTCGATATCTCAAGAACGGCTTAATATTTTTTTTGGAAATTAGACTTTTATTCGTACAATAATAAAAACTTAAGGTTGGCGTGCCAAAATTTTTTCTTAAAAATGTTTTAAAAATTTTGTACATAAAAGCTTATTTTTTTAAGGAACCACTACAACGACTTATAATTTTTGTTCTTGCATAAATTCATATTCTGCATTCTGTTTTTATCTCTTACTACCAAAAGAATTTTAAAATTCATTTTATCCTTATGAACAGTTTTCTTTAATAACATCAGTTTTTAAAATTCCTAGTCTATTACATAGGAGCAAGTTCGTGCGACCCAGTCGTGCATTTTATTTTTTATATTATACGCGGACTCAAGGGGTTATGAATACCCTTATAATGTTAAACACAGTGCGAGCAATTAGGAAAGTAGGATAGGATGAGAAAGGAGATACCGATGCACATTGATTTTGAATGTCTGCACATTGCAATGAGTGGGAAACATTGAGCCGGGTAAAGCATTCCACATTCGTGTAGTGCGACTGAAAAAAGAATATCTGTACTTGAGAGTACGTCCGAAATTGGGCTCAAGGGAAAACTGATGAGCATTCCTAGAAGCTCGAGTATTACGGTTGAATTGTTTGAGGGAAGGAATGCAACTGGCTATTTCACTAGAGCACTGTTTATGAAAATACCGATAAAATAATGATAGGCATGAAACATTGCGGCGGTGCTCGAGAGATTCAAATGTTTGACTTAGACAAGGGTCACCTATCCTATCATTTTTATAACTCTCTTTTGAATTTTGTCCAAGAGACTCAAGCAGGTTTTTGGAGCACCTGCCCAGATATGGGAATTGTACTCAAGCTTTGGACGAATATAGGCCTTATAGATTACAGCCAGATCAGAAGGGGTAAAAAACTTCTTGCATCGGCGGAGAAAACCTAAACACTGAGCAGCATTTTTGGCGACATCATATATGTGATCGTTCCACATACCGTGTACTGAAAGCTGTTCAGTTTCCTGGATTCAAGTGCCATCCATGGATAGTGGCATTGAGGGAGGGTTATGCTTTAGTGACAGTAATTAGCATTGAGTTTTCGAGGCATTAAATTCTACACGGTTTTTGATTCCCCATAGGACAATGCTGTCAAGGTCAGAATTTAATGAGCTTATCATACGCTGCCGTTGGAAGTCCACATCCGAAGGACAGGGATGAGAATCTAAAAACGAATATGAAAAGCTGAGGGTACTGTCGTCAGCGAAACAATTAAGTGGATTAGAAGTTTCAGAATAAAAGGAAGAGTGTCGGAGACAATACGGAGCCCTGGGGCACACCAGCATTTATTTTGTGGATATCAGATTTGAAACCGTCCAAAGGTAATTTCTAATCCAACGAAGAAGAGATTCATTGATACCAAATGCACGCATTTTCGATAAGAGAGCTTGATGCCAAACTCTATCATATGCCTTTGAAATATCAAGTGCAATAATCTTACTATCTCCAAAACGATGTAAAGATTTGTTCCAATGTTCGGTGAGATCACCTGTGGACCTATTGCTACGAAAGCCATACTGCCGGTCATTAAGGAGCTTTCGTTCTTCAAGATATTTCTTAAGCTGAAAATTCATCAGCGTTTCCATGACCTTGAAAAGAAAAGGGACGTAAGTGCAATTGGACGATAGTTAGAGTTTTCCATCTACTCGGAAAGAGACCTGAAGAGTAGGACAGATGGAAAAGCTTACGCAGAGGTTTTGCCAGCGTTGAAGAACACCTCTTCAGAACAATAGCAGGGATACTATCCGGGCCAGCGGATTTGTGAATGTCAAGATCTTTTAGTCTTTTAGATCTTGCGAAAGAAGATTCGTCCCATATAATCGTTTACGCTCTCAAGTACAGGAGGAGTCATGTCACTCCCTGGTAGCGTCGAGTTAACAGCAAACTATGCTGCAAGCAAAGTGGCTTTATCTATCGAACTTACAACATGAATGTCATTGACATAGTGTTTCGTATGTTTTTTACAAATGACCAAAAATGTTTACTACCTTTGGGACATAATAGTATTTTTTGCCGTAATTTTTGATCATGTAAAAATTTTGTTCATTGGATATGGATGTTACAGGTCTTTCTAGCTTGTTTATACATATTCCGGTTTTCCTCAGTGGGATTGGCTTTAAAACAACGGAAACTAAAACGTGAATTAAACTGTTTGTACAAAATGCATCCATCGTTTGGCCTTATCTCCATTCAAGACATACTATTCATTTGGAAAAAAATGCTCATTTGGAAAATATTTCCATTTAAAGAACTAATATTGTCAAACAAAATATGCTTCCTTAGTGCCAATGAGTCTTGTGGACAACTTATCCTATAAATCTTTAAAATCCCGTTCAATGATGCTTCACTTGGGTCTTGGTCTGGTGGTGGTGGTAGAAGAAGACAAAGAGCTAAGCATTTAATAGCTTATTGCTTTCAATGGAGAGACTTTGTGCGCTGCGCATGTTCAGAACATAAAAAAACAGAAAATGTATAAGTGGTTGATGAACATGGTATTTCCAAGGTAACTACCATTGGGTGTGTTTTATTCATTGCTGCATAGCCAGCGCAGCATTCAAGTGCGAATAAAACGATCAAACTCACTCCATATGTCAATTTCAATTTATATTTCAATGTTGGCCATTGTTATAGAAAATATCAAAATCTGATGTATGTATGTACATAATATGTTTAGTTCTAAAATTTAATGCATACATAGCGCCATTTTCATTTTAGTAATTTAAAGTTCTATCACCAGCACAACTGTCATTTTTTTACTGGCTTCTTTTTCGCCAGCAATCAAATTGTTGTTGTTTATCGAGGGAAATTTTGCTGCGCTAGCTATGCAGCAGTGAATAAAACACACCTATAGCCATTAAAAAAAAAATAACTTAAATCGATAGCAAATTTTTAACTTAACAGAAACACTTATATCATTATGTTAAAGCTTTTCTTTATGTTATAAAGTAATTAAATTCAAAACTACCTAATCAAATTATTTCGATAACTAGTTTTTTAAAAGAATATTTTTTTTAAGTTTTGAAATGCAATGTTTTTCGCACTTTTTAGAAACTTGTCCATAAAAATTTCATTCAAATCCGTTATGTCGATAATAAGAAATTCAAAATTAAAAAAAGCTGCTTCTGTGGTAAGTACAATCGGGTATCGGCTAATTTTCTTGAAAATTTGAATACACTGTACTATTCAAATTCTTGTGAAGCCTTAGCATAAATAAAATGATCGAAATCCGTTGTACCGATTTTGAGAAAATCAAAAACACAAAAAAAATGGTTCCAAGTAGGGAACCATTTCTCGGAAAGTTTTTTTTTCAACCATTAACTAACTTTAATCAAATTAATTTTTTTTTAATTTTTCGGACAGTTTTTGAGAAAAAAATTATTTATAAGATTTCGAAAAAATTCGTATTGCAGTACCGTTATGTTTGGTCTTTAAAAAAAAGAAAATAATGTGTGGGGAGAAAAAATGGAAATGATATCTACCAAGTTTAAATAAAATCGGCTGGGCCGCTTAGGTGTTAGTCGAACAGAGAGACAGAATTGCCAAACCCCCTTTCCTTCTTCGCTATCATCGTAATGTCAATTTTGATCAAAATCTCAAGTTCGATTTTTTTTTACGAATGCATAACTTGCCTTATAACTAGTACCTATAAGTCGCAAGTAAAAATTTCCGAAAAATGGTTATTTGTGGTGCACCCCATAAAACCATTTTTCTCGTTTTTGAGATTTTGTTTTCAACCGATTTTGATAATTTTTTATGCTAATGGTTCTCATCCGTTTGGATAGTATTAACTTTTTTTTATTTTTAAAAAAAAAAATTCAATTTTTCTTATTTTTAAAAGTGAATATTTCGAAAACGCCATTCACAATACTATAAGTGAGAAACAAAATTGTATGTTACCTAAAAATAACGGTACACACCATACAAATATTAAAAAATGATTTTCGAAAATCGTATTTTTTTCGAAAACGGCGGACGCCTAGATTTTCAATATAATTTTTTTTCTCGATTAATTCTTACGGTCTATAATTCAATTTAACATATTTTAAAAATAAAATATATCTGACTATTTAGCATAGAACCATTTTTTTAAATTTTGAATTTCTCACTATCGGAGTTAAATGAAATTTTTTAAGGAGAAGCTACTTAAAAGTTTGATGAACATTGCTTCTCAAAACGTAAAAAATTTTTTTTTGAATTTTTGGAAAAAAAAATCATTTTTTCTTTTAAATTCGATATCTCAAGACAGTGTATTTTTTTTAAACTTGATTTTTATTGAAACAATAACAGAAACTTTAGTTGGCATAACACATTTTTTTCTAAAAAATGTTTTTAAAATTTTGTATATAAAAGTAAATTTTTTTAAGAAACCGCTACAACGACTTACAATTTTTCTTCTTGCATACATTTATATTTGCTTAAGAAATCACATGGCATTCTGTTTTTATCTCTCACTACTAAAAGAGTCTACAAAATGAATTCAGAATATTTAAAAAATGTGAAGTGTTTGAATTTTTTTTAGCTTCGAATTCAATTTCAGAAAACTCAAATTCTTCAAAAAGTAAATTTTTGATCAAAGGTATACATAAACTAATTTTTTCTTAAACAAGTACAATTAGTCAATTTAATGTTTTTAAAAAATAGATTATAGGTTTATTTATATATTTTTGAAATGTATAATCTTACCCCACTGTGCGGCGGCGGCGTCCAGATGAAACCTTATGTCGTTTAGGTTTATATGATTCGATTTGGGCCATGAGAAATCGGTTTTCATCGTTTTGTAGCGCTCGCCATTGATGGTGATCGACTAACCAAACCCGAAAAAGTACAGACCAATGACGACCCAAAACCCACACCAAACGGTCACTTTTGGAGGATAAATTGTCACCTGGTGACCTACTGACCTCGCGTGAGTTGGTGTCATCCCGTATGCGGTAATTTTGCTTTTTAACACTGCCATTCATGCAAAAATGAGCCTCATCGGTACGAGGATGTATGATTTTTCGGCCAAAATTGGGGCCGTCTTCCAAGCGCTCCCAAGGCCAGTCAGCGAACAAACGACCGGCGGCGTTGTCTATGGTCATGAACTTTGAGTTCCTGGGTCAGTTGGATCTTCTATGGGTGTAGGCCCAAGGTCTAACGCAAAATTCGCCAAGTTGAAGTCCGCGAAATGCCGAGTTCTGATGCACGCGAAGAATCGGCTGTTTCGGGTAATGCTGTACACTTCCACGGACTGCGGCGATGTTCTTGACCAATCTAGCTTTCCTTTAACCTACGAATGTTGGCCGATTGATTACCGAACCGTTCGTCTCAAATTTGACCACCAAACATCGAAGAGTCGACTGTGAAGGGCCACCACGTCTACCGTAAAATGTACCCAATTAAGACGAATTTTTTTAATAAATTTTGATTTTGCGAGTATTGACGGATTGTTCACTGAACCAGTCGACTTGAATTTGAGGATGATTAGGGCAACCGTAAAATTAGATAAGTCCGTGAAATGTTGTTCAAACCACTTTCATAAATTTTGAATTTATACATTTTTTCTGTTCGAAACCCTTTATATTGTCATATTGCCCAAAAAAAAAAAACTTATTATTTCGTGGGTTATGATAACATTGAATTTGGCGTTAAGACATTTTTTGACTTGATTAGTAGGAAAACTTGTAGTACTCGTATAACTGGCCTATAAGACTCTATACAAGGCCAATAATTTATCAAAGTGATCAATTAAATATTTATTAATGAACTATCAAATTTCCAATTTCCGTTACATTTATGTCTTGCTACGTCTTTTCTGTCGAATATAATAATATGTAGTTAGGATTAATTTTATTTTTATATATAGTTTAGAAGTAAATCGTAGTTGTCCTTGATTGTCACTAGCAACTGTCTAATAGTCATTCACATAACATATTCTCTCCACATATCACACGCAATCGATGATTGGCAAGTCTATCATGTCTCCTTAATTAAATGTCTGTCTTCTGCAACATGCCCTCGGGGACAATAAAAGGGTTGAAATGCTGTAATCAACTTGTTAAATCCTATGTATGTATGTAGCTGTTTTGTAGCTCCGAGACACCAAATTCTGTCTCGTATTTAATTCTTGTAAATATTTACTTACAGAGGTAAATAATTGAATGCTAAAATAGACCTACATTATATACGAGCAGAACGAATTTTGACAGAATAAACAAGTTTGCCTTACAGAGGAATCAATTCATTTCGTCATAGCTTTTGTTTATGTACTTTACAGAAATGCGTTTTCCATAGCCTAACCATTGACTGCAGTTCTACTACGATGTTCCCTTGATTTTTATTGAATTTGGTTCAGAGCCGTATAACCTTGAGAAGTTTATTTTTAGCTTCAAAAAATATCATGCGAAAAATTTCATGCCAGAAAACTATCATTTTTATTAAAATTGACACGCACTCAAGCGGTTACAACCAATTTTGACACATTGGTATTATACATATTACCAAAACTCATATTATAATTTGTTTCTGGTTTTGGTAACTTTTTGAACAAAAGCACACAAAATACGAACCCGCTATCACCTCATGTAAATACTGCCTTACTCTTTCTGAATGAACGCGCTGCAACCATCCATGTAAGCAAAAATTGCTACTGAATGCACTATTTTCTTCTTTTGACAGTTGGTGAACTTTTTACATTTTTGTAACTGTTTTGAAAAAGTGAATAGCAAACTTTAAACGCAGACAACAGTGAATATAATTTAATTCAGCGAATAGAGTGAACATAGATTAAATTTGAATTTATTAAAATTTTTAGAATTAAGATGGCGCATTATTTAATTATAGATACCAATAAGAACGAACATAAAATTAATTCAAGTTGTTGAAATGTCAAAAGCTTAGATGGCGCTCAATTGTGTGTGACATGAAGCGTTTTATTCACTTTTAGTTGGTGTGCTGGTTGGTTATAAGTTTCACTAAAACACGGATAATGTTATATGTATATGCATTTGCAGAAATAAAATTATGTTTTTTAAGGACTTGTTATGATAAAATGCACGACTGGCTCGCACGAACTTCCTCTTATGTAAAAGACTAAGAATTTCAAAAATGAATGTTATTAGAGAAAAATTGTTTGTAGGAAATCAGCCCTCCACCCAAATTTTTTTTTTTAACCTGTAAATTCAATGTAAAAGTACCTAAAACTTCCGAACCCTATCCACTTAGCGAAAACTTTTTTTAAAACTTCAAGAGATGACGATGCGCAAAAGAGAATGGAAAATCGGTCACACACACACTAACAAATCCCTGTAGGTGAAAATGATGGTTGACTTCCGAGAATCTCAATTTTCTAGGATTTAAATTAAAATCCCTTTGTTTCTTCACACCTATTTTTAATAAAATCCCAATTGAATTTTAAGATCTTGAAATTCAGGCTGTGATTAAAATCGTGATCACAAAAGATCAAACGGAAGTGCTTAGGAACAATCATGGGTGCGAATCCTTGATGGTAGTGGTGAGGAAATTCTTAGGCTTTGACACTCGTGAGTTGGGTGCGAAGATTAGAACAGAGCGGTCGAAAAAGCAGGAAAGTCCACGAATAAATCCTCGATGTGGGGACCAGTGTGGCCAATTTAGCATTTTTCCTGCTAAATCTAGCAGGAAAAATTGTTTTTTAGCATTTTTTTTTTTCAAATCATGCCGGCATATTTTTTAGCATTAAATCTGGTCTTAGCATGAAAATTTAGCAGAAATTTACACGAACCATGCAATTAAATTGAATTTATAAAAAGCTCAAACAAAACCTACGAAAGTGTGTGCCGACTTCAATGTAATATTTATTGTAGGTGTTGTTGAACGGAACCACTTTTAAGTTTTAACGAATTTAGCAAACTAACATATATTCCTTGACGAACCACCTTCTATCGGAAAGCTTTTAACGATTTATCTCGCCTCATTGTATCTCTAATTAAAAAGATAGCTGTGTTTTCTGAAGATGAATTAAAAGTAGATATATAACTATCGACAAACTATTACCCAATTCTTACTTCGGCTTTCAGTGTGAAGAAAAGTTACAAGAATTCAAGTTACAAGATTTAATAACATGCGAGGATGAAAATGAATTTAGAAAAAACTGTAAAAACTTTATTTTGAAGCTTATCAAAGAGCTTCAAAAAAGGACACCAGAAAATCTGAGAATTTTACAGAAAATGAATTTTTTTCGTTTCAAAAGTGTTTGAGAATACACAAGCCACCGTTAACAGATTTTTTTAAAAGTAGACAAATTAATTCCAAGCTTATATCTAAAATAGAAACACAGTGGAATAATTTACATTTAAATGCTTGGGAAAATGTGGAAAACACTGTGGAATTTTGGTGTGAAGTAAATAAATTTACTGACGCTTCTAATGAAAATCCATATAAAGACCTCTCAAACTTTGTCATTTCATATATGGTCTTACCTATGGTCTTACCAATGCTGCTGTTGAAAGAGTTTTTAGTTTCATTAATCTCGTCAAAGACCAGCGGCGAAACAGGATGCAAAAAAAATATGCTGAATAGCATTCTTCTTATTAGGGATAATTTATCTGAAACATGTTGTGATAATTTCGCTGTTCCTAATAAAGTCAATGAACAGGTTGGAGCATCAAAATTTTATGTTACCCAGACCCAGGAAGAAGAAGAAAATATGCGTGATATTTTTAAAGAGGCTTTTGAATGGGGCTCAACATTTTTCTTTTTTTTTAATGATTTGAAATTTATATTTTAGTTTTAACCAGAGTGAATTATTTTTAAAATGCAAAGTTTTTGGCAGGTTTCCGGCTAAAAAAAATATTTAGCATGATTTTTAGCATATTTAGTACACAAAAAATCATGCTAAATAGCCGAATTTAGCATAAACTCAAATTATGAATTGGCCACACTGGTGGGGACACAGTCCAAACACTTGAACAAAAAAAAACGTGTGCAATCTTATTTAAAAATTCTAGTGACCGTGTAACGCCCCCCCAATTATTGATGCAAACGTCTTAAGAGATATTTTTATCTACCTTGGCAGCGATCTTATAAGCCACAAAATCCGTTGTTCGAAAGCCACGCGCTTCCCTTACCGATTCTTTCGATTGCACGAAAAAAAACACGTATCCAAGCATACCAGAAACGCGTAGTGTGTCACAGAACTCTCTCTCGCTATAATAGTCTCTAGCTTTCCATCCTCCGACTACTTCCATCAAACCATCCCTCGCCACGAGATAACACCACGCCAACAAGGCGATCTGTATGTGCACAAAAGAACGTGATCACACCACGCTTACAAGTGATCAAACCGCCTCGTGACCCCCTCTCCAGCAAGAGTCACATGTCTGTGCGTCTAAGCCGTCCATCCACGAGATCCCACTAGGAATAAAAAGTTGACGCAAAACACCCATCTTAAAATCGCCACTCTCACTGCCTAGGCTAAAACACGCTGCTGCCGATGCTGCCCAGGGAATCCAGAATCCACAGAATGAATCACCACCAATAACCTACCAGCTTAAATCTACCTAAATTTATATACCTATAGTCCATGCAATAAAAATACGATTTTCTATACTATATAAAACTTAAAAATTCATTCTTACCAAATATAATAATTTTTTTTTCTTAGTTCAAAATGTTAAAAATTCAAACTCAAATTAAATTTCATATATTTCAATAGTTTTCCTTGTCTAAAATTCCAAATTAATTACTTCTAAATTCCAAATTAAATAGTCTTAGATTTAAAATTATTCAATTCTAGTTTAGCCTACAAACAAAAATATATACCTAACCCTTACCGATTTAAAATAAACGGATAAAAAAGTTCATTGATGGCGCGTGTTCTAAATTCATTCAGTTTCGTCTAATATTATATAAATTTTAGAAACCTAATTTTAACAGATCTGCCGTCCAAAGTCAGATGCTGTGCGCACATCATCGGTGGACCATTCATATCGCAGAAAAAGAAAAAAAATCCTGGTAAGTCTATAATAAAAAAAATAAATAATATTGGACGAAAAACTATCTAATTTTTTTTACTACAAATAAAAAAAATCAAAACAATAAAACTTAAACAAAAAGATTGAATAAAACAAAAAAAAACTTGATTAAAACAAAACATGCAGTAAATAAATGAAATATAAAAAAAAAAACAAATAGAGAGATCCTACCTATGTAACTAAAAGAGATCCGATGAATCGGGAGAATTCATTTAATGCAGCGATATCAATATTCATTGACCTTTTTTTTGAATAGTTATTGCTCAGTTGTTATTTTTTTTTGTAGGCTAGTTTATGATTCTCTTTTATTTAATTTTCCTTTTCGCATATATCTATACAGTTAGTTTGACAGATGAGATTATGTAAATCAGTTTTTTTTATTTCATCATTTAATTATAAATTTTGTTGGTTTTCTTTAAACGAGTTTTAATGAAGTTAGTTTCATTTCATTATTTTTTTTATATTAGTATTAGTAGGTACGAGTATATATATTCATTCTGAACTTATTTAATAAATCTACTATAATTTTGCTATAAAATTACTTTTCGTCTTTTATTGGGTCTATGAACTAATTATTTTGCCGAATATTTAATTAGGGTGTTGCCAGATTGGTATTTTTATGGGAAGACTTTATTATTTTTTGTTTTTAACTAGCGAGATGAATTTTGAGATGGATTGATTGTTTTAAAAAAAGGCCAGACGACTTTCGCAAGGTGACCAAAAACTAGATGAAGATGAAGTATACCAAAAGGATAAGCAAATGAACGATTGGATCTAGCAAATATAAATTTATTACGTAAGTAATTCGATACTTCCGTGTTCGATAGGGATGGTAGCCAAATAAATAAGAGCATGGGTTACCAAGGTTTAATTCACATATAGAGTTTCTGAGAAATATTTGCATGCGACACCAATGATTTTAAAAATTCAATTATTAGGTATGCGTAGTAAGAATGGTTCAATTTATATTCTATGATGTGATTAGTGGGTGGGCAGTCTCTAAGAGGGCAATTCCAACTTAGCTCTCCCTGTCATTGGATGTCTTGGTAAGAGAAAAATGGATGAAACATTAGGGCCTCACAAATAAAATTTTAATTAGTAACCAACATCTAAACTAAGGCATGGAATACGTAACAACGTCTGAGCTATTGTAGCAAGATCCCCCCCATACCGACGAGCTTAGTACAGGGATGCTAGCATGCCTACGTTACAATAGCACTGACAACCTTCCATCTCGGTAGCCCGGATAGGCTTTAGGAGTCCTGTGGTCTGGAGTCTTATGGGTTATAAAAGGGTGGAAGGATCGGGTTGAGTCTGTTTACAGCTTGCTCTTAACGAGCCGGGCGGAAGGTTTAGTGGGGATTACGGTCATTTGCGGTGATTAAAATTTCAATTAGACTTCAACAACTCGTACCAAGTCGTGTATAGGCATTGTCTTCGCTTTGGAGGTAGTTTTCATAGAATAAGGCACGCACATGCACACTTGCTTCCGTTACATGTTCATAATCATAAAATTCCTTTTTTTAAATGACTAAAACAATTCCTTTTGTAGTTGGAGCTAGAAACAGGATGCCATGTATTTCAAGCAAATAGGGATTGATTCATGCAAAAACAAAAATCATAAGTCGTTTAGGGTTTCTTAAAAAAGTAAGCTTTTATATATCTACAAAATTCTTAAAACATTTTTAAAAAAAAATTTGGTACGCCAACTTAAAATTTTTATTATTGTACGAATTAAAATTTATTTTCCAAAAAAAATATTGAGCATTTTTTGAGATATCGAATTTTCCAATTAATAGTTTTTTTTTTAAGTTTTGAAATACAATATTTTTCAAACTTCTTAGAAGCTTCTCTATAAAAAAAAATTCATTAAAATCCGTTATGCCGATAATGAGAAATTCATAATTTGAAAAAAAATGGTTCTATGATAGGTGTATTCAGTAATACCAAAATTTCAAATTTTGTTTATCAAATTATAGAGCGTAAGAATTAATTGAAAAAAAAAATTATCAAAATTCTAGCCGCCGCGCCGGCCGTTTTCGAGAAAAATACGATGTTCGAAAACAATTTTTTAACATTTGTTTGGAGAGTGCCGTTATTTTTAGGTAAAATAATTTCTTTTCTCACATCTTGTAGATTATATTTAGAAACTTTTATTTATCAAGTTTAAAAAAAAAATCGTGGAAATATTGAGTTTTGAAAAAAAGGAATTTTTTTAAAAAACCTAAATCAAAATTTTTTGAAATTTTTAATATACCTATAGTGCAGTCAAATTAGTATTTTATATCTACAAAAAATACTGCGTCGAATTTTTTTTTTTGTTTCTTAAAGAGTACCTATTGGAGAGTGTAAATCCAAAAAGTTCGAACAAAAAGCGCCCATGCGTTGTCCGCCGTTTTGAAAAAGGCTTTGGAAAGCGTGAACTCGATTTTCTCGGCTCCTATTATATATTATAGAGCTGTATTTTTTTTCAAGTTTGTGCGTTAAAATATCTTCTTTAACTTTTGTTTAGAAAAAAATTTGAAACCTCTTTCCAAAAAAAAGTTATCGACGAAAAACTGTCGAGATTTTGAAGTAAAAAATGGTTTTTAACGTTTATCTCGCCTCGTGTTCATCTGATCGAAAAAATACTTAAGTTGTTTTTTATAGATCACTAAATTTTATGTGCCGCAAAAACTGTAGGAAATATAACCTGTCAAAATGGCAAATATCCTGCGAAAATTAAAAAAAAAAGAAATTTACTCACGTTTGAAAATTTTCAAATTTGATTATGTTTATTATGAAATTTAAAGAAACAGTTCAAACTCTTTTCCACACCACCACCGAGGTAGAGTTACGGCGCATTTTTTTTTTAATGTGGTGTCCCCAGGAGGTATAATCCACGATTCAATCGTTTTCGTTTCTATATCAGCTTATCGATAGCTCAATGTGGCATAGTTTTTTCATGTCGTTCTTATCTCCTTTTTTTTGGGGGGCTAGGCGTGCAAACATCAATGATCATATTAACGTTGTTAGTGCTGGTTCTTCAATGTTTTCAGGTGTGAGGAAAAGTCTTCACATGCGTCTTTATCTTCCAGTTAATTTTGCAAGGAAGGAACATTACAATACAATACAGCTCTATATATGATAGGAGCCGAGAAAATCGAGTTCACGTTATGTCAACTTTGATCAAGATCTCAACTTCAATCTTTTTTACGAATGCATAACTTGCCTCTTATAGGTACTTGCGACTTATAGGTACTATATAAGTCGCAAGTAAAAAATACTCGCAAAGACTTTGACAAGGAAATAGTAATCTTGGCAGAGGAACATGCATGAAGATAATTATTCCATATCTTCAAGCAGGTGTGTTTCTTTGAAGAATAAGCATATATGGACATTTATCTGGCACGGATACGAGTGGTCCAATGTTCAATAATTATATTTCGCATAGATCCGGCTGAATTTGAGCGATGCCCTATGTTATGTTCACTTTAAGGGCATCGGTAGTATTGTTAGCATATTCGCATATACCTGTGACTTCAGGAAACCCCACAAGAGAAAGTCCATGCGGAATGTCAAGCAAGGTGTCTGGTGTGTAGCACTAGGTGTCATCATCGTTCTGTAGCTTTCGCCATTGACAGTGACAGCCTAACCAACGTCGCTTTAGAAAAAGTACATACAAATGAGCTGCCGACCCGAAATCCACACTAAACGCTCACTTTTTGAGGATGCATTGTCACCTGATGAACCTCATGTGAGTCGGTGTCGTCCCACATACCGCAATTTTTCTTGTTAACATGCCATTTATCGAAAGCTTCATGGCTAATATTGATTGGGTCCAATTCCCAACGCTCCAAAGCCAAGTCATCGAACAAATAGTGTTGTCTATCATCCTGAACTTTAAGCTCCTGCTTGGATCTATTAAGGATGTAGGCTCAAGTTCTAACACGAGATTCGCCAAGTTGAAGCCTGTGAAAGGTCGAGTTCTTGTGCACAGCAAAGAATTGACTGTATCGGGTTATGGTGAACACTTCCACGGACCGCGACGATGTTTTCGGCCTTTCCTCTAACGAATGTGGTCTGATTGATAACCGATCCAGTCGTCTCAAATTTTGCCAACAAACTGTCAATAACTTGGAAATAAAATATTGAACAAAATCAATTATAATTGACACACATCAATACTATAAACAATGAACAAGATTATTCTTTCTTATATTTCCTAAATGTCAAATGTGCAAATCACTGGTCAGTTTTCTAATAAGAAAATAGTGACAGATATAAGTCCATTCATGACAATTCTTCAGTCGTCTAAATCTGCTACATTTACACGACTGACATGTTGTCAGAATTCCTAACAAAAAACAATGTCTTCATAACGGCGATGTTTGGCCTTACGCTTATACTAAAAATTATGACAGAACTTTGAACTAAAATGTGTAGAAATCAGCAGTTTTGGGACGCTAACGAAGATGCCACATAACAGAAAATTTTTTGATTTCAGATTCGAAGCCAGAAGAGTAAACATGCTTACACGGATTTATTCGTCCGTCTTGACTATTACGGTAGCCGTTTAACCATATACCAAAAAATTTCAAACTACTATATTTAAGCTGCAGAAAAAAACAAAGCATACAATTGAAAAATATCAACGAAGGCATCCTTAAATAATCCAAGCCTGAAAACCGTCACCTATTTTTGGAACCCGGTTTAGTACAGATACTGATCCGAAATTCGTTTCCGTTATTTCGTTTGTAGGGATCGTCCAAGGCTCGTTGAGGCTTTTCAACTAAATAACTGAACTTGGCCGAGATGTCATAAATGCGGCACCACCTCTAAACCTGGAGTAACAGACCCTTAGTGAAATTCAGGAGATGGTGTTTCCAATAAATAAAATATACCGTGTGGGAACGGGGCGCGAAATATCCTTCACAAATTTTCTAGAACGACTGCTATGATTTTAGTCAAATTAAGCATCATTGTAGCATCCCCTCTAGAATCCGCTTCAACTATTATTCCAGAAACTATATTTAAGTAAGTCCGTTTTTTTCATTTTCAATAATTCCGAACTTTTATTTGTGCATTAAGTAAGGTAAAAATACCCACATCACATGAAGAACTCATTCTCATAGCTTCTCTTTTTAACGAGTCCCAATGTAAATGCCGTCAATCGTTGAAGCCAGTAATTAAAGAACTCTTAATGCTCAAAACAATTTGATGACTATAAGAGTCAGTTCATTAAAACTCATTGGCAATCAACTCCATGCAGCAGAATTCTCGCATCCTTTCAAAAGCAGCCCGCTTCAAGAACACGCTAATAAACTAAAGTATGAAATTCATCTAAAAAATTAATTGCCATACAAAAGACTTGAGAACAATTTCCATATCACTTGGAATTGGTATCCTTGCAGCCATCGCCACTTCATCATCTCTTGAGCTTTATTTCCGACTTTCTTATGCGTCTAGACATTGCCAAATAGCCAGGCCCTTTTCAAGTTTTTATACCTACCTGGCGAAATAATTATTTTTTTATGATTTCGCCTGATGATGGAACTGCATTGTACCGCCTTCGCCGCAACCATCCAGGAATCAGGATAACAACAAAAACAAAGCAAAAAAAAAACAAAACAGAGGCGGACACTTTTTTGAAATTCTGGTAGTTTTACGATGCCACCAAAACAATAATTTATGCAAATTGACATTGGTTGATCGCAGGAGCTGGAGCTGGAGCTGGAGCATCCAGATCCAGCAATGACGCAGACGGACGAAGATGCATAATGTCCGGTTCACTATAATTATCATCTGGACGAAAACAAAAAAAGAGGTGGAGGCTTTTACCGAAAGGATTTCTTTCAGACCATTCTTGGACTAAGCAATTTTCTAATCATTTCATTTACAAAAAAATAAACATCGACTTGGTCTTTGCTACTCGATCACTTTAGCTACCTGTTGGCTTGGAGGTCGGTTTTACTATTTGATGATGGAAATTGGTTTGGCGCAGGAGCAGAATGTAGCTTCGACATTTGCGTGTAGGTATAGACCTTCCTCGCCATTATGGATAAACGTTTCTATTAGGAAAAAAACATATACTGGCTTTTTGGCAGAATAATTTTTGGTCAATTTAAAATTCGAGGCGTCCGTTCTGTAAATTTGGTGCAATTTAGAAGTCAGCATTTTGGAGACTCTTTTTTTGGTGTCTCGGTTATAATTCTCAGAAGTCAAGTCAGGGCGTGGTTGAGTTTTGAATTAATTTCTGTTTTCTTCTTTTTTTTTAATTTCTATTGCGTGTATGCAAATGAAGACTTAAATGAATTCGTTGGAAAACCATGTTTATGAAGCATCGAAATTGAAGTGATGCATTTTGTGTTGCAGAATTAAAACTTGACCTTTAGATTTCAAATTTTGGTTTTACAAATTGTAGAAGATGCTGCCATGACAACCTATACAAAAATAATTTAGAGGTCATAACTGCTCATAGAGGGACTTAACCTAGTCACTTACAACTCTCAATCATTTCTGTGTGCGTGTTTGGAGAAATGGAGGGGAACTACAATTTTCTGCAGATTCCGAACGGCTTATAGGCACCACTTTTCATGACAACTCTTGGAGGATTTGTCAATTCCTCGCAAGAAGTAGTACCCCCCTGAAAAACTTTCTTGCAGCGGCTAAGAATCAAGCCCAAGACCCTCTGCATGTCAGTCCAACGCACTTACCATTATGATAAGGACAACCTATCTTCACATCTATTCTTAGTGAAAGAAAGGTAGGTACATACATAGTTTTCAAGTAGGGTCCAAACTCCAAACAAACAATTTACGCATGGAAATGTTGTCAAGACATTTTTTTAAATGAATATGAAAACATTTTGAAAAATCTAATACTCGAAATATGAATTCTCTCTTGAAGTATCCAGTTGCACGTGATACCCATTTCTGTATGAATGCTCATCAGTTCACCCTTGAGCCTTTGGTCGTACCGTTAAATACAAAGATTCGTGTTTTAGTCGCACAACACGATTATGGAATAATTTACCCGACACGGTTTTCCTTTTTATCAATTCAATTTGCAAACATTCAAGACGAATGTTCTTCGAAACCTCCTTCCTCAATTTAAAGCAATTTTTCTTATATTGCACAGTGGGCCATCTAGTGGTTTCTTTTTAAGTCATAGGTTATTTTAACCCTGACAGTTTTTTTCCGCTCGAAATCTTGACAGAAAATCAGTATCATATCTCCGCTGAATGAAATGAGTCGCTTTGAACTTGAACAACTTTGGGAAATATTGAAAACTTATTTCCGAAGTGAGTGCTGTGTAGCCCAAGAAAGTGGATTTTTTAACGAAGTTTTGGCCGCGCCTGCTACACGCAAGTTTGTGCAAGAGACTGTCCCCGTCGTCGTACAGTGCGCACAGACGAGAATGTGGCTGCTGTAGCCGAGAAATATGTAGAGTTCCATAATTAATAGGAATGTTTGCTCTTACTAATAAAGTCATAATATGTACATGAAAAAAAAATAATTTTGTTCATTTTATTGCATTTTTCTTGCGATATAGGTACTACTCGTATAGGGCAAGTTCTGCATTTGGAAAAAAAATCGAACTCGAGATTTTGATCAAAGTTGACATTACGATGATAGCGAAGACGAAAAAAGTGGGTCCGACAATTCCGTCTGTCTGTCTGTATGTCTGTACCCCGAACTACAGCCTAAACTACCGGAGGTATTTTCTTCATACTCGGTAGTTAAGGATCTTCGGTGATTCTCTAGAGGAGAAATTGAATTTTTTTTTTTTAGCTCCAAAACTAACGGTACCCCCCATATACCCGTAATGTAAAATCTTATTTATCTCGAAAACGGCTCTAACGATTTTGATAAAAAAAAATTAGGTGTGATATTATGAACATAGGCTACATTTTGGTAAAAAAAAAATTTTGGGACAAAATGTTATTAGGGGTACCTGCCATAGACCCGTTTTTTTTTTATTTTCGACTTTCTCATTAACGGCTCTAAGGATTTTAACCCAAAATATTCAGCAGGAGTCCCCTTAAGTTTAAAATAATATTATATACAAAAATATTCGAAAAAATATTTGTTGGGTTTTTTTGAAAAAAACATTTTTTTTTTTAAATCGATATCTTCAAAACCTATGAACGATTATTTTTTGAAATTATTTCCTAAAATCAATATTATTTAATACTTAAAATTCGCATCCTACATTTTTTTCTTGAAAAATTTTAGAGAAATTTCTTATGTAAAAAATTTATTTAATAATAAAACGATTTTTTAAAGTTTATTTGCATAAATTCATACTTTTCCGGAAACCAGACGGCAATTTTATGCATTTGAACATTATTATCTTATTAAATCCATGTTTTATATTTATAAAATGTATCTTAAATTCCAAAGTACTTTTACATAAGAGCAAGTTCGTGCGATCCAGTCGTGCATTTTATTTAAAAGAAACTTGTCTTTGGCCCATACAAAGAACATACAAAGAACAAATTTTAGTGAGTCAATTTTGTATTACTGTGTATATAAATTTCGAAAAATAATCGACCCGTTCTTGAAAAAATTTGATTTTTTGTGAATAGAAAATAAAGGGTGGTCAAATTTTAAGGGCCGATATTGATTTTGAATAAAACACAAATTATTGTCATTTCTTTTTACTATGATAATATTGGTACGGTTATATGGAACAAAATATCGGCCAAATTGCCGCCGCGACCTCGGCGGCACACCTCCATCCGATGATCCAAATTTTCGATGACGCTGAGGCATAATTGAGATTCTATGCCGTTAATGTGCCGAATCATCTCATCCTTTAGCTCTTGAATTGTTGCTGGCTTATCGACGTACACCTTTTCTGTCAAATAACCCCAATGAAAGAAGTCCAACGGTATCAAATCACATGATCTTGGCGGCCAATTGACATCGCCACCACGTGAGATAACACGGCCATTGAATTTGTCGCGTAAAAGAGCCATTGTGTCGTTAGCTGTGTGGCAAGTGGCACCGTCCTATTGAAACCACATATCGTCCACATCCATATCTTCTAATTCGGGCCATAAAAAGTTCGTTATCATCTCACGTTAGCGAACACCATTCACAGTAACTGCCTGACCCGCCTTATATTGAAAAAAAATACGGTCCGATGATGCCGCCAGCCCATAAACCGCACCAAACAGTCACTCTTTGTGGGTGCATTTGTTTTTCGACAATCACTCTTGGATTATCATTCGCCCAAATGCGGCAATTCTGCTTATTGACGAAACCACTGAGGTGAAAATGTGCATCATCACTGAAGATGATTTTCTTCGAAAATTGATCATCCACTGTTACCATTTCTTGCCACCATTCCGACCATTTACGACGCTTGAAATGGTCAAGAGGCTTAAGTTCTAGAGTCAATTGCACCTTCTAAGCGTGTAAATGCAAGTCTTTACGCATAATGTTCATCAACGACGAGCGTGAGATGTGCAATTGTTGGGCACGACGACAAGTTGAGGTGGACGGCTCTTCAGCCACATTATTGCGAACAGCAGCAATATTTTCTGCAGTACGAGCTGTACGAGCATGCACTGGTGTTTTCACATCTCCTACAGACCCGGTTTGCTCAAATTTTTGCATGATTTTTCCGTTTGTACGCACATTTGGACGATTAAATTAACCTACAAAAATCACGAAGTGCACGATATGCATTTTGATTTGAACGCCCATTTTTATAATAAGCCTGAATAACTTTAACGCGTTGCTCTATTGTGTATCTTTCCATGGTTCAAATTGAGTTAGTCTGAAATTGAGAAATTTCAAATGAAATGTAGAAAAAAACTTGACGTTTAGGTGTGGTTCACATTCAACATCGGCCCTTAAAATTTAACCACCCTTTACAAAAGAGCTGTTGAAATAGCCGTATGCCAGACGACTGAAGATAATCTTCCTAACTTCAAAAGCGTTATAAGACCAAATCGAAAATTTGACATTATTTCCAGATTTAAAACATAAAAAGTCGAAATATTTGTATTTTTGACTTTATTTCGAGTGGCGTTATTTCCCGTCTCTCAGACAACTGATGTCAAATCTGAGATATGTAATTATTTGACAACGAGCTGTCATAAACTCACAATAGTCAGACAAATTTAATTTTTTTTTTCATCCCGTCGTCGATAAAGAAGTGTCAAGCGTGGCCAGTGTATATTTTTCTTCATCAATATCTCACAAACTTCGTCGTTACTAAATTTCAATTTAGGATATCTTCGTTTAATCAATCAATTTTCGTCTTTTTTATTTGTGTACATCTTACGAAGAAAACGCAAAATTAGTTTAAAAGAAGTGACACAATTAAATTGTTAGCTGTCACCAAATGTCAGATACCATAAGAAATGACAACTGATAATTTCCAAGGAGCCTAAAAATTTCTTAAATGCCTGATAGTAGGCGTTTTGAGTGGATCCTGACCGAACCTTGCATGTCCTGAGCTCTTTCATATATTAAAAAAAACACAATTGAGCACTTAACTGTCATTGTATTATGTTTTTTTAGCTGTCAAAATAGTCAGCATTGTTGTGAAATTTTTGTTTTGAAGAATATTTCCTTTTAATTAATTTATATCTAGTGCAGAATGGAAAAATAATGAATGAAGTTAGTCCCACTCCACTTTTTGCTCGATTCGTTCTGTCTTTTTACTGAGCTCATTCATCGAGCTCCGAGCATTCCACATTCGAGTAGTGTGGTTAAAGAAAAAATCTCTGTTCCTGACCGAAATTGGCCTTAAGGTAAAGTGATGGGAATTCCTAGAAGTACGAGTGTTACAATGGAAGTGTTTAAAGGAAGGAAAGCAACTGTATATTTCGGAAGAGTATTTTTTAAAATATAGCGATGAAATAATGAGAGGCATGAAATACTGCATTGATGTTCGAGAGATGTAAAAGTTTCTGTTATACGTAGTCCTATAAACTATCATTATTAAAGCTGTAAGCTCACCCGAAACGTTACAGCTATTGATTATATTTAATATTGATCTAAATCCCACTTAAGGACATATTATCCTGTACTTTAAATTTCATCTAAAAATCTATGTGAGTTTAAGAAGCACTTGCCCAGATGTTGAAAGTTTACTCATGTTCAGAGCACCAGTGGTCCTATTGATACGATCGCGAACGTTCTGGTAGTCATTAAGAAGCTTTCATTCTTCGAAATATTTCTTTAGCTTATAAGTTATAACAAATCAGCGTAAGGTCTAAAGCAGATAAGGTGCCATAAAACTTTCTGGCAGGATTGAATAAACAGCAAAATATGTGGCAAGCTAATTGGAAAAACATTTTTGAGAACCAAACATGCAAATTGTGTGCATAAACACTATCTTTTGCATACGCCCACAAAAACAAATCCATACCCCGTCAAATCACACGATTATAAAGTTTCCTTTCAATAAAGCCAGAACAGGTCGTGTTGTGTGAGATGTGGCACTGTCTTAATAAAACCACACGTCATCCATACATTCGATTTCATAGCAAACAAATTTGGTTAACATTTAGCTATAGGGATTAGAATTTACATATAGCGATAATTCAATCTTCCTCATTTTCGAAGAGACACTATAATACCAAATTGCCCTCCATATAGTGACATTTTGTGGATGCAATGGTCTTTTGACAGTTGCATGGGGATCTTCATCATGCGACAACATAGTTTTTTTCACTATTGTGTAGTAAGTTTTCAGAATTTAAATACTTTAAGCGATTCTTAAACGAACCATATTGTTTAATGGAAAACTTAAAACTAAACATAACAGTCTCGGATAACGATTCGGTTTGACGTGTGTCATTGTTATTGAAACAAGGATGTCAAATTCTAACCATTTTAAGTTAAAAAAGAGTTAAAAGACCGATTACATTCACTTTTGTCAATTCATGTCATCATGCAAATATTTAAATAAATGTCAAAACTGTATACAAAGTACGTATACATACGTGAGCATCCAATCGTGAAGTTAAATAAATTCTCAAGTTCTTTTTTTTTTGGCGAACCCCAACATACCCTGTACTTGACCATGCATTTCGGATACCTTTCAAAATCATCCACAAAAATTGTCTTCCAATCCCGCAGAGCATTGAGTAAGGCGCCAATGTCTTCTGCACAACGGGGTGCAACAGTTGTGTTTCTGCTTCCTTCCTCCAACCAAGATATCAGCGATTTTAGTTCTGGATCACATGTGGATTTGGACAATTTACTCCTCCAAATATATCTATCTATATATGTACGATATCAACGCAAACACTGCATACACCTCGAGGTGGGCGAAATGTGAAAACCACTGCGACAGACTTCGGCGGCTTCGAAACGAAATATTCATAAATTCATAAAAGTTTGTCGCGGTTTTGACTGAGCCTTCCAAAAAAAAAAAAAAAAAATAAGAAAATAATAAATATTATGTTCCCTTATAGGATGACTTCGTCGTCGTCGTTACAACTTTAACACGAACATAATGACTGTTAAATCATTTTTGTGTCTCCTCTTGCCGTTTTGGTCAGCAAAGAGAAGATGATGAAGTGTACCAAGGTGAGTCTTCAACTCCCCACCAACCAACCGTTCACGTCCTGGGACCAGGACGAGGAATTTTTTATCGTATCCGCTTGGATATTTTGCCCGCTGGGGTGATCCGCTTATCGCGACGATGTCCATCGATTGTTGCGACTGAAAACCCAAGCTGTCAACGCACACGAAACGACAACGTTGCGTCGCGCGGCTCCAGTTTACTGCTAAGAAAAAGTCTCATTGAAGGCATTAAGGGTATTTTTGTTGTTTATTTAAGGAACGCAGATTATAATAATTCAAGTCAGGTTTTGACATCGGGTCAGGCAATGGGATCTCCAGTGAACCTACCTCTACCTACATCGATGCTACATGTTGCGACAGTTGCTAATTTATTTTTAATTAATATTTATTTATTGGTTGATTGGATGGATGAAGTTTTAATAATTTAATTTAGGATTTATGCTCCAAGCTAAGTACTAAGTAATTGGCTGAGTTCAAGGATATTATAGGATGGACATATGTACATATTGTAATATTTTTACTAGGTTCATTAAATAAAACTTTTTACTCTTTCTAGTATTTCTTCTTTATTTTTACTTTCCAAATCACAACAATAAATCTCAATTTATAATCAACTCAAACACTTTTACTCAAATTAAAATCACACTTGTTTTACACTTTCCACAATCCAATAAGCAGAGTTTTGCACACTTCCGTAATCAAAAGTCAACTGTCTTGTGATCACCGCGAACACTCCCTTATATACTCAAGTTAGTTGTTCTCGAAGGTTCTTGTCTTGGAATGTTCTAGATGGTTGGAATAAGGGGAAATACATTTGACATTGGAAAAGAGCTTTTTGTTTCTTCCATAAAATAGATATGCAATTTTCCGACAGATGGCGCTGTAGGAGTATGTTCACAAAAATATGTATATTCTAAAAAAATAAATGTCAGCTATAATTTTCTTTCGTTTAAATTAAAACAAGATAATGTAGAACCTTAGGTAAATCTTTTCTCTAATTCGATTCAAATATTAAAAATTTTTGAAATCCTTTGATTAGAAGAACAAAGTCAGCGTGGCCTGATTAGGACCAATCTTTAACATGTATCTTAATACGAAAAAATGGGTCTAAATATTTTTCAATGATCATAAAAATGGTTCTTTTTCTGGAAGTTAAATATTATTTCTTACCAATGGGTTGCTAGATTCTTACAACATTTTTTCATTGTATATATATTTAGACTTGGAAAGAACTGCATTTATGATGATTTTTTATGCACAATAGCTTTCACTAGAGCATGCAAGACGTTCACATTTGTAAATACATAACTACTAAAGGCCTATCTAATTATGGTAATTATTTTTTGTTATCAATCACACCCAAAAATTGCTGTGGGCTCTCGGTCTATGATGTATGCGCCAATATTATGGAAAATCGGATATTTCAAAAACTGTTCCACATATTTAAAAAATATAAAAATATTAAGTAAAAGCTATGGCTAATGGTTGAAATAGTTGAAATTTATGGAACCCCCTTTTTTTTTGTTTTTGATTTTTTTTTTTTAATTTCTTACTGGTAGGTACTATATTTACAATTATAAAGGGTTTTCCATTAAGCGTTTTATATCCTAAGATTTGAATAAAATAAACTGTGGGTAAGATATAATTAAAAGTTTTTATTTGTTTACAAGACCCATGAATGCCATTATGTTTGAAATAAATTATTATTCAAATGTTTGCCGCCTAATTTTTCATAATTCTGAAAAATTTTACCAATGCCATTGAATATGTTGGCTTTCAGGGCAGGATCTCGGTAGCCCAATTGGTATATCGCCTCTGCTTGAGATAACCATGTTTGTCATGTCAATTACGATACGGACTGTGGTGACACGAAGTACAACCCTGGTAAAATCACATGTCCCTATTGGGAAAAGACCCTATAAAATGCCAAAAAAAACAAGACTATAATTTTCTTTGAATATTTTGTAGTGAAAGCCTGGTTAAAGTTTGAATGGCAGCCTTCTTTGCGGCAGTATTTTTTGTTGCTCCCAGGTTATTATTTCATCAGAAATTTCATGGCATTGTCAAAAGATGGCATTCGTCAACTTCATACGGCTCATTTAATTATTTTTTGAACTTGTTTCTTTATGCCTTTTAACTTAATTATATAAACATTTATGAAACATGGGATTTGAAGTTCAATCGCTTGTATTGTACTACAACAACTAAAATAATCATTTCTGAATTATTTATGACGAGACAACTCTCTCTCTCTATACTGAGTGCTCCTTGGGCCTGCTGACATGAAATTAATTTCGGTATTTAGATTATATGCCACCCCTCCTGTGGTCAGTATCGAGATAATAATTGCGTGTCATTTTGAACTTCATGATCTTAAACTCAAACCATGGAGAACATTCAACGAGCGACGTTTTGTTTTTCAAGTCTTTTTTGTCGTCTTTTCCTTATGGATGTTTTGGCTAAAGCAAGGTGAACGATCATTACTCACTTAGCAGTTAGCAGTTGATTTATTATGAAGGCTATTTTTTATTCACCACATAATTAATGAGAACTCAATTTCGTTCAAGAAAATATATATCTACGTATCTAGATATGCTTTTGTGTATACATTTTATATTGAACATTTTTAGGTATTGACGCCCATTTTGAAAAAAAAAATTTACTATGATTACAGTCATACGAAAAATCAATTAACTTGACGATCTTTTATATTTTTTTGGAAAGAAATTAACAAATAATGGAATCTTTGGATTGAATTTTGAGTTCCTAAGATTTACATTTTGTATTGAATAGAATTATTAATTGGAAATTCTTTGGAATCTAACAAATAGATAGTGAAGTGAATTTGGTTCCTTGAAATGTAGGTAATACACATCAATAGGTATTTCTTTCTACTCTAATGTGTTGAAACTGAATCAGATGTATAGAACCTATAATTTTGGTTACTTAGTAGATTTGTTGGTAAATTCCGTCCAAAGCGGTGTTGATTGAGATTCTTTAAAGTCCATGCATTTACATAGTATGGGTTTTCTTTATCAATTAAGCTAGATCTTGACTTGTCATTGAACTGACAATTGTGTTACAATATTCTATTTTCTATAGGATATTTAACAAGCCCTTGTGAATGACTGTTTCGAGAATACTAACTTAAAGTGCTTTATTTTGAATGTACTGCAACGTGAACATCTGGTCAAATCAGTGGCCTAAGGTCGCACTGATATGACCCTGTCACTGTAAGGTTGTTGACGAACAGCTTTTAGCATTTACACCCACCACAGTGCGATCAGTTAGGAAAGGATTTAAAAGGAGATAACGATGCATATTCGTTCTAAATATTTGCATATCACAATCGGAGGGAAATGTTAAGCCAGATAAAGTATTTCACATTCGTGCAGTACGACTGAAGAAAGAATATCGGAACTACAACTAGACAGTAAGTGTATAACGGTTGAATTGTTAAAGAAGAGGAATACAACTGACTATTCTACTACAATACTGCTTCAAAAAAATCGGTAAAACAATGAAGACGGCGCTTTTGGAGACGTCGAATATGTGATCATTCCACATAAGCTGGTTGTAATACCAAGAACTTAAAGCAGTTCGGTTTATTCAATACAAGACCCGCTCATTGATAGTGGCATTGATACAGAACCCACCATCAAAGACAGGTTACAGAATTGAATCATAAAATTCTACGTGGTTTTTGATTTCCCACTGAACAATGCTAACGTGAACAGTATTAAATGTCAAAGAGACTAATATTTCTATTGTTTCACAAAGTTCTGAGGGTCTCTTTTCTTGAGGATCGGTCAGTTCGTCAAGATCAGTTTGTCGAAATTATTATCTTCTATAGGCTTATGTTTTTTAACTCGTTTCATTATCACATATATACATATATACAGTTCCCAGAAATGATTTACCATATTCTCAGCACCGAATAATATTCTACTTTTATATTTCCTCGATTGGCTGCGTAGACTTCAGTTCAGATCTTGAAACCTTGAGAGGTTCTTTTTATCTTTTCGAAGTCTATTCCAGTTTTGTTGCGATTGATTATTTGCTCGATCACGCGCTTCTTTTGCTCCGTTTTTTCATTTTTTGAATCCGGTGTTCCTCTCTTCTCTTTTGCTCTTAGAAGTTGCGAGTAGCCTTGAGGAAAACAAGGCTGAACATGTATGGCGAAGTTCAAAGTCCAACTAGGAGTTTCATTGTGTAAGGTTCAGCACGGTCAGGTGTGGCATATTTCTTGGCAGTGTCTCAACTAGATTTAATACTTGATGGTGGAAACACAAGACCACTTAAAGCGTTATTAAAGACACGATTAAAACAACAGGCGATTGCGATTGTAGCCATCTTTGGCAACTAGGAACGTTCGAAAAATCTTTATACTGGTATTAGTGTGTCTTAGGTCTATCGCAATGTGGTCATTCTGATTGAAGGTTGATGGATCAGAAGATCTCAATTTCCCATTGAGAATGTTGAGATGCTCATGAAGGAACTAGGGTATGACAATGCTTCGCGAAGCAGCAAATCTGAGTTACTTACCGACTGCGCCACCGAAGATATTTTCCCTTCTTAGCTTCTCAATTATTTTCCATTTTATATGGGGCAACGTTTGCCCACATTGGACATTAAAGGCAATTCTTAGGGCCAAGTAGCAAATCACCTTCACCTGTGTTAAGAAAAAGTTTCGCCATAAGCTCCTCCAGCTCTTGCAAGTGCAGCATTTATTTGGTAATATCCATGGAAATATAAATACTGATCCAGCCAAATGCCAAGGAACTTTTCCACATTTTAACTCGCCAGTGGATGGTTATGTTATCCTTTAATCACCAGCTTGCACTAGAAAATTCTAGTATCCCTCGAGGATGCACATAACAGAATCCTAAAAAGAATAGTTAATGATTTCTGAAAGTTGAAGTCAGTGGATCTGATCAACGTCTGGTGTCGAAAACTTTCTCAAAATCAACCAAAAAGGTACCTATCAATACACTTTTTTTTTTGTAAGTTCCATTAGATATCAGAGACTAGTTTGGAAGCCAACTCATGAACTATGTCGTGTCCCGCTTTTATACCAAACGGAGTACATGGTATGATATTTTTGTCCTCCTATCACTTGGACCGAGCCCTTTTAATAACTTTTTCGAATTCCTTGCCTTATCAACCGAAGATTAGCCGATCAATTTTTGATGTGCTAACATTTATTCCGGCGGTAGTGGAAATCAAAAACGTTGGTCTAACGTATACGTTCCGTGTAGCCCGTTACGGTTACAAGTTCCGTTACCTTACGGAAGATAGCATTTAAGTCCCTGTTTACATTGGGAATATTGCGTGCTTACTACATCGTACATCGTTTCAATGGAATCTCGATTTATAGTAAGAACTAAATATCTTCATTCCTCCAACATTTCTTCACCTCTCACCCAATATGTCAAAAAGACGAAAGATGAAAAAACTGGTATCGAATTTCATTGCAGGTTCATTCAATGCTTTAAGAAAATCCGAAAAATTTTGTTTTTTATTCTCTTCTCCGGAAAATGCTTTTTCGATACGTCAAAATTTAATTTGCCTCTTATCTGTCAAACCATGTAATGTCAAATTTCGAATTAAATATTCTACATACGTCAAAATATAGATCGTTCTCGATCTATAAAGCCATGAACTGCATAATAACCGATGACCAATGGATGCAAAATTTTAGTATTTTTTCGTTTAATTTAACTTAACTCGTATCTGACAGAGGGAGTGACATAAAGTGTAGAAACGTCAAACAAAAAGACATTAAGAGGTGCGTTATACGATTCTTTTTTTTTCCCTTTGTTTCGTCTTATTTTGTGTGAGGTAAAGAAGTGTAGTGGAATAAAGCTACGTTTCTACACTCCTCACCCAAACTGTCAAAAAGACGAAACAAACCAAAAAAAAAATGTGTAATCAGGCTCCAAGAGTCAAACTAAAGTATTATATTTTCGTGCACCAATAGGGGCGTTCACATTCTCAAATATGTTTGACAAGCACGGCATGATTGTCTTGATTTTGATAATGTGAACACTCCACCTAGCTGCGAATGGTTGCATTCTCCTTGAAAAGTTGCAACATCAACTTTCTCTGAAAATCTTCGATAAGATAGAGGCCATCGTGCAAGGTATTCTCTGTCGTTCTCTCAAGCTCAAGACTTAAGAATTTCTCTCAACGATCTAACAAATTTGTCGAAACATACTCGGATCCTTAGAGTTATCGGCTTCAATTTAGTTGCCCCAATACAAATGAATAGACAACCAATAGTTCTCTATGTGTCCTAACCTCCAGATCATATGTGTCCGTAAACCGTCGATACAACGATTTAAATTGAGCCTTATCTTAAGATAGTTGACCTTAATTCAGCTTGTAGTTTAGCCAATCTTTATCAACAGAATTTTTATTTCCTTACTGTGCAATATTCTTCCTGTGAAGACTATCAGACACTTTCTGCCTTCCAGCGTAGCCACTGCTTCCGTTCTGATGATGGAAACATGTTTCACTAAAATATGCATCATCATCACCAGAGTACGTAATATTAGAGGTGATACAGTTGCCTTAACTGATGGCTTTGATTAATGTTAAGTTCATGTCCATATTTTACTTTAACGTGCTCTTTCAAAATAAAGTTGTCACACCCAATAGCTCATTAATTCCATCAGCCTCAGAGCTAACCGCGTTGCACATACATAATGTAGACCCTAATAGACCCCCTGGCACAAAATGTCCTCTTGCTCTGTTCCTAGAGCAAACATTGATTTACATATTATTTCCCACCAGCCAAATAAAGCCATATATGTAGCTTGTGCTTGTGTGGTTTTCCCACATATTACATATGGAAGCAACGCCACAGCCGCCGCTGTCGCTGCCCTAAGCTATAAAGAAGAGCTCGAACGCGCTTCTAAAAAAAAAACTCCTGATGTTCTGCAGCTACTGAAAGCCCGTTTCATTGCACTTTTCCACGCACTGATAATACTGTTAATAACAATTTGATGTTCGCACGCATACAAATCAATTGTGTACTAACTAGGTATAAGCAAGTAGAAGAGGGTAGGTTACAGAGCTTTCCCCTCAGACGAGTATTCTGGACGATGCAACGGGAGGAAGGATTGAAGATGCGTCCCGCAGAAGCGCCGCACCGCACAGCCACCGAAGACCAACACTCGAGACGCAAACGCCGAGACCACGCCGCGCCCGTTCAAGATGAATGGTCGAAAAGTGAAAGAGTTGAGACTGCAAATTGAATAATTACGCTAATACTTCATAAATAATTAATGTTATGCATTGGACCGGAATTTGTTCGAACTCGATGCGTGAGCGGTACCACCTAACCGTTGGAGATGGATGGAGCACGGAATGGATGATGGGGGATTGGGATTGTGGGTTGGTAGGTGGGCCTCCTTCTCATCTACCTGCCAGTCGCCAGATATATGAAGCCGAAGGTGTACATTTAAGATACTTAAGTGCTCTCGCTAAAGTACTCGCATTGTGATGATGATGATGATGATGGTGTGATGATGCAAAGACATTGCAGGCGGGATGAGAAGCATATTCGTCTGGATCTGGACTTTGGGGTTATGTACTTCTTTATTAATTTTGTTTTCTTTTTTTTTCCATCATTGTATTTAGTTCGAATCGGGCGCTAATATTGCCCCGAGGGCGAAGACTCTCGCACTCGCTGTGTTGTTGGGTGATTATGATCGTCTTGATGGTCGATTGTTGATGGAACTGGAACAACAGCATTTATGATGACGTCAACCCACAGTGGGGTAGCTTAGACATAGGAAATTTAATTTAAATAAAAATGTTGTGAAATAGAAGCACTGCAACGATAAGGCTCTTTTAGTGTGGATAATATCGATACTCTGGCTGATATTGATACGAAATCATTGATGAAAACAGGAACAGCTGATTAACGAGACGAGATTTTCTAAAATTCGTGAATTCGAAATTACACAAACTCTGGAAAAATCTCGAAGATATTGGTGTTTGCAAGCAAATGAACAATAAAATTATATCTATTCATTGTAATGAACTTAACAAAAGTTTCACTTTGTTAAATTCCTTAGCTTCTGAGAACCCAATAAGTGATTCACGACTGTCTGAAGATCAATTAAACTAACCATCTTGGTCTGGTACTTGTTTCCCTCTGTTGATTAAACTGATACTATAGAGCACCTCTTAGCTATAAGTCTAACTCCGTTGGAGTAGATGGCATGCATCCGAATTTTCGAAAGCCATACTGCCATACTCAGTGAAATATATATCACACATTTCATTCTTTTCTTTTGACCAGTACTGTTCGCGCGGTGATATGTATCAATCAATCAGGTTGTCGATTAAGATGGCTGTAGATAATTATAGGGTTACTATTCTCACCCTTTAGGATTTCTCTTAGGCTTTCATCACCGTTAATCGTATCCCACTAAATAAACTAAATAAACTAATTGCAATCAGCGAAACTTGTTCTTGCTTATGTAACCAATAGATCCCAGGCTGTTTTTGCTTACCGCCCGATGTCTTTATTTCTTCCTTTGCATAGCGGTGTTCCTCAAAGCTCTACTTTCGGGCCCTTTGTTATTCTCGATGTATATGAATGATAATCTTTGTTTGAAACAGCGGTTGGCAAGAGTAATTCTTCGCTTGATCTCTGCACTGATGTCGTTTTACGATGTTATAGTGGAGCCCAGGTAGACAAAGTCTTTGACGATTTCGAAGTTATACCTATCCATCGTGACGTTTTGCCCGAGTCGACGATGTTGAGATTCCTTTCTCGATGATAGCATATACTTCGTCTTGTCCTCATTAACAGCCAAACCCATTTTCGCCGCCTCCAGTTCAATACTTGCAAACGCACCGGTAACAGCTCGCTTCGTCCTCCCAATGATATCAATATCATCCGCATAAGCAAGCAGTTAAACTGACTTTTGAAAAAGTGTACCTCTATTGTTGACGTTTGAGTTTTGCACAATTGCTTCAAGAGCGTTGTTAAATAGGTTGCATGATAGCGCGTCGCCTTGCTTCAGACCTTTTTCGACATCAAAGGGTTCGTTCGGTGGTGTTCTTACCGACCTTGACGGAGCAGCGAGATTTCTCCATCGTTATCCTACACAAGCGGACGAGCTTGGCAGGGATTCCGAGATGAGACATGGCTCTATATAGTTGTTCTCTGTCCACGCTATCATACGCGATTTTGAAATCGATAAAAGGTGGTGTGTATCGATTTGGAACTCCTGGGTTTTTTCCAAAATCTGTCGAAGTGTGAACATCTGATCCAGGGTAAATTTGGCGGGCCTAAAACCACACTGATAGGGGCCGATCAGCTCGTTGACAAACGGTTTTAGGCGCTCACACAGTACAGACGACAGGATTTTGTATGCCACGTTAAGGAGACTTATACCTCTATAATTGGCACACGTCAGGACATCTCCTTTTTTGTGGATGGGGCACACTATGCCGAGGTTCCATTCATTGGGCATACTTTCATCCGACCAAATTTTTGAGATGAGTTGGTGCATGCTCCCTACCAAGTCATCCCCACCTGCTTTGAATAGCTCAGCTGGCAAGCCAACCGCGCCAGCAGCTTTGTACGCTTTCAGCTTGGCTATCGCTGACCGCACTTCATTTAGGTCGGGTGGACGGAAATTTTGACCATCATCGTCCAGGTTGAATGGAATGTTCCGCCTAGCTGCGGAATTTTGGCCTTCCTCGCCGTTCAGCAGTCTGGAAAAGTGTTGTTTCCAGATCCTTAGCACGGACTGCGTATCCACTACCATATTCCCACTCTCGTCCCGACAGGCTTCGCGTTCTAGCTTTGTAGCCCTGGGTGGATTGCCTCACCCTTTGGTAAAACTTTCGAACATCCCCTCTGCCGGTACAGTCCTCAATAGACTCGACCGCCCGCTTCGCATGCTCTCTCTTTTTCCTCCTTAGAAGTCGGCGTTTCTCCCTTCGTCTTTGCCCGTAGAGCTCCCGGGCAGCTCTCTTAGCAGCTCTGGTTCTTGCCTGCAGCATTAGTTGAGGTGTGGTAATCGAGTGCTAGCTATGATGACATTTCGCCAGCCACAAAGTCAGGCTGTGTTCTCCGACTATCGAAGTAAAGATGCCCTCCTTTCCGATCTTGGCGTTGAAGTCGCCAAGAATAATCTTGACGTCGTACTTGGGGCACCTATCATACGTTTCCTCGAGAAGGTCGTAGAATTCTTCTTTGGTTGAGTCATCTTTTTTGAAACTTATCTGAACAACACAATTATTGGTTTCGTTCTTCTCCTAATAATTATACTGCGTTTTACGAGGAGTGCAGAGGACTTACAATTTTCTGCGAACAGCTTATGAGAAGCATTTGTTATGACAAGAGACACTCTTAGAGGATTTGTCAATTCCTCGCAAGAGGCAGTACACCCCTCAAAAACTTTTTACTGAGAATCGAACAAAAGACCTTCTGCATGACAGTCCAACTCACTAACTGTTAGGCCAAGGGGTACCACTTTCCATTTTTATCCATAAGAAATAATTCTTCATAAAAGGCAGTAAGAGCTGTAACTTCCAGTCACATATTCATCGGTAGTTTTATTACCCCGACTTCGTTGAATTTAGAATTCCTCACTTCGCGAAGATAAGTTCCCAAAATGATTGATATACAAAAATCTTCTATTGACTCATGAAGATATTTCAGGAACTGAGACTGATTTCAATGAAGCTAATCAATATGGTAACCAAAAACTTCTGTAAAACTTAGTTGCCGAAACATTTCAATAAATTTTGTCCTTAATTATTTCTTCAATCCAACCATAAAGCAGGTTATGCGAGGTTTTCAGCTGAAATCCCATCAAAGTATTCATCAAACTTAAAATGTCTTTTCATGCACTTTCACATCTGGAAATAAGATCTTTTGCAAGGTTTAGTTTTTAAATACAACAAAAAGTTTTTCTATTCTTTCATCCAGCCAAGCTTAGGTTCAATTACATAGCTGAACCCCAGGAAACAATTGCTGCATTTAGGAATTAATTTCACAATTTCAGTTGTAGTAATATTAATTTAAAAATGTGTTTAAGTAAGTAGGCGTGTTTGTGGGCGTATTAGTTGTTCTTTTGACGTTTTGATTTAAAGAGATGTTTCATGAGCAAAAATTATTACTTTTTTGGTTTCCTATATAGTTCGATTCTCAACCGCTGCAAAACAGTTTTTCAGGTGTATTGCCTTTTTCGAGGAGTTGACAAATCCTCCAGGAGTATCTCTTACTGCTCATCAGCGACTATTGTAGGTCACCTCCATTTCTACAAACACGCACACAGAAATATGGTTGAGAATTGTCAGTCACTCACTAGGTTTAGGTTTTCTATGGGCCGTCATGACCTCTAATCTATTTATTTCTTAAAGATCTACTAGTTTTTGGATAAGTTTCCATGTTTCGAACTTATCTACCCCACTGTGTGATAGCTTGCGTTCAGGTGCATATATGTAATACAAGACAAATCATGAAACAAAGCGATGGTCATTTAAGATTGAATGTTAATTGTTTTCAATTATTTTGTATTTTTATAGTTTTATAACTTTTTTCTGTATTTGAAAAAGTGTTTTTATTTTTATTTTTTAAATGATGGATGATAGCTTGCATGCTAAGAGGGGAAAGGTGTTAAGCGATCTTTAGTGATGGTAAGTATTTTGACAAATTGGAATGTCGGTGTTTTTGTCGACTAATGGTAGGTTATTTGCACCCAAAGTTTCTTAAAATGATTTTTTTAACTTCAAAGATGATTCATAATATACATATTTAAAAGCAAGCTGATGACTTCAAAGAATTTGGAGTCTTATACAGATTTATTTGATATTTCATGCTAATCGTTAAGTGAACAAAGTAATTGGAAACGATAAAAAAAAATGTTTTTACCTGAAAGAAACCAATTCACTTTTGAAAAAGTTAAGGCATGTGTTGAAAAAGTATTTGTTAGTTTTAGGTTAGGTTGATGTGGTTGTCAGCCGGAGAGCCGAAATACTAAGAGTTGGTCCGTTATGATACCACATTGAATCTTGAAGACTTTCTCCGTAGTCTTTAAACCAATTGGAGTTCCTTATGAAGGGAAGCGAGATTACCTATAGCAATACCCTTTGGCATAATGGTTAGTGCGTTGGACTCTCATGTGGAAGGTCTCGAGTTCGATTCCCAGCCGCTGCAAGAAAGTTTTTTTCAGGGGTGTACTGCCTCTTGCGAGGAATTGAGAAATCCTCCAAGAGTATCTCTTGTCATGGAAAGTGCTGCTCATTAGCCGTTCGAAATCGGCAGAAAATTGTAGGTCCTCTCCGTTCTTGGTAACACGCACACAGGAATGGTTGAGAGTTGTAAGTCACTAGGTCCTGGTTCACTTCGTGCTGTTGCACCACCAAATTTATTTTATTGAGATTACCTACTTATATCTATATTTGCCGGATCGATAAGACCATTGTAGTGGAAATCTCCCAGATGAAGTCTACAACATCCGCAGTAGGATCACTGTCGATAAAAGGAGAAGTGAAATCCTGCTGCGGATAGAGATTTGACGTTTATTCGAGTATCGGCAGTGATCCTACTGCGGATGTTGTATTTATTTTTCATATAAAATCCTACTGTACTACGGATAACTTTAAAAAAAAAAACCCCGGCTAGTGAGTTGTTATAACAGTATTACGGAGCCAATGTACGATCTATTTAAAGCTTTGGAGCGCTTCAGATCTAGCATTAGTCAAATCTGTTTTTTCGCCAAACAGGTGGTGATATTGTTTAACCTAACGTTTGATTTCTGTATAGCATCTTGCTTTAGCATAAATTTAAACTTAGCGATGGGAGTACCTGTGTTTACTTTATCTGGCAATATAGGTATCATTGTTCCACTTTTGGCGAGTTCGTCAGCTTTACAATTTTCGGTAATGTCCCTGTGACTCGCACCCGGCAACCAACTCTAGGAAAAAAGACAGTGTAGAAAACTTGCATAATGTTAACGAACATGGCATACGAATAATAACACGACGCAAGTAATACGTCAGTTGCAGTTGTTAGTTTTTTATGATGAAAATAATGCTAGATCTTAAATCATTTAGGTGATAAAGCCATAACTCTTAATTAAATTGATAACTTATTATGACAATTAAATATTCAAATCCAGGATAAGTGTTTTACCCAGGAATAACATTTTGGTTATATCTATGAGATTGGGAAGCATCTTTTAGACCACTTCTCAAACTATGTGTCATAATCTCTTGTCTATCTTATTTTGACAGTTCATAGAAGAAGGCAAGTAATGTCACCGCAAGGTACTAAATTTCCAACGACATCGCAGTTATTCTTTGAAGAAATTTCATACCAACATAATATTAAATACGATCTGTTGTCGTATGTTGAATGGAACCTAAACCTAGTGCCTTTTAACTCAAAACTATTCCTATATGTTTGATGAAGGCAGGAATGGAAGGGGCCTAGAATTTTCTCTCAAATCTAAACGGATAAGTTGAGAAACGCTTTTTACAACAAGAAATACTCTTGAAGAATTTCTCACTTCTTCTCAGGAGGCAGTAGATACCCCTGAAAAACATTTTTATTGGTTTTCAGATGGCTTTGCTTGGAATCCATCACACGCTTTCGATTTTACAGTTTGACAATCAATTTAAAAAAAAAATTGTTTTTATTTTAAAATAAAAAAAAATTGAAAACTTTGTCAAACGATATTTAAACCTTGAAAAAGCTCCTACATAATTTTTTTTATCGAAATCGGGTTAGCCGTTAACAATAAAATCGAAAAAAAGAAATCGCAAAAGTAGGCCATTCTTTCATATTTTTTTGTATCAAAATCGTTAAGTGCTTTTCCGAGATATTTAAGTATGTCCTTTATGGTTGTATGGCAGGTATTTTTATTTGTTAATTTAAACAAATCAATTTCCCTCTCGGGATTCACCTTCAAACCTTAAGTACCAACTTTGATACAAACTGTTCTAATATTGTATTAAAGTTAAAATCATTGAATATCTTTTTGATCGTTTTAATATCGTACTAGCTTCATATAATACTTTGACATTTTTAACTGTCAAAAAGTTGTGTTTGTTTAGTATTTTGCACGAACTGTCGCTGATATAAAATACATTCATGTGAAGTTTATCAATAAAACAGATTTAGCAATATGTCAAACAGTTTTTCAAATAAAGAAAAGTCTAAAAACAATTTTAATATTATCAAATTCATTCTTTGTGTTTTGTTTCCAGTTGTGCGGTTTTTGTGAAAATTTTTAATAAAAATAAAAATAAATAAAATAAAATAAATATATTTGAAGTTATGTATTTTATCTTTGTTCTATTTAAAAATATATTTACACAACTTAAATTAATTTTACGACGCGTTTCGGAATAAATTCATGACATTGAATGTCATTTCATTTAATTTATTTTTATTTCTATTAAAAATGTTGTCATTATCAAATTGTTAAGTAAAACCATACTTTTATTTTTAATTAACTTCTTTAATGTTTTACAAGTAGATATAATTGAATGAAGAAATTTTTAGTCGAAAATTTGTATGAAATATAATCAACATCGCTTCCGAAAAAAAAAATTACAAAATAAAGATCATTTCTTGACTGTCATACAAACGTATTAGGGTCTCCTTTCAATGCAACCTGCAAGTTACATATCTGACGATAATATTGCCAGAAAAGGCGTTTTTCTTTTTTAGTTCAGAACAGAGCCTGAGTTGTCAAAAAATAAATTCTGTTTCTTTTTTAGTTCAGAGCGTTCGGAGCTTCGTAAATGTGTTTCTTTTTTCGTTCTGAGCATGTTCTGAGCGTGTTCAGAGTGCGCTCTATAAGCTCAGAATAAAATAACTGAGCAGACAGAGTACAATGCTTAACACAGGCATTTGACAGATGGAAATTAAAAAAAAAAATGTCGACAGCTAAGTGTTCAGGTCAGGGATGGAAAATGAAATTTTTCAATTGTACTGAAATCTGGAATAAAATTGTACTGAAACGATGTCAATTGTACCGAAAACGAATTTTGTATGAAAAAAAAATTAATAGTTAAACTTTTTAAAAGTTTTCCAAAGTATTTTATTTAAAAAAAATCAAAGCAGAAATGATCAGGTTAAATAGCTGCACAGAAAAAAAATACTGGCGCAAAATTTTAGATGAATTATTACGATGTTAAAGCTGTTTTAGTATGAAATTAAGTTAAAATGACAATTTTGTAAATTTTAATAATATAGCGTCATACTTTCTCTACCCTTTTACTAAAGTTAAAACCACCGAATACCTATTTTATTTTTTTAGAATCATGCTATTTGCAAAAGCCACAAAACGTCTGTTTACTTAGATTTTTTTGCAAGAGCTGTCATTGTTTTAGGTGTGTTCAGAAGCAATTTATTAAGAAAATTGCTTTAGTACGATACTAGTTAGAAAATGTTTAAAATTAAGAATTAGTTAGTAAGCTACTTTAAAGTTAGCAAATTGTTAGGTAGTATCATACTAATACCTTAATAATAGGCTGTTTAAAATTTTGCGCCACTATCTTCATTTTAAAAGTGCATAACTATTGTATTCTATTGTAATGAAGAAACTAAATCTTTTGCTTGTCCATTTTTGCGGCACTAGCTTAAACAAAAAAATTGAAATATAAAACTAAAATTCGCAAATACAATATCTTAAAAATGCACGGCCGAAAAACCGCAATCTTATCCACAAGTTTACAGTTCAGTGTTTAGTAAACAAAACGATGCGATGTCTGAAAAAAGCTGATCGATCAAGAGCCAGAAAAGCAAGACGCCATAAAGAAGTGAACAGAAAACTGTAATTAAGAGTTATAAGGGCTTGCAGCTGAGTTATTGTTCTGGTATGAAAATGAATGCATTCAGGCCAGGATGATGTATTCAATTCAACTTTCAATTTCCTTTTATGTGCTTTTTTTTTTTGTGAAATACATAAAATTGGAAATTTTGAAATTGTACTGAATTGAGACGAATTGTACTTTTGTACTTGTACAAACTCAATTGTATCGAATTCGGTACAATTGTACCGAATTTTCCATCCCTGGTTCAGGTGTGTTTCAAAAAATACTCAGAGCGCTCAGAGCACGCTTGGTTCAGAGGATGTTCGGAACATGCTCGACATGCTCGACATGCTCGGACTCTGTTCAGAGCTCTGTACTGAACTAAAAAAGAAAAACGCCTAAAGAGAATTAAAGTACAAATTACTTTTTTGAATAATAACGAATATTCTCCCCATCGGATATAGTGTAGAGTGCCATCTAGTGACCATATCAAGTATATATCGCATCGAAGACATAACCCAAAACTGTCAATGATGCCAAAATGTTCTCTAAATTTAATAGGGGTATGTTCATGAAACGATGTCATAAATAACTTGTTCAATTAGTATTTTCGTGTTGGTTAGGCGAATAATTAAATGAAATTTTTTTATCTCCCGTAATCATTAATAGCCGTGTTTTTTTGGAAAAGTTATCCGTAGTTCAGTAGGATTTTATAATGTGTAGATTAGGTGACATTTTATTTGATTACGGTCAATAAATGAAACAAGTACTTTTTTGTTTGTTTACAACGTTTCGTCCATGTCTATGGACATCTTCAGTAAACCAAAAAGGAATCTATATTTGTATTCAAAATTTAACAAGTTCATAAGACATTACACGAATAAAAATCAAAAAACTTACAATGATTACATTTATATGTACATATATGTAAAGAAAGAAGATTTTATATGAATTACAAATACAACATTCGCAGTAGGATCACTGCCGATAAAAGGAGAAGTGAAATCCCGCTGCGGATAGAGATTTAACGTTTATTCGAGTATCGGCAGTGATCCTACTGCGGATGTTGTATTTGTTTTTCATATAAAATCCTACTGTACTATGGGTAACTTTTCCAAAAAAAACAAGGCTAATATTGTTAATTTTCCACTCAAAATCTTCGAAAACAAAACAAAATTATTTTAAAAAAAAATGGAACAATCACTTTAATTTTTTGTATGAGACAATACATGAATATCATACGCTTTGAGACATAATGTAGGTGGCTTGCACAAAAAATTTTTACTACATGAAACATTTCTAGGTATGATTTGTTACTAGTGGAGAGCCCAGGTAAAATAATAATAATAAATAAGCGAAGAATAATAGAATATCATGCACAATACAATTTTTGAAACCTAGACTGTCTTGGACTGTAGAGTGTAGACTGTCTAGATAGAAACTATCTCAATACTTTAGCCTTCTGCACAAACATTTATAATGCATTTCAACAAGTTGTCGAAAAGTTACCTCATTTATTCAGTCAAAATCATTCATTTTTAAATGAATTAAACAACCTTAAGCTAGGCGCGCACATTCAATTTTTAGTTTCGTAACAGTTTGGTTGCTTAGGCCTGAGCGGACTTTCAACCAAATAACTCATCTGTTTTCTATAAGCAACTAAACAGCTGTGCAACTAAAACCAACTAGCCTTAGACTAGGCGCCCACATTAAATTTTTAGTTGCACAACTGTTTGGTTGCTTATAGAAAACGGATAAACTATTTGGTTGAATGTCCGCGCAGGTGCATTCAATTATATGTTACACAAAATAGCGAACTTATTTTAGGCAATCGTTTAGTTTGTGTCAAAACAGAAACATCAAAACTGCTGACTTTGACGTTTAAATATATGAATGTAGGACATATGACATGTGCTTTGAATATAATAATAAAAATATAAAGATTAATAAAAATAAAGATTTCTTGGCATAACTTATTTTGCGCAGTACGATTATTCGTCACTTGTTGTTTATCTGGCGCTGTTTTTCGTATACATAAAAGTCATTCCCAAGATGCTTATTGTTTTCATTTTTCCTTCTTTCGTTTATGTTTTTCTTTTCAAGGCCAAATAAAAAGTCAAAACATGAGAACTTCCCTTACCCCTTCATTTTGTTTTGTACAATAATTTTGTTTTGTACAATAATTTATTACGATTGGCGCATTTCTCATTCATCGCCGCCATCTGTTTTGTGTGGAGAAGAGATTGCCGTAAAAGAGAAGCGCACAAAACAAGTTCTGCAAAGAAAAAATTTTTTTAGTCAAACAAGAAATATTGTTCAGGTAGTCCGCTGTGAAAAAAGTTTAGTGTAAAAGTTGCTGCATTTTCATTTTTGTTAACTAGAAGAAACATTGCTTGTTCCCTCATTTTGTTTATTTGTAATTACAAAGGACAGTTTTAATTTTAGAATAATACAGAAATCACACCCTGCAAGTCAGCAACAGTTCGGTCAGAGTTGTGATTTTAATTTCATTTATGATCTTGTTGAAATAAAAGAATTGATTGTGAAATTCTGCCTTTCACTCCTAATCGAGTACGCAATTCAAATTGTGTGACAAAAAAAAAAAAAACAATTTTTAGTTTCGGGAACAATTCTGTAAAATTTTCTGTTAAAACTATATTTTCTATTCACAACATACAAAAATCTACTCTTCAAGCTCCAGGCGCTCCAAGTCTAAAACAATTGAAGGTAAGCAAGATACAAACAAGTATCTATATCAAATAAATATTTACCCCACCTACGTCATAAACGAAAGAAAATCGATCTGAAGACATTATTTTGTGTTTGAATCGAAGGAAACATTTGGTTTGTTGAAGCGAGAAAATTAAAGTGGTGCCACTGAATTGATTACGAAATTGTCTCCGCTTGCACTTGCAATTTCATTTTGCAAATGGCTTGTCATTCTGTTTTTGTTTTATTTATTTATTTTATGCAAAGTGAATGTATACTTCCTACCCAACTTCTCACCTCGCCCGACGTACATATTCAGTGCCGGATTAAGCCAGCGCGGGGCCTGTAGCAAATTCTATTAAGGGGCCCTTAGACTGTTTTAGGTTAGGTACTTATCAAGTTTATGGTATTAAATAAAACAAAACTTTCCTTGATTTAATTTGGGAAAATTTATAAATAATGCTGTTGATATCGACTTCTCGGAGTAAATCATGTTCAAAATTCATTAAAGTGAGGTGATTAAGACGTTGTTGGCTCAATTCATTTTTAACACGTTTTAATGTTGAGAAAGATCGTTCACCACTGCAGTTGGTGATCATGAGAGACAAATAAATGCGCAAAGCAATTTCAACGTTCGGGAAACAAGATTGTAAAAAGTTATTTATCAACAGCTTGTAAACCTGCATTTCCAGAGCCTCAAGATTCCTGCTGTTAATAATACCAGCCACATCAGAATTGAGCATTGAAGCGAACTGCACTAATTCGTTGCTCAGACTGTCCTCCATCTGCGTAAGCACTTACTATGGTTGCAGATTTTTTCAAAATTTCTTCTGGTGGAAGAGATTTTATATGAAGGCTTTTATAATACAAAGTCTATATACGACTGAAATAAATCAGCCAAGCAGAAGACAGCACTATTAATGGACTTATTGAATTATTGATTCAAAATAGCAAAATATTCCAACGTTAATGATTACAATTTTAATCTTGGTTGGATATAGTTCACATTGGATTTTTGTCAAAAAATCGATGTAAGATGAACTGAATTTAATAAAAATTGCGTATTGACAAGGTCCTCACAGTCAACCGATGAGTCCATGTGCGATCACCCGGACGAAACGCCAATTTTTGTGGACTGGACTAAAGGCCAAAATAGCTATTTTAAATCAGGAAGAGATTTTAGCTCTCGGAATATTTCGAAAATGCCAGCAATTTTATGATAACTGTTCTGTTCATACGTTTACCTAAAGCAGTGAGTACGTTATCAATGGTGACAATAAACACCTGCATTTCATACCGTTGTCCAATTTGCGTGTAGTGCGGTGCGAAACATGATTTTTGGTATGACCAGCAGATAGAAAAATAAAATTTTAGTTGATCATTTTGGTGCAAATATTTTCTTCTTAGTAATTGTAACTAAATCTAATATATAAATAATACTTTTTTATGGTCAGAAAACGTTGGTGCGCGGGGCCCCTAAATGCGCGGGGCCCGTAGCATTTGCTACTCTTGCTTCGTGGCTAATCCGGCACTGTACATATTACACATTTTCGAAACAACAAAACTCATAATAATTGATACAATTAGGGTGACCAGATAGCAGATACAGATACTCAGTGCAATTAAAGGGAGAATGATGCGGTTTTCCTTTTTACTTGCGACTTATAGGTACTATAAGGCAAGTTGTGCATTCGTAAAAAAATCGAACTCGAGATTTTGATCAAATTTTACATTACGATGATAGCGAAGACTAAAACAGTGGGTCTCGCAGTTATGTCTGTCTGTCTGTTTTTTTTTCTCAAAAACTGTCATACAGATTTAAAAAAAAATCAAAAAATTACATTTAGTTAAAGCTAGGAAATGGTTGAAACAGTTTTTCCAAAATATGGTTATTTTTGGTACACCCTTGGAACCTTTTTTTTGTTTTTGATCGAAAACTAGGGCTGATGATACCCGGCTACCCGAGTACCCGAGTAATACCCGGGTACCCGAGTAATTCGGGTAATACCCGGGTACCCGGGTATTACCCGGGTACTCGATTACCCGATTACTCGATTACCCGACTACCCGGGTACCCGGGTACAGCAAAATAAAAGATATTGAAGTTAAACTCTATGAAATTAAATATATATCCGAGTCAATACCGCTATTTGTTTCTAGGATGGTTTATATAAAGAGGAGGATGAAATGCACTGATAAAAGTACAGATACAACGGTTAGGCTTAGGTATGTGTTACAAGTGGAAACCTGAACTTGTTTTCATAATGTTTTGCAAGTACAAAGAGATTTGTAAAAGTTCGCAAAATGATTCAACTCGAGAAGAGAGAATACAAATTGGTTTGGATTATTACCGTTAAGTCCCTATGTTGTTTATTTGTTAACACATGTTTTGCACTTAAACATGCTACAATTATAAAACTGACCTCTGTTTGGTAAGATTTGTGAATGAAGTAGTCTTATTGTTGGAATTAAACACCGACTAAGTCCATCGCAAGACAAGTGAGTATCCAAGTTTACATTGCATACATATTTCGGCTATTGTAAGTTAAAACTGCATTCGTGAAAAAAAAATTCTAATTTGAGATAACAATAAAACATAAGAATGTGAAAAAAGTGTGTCTCACAATTTTGTCTGTACAATATACGAAATTATTTGAAAAAGCTTATTTGTTATTTTCCTCTAAAACGGCTCTTATACCGTTTTCAGTTTTTTTTTTTAATTTACTGACGCAAAATTTTAAACATTTAAAGCCTGCTCTTAATCAATTTTAGAATGGGTTTCGACTCTAAATATTGTGTATAAAATATATATATAAAAATTATATATTTGTCAAATTAAAGGGCCTAGAAGGACCTTTATAATAAATTCGAATCAAAAGGGCTGTTGAAAATGTCTAGGTTGTATTTCAATTTCAACGACTTGATTCTAGAAAAGCTACGATGAGAATGCCCCTATTTTCATCGTTTCACTTTTCACTAGACGGACATTTTTTTTTTGTTTTTGTTTCGTTTTCAAACAATCCTTAACGACGTTTTCAAAGCTTATAGATCTCCTAATAACTAAGATTCAATTTGTAAATATCATTATCTATCACTGCCATCCTGCAATATGCAGCACTCTCGATGCATTTTTTAAGTTTTAGTTCTTATAAACAAAACAAATCATTTCAAATTTTTAAGCTAACAATTTATTTTGAATTCGATTTAATATTTCAAAAAAGCTATATTGAATCAACATTAAGGATAATATGTAATTTTAAACATCAATGTATAACAAAAAAAAATTAACCATTTAACAATTAAAAGAAAAAAAGATAAAAATTATAATTTTTTCAGCAATTTTAATCAATTTAAAAAAAAAATAAATTGACTTCAGGTATAATCATCACAATGATTCGCATTCCGAGTTTGTTTTTAAATCGTTCCAGAATCTAAAACAAAACCAATTTTGTTATTATGCAATAACAACATTTTATCTTTATTAACAAAATAAAGAAAACAGAATCAAGATTTAATTCAAACACTTGAACATATTCACCATTGAGAACATCTACAATTTACTTTTACATTAGCTCAAAGGCAACTTTAAGCTTGTCTATTATGTAAACAATGTAATTTAATCAATGATATTAACAACAATAGCTCAGTGGCAATCTTAAGCTTGTCTATTGTACCAACAACTTCAAAAGTTATTTTTCAAAAATTAACCAATTAAACTTTAAATCCTTAAGTTGCCGGCAATATTGTTACTGCCAAAAGATCATGTTTGGCCCCAAAAAATGTTTCTTTGTTGGTGTTCTTGCACAAAAATCAAGATCTATTAAATTAGAATTTAAACCTATCAAATTTTCCTCATCAACAATTTATCAAATTTTGAAAATTCTTTTGCTCATTATTAATATAATTGTATTACAGAGCACTGTTTTTATGTTTTTTGACTACCTATTGAATAAAATGTTTAGTTTTTCTGAAATTTTGTCGCTGTACCTAATTGTGTCACACATATAATTATATAATTTGTTCCAAGATTTGTAGGTGTTTTTGAAAAAGCGATTTACATAGCCACAAAGGAATTTTGAGTTTTTATACCCGGGTACCCGGGTAATACCCGAGTACCCGGGTAATACCCGAATACCCGGGTACCCGGGTAATTTACTACCCGGGTACAAGCAACCCGGGTAACCGGGTACCCGGGTAGTCAATTACCCGGGTAGAATCATCAGCGAAAACCCTTGATAAATAATTTTTTTTTCATTTGATTAATTTTTACGATCTATAATCAAATGAAAAAAAAAAAACTTAAAAAAAAAATTTTTTGAGTTTTTGAAAAAAAAAATCTATTTTTTTTTTTGGAAAATTCGATATCTCAGAAACGGCTCAATGTTTTTGTTTGTAAATTAAATTTTTATTTGAAAAATAATAAAAACTTAAAATTGGCGTACCAAAATTTTTTTCTTATAAACGTTTTAAAAATTTTGTAGATAAAAGCCTATTTTTTTAAGAAAACAGTACAGAGTTATATTTTTTTTTCTTGCATAAGCTAATATTTGCTTGAATCACATGGCATCCTGTTTTTAGCTCCAACTAAAGGGTGGTTAAATTTAAAGGGCCGCTGTTGATTTTGAATAAAACACAAATTATTTAGGAAATTATTGTCATTTCTTTTTATTATGATAATATTGGTATGGTTGGTATGGTTCAATTATGTATGGAACAAAATATCGGACCTCGGCGGCACACCTCCATCCAATGGTCCAAATTTTCGATGACGCTAAGGCATATTTGAGGTTCTATGCCGTTAGTGTGCCGAATTATCTCATCCTTTAGCTCTTGAATTGTTTCTGGCTTATCGACGTACACCTTTTCTTTCAAATAACCCCAAAGAAAGAAGTCCAACGGTGTCAAATCACATGATCTTGGCGGCCAATTGACATCGCCACCACGTGAGATAACACGGCCATTGAATTTGTCGCGCAAAAGAGCCATTGTTTCGTTAGCTGTGTGGCAAGTGGCACCGTCCTGTTGAAACCACATATCGTCCACATCCATATCTTCCAATTCGGGCCATAAAAAGTTCGTTATCATCTCACGTTAGCGAACACCATTCACAGTAACTGCCTGACCCGCCTTATTTTGAAAAAAAAATACGGTCCGATGATGCCGCCAGCCCATAAACCGCACCAAACAGTCACTCTTTGTGGGTGCATTTGTTTTTCGACAATCACTCTTGGATTATCATTCGCCCAAATGCGGCAATTCTGCTTATTGACGAAACCACTGAAGTGAAAATGTGCCTCATCACTGAAGATGATTTTCTTCGAAAATTGATCATCCACTGTTGCCATTTCTTGCCACCATTCTGACCATTGACGACGCTTGAAATGGTCAAGAGGCTTTAGTTCTTGAGTCAATTGCACCTTGTAAGCGTGTAAATGCAAGTCTTTATGCATAATGTTCATCAACGACGAGCTTGAGAGGTGCAATTGTTGGGCACGACGACGAGTTGAGGTAGACGGCTCTTCAGCAACACTATCGCGAAAGGTAGCAATATTTTCTGCAGTACGAGCTGTACAAGCATGCACTGGTGTTTTCACATCTCCTAACCCAGTTTGCTCAAATTTTTGCACGATTTTTTCGATTGTACGCACATTTGGACGATTAAATTGATCGAAAAAATTAATTTTGTCCTTATGAACAGTTTTTCTCTATTAACATTCATTTTTGAAATTCTTAGTCGTTTACATTAGAACAAGTTCGTGTGACCCAGTCGTATATTTTATTTTGTTGATCTTTTCCATTCAACCAAAATTTGTATTTTTAATTTCAGTTGGACTCTCTAAATCTCGATATAAAAGAATATTAACATTTCATTGTACAACAAGTCAAACTTAAGTAATAATTTATCTATAGACGTAGGTATATAATTTGAATGATGATTTTCAAAGCTTTGATTACTTTTTATATTATTTGAATATTTGATGACAAAATTTCTTGTTTAAGGGTTTTTCAAGACCCTAATAATGCTAAACATAGCACAAGCGATGAAGAAAACTACAGGGGGAGTAAAAAGAGGTGTGGATGAAGATTGGTTTTGAAATTTTGTAAATTGAAATGGCCAGGGAAAACAGTGCCGGGTAAATTATATTATAATCGTGTTGTGCGACTAAGAAACGAATCTATGTTTTTGACGGTACATCCATAAATAGACCCGAGGATGAACTGATGAGCATTCTTAGCTAAACGGGTATCACGGGTGAACTGATTGAATGTAGAAATTAAATTGGCTTCTGAGAGGGAACATTCTTTGTGAAAAATAAGAGATAGAAATGATTCCATGATAGTTCTGTTTCCTATCAGTTTTAACGCTCTGTTCTGAATTATTCTATTCAGTAAATGAAGAGAACCTGCCCAAAGATGTGAGTTAAACTCAAGTGTAGCCAGATCAGAAAGGATAAAAAATTTCTTACCGATATAGAAATCCTAAACATTTAACAGTATTTATGGCGGTCTCATTCCAACGAACATCGTCGTTGACACACATACCGAATACTGACAGCTTTTCAGTTACTTCGCTGCAAGTGCCATTCAAGAACAATGGCATAGGGGGTACATTGTGCTTCAACGACATTAAACAGCATTGGCGTCAAATTTTACGCAGTCTATTTTTAAGGTTAAGTATGATACTACTTAAGAATTTGCTAGTTTTCTAGTAGTTTACTAACACTTTTTAAATTTTAAACATTTTGTAATAGACTAAGAGCCCACAGCAATTTTTGGGTGTGATTGATAACAAAAAATAATTAGCATAATTAGATAGGACCATAGTAGTCATTTACAAATGTGAACGTCTTGCATGCTCTACTGGGAGCAATAGTGCATAAGAGTGCATCAGATATGCAGTTCTTTCCAAAGTCTAAAAAAATGTGATACAAAATTTGCCATAACTTAAAAATGAAGAGCTAAGTGCCCTGACTGCAAATATCGAGGTCCAAGACGTTTTGAATGCGGTCTTCTTCATGCAAGAAGTACGCTACTCTTATCGCGTCTTGCAGGCAGAAGGCTGTCTGCAAAACGTCTTAGACCTCAATACTTTCAAGCAGGGGGCTTAACTCTACATTTTGGCAAAACTGTTATTACAATTATTTAGACTTGGAAAGAACTGCATATATGATGCACTTTTATGCACTATAGCTCCCAGTAGGGCATGCAAGACGTTCACATTTGTAAATGACTACTATGGGCCTATCTAATTATGCTTATTATTTTTTGTTATCAATCACACCCAAAAATTGCTGTGGGCTCTCGGTCTATAACTAGTATCAAGCTAAGGCTATTTTTTTTTTAATAAATTGCTTCTGAACATACCTAAAACAATGTCAGTTCGTTCAAAAAAAATAAAGTAAACAGACCTTTTTGACGTTTTCAAATGAAGTTATCACGATACTTAAAATAAAATGCACGACTGGATCGCACGAACTTGCTCTTATGTAAAAGTACTTTGGAATTTAAGATACATTTTATAAATATAAAACATGGATTTAATGAGATAATAATGTTCAAACGCATAAAATTGCCGTCTGGTTTCCGGAAAAGTATGAATTTATGCAAATAAACCTTAAAAAATCATTTTATTATTAAATAAATTTTTTATATAAGAAATTTCTCTAAAATTTTTCAAGAAAAAATGTGGGATGCGAATTTTAAGTATTTAATATTGGTTTTAGGAAATAATTTCAAAAAATAATCGTTCATAGGTTTTGAAGATATTGATTTAATTTTTTTTTTAAAAATCTAATAAATATTTTTTAGAATATTTTTATATACAATATTATTTTAAACTTAAGGGGACTCCTGCTAAAAGTTTTGGGTTAAAATCCTTAGAGCCGTTAATGAGAAAGTCGAAAATAAAAAAAACGGGTCTATGGCAGGTACCCCTAATAACATTTTGCCCCAAAATTTTTGTTGACCAAAATGTAGTCCATGTCCATAATATCACACCTAATTTTTTTTTATCAAAATCGTTAGAGCCGTTTTCGAGATAAATAAGATTTTGCATTACGGGTGTATGGGGGGTACCCTTAGTTTTGGAGCTAAAAAAAAAATTTCAATTTCTCCTCTAGGGAATCACCGAAGACCCTTAACTACCGAGATTGAAAGAAATAGGTCCAGTGGTTTAGGCTGTAGTGAGAGGTACAGACATACAGACACACTGAAACATGTTTGTTGTGTACTAAATTTTCCTTAAAATTTTTATAAAAAAAATTGATATGCAATTTGTTAGTATTTAATAAAATACATTTTAAAACGTAATTTAAAAATTTAATCGTGTATCGGTTTTCAAGATATTGAATTTTCAAAAAAAAAAATTGTATTATTTTTTTAAAAATCCAAAAACTATTTTTCCGAAAAAATTTTTAGTTTATATTTTTTCAAATGCAAAGCAGCTCCTGCATAAAAATTTTGGTTTGGTTTTGGAGCCATTTGTGAGAAATTCGAAAATCAAAAAAACCGTTCTATGACAGGTACCCCTAATAACATTTCCCCCCAAATTTTTTTTTCACCAAAATATAGTCCATGTCCATAATATCACACCTAATTTTTTTTATCAAAATCGTTAGAGCCGTTTTCGAGATAAATAAGATTTTGTATTACGGGTGTACGGGGGTACCCTTAGTTTTGGAGCTAAAAAAAAAATCTTAATTTCTTCTCTAGGGAATCACCGAAGACCCTTAACTACCGAGTTTGAAGAAAATACCTCCGGTAGTTTAGGCTGTAGTTCGAGGTACAGACATACAGACAGACAGACGGAATTGTCGGACCCACTTTTTTCGTCTTCGCTATCATCGTAATGTCAACTTTGATCAAAATCTCGAGTTCGATTTTTTTTCCAAATGCAGAACTTGCCCTATAGTACCTATATCGCAAGTAAAAATGATGATTTTAACTTTAATAAAATGTTAGAGAAAGTATGATGCTAAACTCAATTAAAATTTGTAAAATTGTCGTTTTAACTAAGCATCATACTAAAACAGTTTTAACATCGTACTAAGTCGAATTAAATTGCACATGATTTTACTTGCGATATTTTAATACCGCATTTAGCAATCCTATAAAGATTGGAGTTAAATGAACTTATCATATGCTACCAGTGCAATTCCATTTGCGATGGAGATGGATGTGAATTTGAGAACGAGTATGTGAAGCTATGGGTAGAGTCGTCGCAAATCAATGAAGTGGATTAGAATTTTCAGACAAGAGATCATTTATAAAAATGAAGAAGAGATTAGGAGACAAAAAACAGTTAAACGCAGGTTTTCACTTCACCATACGGAAGAATTTTGAGTGAAAAATAAGATTTATCGCTAAAGAAAAAGTTGTATGAAAATTGGTCACGTTTTAACCAAAATCTAACCCATTCAGCAATTGTAAAAATTCATATTGAAGAATGGCAAACTTTACGCTTTTTTTGTACTCTGAGCAGAACATTGAGCATGTCGAATACGCTCTAAGCAGAGTTTGATCAGAGCTCTCCGAATTATTTATGAAACACACTGAAGCACTGAATGGCGTCGCTCTCAATTTGTATTTGTTTGTTTCTTTTTTTTTCTCCGTCTGTTCCTGTCATGTCACACGAAAAACATCTCTTCGGTCATTTTATTCTGAGTTCATAGAGCGCGCTCCGATCTATGTAGCTCTGATTGAAAAAAGAAATACAACCTGAGTGTTTTTATGTGCCTGAGCTAAAAACGAAACACATCTTTTTTGACAGCTCAGTTCCCTGCTCTGAATTTAAAAAGAAAACGCCATTTGATGACATTTCGTTTTGACCCACATAATATGTGATTGAAGCAGGGATGTCAAACTGAGATCAGGATTAAATAAACCTATATATTACATTTATGCTTCTATAAGGTCTGAGATTAATTACCATCTGCCACCACATTAAAACAATTGATCTCTTGAGGAAGTGACAAATCCTGCAAAGTATCTCTTGTTTCAAAAAGAAACCCCTGGTCAGCTTAAAACGATAAAAAAAATCTACAATGATTCAATCGAACAAAAATAAACTGAAAATAGTGCATATAAGATTATAAAATTGATACAAATGTTGTAATGGATTTTCGGTTGTGGCATATCGATGAATGAAGTACAACAAATGATTTTTATCGGTAGGTTGTGCCTCGGCGCATGTGATGAATGTTTGTAAATAGTTTGGCTTTCGATTCTTTCTAATCCGAATCTATACATATGTAAATATTTACTTATAGCTAGTTAATTATTTGATTTATTTCACTTAGGTATAGAGGATGGCACATTTTTAGAATTAATTTTTACCAAGGTTGATTAAAAGATCAAATACTTGGTGTGAACTTCACAGATGAGTTTCCTGTAGATTTTTATTATCTCATGTTTGCAGTGACAAATTTACATTTTATTTATTTCTCAGGAAAAGAAAAATGTTTTATTTGGCTTTATATTTTACTCGGGTATTTGTCTTTCTTCATTTGAGAATACATAGATTAAGAAAATAAGCATTTTTTCAAAAATTAAGGAAGGCCACGTGATCAGCAATCGTAAAAGTGGGAAAAATCCTATGAAAATGTGCAGAAATAAAAAAGAAAACAAAAGTACGTAGGAAAAAGTCATCATTTCATTCAAAAAATCAACGACTTGACATACGAGTATCATCTGACGAATATTGTTTTAAACGATGCAATTTTACGTTGGGTGGGTGTAGATGAAATTGCAGATGTTCGTTAATTTGCCTAAATTACATATTTACCGTCCTCTTTTTACTTGCGATATAGGTACTATAGGGCAAGTTCTGCATTTGGAAAAAAAATCGAACTCGAGATTTTGATCAAAGTTGACATTACGATGATAGCGAAGACGAAAAAAGTGGGTCCGACAATTCCGTCTGTCTGTATGTCTGTACCTCGAACTACAGCCTAAACTACCGGAGGTATTTTCTTCAAACTCGGTAGTTAAGGGTCTTCGGTGATTCCCTAGAGGAGAAATTGAAATTTTTTTTTTAGCTCCAAAACTAAGGGTACCCCCCATACACCCGTAATGCAAAATCTTATTTATCTCAAAAACAGCTCTAACGATTTTGATAAAAAAAAATTAAGTGTGATATTATGGACATGGACTATATTTTAGTGAAAAAAAAATTTGGGGGGAAATGTTATTAGGGGTACCTGTCATAGAACGGTTTTTTTGATTTTCGAATTTCTCACCAACGGCTCTAACGATTTTAACCAAAATTTGTATGCAGGAGCTGCTTTGAATTTGAAAAAATATAAATTAAAAATTTTTTCGAAAAAATAGTTTTTGGATTTTTAAAAAAATAATACAATTTTTTTTTTTTGAAAATTCAATATCTTGAAAACCGATACACGATTAAATTTTTAAATTACGTTTAAAAATGTATTTTATTAAATAATAACAATTTGCATATCAATTTTTTTTATAAAAATTTTAAGGAAAATTTAGTACACAACAAACATGTTTCAGTGTGTCTGTATGTCTGTACCTCTCACTACAGCCTAAACCACTGGACCTATTTCTTTCAATCTCGGTAGTTAAGGGTCTTCGGTGATTCCCTAGAGGAGAAATTGAAATTTTTTTTTTAGCTCCAAAACTAAGGGTACCCCCCATACACCCGTAATGCAAAATCTTATTTATCTCGAAAACGGCTCTAACGATTTTGATAAAAAAAAATTAGGTGTGATATTATGGATATGGACTACATTTTGGTCAACAAAAATTTTGGGGCAAAATGTTATTAGGGGTAACTGCCATAGACCCGTTTTTTTGATTTTCGACTTTCTCATTAATGGCTCTAAGGATTTTAACCCAAAATTTTTAGCAGGAGTCCCCTTAAGTTTAAAATAATATTGTATATAAAAATATTCGAAAAAATATTTATTGGGTTTTAAACAAAAAAAAACAAAATTTTATATCAATATCTTCAAAACCTATGAACGATTATTTTTTGAAATTATTTTCTAAAACCAATATTATTAAATACTTAAAATTCGATCCCACATTTTTTTCTTGAAAAATTTTAGAGAAATTTCTTATATAAAAAATTTATTTAATAATAAAACGATTTTTTAAGGTTTATTTGCATAAATTCATACTTTTCCGGAAACCAGACGGCAATTTTATGCGTTTGAACATTATTATCTCATTAAATCCATGTTTTATATTTATAAAATGTATCTTAAATTCCAAAGTACTTTTACATAAGAGCAAGTTCGTGCGATCCAGTCGTGTATTTTATTTTTTGTTTAAGTATGTATTATTTTCCATTTGGCGTTCGTTCAGTTTAGTTCTGCCAAATAAACTAGAGTACCTAAAGAGTGTAGAAAAATGAATCTTTTCAACTTATTTTAAGTTAAATTTTATTAAAAATGACAGTATTTAAAACCTTCATGGAACCAAAAGGAAAACAAAAGAGAAACAACGACTAAAAATCGTTTTTGTGTAAAACCAGTGAATGCAGTCAACTGCCTTATTTAAATGCTAATTTGTCAGGAAACAATTTTATTACTTGTCATTAACGTCAAAATTGATGGTGCTTACCTATGATTGGTACTTATTATAAATACTTAAATGCATATAAAGGGCTTTTCAATATGGCCGGGTAGATGATAAAATTGAATAAAACAAAATTCTTTTTTTATTTAAAATCGTTTTTACTCTCAGATCGTTCATGAAGAATGTCAATACGGTAATCCGCTGTGTGTGGCCGACCTGCTGGAACCACATGTCGTTAAGGTAAATATGGCTCAATTTGGAAGTCATAAGGAATTGGTTCTCATCGTACTGTAAGGACGTCAAATTTGCCTCGTCGCTAAAGATGACTTGTATTTTCGACAACCACCACCGAAACACTTCAAAACAAAAACGTTTGTTTCGTTTTCTTTGGTGTGTGTTGTCTCATAAGAAACAATGTTCTCTTGTTTCACGAAACAAAAAAACACGTTTTGCTTTATCCGGTGTGTTTTGTAAATTGTATATTTTTGAACTACAAATTATCGCTTTTTTTCTATGAACAGCAATTCAATTATGGTCATATCGTAATGAGCCCGTTGCGTTAGAGAGAGAAGTTAATAGAATTTGCAATTAGATAAAATTCAATTTGTAGGTTTCTAGACATTTTGCACAATATTCGTTCAGTTTCTCCTTAAATATGTTTAAATTTATTCTGTTAATATATCAATTTATTTGTATATATAAAATATTAATTATATGTACATATACAAATATAATAATTAGAGACTGTGCAGAATTCTCTTAAGGCTAGTGCTTCGAATGTTGAGCTGTTAAGGTCGATGGTGAGCTGATGTTCGTGAATTGAGTTTCACACTTTCGGCTATATAGGCACATTCTCGTACCATGAGTGTTGTCCACTAGAATAACAGCCGTAACGAACTATTTGCACGAACTTGCTTACAGGAGGCGCGGTGGGTGCTTCATTTCCGCCAAAACTTCTTTGGAAAAAACGTACTGTTTGGGTTTGGGCTACACAGCACTCACTTTGGAAATAAGTTTTCAATATTTCGCAACGTTGTTCAAATGTAAAGCTATTCATCCTGTTCCACGGAGGTATGATACTGACTTTGCAATTCCAATATTTTCTTTCAGGAAGTCAAAAAGTGCAGCAAATGTTTTTGGCTGCTTTTAACGAAATATGTAACTACAAATAATAACAATTAACATTTAAATTGGATCCGCCAGCAACAAACCGTTCGCTTTCCGCAACGAACTAAATTGTAATTGAAAAGAACTTCCACTTTCCATTTTGGTCCAACGGAAAGCGAATCGCTTTTGAGAATACAAAAATGCGAATCTGACATCAAAAGCAATCCGCCACGCATTTAAGAAAATCTCCCTATCTTCCTCAAAAAATTTCGAAATAAACTATATATCACACAATAAATGAGTTATTAGTAAGATGCTAAAAAATAATGGGAGCTATTTCATCATGTATTGACCTAATTCCAACATTTGTTAATACTTCATTGGGAAGCTTCATAAATATTCCCAAGATCCATCAGGAATTAACATTATATCACCATTCGCTGTTATATGGAAAACTACTAGAGTTAAATAATTTATTGCTCATTATCTAATTGTTAATTCTTATTAATAAATAAATGAATTGAACCAGTCAAACGGCTAGCTTTAAATTGTGTTTACACAATTTTTTTTTATATTTTTATATTTTTTTTTGTATTCACATTTTCCAAAGAAGCAAACGTGAGCGCAATTATTATTGTAAACATCATGTGTTTGTTATACACAAAAAATATAAACAAAATCTGCGTTTCATAAATGCTTCTTGACAAAAAATAATGCGAGGGTAATATTTGGCAAAAACAAATTTTGCTCTGACATTTATTTTATAGGCTTTTCAGTGAAACTTGGATGACTGCCAATGTTTGTATTTTTACGTTCTAAATATTCATAATTTTTATTTCGTTTTTAATGTCAAACAAGATTCGATTAGTGTGTTTCTCCTTTCTTCATACTGTTAGCCAATGTGTGCTTCATAGAGTATATTTTGTAAGGTGTGAAATCATTCCGCCCTGCGTCGTATTATTTATTTGTTAATAACAGAAATTATAATAAAACTATAGTGTTTACATATGATCTTTTTGCTATGACTATAATTCTGCTTCTAATTTTATACAAACGTAAGATTTATTTTCAATCATGAAAATCCCACTTCCTCTTGAGTGTGCAAAGTACATCCATATGTATGTATATGTTGTTGTTGTTGGGGAAAATATATTTTTTGCTATTTTCCCAAGATTTTCAACAAAGAAAGTCGTTGCTCGATGTGCAACGCCTTCACTTTGTGTAGAATTTTCATAAAAGAAAAACAAAGAAATGATTTTTTTTCTTTTCATTTTTGTCATTTCTTTGTTATGCCAAATGCCATGCCAGAAGTGAAGATAAAAATAGAAAATATCCAAAGAGGCTTGTCTTGTCATGTGGTGTGGATGATGCCAATGCCCAATCATCTCAGTCTGATAAACTAACGCATTTACGTTTGAAAAAACATTTATAGTAATTGCGGGTTTTTTTTTGACATCGTTAAAAACTTCTTGATGTCCAAACAATGAAGACTTGTCGAAGTAGCTTTATGCTTTACATTTTTTAATTTGTTTTATAAACAAACCACTTTTTGCATATTCAAACAGACAAACGGGAAGGTTAATGAACATTTACTTAGTTCTATTCTTGCTAAAGCCTTTAATAAGGTTTGGCATTTGGGACTTGAGTACTACGAGATACTGAAATCTTTCCTTAGAAACAGACTGTTTAGAGCACGATACGACCAAAATTACTCGGAGCTAAAAATAATTGAAGCCGTTGTAACCCAAGGAAGTGCTTTAGGACCAACACTGTATTGGTTATATGTATATTAGGGATATTCCTGTGGATATCAACCCTATCATGGTTACTATGCTGACGATAATACGATATTGGTGCCTTATAAATATGTTACAAAGGCTACAGAAAAACTGCAAAATGCAGCGGATATAAACTTTCGAACAAAACACTAAATAATGTTCCAATTTTTATCAACGGTAAGACTGTACTTACGCAAAGCTAAAATGGAAAGAGAACATCAAAAAAAGAAAAGAACTGATTTTAAAGTACAGAAAAATGCACTGGTTGCTAGGACTATCTATCCAGAACAAAATAATGTTATACAAGGAAGTGCTGAGACCGGTTTGGACAAAGCTATGCTATGCAAAGCTATATCCAAAAATTCCAAAACAAAGTCCTTCGTGGAATAATAAATGCCTCTTAGTACATAAGAAATAGCGATCTCCATCGTGACTTCCAAATTGAAATGGTCACAAAAGTGGTTAAAACACACGATGGAACATACAAACAGCGCCTGGAAAGTCATACCAACTCCGTCTTAAATGTAAGAGACAATGTTCAGAGACTTAGAAAAACCAAGCCTCATGAGCTGATGGTTTAAAAGCTATGGGAAAGTATTAAAAGTTTAAACTTCCCCCAATTCGATTTTAAATTAATAAAGAAAAATCATTTGTCGATCTTTCATAGACTAGTTCTGATCTCGGTGATTAGCGTGCGGTAAGATTCCCACACTACTTAGTACTAATATTCGGTACTAACGGATTTCCACCGACAAAAAATATTTGGTTCGTTCGTTCAACTTTACCCAGGGTTGACCCAGGTTTTCTTGACACCCTCAGAGCTGTCAATAAAAACTGGGGTTTTCGGTTTTCAAAAAACACCCAAGGGCTGTCAACTGTTTTGTTGACAACTAAAAGCAAGACAAAATAATTTTGTGATCTGATAAAACTTTAAATTTGTTATAAATTAGTTTTAAAAATGAACGAAAACAATTTCGCGTTGTTGCTGAATGTCATCTGATGAGTACAATAAACATTTGATTGCAAACATAAACAATAACATGCAACATGCGAGTCGCCAAACGACAACAAAAGAAATACATATGAAATCTCATATGATTTTAAACAGTTTGATCGTTACCTGAACTCGCCCCAGCAAAATACCTAGATCTACTTCATGGCGAGTTCAGGGCGACCCCAGGTCTCAAAAAACACAGAATTCGCTCACCAGGGTTACTTCAGGTTTTTCAAAAAACGATTTAGGGCGACCCCAGGGTGACTTCAGGGCTCAACGAACAAATCTATTGATTCGTTTGTACAATAGTTATTAAAAAAAAAAACTTTTGTTGCCTAAGAATTGTCTCACTTATTAGGTTTTCCATTCGTAAATTCAGATTTCAATCAAAAATTGATTTTTTGTCCCGCCGAATGGAACGCGGTTTCATATTGATTTATTTTTGTCGTTGTATTAGAATAATTTTGTGCCTCTTTCATTATTTAAAAAAAATCTTTAACCTAAATTTATATTCATTAGATAACTATGAGCTTTGATTTTGATTTTACCGAATCATTTTAAGCTGATTTCATTTTTTACTGGAAATTATTTCCTTCGTGTTTTAGATATAATTTTCACAATTGAAATAAATTAAACCTAAAACTTGGTCTCAGAGAAATTGACAGGTTCACATTAACAAAGCTTATTGACATCCCAAGAGATGGAATGATCAAAAATCATAATTTCGAGAAAAACTTTTTTACACAGTTCAGCAACAAGAAAGACTGGGGACACTGATGAATCGAGAACAAACGAAGGGACTGGAGCAGGAATCTTTGGTCCAAGAACCAAACATTCCATACCGATGCGGCAGTCCAGCAGCACCTGGACCGTAATCTCGAAAAGAATTATCGTACCAAGAACATTGCCATCATGTCAGAAAGTCAAGCACCACTCAAGGCACTAAGTTCGTACAACATCAGCTCTAAATTGGTGTGGGATTGCATAAGCAGGCTAAATGAACTTGGCAATCAAAACAGGGTCACACTTTTCTGGGTACCTGGGTAGGTGGGTGTTCATGGAAACGAAAAGGCAGATTCCCTAGCAAAAATAGGTGCATCAATCCCTCTAACAGGGCCTGAGCCCTATTGTGCAATATGAGAAAATGTCATCAAAACCAAAATTAAACAAGAAGAAGAGGCAAACATATTCAAGAACTGGAAAGAACTCCCAAAACTGAGACAGGCGGAACTACTACTGGGCAATTACAACCAGCAACGTTTCGAAAGCTGTATTAACTTAAGTAGAAATAACCTAAGAATAATAACAGGTATTCTAACAGAACACTTCAAACTTAGAAGACAGTGCCACATGTAGATTCTGCAACATGCATGAGGAAACACCGGACCATATACTGGGAAAGTGTTGTCCACTTATGCACCGAAGGAAAAACCATAACCCCCCCTCATACAAATTCATTCATTCATTCAAACCTAAAACTCCATTTGCTAAAGCGGTCCCTAGACGCTCAATATTATTGTACAAAATATTGTACAATTTTATTGGCTAGGCGCCCCAGACGGTTCAATATTTTATCCAATAATTTTCTCTCATCCTCTTTTCACTTTGACATTTTCACTTATTTAAATCACTCGAGGAGGTGTTTACTCTTCGACAGTTGAACAAGTTGCACAATCTTGCAATATTATCCATAGACGGACAATAATATTGTGCAATATCAAATATTGCACAATAATATTGAGCGTCTAGGGACCACTCAAATGGCAGCTCAAGATTGTACAATAAGTACAAGGAGGTGTTAATCTGCCGAAAAAATTCGATTTACAAAATTAATTTTAAATCGAAAAATCGCCTGATGGAATGCAAAAATTGCCAAAATCGCCATTTTGGCAGATCTATGTAAACAAAAAAATAAATTGATTTATTTTACCAATAGAAAATTTCAGGTTCATTCGCTCAACTTTACCTAGGGTTTTCTTGTCAAAAAAACTGGCGTTTTCGGTTTGAAAAAAAACACCCAAGGGTTATCAATTGTTTTGTTGACAACTTAAAGCAAGAAACAAATAATTCTGTGTTCTGATAAAACTTTAAATTTGTTATAAATTAGTTTTAAAAATGAACAAAAACATTTTGACGTTGTTACTGAATATTTCATCTGATGAGTACAAAAAACTTTGATTGAAAATAACATGCAACATGCAAATTGAGAAAGGACAATAAAAGAAATAGATATAAAATCTCATGTGACTTTTGGTAGTCACCTGAACTCGCCACAGCAAAATACCTAGATCTACTTCAGGGCGACTCCAGGTCTCAAAAAGCACAGAACTTATTCACCAGAGTGAGTTCAGGTTTTTCAAAAAAAGGTTGGGTGACTAGGGCTCAACGAACAAACCCTCATTCATCGGTTGTTGACATTTAATTTTATTGCATAACGGGTATTTCCAACAATTTATAGTTATTGTGAACACTGGCTTACTAGAAAATCGTCTTAAGATATAATAAACAACGCCGATAGAATTATTTCTGTGAAGCAATGCACACACTTGCTGTTTTTTCAACTATTTTATTATTTTTATTAGACAATCTCTTGTGTGTCAAACAATTTTTTTTGTTACTTATATTTGCACTTAGATATATGCTTTGATAATGGCATTTTGAGGATAAACTAAATTGTCCTTCTCAAAATTTCGTAGCTGGCACTTATCGCCAACAAGACGATGATGAACAATCCTTAATTAGTGATTAACTTTGACCTCGAGTTGGGTGGGCACTCAATCTCTCTTAATGTGAGTCCCTTCAATACCGCCACTGCTGCCGTCAATACAGGCAAGTTTCATCATTCGTTGAACTTAGCACCTAATCAATCTCTCTCTAAAGTCCCGTGAATACTTCGAATTCAATGAGGCACTAATATAGTCGAATGGATTAAATCCCGACATATTATACTACGTTTTCACCAAAAGATAATTCGAGATTTAAGGCAAGAGATTAACTTTGACAGCACCTATCAAAATGCTAATGGTGCTTAAATTTTTCTTATAAAGTGGAAGCGAGAGAAAGAAAGTTTCATTTGTGCCAAACGATGGAAAATCATCGTGATAATTTAGCACGATATGGATATAGGTCAGTTCGAACTATAAAACAATTGATCCAATAAAGATTTAATAATCCAGGATTATCTCTTGGTCAAAACGTAGTATTAAAATGGGGCTGTGCCTCACGTATTTGCTCTTATATTCAATTATTGTTTTCAAAACATTTCAAATAAAACATTTTAAATTTTTTTAACATAAATATCTTGGTATTCAATTTCAAAAATTTCATCAAAATCGTATCAGGTTTTTAAATTCATAAATACCCATATCATCATAGAGTGCTCTACATCCGAGGTCTGCTCTCTTTTTTTTTCATTGCGCATTGATCTGGTTTATGGTAATTAAGGTCTACCATTCCGTCCTCTACCACAAAATACACTTCAAAGATTTCCCACTTCGCTCATATCATGTAGCAGCCTAGCACACCGGAGCTAACAGATTTTAATTTTGTTACCAATCTGCTTCGAGATGAATCACATGCCTTTGATTTCTCACATACGGGGCTACCAATTCTCAGGAAGACTTTTTATATGATAGTTCTAGTTAAGTTAAAATTACAGTATTATGCAGCAATAGTTCAAAAGTTCTGATTAGGCTTCTGCATTCAAAACAGCCTCGAAAGGACAAAGATGGCTCTGTTTGGTTTTGAGCAGCAGCCTCTGTATTTTTTCTTCTATGATGTTATGGACAAAAATTATTGACCCAAAGTAGTTGAGGAATTGTATTTCTTGCACTTTTTCAAATACATAATCTTTCGCATTCCAGGTGATGCAAATGTAATTTTTCTTTACATCATAGATGTGAAATTGCTCCAGTGTTTTGATGTTCGCTCCATTTGCTTAATTGATTCATGTACTGCTTGGCTTGGCTGCACTTAGGGACTTTTGTTTTTGGTTCACGTGCCAGAATCACGGATAAATTGATCCAACGACATTAGACATTCCAGACCATCGCTATATATTAAGGATTTGTATTAAAGATTAATTCTTGTTATTTATTCTTTATGTGTTCAACCTTGACGTTTTCCATTGATCTCCTAAAACCCTTCTGAATCCCTAGAATGGCTGTTCTTTCTGAAAAGATAATGCTTTTGAATTTTATTTTAAAATCGCAACAGAAACCATTACACACTAACAAAATTAAATGGGCAAAATCATAAAGTTTGAGCTTGTTTTTTTTGTTTGTAATTTCGAGAGATAAAAACCAATCAAGATGTGTTCACTTGTTTTATTGGCTCCCCCATCCCATTTTATCATTATTAATATTATTTATACCTAGATGGGTTAAAATTGTTAAGTTACCTATTCAAGAAACAACATAAATGTACTTAAGCTTAGATGTATATGTTTTTGTTTTGCTGTTTTTCTATAGCTAGGCATTACTGTACTGTGCCTTTAAATTTCAAACACACTCTAAACTATTCACCTTTCTCTAATCAGAGCCTAGATTTTCTGTTATCTTTTGTTTATTTTTCTGTTTTCGCAAGCAGAAAATAACAAAAACCTGATAAGCAATCATACAACTCAATGCGATCGTTTGCGGATATCTAATCATGAAATGAAATTGATTCCATTATACCGGCCTTCTGATTTTACCGCATACAAGTTCAAACAAAGTTACCCTTGCATGTATGTCATTTGAACTGAATCGCAAATATCGCTTACGCAAATAAAACTACATACATACATATGTAAGAACATTAAATTAACTTTGTATGTGCCTTCAAAATAACAAATCTTAATCATAATTGCTGAAAAGCCAAAACAAACTAAACTACAAACATGATGTTTTGTGAGGTCGTCGGAATTAAATTTATAAGATACTCAAATTTTATGCAGATGCAAGTTCCACAACGAAGATTACTCATCGTTTTTTTTTTTATTTTAAGGGACCTAATACACTGAAAAAGCAATGAACAAGGATTTGAAATCCAAAGAAGATGCGTCTCCACTCACAACCAGTACCGAATCAGAGACCTTCGATACATGGACTGTGATAACAGACAAAACGAAAGATTTCATACATGAAGATATACCCTCTCCTCCACCCACACCTGAAAAGACCGAAGAAGATGACGAAATCGGTGAAGATGCTGTACGGGTGGAGGTTCTTAAAGCATCTGATGATCAATCGGAAAATAGGTAAACAATAGTTTGAAAAACACAAAATAGTAACTTTGTATTGATTTATTTTCAAAATTTGCAGATATACAGACGTCGATGATCTTTCAGATGGCATCTCGATCATCAGCGAGTGTGAAAGTGTCGGAAGGATATCTCCACACCCCGAGCTGCGCAAGCATCTTTCAGAACTTAATATGCGATTCGTCGATGTGATAAAACCTCCTATGCGAATGACAATTTCATCTGGCGATAGTACTTCACAAAACTATGAAGGAAACTCAGAGCATTCTTCAGATGTTTTCCACCAAGTAGAACCACTCAAGGAAAACAACCGATTACCACGAAGAGCATCACGCCAAGTAGCAAACTCATCAGACTTCCAACCGACACTGCGATCTGGATTGCGAGGCCTTTTCTATGTTGGGGCTTTGCTTGGAGTTTTGGCGTTTATCAGCAAATTAAAATACGAGTCAGTGCTTGGAACAAATTCAGATGTACTTAACCAAAAAATAGACGACTTAGAACTGAAAAATAATCTCATGCGAGCAGAAATTGATATTCTAGCCAAGCAGGTTAACTACTTAACGACACTCAGTGAGAATCAGAAATATTCATCTCTCAACAAACCAAAGAGCAATACGGCAAAAGAAAAGAAGATAAAGGTTTGGCCAGGCAATGGAAATACTGTTGAAGAAGTCGAAATCAATCAAAAAGATCTAAAGACACCGTACAAGTGCAACGGTCATAATAATCTGGACATAGCTGGAATGTGCATAGAAATGCCTAAACCAAGTGAAAGTATTGTAGACGCTTTGGGTGAAAAGGTGCGATCTGTCATAGAGGAAAACGATCATTTCACGAACTTTGAAAAAGTCGTCGATAAAGTGGTCAAACTGACGGAGAATCCCTTTAGCAACAAAGATGATAAACAAACAGATACTCTAGGAAATAACAGAATCAATCCTAAAGAAAATCAACAAAAGAAAAATGAGTACACACCTCACGAACACAAACCTGAAAAATATGACACCAAAAAGTACGAGAACAAGCGAGAAAACTTTAAGAAGCACAAAAACGATTATAGTGGCGAAAGCAAGGAACGTTATCATAGAGATCGATCCAACGAAGACTTCAGCGGCTCGGGAGAGAGGTTTAAAAAATCCAAAGACTACAAAAAATATGACAAATATTCTTCATCGGAGTATGAAAATGCAAAACGAGACGCCGACGGGCAATGGCACGAGAAACTTATGCAACATCGAGAGAATGCCCGAAAAAATAACGACAAACATCGTCACGATAAAAATTGGTATATCGAGCGTGGAGATAGCCGAGAACATGCTCGAATTACCGAACAGAAATATCGTTGAGATTTTTTTTTTATAATTAACAATTTTAATTGAATTTTGTATGTCAATTCTTAAAACAAAAAATTTTGTGATCCTTTATATTTTTCTTACCGACTTATGTCTTTTCTTTTTTTGTATGCTTCCTGACAAAATATGAATGAAACAAAGAAAAATAGACAAGCAGAATAACTTACGAAGCTTTTGTGATAAAAACCTTTTTTGAATGTGGCAAAAGTGGTTGCCCCTCCCCCAAATTAAGTTTTTTTTTTTTTTTTTTTGAAAAAAATAAAAGAAAAAACCCATCTTAGACCCATTTGCTGAAACAAACATTAAATAAAAATAAAAATAAAGCATACAAAGCACTTATGCTAAACTTAAAAATTTAAGTTTCTTATCAACAAACGAGTCTAACCAAATGAACTAGATGTTATAGAGTGTATATTTTAAAATAAATAACCCTGTAAAAAGTAAATTGTTTGGTTATTTGTGTAAATTTCGAGGCAATCTACACTCCGTTTTACTTGATTTATGCCAGATAATACGACGTCTACACAGGTCGAATTGAAGACCACATTTGACAGCCCAGATTATGACATCGGAACTTAGGAACTTCTTTCCAAATAGTTGGAAGCACTGTGTACGCTATGGCATTTGTCAGCTGTATTGAAGACTAGCATCAATCAGCATCCAAAAACGTCACTTTTGACTGCTCTGAACGAATTATCGATAACATATAGATAATTAGGCCTATTCTGCCAGATCTGTTATTCTGCTATAGATTTTCTGTTATGAATCATAAAAGATTTCCACCTTAAGGCTAGTCGCGCACTGGCAACTGTGATCGAAATCAAATAGTTTAGTCACCAGTTGAAAGAGAACCCCGCACTGGCAACTCTTTACTCACACTCTTTTCTCTCTTGCGCTTATAGAAAACAGTTCAACTGTTGCGAAGGCAATCGTTTAGTTTGTGTCAAAACACAAACTTTCTAGTTGCTCGAATCGAGTTGCTCTAAGTGCGCAGTGTCCATATAAGCCCATATGTTTCATTTTAGCAACTAAACAGTTGCGAAACTAAAAATTGAATGTGCGCGCCTGGCCTAAAAGATCTTTTATGATTGGTATTCAGAGGTTCGAACTTTTATAAAAGTCTGTTATGCTACTTCGAAAACGAGATCTGTTATGAAACTGAACTAAATCCGTTATCATAATCAGCTGCGATTATTTAAAATATTTCATCTGACATAATTAAAATGGATGAACGTAAAAGTAAACTCTTACACACTATTGGTATCCATACCATGGAACACGATTTTACCTCATATATTTCTGGGAATACCATGGCCATACTCTACTTATGTGCATATATTATGTATATGTTTATATGATATGAGTTTTAATATATTTTCTTTCACTTTTGTCTCCTTTTAAGAACATTTCGTTGACGAAATAAAAGATAAATATTCATTTTTACTTGATGCACCTGTGTACTTATTAAAATATTTTATGATAAAAGTCACAGAAGTTTGTCTTTTATTCTTTTATGGTTTTTAACAGATTTTGGCATGCTGAATACCAAAAATGCTATTCGTAAAAGATTTTTTCTATGTTCTAACGTTTGACAGTTCATAAAAGTTTTATTGGCAGATTTTATAACAGATTTTAGCATGCCGAATACCAAAATTATAATTCATAAAAGATTTATTGACAGCTCAAACTTTTGTATGGAAATTCATAACAGAATAACAGAATAGAAGAATAAAAGATCTCGCCGAATAGGCCTAAATATTATTTTGGCATCACAGTTTTTATCGCGTCTTAGCTTAAGTCTCGAAAATTATCTGGACCTAGCTCAGTCTGTATAGACTTAATTACTTGTTGTATTTACATGTAAAGCGCTCAGTCCCGATGTCGTTTTTTTCTACAATTCCTTATGGACTTGCAAAAAAACATGCCTATTATCAGAACTTGGTAATTATACAAAATTTGGTTTCAATTCTGCAATCGAATCCATAAGCCCTTTTCTGTGTCATTTTGAGATCAAACAAAAAGGCAATAGACGTTCAAATACCAAAGAAAATACAATTCGCCGACATTAATAAAATATTTTTAAATATTAACGACAAGCCTAATTCGCCCTCTGTGTTTCAAGATATTCAAAATTGATATACTTGCTTTTTAAATTGCATACTTTCTGATGTTTCGCATAAAAAGGAACCTACCCCATGTGCCGAGAATCATAACCAAATTGACATTTCAATTGTCAAAAATCAATTTCATGTCAGGTCAGTGGTCGGTAGTGCATAAGTTTAAGAAAAAATATTCACATATTTAAATTCAATGCCGACTTTTGTGTTATGAATGATTTAAATCGATTTAATTAAATCTTTAATTAATTTACTATGGCACAACGAAGTTTAATAAGTTTTGTAAAAAAATCGTGTAAGAATCTATGGCAGTCGCAACAGCAGTCATTGAATAATCATGATGTGAAATCCACGAGTTCTAGTATCTTCCCTAACGCTGCTACTACTGCAGCTTGTAACCATTTAATAGATCGGCGACGTATGTTCAGTACACAAAGTAAGGTTATTTATTGGAATGAGGCTATAGCAAAAGTTTATCCTTGGACAAATCTTGTGTGTTTTTAGGTGGATCTTCTGCAGGTAAAGAAACAAACAAAGCTCCAGAAATTCTATCGAAATTGTTTCCACAAACTGCTGTCACCGACGATGAAGAAGCCTTTAATGAACGTAAGCGCAAGGAGGAAGAACAAGAAGCAAAAGACAATGAAAAGGCTTGGAAGCAAATGAAGTTCGGGTAAGTAAAGGGAAACTGATGTTTTCTATCTTATATGAGAAAAACCACCTTTATTCTTCCCTGCTTCAACGGTGGTGACAAGTTTTTCCTGTTTTAATTAGCCTGTGCATTCGTTTTTCCATTTTTTGTTGGTTGGTTAAGGGCGAATCTGTCTGCTTACTTTTCTTAAGGAAAATTTGGTACATATTTTATATATTTCTGTTAAGTTACTCGTAACTTGGTCCCCAAGCTTATATCTTGGCGAAGAGTTGGCATTCTTTTATATTTATGTTTTAAGTTAATTCATCGACGGCCAAAAAATATTTTAGGTTAAAACTGAGGATATTCGAAGTAACCAAGTTCGTTTTGGATCTATAATATTCGTTCTGGTTGTTTGTCAATTCCAAATGGCATTTTTTTTTCAGAGGTGTTGAATCGTCGGATTAAGAGTCCGCAGTCGATTTTTTGAGTCGGTATACTCTTATTCAAGATTTAACAAATTTTCATTGAATAACTTAATAAGTAGGATTGATAGTGGATCGAACCAGATAGGTAGTGGAGATGGTAAATACAGGATGAAATCTCTTCAATCTTATTATAGTTCTGTCATAGACGGAATTCGTCCCACAGTGCTTAAAAATTGTTGTGATTCCATATGTACCCGTTTACTCATATTCAATAATTCCCTCCATAAAGGTACTTTTATTGAAGAATAGACACTTTACTTCTTGGTCCCTATTCATTAATCAGGTTCTAAGAACGATGTAAAAAATTACAGAGGGATTTGTAAACTTTCCGCAATTCTCAAATTGTTTGAAAGTATGGTGAAAATTAAGCTTGAATTTCCAATGTGTTACCAATATGACTTATTTCACTTCGTACGTCACTAACGGTATGGAATACAAATTTGAAGTGGATGCAGTACACACCGACCTTTGATTCTGTGAACCACCAAACACTTCTTAATAAACTTGAGATTTTTGGTTTTGATTCTCACTTTTATCGTTGGTTATCATCATATTTATATTAAAGAACACAACATGTTAAGATTGGAGATACATATTCAAAAGAAATTCAGTATACATAAGGGATCCCGCAAGGCAGCCACCTGGGCCCGCTCATTTTTATAATTTTCATTAATGTAATTTTCTCGGTCTTTAAGTATTGTGAATGGTTATTACAAACATATATGCGGACAATCTGAAACTATTTTTAAAAGTTTCGAGCTTGGATGATTTTCTACTTATTCACTCTTACATTGAAACCGACTGGTTTCAGATAAATAGACTTTAATTGAATATCAAAAAGTGTAACGCGATTTTCTTTTTCCAGAAAATCTCAAAGTTTGTTATTCAACGATGCAATAGAATCTGTGACTTTAAGCCTAGTACACAGTTCTTCTAAAAAAAAAAACCAATGCATTTCTTATGGGAGAGTTTTTTCCCGAAAAAAAACTTTTTTCATTTCACCAAACTGTAAACCAAAATCGAAAAAAAATTTATACTCACCACAATTTTTTTTTCACGCAAAACAATGTGCATCCCATTGTTTTGACGGAAAAAACTTACAGAAATTTTTTCATGAGAAAAAAATTTTTTTTTCACCACTCATTTTGTTTTTCTTCAAAAAGAACTGTATACTAGGCTTAATATAGGGTTTCAATTATTAAAGACTTACGAGTTATTCTTGATTCCCCACTTTCTTTTAAAAGTCATCTCGGTTATTTGGTTACCGGGGTCAACTCGCTGGTAGGCTTTATAAAATAGAAATGGAAAAGACTTTAGAAATACTTTCACTTTCGTGTTATTATCCCTGTTAACATACCTTGTCAGATCCCGACGACAAATTATGGTAATAATGAAAGGTCCATAGCTTATTTCAATTAAGTATCCCCAAATATTGATTTATTTAATCTTAATCATAATAAACTAAAAACCGACATATTATATTTATTCACTTTTTAATTTTGCTGTTGGAGTGCTGATATCTGTTGCCAGAAATATTGCTTGTAGATTAAGTAAATAAATAAATACAAAAAAAAAAAAACAGTCATGCATTTAAGTATATCAGAATATGAATGTTCAGAACTGCATTTAAGGCTTCTATTGTGAGATATCGAATTCCCCATAGCTTGCAAATTCGGAAATTAAAAGTTATCAAGTTATGTGTATTTCTTGCAGAAGCAGCAACAAACGTAGAATGGCTACCTCGCCTAAACATCATCGATCTTCGTTCCTGATAGTGAACACAAGCGTCAGTGAGTTGATGGGGCCACCTATTGCTAAGATTGGTAAAATTCTTTTCAGCGAAAGGACATTCCATTTCAATTAGTCAGCAATCCTGACAAAACAGAGGGTCATATATACAATATACCAACCATTGACCTATCAAACTCATCTATCAGCAAGGAGCCACATGTTCCTACGGTTCTGGTGAAGGGATGATATCTCAAGTGGGGGTAAATGAAAGGAACACGCCTTTAAAACGCGTCTACCTCTGCTTAATTAGGTGATTATGGGACGACAGACATTTCTTCAAAGCTTAGAAGTACCCTCGGACATTTTAGGATATATCTTGGTGAAACTCATCAACACCCTTATTCATAGGTTTCAATAAATGGTAGTCACAATCCCTAGGGTATCACAACGGATCTACATTGGTCTTGGTGTGACAATAACAAGATCAACTATATGCCCATTAACCTAACCTAACTTGATACCTTTTAGTTTAGTTTGTTGCTGCTTCTGCCAGAAACACACACATCGTTTAGTCATTTTCATTCGTTCTATCATTGTCGTCCGTGACCCTTTTTATGTCTATTGACTGTGCGTTAACGTGATTTCCAATCTCGTGGTAGGCTGGTTGATAGAGCTTATGAATTTTCAAGCTATTTGGTAAATTTCAATAGGTATTAAAAGGTATCAAACAATAATTATATTATACTATCGAGCTTCTACCTTACCTATAGAATTTAAAACAAAGATTCGACGACTTTGGAATCTGATGCATTTAAAGGGATATAGACCAACAGGTTTAATCATTCCACTAAGCCCTATACTTTGGGCAAAGATTTAAAGATTCGTGCCTTTCAAATACTTAACCGCCTGTCATTCACTCCAGTTAGCTTTAGTGTCAAAAATGTTCTCATTTACCTCATTTCAAATAGCCGGGCTTATTACCTTTACTGTTTCTTCGGTAGCCCATAAGGTTTTAAAATTAGTCGCAATAGTGAATAATTTAGCAATTGAGTATTGTAAAATTCAAAAAAAACATTATAATTGTATTTCTTCTTATCATAATACATACATACTCGTATATACCAGTCTTCAATTTACAATAATTAATTTTATTTAGTTTTAATTTTATTTAAAATATTTCAAAATTCATGAAAACAATATAGTGTATTGCTAATGTTTAGTGGCTTAGCCATTATCGACGGGGTATGGAAGGAATTAGATTGTCAATAATATGACTGGGAATGTTACTCCTGGCACTTTTATTTTGATGGACAATGGATTCTAAATGTTTGCATTTCTTGTGATCAATTCTCAGCTTCAGGCAAACAAAACCAGAAAAAAACATTCATATATTTTTAAAACCTCAAAAAATACAACAGCAAAATATCAGATACCATTTTTACTCAACTGCGATTAGGGTAACCAAAATACATACGTCATTTGAAGGCTTCACGAGACTTTAAAAATTTTTAAGTGCTTCATATCGTTTTCTTTTCCAATTTTAATTTTAAAGTAAAAAATAGATAAGATGGATTTTAACTGTAGCTGTTTTTGTTATCAGATTTGATCCATATATCCCCTTCTAAAATTTTCGAAGCATATACTTTTTTGTGAATATTTATAAATTGAAGACAAAGCATTTTTGTTGTTTTTTTTTTGTAATTAAGCGCGCATTTAAGAGATTTTTGGGCAACCTTATAATGTTTTACCATAGTGCCAGCAGTAAGGATAGGTTTATAGAGGATTTAAGAAGATAAACTGATGAAAATTGATTTTGAATGCGTTAAGATGAAGAGTGGAAAATATCGAGTTTGGGTAAAGTATTCCACAGATGTACGTGGGGTGCGCCTGAAGAACTAATCCCTATATTTTACAGTCCATCCGAAATAAAGTTCAAGGGTAAACTGATTTTTATTCCGGGTTTGACGTGTGTTGCATGAAAATTGCAACTGCCTAAAGCGGTAAAAGAGGGACAGCCAGGCAACATTTCGACGATGTTTGAAACTGTCTATGATTTCACTAATAGAGCCAATCCCACTAATTTTAACGCTTTGTTTTGGATGCGATTAATAAAATGTAAAGAAGTTTGTGAAGCCCCCAACCCAAATGTGAGAGTTGTATTCGAGATAAGAGTGGATATATGACCAAGAATTGAAAGTTTTTTAAGCTTATTCAATGTAAGTGCCACTCATATAGTATATGCAAGGTAAATGAATTTCAAAGTTTTCAATTGAAGCGCTGAAAGGATGAAGGCGTTAAGTGAATTTTTTTTGAAATTCGTCTTTTTTCTTACAGATGAAAGTCTTATATGGAAACTTAAATTTCTGACACATCTGTTCTCTTCTATCGCCTATAGATTCATATTTAGCCAAAGATGAAGGTGTTATATGCAACGACTTTGTTAAAAAAAGTTATAGTAAACAAAACTTTAAATGCTTGTAACTCAAATGTTTAAAAATGTCACTTAACACCTTCATCCTTTAAGCGCTTCAATTACTCATGAAGAGTGGTAATCAAGGCTATTTCTCCATTACCAACTGGCTTTTGCCACAAATTTAGTTTTGTGGTAATAGCGTTCAGTTTATCTCGAAAGTTAAAACAAATGAAATTTATTTGCCTTGTTATGATAAATTGGGACCATATAAAATAAAGAATATATCTCCTTAGTGTTCCAGTTTTCTAGTTGTTCCACTCTCTAGTTCTTTTTGACTCTTCTGTGAGGTTATTTCCTCAACCCGTGCAGCAGATAGGCTGCACAAGGCTCTAGCAAAAGAAAAGGCATTAACTTCATTAGCACTCCGGAAACGTGATGGAAGCTTAACGGAAAATGAGAGCAATGGTCCACTCTGCTACTAAACTCTCATTTTCCGGGTAGTATTTCAATGGTTTACAATACAATAGAGAGATTATCTGCCAAACCAAACCGGAAAGACTGGAAAATAGCTTTAACTATCTGCTCAGAACAAAGGAGTGAATGGCAGTTAGCACCTTTCACCGGATGTAAATGGTCCCAGAACCAAACTCTGGCAATGGGGCAGTCCACAAGCATTTCCCAAGCAGAAGTGAATGCCATAGGAAAATGTGACGAACGCAATCTCGAAAGGAACAATCGTAACCAAAACTTTGCCACTTAAAGCATTAAACTCCTATCCCAAATGACCTTGGCAAGAAAAATGATGTTACACTTCATTGGGTACCAGGACGCGTAGGGCTCATAGGAAATGAAGAAGACTATTTGGCAAAAAAGGTCCAACGGCACTCCTAACGGGACCAGATTCCTATTGCGGAATTGGTGAAAACTCCTCGAGGCAGCCATTTCTACCTACCTACCTAGAGCCTAGAGAAAACTGGACGATAATGTTGTTACCATAAATGTTCATTTTACTATTACAGATTTGCAGCTTTTGGTGCTTCGGCTATTTCAATGGCTATTTGGGGTGTGTACGAATTGGGCAAACCAGAATGCGACGCGGAAGGAAACGTCATTGAGGACGAATTTAGCAAAGAGCCAGCAGTTCAACAGTACCTCAAGCGAATGTGGAAGTCAATGAACTACTATCAAAAGATGATACAAGAGCCATCACGGGACAAGCTTCTTCCTGATCCTTTAAAATATCCGTACATCCAACCGCCATACACCTTAGTTCTAGAGATGAAAGATGTTCTGGTCCACCCTGACTGGACCTACCAGACTGGATGGCGTTTTAAGAAACGTCCGGGTGTGGATCACTTCCTAGAACAGTGTGCTAAGCATTTTGAAATCGTGGTCTACACAGCTGAACAAGGAATGACAGTATTCCCTATTTTAGATGCATTAGATCCAAATGGTTATATTATGTTTCGGCTGGTGCGCGATTCTACTCATTTTGTCGATGGTCATCATGTCAAAAATCTAGACAGCTTAAATAGAGATTTAAAGAAGGTAAATGCTTTGATTTTTTTTTTTTGTTTATCAATTAACGATGTTTTTTTTTATTTTTAAGGTAATCGTTGTAGATTGGGATGCTAATTCCACAAAACTTCATCCAGAGAATACATTTAATATCAGCAGATGGTTAGGCAACGATGATGATGCTTCTTTGTTTGATCTCATCAATTTCTTAAAAAGTAACTATAACCAGCTAACACCCATTTGAAAATCAATATTAACGTCTATTATCTCTCTAGCCTTAGCAACATCTGATGTCGATGATGTTCGGGTGGTCCTTAACTACTACAAACAATTTGACGATCCTCTCCAAAAGTTTAGAGAAAACCAACGCATCCTCCGGGAACAAATAGAGCAAAAGGAACATGAAGAAAAAGAAATGGCAAAGCCGATTGCGAAGAAATGGACACCCAGTTTCTTGAGACGCTCATAAGTGTAATCGTACAAACACGAAGCCATTTTTCATCATACAATTTTATATTAATTTAGTATTTTTTATTAAGTTGTTTAATATTTGACATAAATACTGACTGAACCAACCTCAACTTAAAAACTTTACATAATTGGTTTAAATTAAAAGAATTATATAGTTTGCGAGTTGAAAAAGCTGTCCAATCATTGTTCTTGAAAAAAAAACAAAATAATGAAAAACAAGCAACTCAAAATGACGAAATTCACCTACATACGCATTGATTTTGCAAAAAATAAAATTATGTTGTTTAATTTAAGAATCATTAAAAAAGATCGAAATAAAACTGTGGATGTTTTTGCTTTTAATTATGTGGATTCTTATTGGGTTTTTCTATACAATTTACTTTGATGGACAATTCGCAAACAAACTTCGTAAAATTTCTTTAAATGCAGTTAATTGGTGAAGCAGGTACAAATTTTGAAAAATAAAATTCTCAAGCCCTCGGGACATAATTGTTAGGAAAAGTAGATACGTTCTTTTTATGACGAAAAATGGAATTTTAACGGAGAACCAATTGAAATAGTTAACAAGTACAAATACCTGGAAAGGACGATTACAAGTAATATCAATATGGAAGCTCATCTACAGGAAAAGTTGGTAAAAGCAAAAAGTGCTATATGCACCACTTGGAAAAATGTTTTTCTAACAAACTTGTTCACCATAGTGTCAAACATAAAGTTAAGTTAAGTTAAATTATTTAATGATTTGCATTTTGGATAGCAACAAATTTGTGTGAGTTGACTGTACGCAATACGAAGATACCATCTAGGCAGCGATGTAAAAACGGCCGCTGAAGAGAAAACACTCCTTTAATGTAAAAATGATACTAATCAAGCAAAATCATGAATGAGGAAAACAATAATTTGCCGCCCCTTCGGTCTTACCATAATCAAAAACACCATTCGCGCCTTCGAAATATAATGAGTTTTCAGTATGATTTAGATAAAAAAGGGGATATCACTGGCGAGAATTTTATTAATGGATTCAATAAACATTCATTCGAACTAAGAAAAAAACTCTCAACTTCTGTTTACCTTCCAACATCCAAGCCTTATTATTTGGGAGTGCCAATTAATTGTATACAAAATAGTTGATTTTAAACAAGTTCAGGATAGCATTCTGGAAGAGCATAATATGCCATTTTATCTGAACTTATGTAGTTGGCCAACTGCGAATGTTATGTTATAGACTAAGAGCCCACAGCAATTTTTGGGTGTGATTGATAACAAAAAATAATTAGCATAATTAGATAGGCTTTTTATATTTATTTACAAATTCGAAAGCCTTGCATACTCTAGTGGGAGCAATAGTGCATAATAGTGCATCAAGCATGCAGTTCTTTCCAAGTCCAAATAATTGTGACAACAACTTTGCCAAAATGTAGAGTTAAGCCCCCTGATTGAAAATATCGAGGTCTAAGACGTTTTACAGACAGCCTTCTGCCTGCCAGACGCGATAAGAATGGGCTACTTCTTGCACTAAGAAGGCCACCTTCAAAACGTCTTGGACCTCGATATTTGCAATGAAGGCACTTAGCTATTCATTTTGAAGTTATGGCAAATTTTGTATCCTAATTTTTTAGAATTTGGAAAGAACTGCATACTTGATGCACTATTGCGCCCACTAGAGTATGCAAGACGTTCACATTCATAAATAACTATAAAAGGCCTATCTAATTATGCTTATTATTTTTTGTTATCAATCACACCCAAAAATTGCTGTGGGCTCTCGGTCTATTATGTATACTCGTATACACATGAAAAATTAAAAAATGTGAGAGTTCAAGTTTAATTTTCAATAATAGGCAATACAAAATTTGGTTAACATTATTGCTTTGTCTAAATGATATGCCACTAAATCTGTTTCTTGTTAAAAGGACAAAGTCATGAGCAGTTTTTTTTAGATTTGTTTCATTATTAATATTGATAAACTGCGAGGAAATATTTGAAACTTGTGTCTTTTAAAACTCAAATATTATATTGAGACCAAAAAAGTCCTACAAACTCGCTTATTTTTTAATAAACCACTTATTATTGATTCCTGAAAAATGTTATTGTGTCACTTATGTATAAGGTTTTTGAAATGACCGATTCAACTGTATTGTAGGTACCGTTAATTTCGTATTTCGGTCTTAAAATAACTCACATAATTGACCTCGCTATTTGGTTTTAAAAAAATTTATAGGCAACATTTTTTCTTAATATTTTACTACCAGAATTTTAATTCAGAACATAAAAGTTGATCATTTACGAAAACGTTAAATCAACTTCAATTTGTTCGTAATTTATTGACGGAGATATTTTTTTGCTTTTATTTGTCAACAAAGCAATTGACAGCCCTTGGGCGTTTTTTGAAAACCGAAAACCCCAGTTTTGTTTGACAACTCTCAGTGTTGTCAAGAAAATCCCGATCAACCCTTGGTAAAGTTGAACGAATGAACCTAATATATTTTTGTAGTCAACTCGATTTTTTTTACTGCAGAGCTTCGCCGCAAATGATTATATCGAATATTTTACTTTATCGGACTGCGTTTTCAAAACCTTTGCATAAAAATTTCGCATTGGACTTTTAAACAGTTGACATTTGCAGTTTGCGTTTAAAAACATCATGCAATTGCATTTTTGACGCAAATGACGTTTTCGAAAGTGGTAGTAAATACAATTTTTATTAGGGACCTGCGAACGGTTTCCGTCGAAAAGTTGATATTTTATTCAGAGTTGAAGTGCTGGCTCAATTTCAACCGCATTTTCAAAGTTTTGTTGCATCCTAAAGTCTGGAAAAATCTCGGGGTCTTGAACTAAAGGCAATTTTTTTGCATCAGGCTTGGTTTCTGTAGGACACGAGTGTGTCGAAATTTGCTTATGGCACTATGTGATGTACTCGTTGACTCCAAATTAAAAAGGTCTTCAAGTCTATTTTTGTAAGGTGGTTTTAGGTGTTTTGTTGTTTGCACCTATTGTTAAAAACTAAATAGAAAAAAAAAACACAAATATTTCAATTTTATTGAATCACAAAATCGAACAAAAAATGTTTTCCCCAGTTTTTTTAATTCATAACGAAACTTAAACCCGTACATTTCCACTTAAAATTCCCAAATTGATCACGTGTGGTATCGTGTCTTTGATATAAAAAATAAACGAACAGGTGGAACATCGAATATAACAAAATTATATCATATCATACGAGTTAAACACATCTACCATTTGTTAACACAATAAACGTGATTATTCGACACTATCACGAATTCCATCGTAATCGGAAATTTGTTACGAACACTAGAAATAAATATCATAGAATCCATCGTAGTTTAATCTTATATCTACAAATTGGCTCTACGAACGGATTTGTTGAGTTTTTTTCGGGATTCGAAGAAGTCTCTGATAACGATGGAATTATTGGAAGGGCTGAATATTGAAGGGCAGTGTTGTAATGCTTTTGAGGTTATTAATTTCGCTATGTATCTCTATTTTCAGAAAAAATACATTTTTCTAAACTAAAAATGTTAGACGAGTGTATTCGTTTACCCCCTACCCTTCTTCTAACATCAATATCTTTTCAATTTTAAGCCAACAATTCATCTTTTTCTTACAGATAAATCTAGAGCCTGAATGTACTTCTACAAAAAAAAATATTTTAATATAAAAAAAAACAATTTACCATCAGTTACAGTTTGTTTTATTAATTGTAAGATATTTTTCTATTTGATGTATGTATATATATTATAATCAATAATAAATTAAAATTAGGTAGGTCCATACATACACAAAAATGAAGACTTTTTTTAAAAACAGGATAATAACTCGAATAGATTTGTTTTTATTAATTTATACATTTTTAATAGAACACACACATTTGTTTACTTCAACTCTCTTTTTAAATATCGATGAAATTATTTTTATACTTTTACTTCGTTAAAATTCTTAGATTCAAGTAGAAATTAAATTATTTACAAAAACAAATAATTTGAATTTATATATTATATTTTTTTTTTCTCAAAGATCAAAGATTTATATAAGACAGCATAGACATTATTAATTTATTCAACGAACATGTTTATGTGTAAAATGATGGGTTATTAGGGCGGGTGAATTAAGATGAATTTATGTTCTATTTTTTTTTTGAATACTCGTAATAAATGAATTGAGGATTATTTAACATCAACAAATGATTGTATACACGTTTAACATTTATTTTATATGAAAAAATGGCTGAAGAGAATTAAGAGTAATTCTTCTTTTTTTAATTACTTCATAGATAATAATAATTGTAGTGGATGTGAATAATGCTTACAAAAGTTAGAAATAAAAAATTGGAGAAAGAAATTAAATTTTCTATAAAAAAATAGAAAAATCTTAGAATTAATTTGGTCAGATTTTGAATTAGTTTAAGCCAAGCCAAAAATATTAGATCTACCGTCCAGTGGTCGATATTTTAAATGCTATTTTATACAATCATAATTCTAAACAAATTATTTGTTATTGTCTAATATAACAAACAATACCCTAATCAGCATAGAGACTCATTCGATGAAAACCGATCATTGGACGGTTAGGGTTTTATTTTTTTGAAAAGATTTTTATTATTATTTTGAGAAAAATTTTAAATTAATTTCAAAACCAACTCAAACCATCAACAAACAACAATGAATTCTTATTTGCATTAAATATTTACGTTAATTTGTCCCTTGTTTCAATAATAGATTTACGATTTTATTAATTATTCAATTTTAAATTGTAGATTCTCTATTTCTTTTAGTTATTCGTACATAATGTATAATTCAACTTGAATTTGTTTTTTTTTTTTTTTTTAATTTAATTCTGTTCTATATAAGGTATTTGTATTTTAATATTTTTGTTTTCTTTTAGGAATATTTGTTTTGTATGTTTTCTTTTCTCTATTCACTTATTGTAAATTGCGCTGTATTTTTTTTTTGTTGTGTAAATTAAATAAAGCTTAATTTTTTGTTTAGTTTAACTTTAAGAAAAATAATTATTCAAATGATACAAATTCGTAGAAAAGAACATATTTCCTAAAGAGTTAATTTTTCAAAACTCATCTGAAATTTTCTCCTTTCCTCATGTTCATAGATACGATTTTGATGGCACAGAAGAACTAATAAAATACTTCCTCATAAAGATAAATAAACATGCGAGAAAAAACCCGGAAAGTAGTCCAATAAAACTAGATTTTCCACACGTCTTCAGAGAAGGCATATTATGTTGTTCATGTTTATCGTTCCTTATGAAAATAATTGTTTTAAAGATAATTTACGATTTGAAGAATTTGCAACTTGGCAGCCAAATTCACCTGAAAATATTTATTATCTTGTCATTTTTGCTGTTTAGTAATTAATTAATTAAAAAAAATATTTTAAGCTTCCTCAATCGATCTGATGTTCAGTTAATCGGATTTGGTCTGAATAACCCCGGCTCGGGGAAAATTTTACAGTTTTTTTTGTTGTTGAATTTACTTCTTATAGTCGAAACTTGTTATTAAATTTTTGTTAATTTTTTCAACCGTACCTGATCCAAATCATTATATACATTTTTGTTTCACTTGATGGTGTGATGTGATGATGTAGGTAATTAAAACATATACATATGTATACATTTATAGATCTTTTCATAGAAAACATTTTAATAGTGTTTGAGTCAGGTTCAGTACATTTTCAAGGTTTTTGGCTCTCAAATACTTACTTTTTGTGGATCATCAAGAAATTATTGAACTGCAAACTTTTAATGCTCTTATTTTCGCAACTTAATTCTAAGCAAAATATAAATTGAAAATTGAAACTAATAATTTTTTCAACTTCTTAAGGTTTTTTTGGATTCTAATAAATTAATAAACTAGTTAAATTTTGTCCCACTTTGCATCTCAATAATTGAAATTCACTGTAGTTTTTTCCAGTGCCCAAAAGCAGCCAAGACTGTTTTTATTTCTCACTACAAATATATGAGATTGAAAGTCAATCATCATAGAAAAAAGAAAGAAAAATATAGGGGCAATACTACAGTGAATTATTAACTGTTGGAATTGGAAACCCATCGCTAGTTAATTCCATGAACAGCTTTAGCACGCCTACAGTAGGTACTGGTTCAACATGGATGTATGCTACTTCTCTGACCCCTGATTAGGGAACACGAAGCGAATTGCTTTCAATTCAATATCTCCTTTTTGATTCGCCTCGATTTGATCAATTATTTAATTCGAAACGAGTCGTTAATTATTCTTCCAGGATTTCCAGATAATTCATAGCCGAATATTTATTTCTTAAACAAAATCATTTGTGTGAGGTGAATTAACTTTGAAATAACATTAATATTTAAAATGAAAAACTCTGTAATGTTGCTTGTATATGCCAAACGTGTGGAAATAGAAGAATCCTTGAATTTGGAGAAAATTTCTAAGAAGTTCTTGTTCACCTCTTAATCTTCCTGCTTTCAGTAAGTGGGCAAATTCCTAAACGCATATCTTGCGCAAATTCTTCTAAGCAAACAGTTCCAAAATGCAAATACAAAAATCTCTGCTAAGCAGAGTGTCCCAAAATGCAATCGATGCTACTTTCTTGCGCAAATGCAGAGGCATTTGTGCAAATGTCAAAAATTTCTTGCGCAATTCTCTTACATATGTGTTTTCTGATTTTCTTTATCTGCTTTGCAAGTGTTTTGCTTTGCAAATCTTGCGTTTAGGAATTTGACCAGTGTTTTTGTGTTAGGTGTTTAATATTTGTTAAATTTGTTTTATTTTATAAAACAATAGATTCACTAAGCTTTTTCGCCTCTCAAAAGCATTTGTATTTTCATTGAACGAAATAAAAGATAAAATTTATTTAAACGAAAACAATCAACAAAATATCACTTTCGCATGTTGATACACCAATGCGCCAAACAAAACCTTCGGAAATTCAGGCGGTAAAAATGAAAATTTCATTTCACATTCGCTTTTGATTTCGAAAATAGGGCGCATACAAAATAAACGAGGTCGAAAACGGAAGCAATAATACCAAACCTTATTTTCGCCACCTAAAACGATTCGCTTCGTATTTCCTAATCAGGCAACTGAGTGTTCCCATAACATCGCGGGGAAAAATTTGCGTCAAACGAGAAGATCCGTTTTACGAGTGTTTGATACCTAGTTTTCTATAAAATTTCTAAAATTATGCCAAAACAAAGTAATTTTTTTCGGAGAGAATGAAAAAGGAAAGTTAACCCACCACAATTGAGCAGATTTGTAGGCATTTAATTTCAAAATTTAACTGTTCATATCAACAATTCCACTAACTAGGTTTTGTTATAATAAGTAATTGTTATTTAATAAATAGTTTATTTTAACATCAGACATACGACAGAAAATTGCAAGTCAAAAGAGGCATTTTTTCTCTCTTATTGAACTTTTTTTTTAACTTGTAACAAGTATTTTTTGGAGTCCGACTAACAGTATTTTTTGAGGATTCAAAAGTAGTGCACAAGCACCAGCCAATTTAGGATTTTCGTAAATGACTATGTGGCGGTGATTGGATCGTCTGATCTGTTGCACAACACAATTGGTACCCTCTGTGAATGTTGACTACTCTAGATCATTTTGTTTCGAAGAAACACATTTTGTTTTTAACTTATATCAATTATCTCTGGTCTAAGTGTGTCAGCTGTGTCGCTGGCAGCCACTTCAACCTGTATCTCTCATGCCAATCATTTCATCGAGAAACCTTTTGCTAAAGGTTCCACTGAACATCATGTACTTTGGAGAGCGTTTAGTGATAATTTTTTTTTTAAGAAAAAGATAATTAGTGATATTTCTACTTAAATCCTACTTGAGGCTAAGCAGGGAATTGGAAAAATATTATTAACTCAAATAAAAATAAAATAAATTCAGCTCATGACTTAATAAGCATCTACATATTCCTTAGATACTGATATGAAAAATGAATTCTTTAATCTTAAAAAAAAAGAAAACTACTCCAGTACCAAAGAAGATTTTTTTTTTAATTTAAAACTATCTTTGTCCCCGGTACAGTTAAAGAGGAAGCTACACATTTTAATCTGCAGCAAAGTTCAGGTCTTAACACTTTTAGAAAAATTCTATTCTTTTCTACATAGCAAAGAATGATAAAAGTGAATCAATCTTAAGCAAGCGAAGCAATAAGATCTCCAATCTAGGTACTCTTATTAATGTTTGCTTTTAAATTAGCGGCAATTAGAAATTTAAATTCTGGTTTCTGTTTAAATATCACCTCCGACAAAAGACGGGTTTTCCAATGTTTTTTTTTCACCATATTCCATAATATTTTCTGTCTTCTTTGTTATTTGTTTTTGTTTGTTTTCTTGAGTTGAAAAAGCTATAAAAAATAGTTCTCATAGTTCAATACATTTAATTGTTTAATTTATTATTATTATTATTTTTCATATATTTTCATAATTTTCATCGATTCTAATATTTTCTGTTTGTTTTTGTTTTTTAAATACAATAATTGAATTTGTAATCTCTAGAAATCTTAACTACATGTTTTGTTTGTATTTTTAATTAAATTTGATTTCTATTTTGTTTTTGTTTTGTTTGTTTTATAATAATTATAATATAATAATAATAATATATGCTTAAGAAAACTTAGAGTATATTTATAAAAAAAAAATAAAATAAAAACGTAAAAGACAAAAACTGATTTTTTTTAAATAGAACATTCTTTTACAAAATTTCTCTACAATGTTAATACAAACATTTGATCTGTTTTTGTTTTATTTATTATAAGAAATATACAAGAAGGGATTTGTTTTTTTTTTGTTGCGGGTTAGGGTGGTGGTGGTGGTAGTTGCTTGTTTATTTAATTTAATTTATATTTATTTCAATTAATCTGCAGAAAGTTGTCAAATCTGGCGTTTTAAAAAGACAAAAAAAAAAATCATTCCTCCAGGACGGTTACGTATACGCAGCGTGTGTTTTTGGTTTGTCTGTTGGGTCATATACAAAAATGTTTTTTTTATTGTTTAGAAATCACAGGGTTCTAGTATGCTATTTCTACTATGAAGCAGATCATCATTATTAATCACAGCAGCACAGACCCTCTGACACAGTCGTCCTTTTCATTCCATACAACAACAAATGAACATTGCGTCCTGCGGTTGAATTTTAGCTTCATACTTTTCAGGAGGTGTATTATGGATTATTTATTATAAACATTTATAAGTTTTATTTTAAATTAAATCGGAATCATCGTCTCGATCATCGAACCCTTCTAGATCGGCAGATTGTAACATCCCACGGGATAAGGCGTACTCTATGAGAGCCAAATGACAAAACACATATTGGTCTGGCATTTGTATCGAGTAGGCTCGTTGTGAACGGATTTTTTCGACAGTGCCTCTAATATCAGCAGTGCCGACATCCTCTAAGCGCGATATGCATATATCTAAGGTTATAAATGTACCTAAAAGAATAATTTGTTTATTTTTAGTAATAAAAGTTAAACACAGTTTTTATTACCAGTTCGTCCGATGCCAGCACTACAATGCACAACTATTGGGGGGCCACGTGGATGTCCGGCCCATGTATCGCCTAATGATTTAACCATTTGAGCCTGTTTGTCGCGGACCTTTTGTAAGAAATTTAACATTGCTAACGCCGAACTTGGAACACCATAATCTGGCCAGCTTGTAAACTGCCAATGTGAGACATTCCTTATTTCTTCAGTCTGAAAAAAAAAATTAAAAATGTCAGTATTGTTGATTCAAAGATTCATAACAGGTACATACATATATCAGGCATTCAATGTCGTTTGTTTGTATCAGTTGAAAAAAAAAATTGCCAAAAATGGAAACGAACTGAATCTATTCATAAAGGGTTGGCCAAATACAAGTTTCTTTTTGAAAATTCAATAAAATGAACAAAATTAAATGTTGTCAATGGATTATGGCTTTAGTAGTAAGGGCAAATATTGCCATTAATTTTGGAACACAACGTCTCAAACGGATGGTTGTGCGCCTTCAATTGCTGAGTCGTTTGGACATTGTAAGCGAATAATCCGAGATCTTTGTGCAGAATTCTCGTCAGATTTGTGCGTGAAATGTTGAGCTGTTGAGATCGATGGCGAGTTGATGTTCGTGAATTGAGTCTCACACTTTCGGCTACAGTAGCCATATTCTAGTCTGTGCGCATCGTACGACGACGGGGACCATGTGTGTTGTCCACTAGCATACCAGTCTCACGAACTTTTTGCACAAACTTGTGCACAGCATGCGCTGTGGGTGCTTCATTTCGCTACACAGCACTCACTTTGAAAATAAGTTTTCAATATTTCCCAATGTTGATCAAGCGAAAAGCGACTTATTTCGTTCCGCGTTCAACAGTTTCAACAATTCGACTTGAAGGTTTATTTCGGTTGACGGAAATAAATGTCAATTCTTCAGTAAGCAGAGTAAAGCTTACAGATGAGTGTGTATGCAAAGTGCGGTTAGGGTCGACAAGTTTCTAGTGAATAGGATTCTGTAACAAAATTTTTTATAAAACAAAAATGGATGTGAGGGTAGGTAGAGTAGATTGTGCGTTTCAAACATCTTGAGAGTATTGTTCCATCTACATAAGAGTAGGATCGGAGCACGATTGAGAAAGTAAATATTTGCTTCCAGGCTTCTGTTCATACTGTTGAAATGTACTTAAAATATAAAGTGGAATTATTCTATTCAAACTTCAACACCATGCTGATGTATCTGGAAAGTGGAATTCAACCCTGAAGGAGCTGCAATTGAAGTACGAGTAGGTGTATTGCATAAGAAATGTACACACAACCAAGATTTTTGCTTTAAAATTATATTACATAATTGTTTATTCCAAATAAAATAAAAAAAATAAATGCATGTATGTGCATATTTACATGTTTGTTGTAACCTCTGATCAAATTCATGTGAATAGCTAGCTGTTTACACACATTCATCGATAGTTGTTTTATATTTGAAAAATAAAACTTACCTTAAAATTTTTGAGTTCTAATGAGGCTACTGTATAATCTTCATTAGATTCTATACTAATTGTTCGCACATGGAAGTGTCCATATTCTGAGGAACTTTCTTCAGCTGGTTCCCAATATTGACCGCATTTTACTCTACCCCTTTCCAACACTCGTGTTGTCATAACTATTACTAAACAATGTTGCTCCCAAATCATTCGCCAAAAATCATGGGATGTCTTTGGTAATGGACCTGAAATTAAATACACAAAAACAAAAGTGAAATTAAGATTTTTTCAAATACTCTTTATATAAAAAAAGGTTATCATTATTCATCGACTAATGTACATATATGTATGTATTTTATGCATGTAGTTATTATGAGTACGTCGCTGACGGGGGCCTTTATGTGGAACCTAGATTAATTTCATGATATTAAAGCAAATAGCACAACCCCATTTTTCAGTTATCATATTTTCAAGGAGGTTTATCTGGGGCACTTATGAAAGAAGGAGTTTATTGATTTATTTACGAAAATAACATCATGTGTATGCAAAATTCACTTGTAGGTGGTTGTGTTCAGTGATATGAGAACAAATCGGAATAGATGTCACTGATTCATATTACAAGTTCTTGTTTTCTATCTTAATGGATTCTACTTCTTTTTGCCAGATTACAAACGTTTTTAATTGACCTATGATTTATTTTAAGATCACGGACAGGGGTATTGAAAATTCACTAAATTTTCAGTAATAAATAGTACAAAATGTCTTAAAAGGCAAAGGTTGAGTAACAAAATATTCATTTTGTGTACGCTTCATTTCTCGCTTTCCGCCGATTGTTTGAAATGTTTTTAGAAAATATTATATTTTACGAATGATATGAACTATTTTTTGCAATGTTTTACAAATTATATGATTTTGTGTTTTTTGAACATAGGTTTAGTTTTTCACTGTGTTAATGGCTGCACAAATTTCAAAGTATGTACAAATTTATTAGAATTCGATTTTGAACGATACTCAGGATACACGTTTGCACTTTTAGTTATATATCAAAAATTTGAGATAAGAACACAAAAGTTACTCTGAATAGTTAATATAAAGCAACGGGGGGTCTTCGTAATGTTTGAATAGATTTTTTTTAGTAAATTGGTTTGGTTGCTTATAAAACTTCTTCACAGTTTTTAACCTTTTTTAAAAGTTCACTGTCAAAACTACCTCAGGTCCGGAGTATTTTTATTTTGTTATGGGAACATTTATTAAGGGTTTCGTTCTAACTAAAAACTTCCTGGGTTCGATTCCCAGCCACTGCCATCTTAACCCAAAAATTGTTTTTTCCAGAGTTACTTTCTCTTGCAAGAATGGCAACTGGCAAGATTTCTAAGAGTATCTCTTATCATGAACAAGTGCCTCTCATCTTAGTCGTGTGGACTTTGCCTTAATATGTTGGTCTAACACAACAACAACACGCACACAGGAATGGTGGAAAATAACTTGGTCTCATTTCTCTAAGCGCTGTTAGCTCTCAAATTATTTTTTTTTTAACAAAAGGTTTACGAAAATTCAATGTATCTGTTTTCACTGCGGTACATGGAAGTCATTGATACGAATCATTAATTAAGTATACGATTCATTTATATATAAGTAATTTAAGATGTTTATAAACAGTTGTAAGTTGTAATTTCAAAGAAATCCATTAGTATGTTAAATGCAACATGTCGATATATGAGATAACATTTCTTGTTATCTTGATCTAGCTTTCGAAAGAATTAGAAAATCATAAGCTTTTGTCTTTTGTTAACGTAACGAACAATTTGACTTTCACAAAGGGCATATCACATTTTAAAAAGAATAGATTCAAATAAATAATTCTCATGAAAACATTACATACACATATTTCTGTTTGACAAAAGATGTTAATATAAAAGTATGATGGCACGAAATGTGATATAATACTAACCTTGAGTTGAAATATATGCATTTTTCTGCTTATAACCATCCACAAAGTTGGCATTTATATAATCTGATGATAAGTCCTCCGTATCCTGTGATAATACCACTCTACTATGATCGTAGCACAGGACATCTGTGTAACGATTTTTTGTCAGGTTATTTCGCATCCTTAAAAAGACAAAAACAAAATTTAATAAAGAAAATATGAATAATTTTATTAAAACAAAACAACTTACTTTGCATGAATGAATGTGCCTTCAGGCGCTCGACCCCTAATATCAGCATATTCCTTGAACAAACCATGTCTGCCACGTTCTTTTACCATTTGAACGATCTGTTCAATTGTTTTTGGATCTCCTTCTGCCCCGGCCAGACTGTCGTCATCACTGAACCCAGACGAAGCACTACTTGGTGGATTCTCCGACCAGAACTCACTTAATGGTGCCGTTGTGTCGGGAATATTATCGTTTGCTTCAGCAACAACTGCACCGTCAATCACACCTTGATCGCCAGCGCCCACAAAATCTGTTGATACTGTTGTTGTCGTTGTTGTTTGTAGATTATTGCTAGATGGTTGGTGCCCAATATTGGCCAGAAGCTCGTCTTCACGATTCGTCATCGATTTGTAGCAATGCAGTAACCATGTGGAGTGATCTATTTCTAGAGTTCCGCCTAAGTATCTGGGCAGGGCTTGACGAGGCACATGCAAACTCAGCGTTGGCACTGACACAGTAAAAACACGTTCCCTCAGTTTTTCACGTACAAACAGCCTAAGAATTTTGAAGGGTGCCTTGAACCACAATGGCGCTGTTACAATCAGGACCTTCTTCAATCTCGCAGGATATCCACCCTAAAAAAATAAACAAAATGGGTATTTATTATAGGTATGTATATAGTTATGGGATTTCTTAGTAAAGTCTGACTTAAAAACGTCTAACGTTTGAAATGTAATAATAATCTTTTGTTCGTAGAACCTATAGTGGCAATAAGGTTTCTTAAACTGAGTATAATAAAATATTAAAATGATTTTCCAAGAAACAGTTTCCGAAAGAAGTTTTTTACTATGGTTGGCGTGTGCAAAGCATTTACACAAGTATTGAGATGAATTTGTCATCTAATGAGAAATCTTTTACATCTTAATTTTTATAAAAGTATACAATCTTACCCAGTTTTATTTTATAATGATGTGAAAATATATTTAACTTGTGTGTGGGAAATTATATTTTTAACACTTTAACATGTAGATAAACACATGTAGAATTTTAGCTATGCATACAAATAATGTGAATAAGACTTTTAAAAAGATTGTATAATTTGAATGGCATGTAGATTTAAAGAAAATCCAGATAATTCGATTATTAACTAGAAGTGTTAATTATTTTTATAATTCACATGCACTCAAGGCCTTTATTAAAGTTAATCACAGCACGAAAATTAGGGAGAGAGAGAAAGGAAGTTTCGATGAACATTGGTTCTTGAAGTTTGCAAATTGGAACAGGTTGGACAAGTGCTGTTTTCCATCTGCCAGGGAAGATTCCAGAATAGTAGGAGCGATGGAAAAGCTTGCGCAATAGTTTTGCCATCGAGGAACAATACCTCTACAGAAGAATACGGAGTCAACGTTAAATAAAAATTATATGAAAAAGCTTCATGTGGCTATAAATTTCTCAAGTTGAAAAAGCAATGCAATGATTTAAATAAAATTGAAACGATTTTGAATATAAAATAGAAAACGATCAATACTTATAAGGCTTAAAGGCAAGAATAAAGTCTAATCTGTACATATGAAGTTAGCTTATCTTTAGCCAGTTTCACATTTAAATCACATTGGCAATGACAACTCCAGTGCCACTTTGACAACACTTTTCAGAGGGAGATCATTTGTTAAACCTCGGTTAATTTATTTATTAATTTCGTCGATCACGTAATGGAGACTATTTTTTGCATTCCATTGAGCAACACAAATTTGTCAGTTTGCAAATGTGGTTTTAGGTTTGTTAAATTTATTTCAATTTCGAGTATGTATATCAAAATGTAAGTAATTTAAAATGGTTCGGTAAATTCATCAAGCTTAAGTTTCGATACATAAAAGTACATACAAATATGAAGGATCAAGATTTTTTTTGGAAAAATGATAAAATAATTAAATAGTGTAGTCATAACAGCTCGTAGAGAGCCATTGACTTACAACTCTCAACCATTCCTGTGTGCATATTACCAGGAATGAGGGGGGCCTACAATTTTCTGCCAATTCCGAACAGCTAATGAGCAGCACTTCTTATGGCAAGGGATACTTTTGAGTATCCCCTAAAAAGCTTTTTTGCAGCGGCTGAGAATCGAACCTAAGAACTTCTGCATGACGTCTGCACTAACCATTATACCAAGGGGTAAATAATGATACAGATATGCTAATAATCGCCGCAAAAAAAAATTATTTTTGATTGGTATCTGAAATGAATGAATGAATGTTTTATTGAGTCTTTAAGTATCAATTACAGAGTCGTTTCATCTTATTCTAACTTTAACATAGGTACAAAAGTGGCTGTAGCGTATGGCCTTCTTTAACAATTACTTTATTTAAGGTTAAGCCTCGTGGCATGTCAATTTTTATATAATAATATAGTTTTGTTCTGCTCGTGCTCAAGAGCGTTATACATTTGCGTGAAACGGAAGTTTCGTTGACTATATACATATTTACAATTTAATAAACTAATACTAACTTAAAAACTAAAAAACTAAAAACTAAAAACGCGCAATGCGCATTATCTTTTTTTTTAACATATAATGTTGATATTTCTTGTCTTTTTTTTGAAAATGAGAGCGAGAACGCTCTTTATGTTTGAATATGCAATTAGTTCACTAGAGGAGTGAAAGAGTAAAAAAAGATAGTCAGATATGAGCGATAGCTCTATACTGCTTATATTTATACATTTAGAATGAGTGAGAAGATTATACTGTTACACTAATATCACATGACAGAGATAATAAGTTGAGAACGATGGCTCTGTACTTATACATATATAATATATATACGATTATTACGAGTTGTTTAACACTGGAATCAGATCCGTTACTTGTTGCGTTTGGTGGTGATTTTGTAAGCCCCAGTTGTTGACTATCGCCGTGAGATCCTCAGTTCCAGACCCAAGTGAGATTTAGTTGTTGTTCGGCGGACTGTTGCCCGCAGAATTGCAGTTGCGGATTTTTTTTTAATGTGCAGGTTCGCTTCCTGCTAGGAATTAGCCATATGTCGGCGTCATCGATTGTTGTTCGGCGGACTGTTGCCCGCAGAACTGCAGTTGCGGATTTTTATTTATGTGCAGGTTCGCTTCCTGCTGGGAATTAGCCACATGGCGTCATCGATTGTTGTTCGGCGGACTGTTGCCCGCAGAACTGCAGTTGCGGATTTTTATTAATGTGCAGGTTCGCTTCCTGCTGGGAGTGAGCCATGTATCGGCATCGTCGATTTTTGTGTAGTGTATTACACTGTTGTTTAATCCACTTGTTAGGTTAATGCCTCAATTTGAGGTTCTACTTTTTCTTATCTCGCTGGGGAGAATTAATGGGCACTTTGTGTTAAAAAAAGTGATCCAGTTTTTTCGTTGTAATCACAGCACCATCCGGCGTTGAGTTTAATTTAGGATGTTTAGGAAGTTCGCTTTTAGTAAAACCGAATAAAATTTAGTCAAAAAAAGACATTAAAAACGGAAAAAATTAATTTAAACCGTAACACGTTTTTACAAGAATTATGTTAATTTTATTTTTTGGAGAGTGCAGACGCAGAAACACGTCTGCACTCTCGGACACTCCAATGCAACCCTCTTGGTATCTGAAACCCCTTTTAGTGTTTGACGTTTACTTTACATTAGGCGTTTTTTAGTTCAGATTAGAGCTCTGAACAGATACCGAGCATGTTCTGAACATCCTCTGAACTAAGCATGCTTTAAGCGCTCTGAGTTGTTGAAACACACCTGAACACTTAGCTTTCACCATTTTTTTGTATTTCCGCCTGTCAAATTCTTGTGTTAAGCATTTAACTCTGTCTGCTCAGTTATTTTATTCTGAGCTCATAGAGCGCACTCTAAACACGCTCAGAACGAAAAAAAAAAAACAAAAACACATATTGGAAGTTCTGAACACTCTAAACTAAAAAGAAGAAACACAATTTTTTGTTTGACAACTCAGACTCTGCTCTGAACTAGAAAAGAAAAACGCCCCTATTATGGTGGAAATAATATGTTTTTTTTTTTAAGAAAAGATTTGATCTTTTTACGAAAAGGTTTGCTGTTTTTCCTCTTGTATATGTTATATTAAAAAACACAAAAGTCATTCTAGATGAAGTGTCAAGTTTTGGATATTTGCCTTCACCTACACTTTACAACGGCTCTTATCCTAAAAACCTTATTTATAATGAAAATGCACGAGGAATAGCGGTGGAATAAGCTAAAACTGGTTCATAGGAGGTTTAAGGCCGTTTTAGTATCTAAATGTCATTTTGAAATGACATCTTGTGAAATTCACAAAAAGGAGTGTAAGCAATTGTTTCTTACTAAGACAAAAAGGATAGATATTTTGCATTAATAAATTATTTATACTTTCCAAACGCTCTGACAGTTGTACGATATTGGGAACGCAATGCGGTTGGTACATTTATTTATTGGATTTGAACTTTATGCGAGAAACAGATTAACACAGCAACTTTAACAGCAACGAAAACTTCAACATCAAAAGTTTTGTGAAATAGATTACAACGTGAACAGCGTTTTTGACAGCATATATAATCAAGAGTTTCAAATGCGAAATGAATTTGCCGTACATAATTTGATAAAAATTAACGTAAATTGCATCAATGTAAACGACTTGCAATTTGTCGTACTAAATTAAATTGTTTTTAGTAATTCTTACATTGTCAAAACCAAAATAAATAGACAAAAAAAAAAAGATGGTTCTCTCATTTTCATTTGAGTGTTGATAATACTGACAAATTTCACCTTAAAAGTTGGTAGCATTTGCACAGCGACAGTAAATTTAGGGTTTAGGTCTAACGTTGATGTCGATGTCGAAGTTGCTGTGTTAATGTAATCAAAGCCATTTAAAACCACTGGCTCTAAAAAGAGTGACGTGGTTGTCAAAGTTGCTGTTGAAGTTGCTGTGCCAATCTGTTTCTCGCATAAATAAGGATTTGTTTGAGGTGGCGTAAACCCGAAGTAAGTGCTTCGGCTCTGTTTAACTATTCCGAGGTTGAACCCAGTATTAGTGAAAAATAATAAATAGGGCTGTAGATGTTTCGTACATAAGAGCAATTCTCGATTTTGAGAGCAGATCTTTCAATTTTACCTAATTAAATGCAAAAGTGTTCCAAATCATCTTTTCGAGAGATCCAAATACTTTTTTTTACCAATAGAAAACCATTTAAAATTAAATAAATCCGTGTAGTGTTTTTACCGTTAAAAAATAGTCACTGCAAATTTAATTTGTAATCAAGTGCCAGAAAAAAAACGGCGTTTAATTTTGTTTTATTGTATTGTAAATCTCGATGTTTGAATAATATTAGGCCAGGCGCGCACATTCAATTTTTAGTTTCGCAACTGTTCAGTTGCTAAAATGAAACATATGGGCTTATATGGGACACCGCGCACTTAGAGCAACTCGATTCGAGCAACTAAAAAGTTTGTGTTTTGACACAAACTAAACGATTGCCTTCGCAACAGTTGAGCTGTTTTCTATAAGCGCAAGAGAGAAAAGAGTTTGAGCGTGAGTAAAGAGTTGCCAGTGCGCGGTTCTCTTTCAACTGGTGATTAAACTATTTGATTTCGATCACAGTTGCCAGTGCGCGACTAGCCTTAAGGATATTATTCAGTGGTGGTTAAAATAATAGCAGCTTTTATCAATAATAGATATGCATAAAATTAATATAATTGTCAAAAAAATGACAGGTTGTGTCAGGTCAAAAAGTATTCTTTGATTCAAAGAAAGTGTATTCCACAGTTTAAAATTTCAGTAGAATCGTTAGTATTAAAACATTTATTTGGATATTTGGAAACAGCTGTTTTTTGACAATTCAAAAAAATGTGAATTGGGTAGTGCGTACAAAAGCAAACGAATTATTAATAATTTTTTAATTTATAAACTATTTATTGTTTCAATCATAGTTGGTATTTTTTTTTTTTTTTGAAGAAATGAAATTGTAACACGAAATAATTTTGCCTGTAAAAAGAAATTTCGGATAGGTGTTTTTTACCAAATAGCAATACAACCCTCTGTATTCTATTCCCAGCTATTGTAACAATGTTTTTCAAGCATAAACTGCCCCTTTTCGAAAGTATTTCTCATTTTACGGTCCAGTTATAGCTATCATTGAAATGCAATATTGAACATTTTGATTTTTATTTTTATGACTATTAAACAAACTTCAATTGTTTTAATTGGTATCAAAATGAAGTAAATGAGTTCTAAAAAAAAAAAATTTGTTACACTAAAAAATACTAAATTTTGATTTAAATTTTCTTTTTAATACTGCGTCTCCACTAAACGATAATCTGAGATTTACTCAAATCTACTTGAAATCTTCTTGAAATCACTAGATTTACCATACAAAAATTAATAATCTCGATTCGAGATTTCAAATAAATCTACTGTACTGAACGGATTCACTTTTCCAATCTGACAGTTTGATGGAAGAAAAAAGAAAAAAAAAACAGTCTGTTGACAAACTGAACTAAAAAAAAAAACATTTTAATAACTGACAGTGCTTGTAATTAAGATTTTAGATGTCAAAATAAATCTAACAAGTCGAGTGGAAACACTACCAGATTATTTATAAATCAAACTGGAAAATAATCTAGATTATCGTTCAGTGGAAACGAAGTATAATACACTTCATTTCGCTGATAGAAACCAAGTTCATATTGTTCCACTGAATGAGTTGGATTCTCTTTCTATTTTCAAATGTCATTTTTGCTTTGAATAAACAACTCTAACCTCAAATACTTAGAGTTGTATGTTGTCAGTCACTGACAGGATCTTTTACTGAAATCAATTTTTAAATTATTGTTCTAAGTGCCTTGTCAGGAAAATCAAACCAGCATTCCACTACTGGTTTGTTTCAATGAAATCTATTACTCCCCATTTCTGTTAACATGCTTAAAGAAATAGTTGAGCTTTATAAGTCACTAAATTAAGAGGCCTCCGGCCAAAATGTCGAACTCAGATTCGAAGATTGGAACTTCGAATTAAAATAATCACTCCGCATTTGTACATTCAACATGTTTGATCTTCGAAAGTTGCATTTGGGTTGCAGAGAAGTTACAGCCTACACACAACCTTCTTTCATTTGCTTGTTTTATTTTTGTGTCCTCTGCTCTGTTTGATCTGTCTGTAGAAAAGGATAGTGTAAAGATGTATAGAGGGGTAAGGGAAGGTTCAACCTTTCCGTTGTGTGAAGTATTAGGCGATGAAACATTTGAGCAAGAAAAAAATATTATTTGTATCTACCTAGAAGCTCCAATATGTCGAGCAAAATGAAGTTACATACATATCTGTGTATGTATGTATGTAGGTATACACCTAAAATGGAAAATTGGTGATGTTGACCTTGAATTTGAAATAATTCAGAGTTATTATGTAAGATTTTGTACCTATATTACAGATATGTATTTTTACGACCTACCTATAGTTACGTAGTCATGTACATTATATATTTGTAATTGCAGGTTTCGATAAAATGGAAAAGAAAGACTTGCATGAATTAGAAAGGTTTTTTTTATTTTAAATTCTGAATACGAATTTTGCTCTCTTAAAAATAATTTTGGTGGTGATCGAGTTTTTGCTAAATTTACATTAGGGGTATTCATGTAAGCGCGGAAAACCCTCGTAAACCTCGTAAACCAGATAATTTTATCTCCGCAGAAACGAGCTGTCAAAATTTGTATGGGAAAAAGTTTCTGCAAATCGCATAAAATTATCTCACAAATTTGCTGCGGAAAGTGCAGAAATAAACCTCGTAAACTAAAGAAGTATGGATTCTGACTTTTAATTTGACATTTCACAAAATATTTCCCACATTTACGCAAGTATTTCTTAGGGGGTGTTCATGAAAACATGCTGCGGAAAGTTATATCTTTCTACAAAGCGGAAAATTATCTCGTTACATGAATACCCTTATTATTTATATTTATTCTTAGTAGTCACCAATTTGACAAAAAAAAGTAAAAAGGGATTAAGAAAAGGCTAAACACCCAAAAAAGTCAAAATTAATACATAGATACGTATGTGTGTATTTAGCTATTTACATTATGTACATGTTCATGCATAATTTAATTTAATTGTGACTTATAGGTAAGTACTATAAGGCAAGTTATGCATTCGTTAAAAAAAATCTAACTCGAAATTTTGGTCAAACTTGACATTACGATGATAGCGAAGACGAAAAAGGTGAGTCTCAAAATTCTGTCTGTTCGACTTCAGCCTAAACGACTCGCCCAATTTTCGTTAAACTTGGTACATACCTACATATCATTTTAAATTTTTAAATAAGTGAAAACAAATTACATAAGTACCTACATTTAAGAACATATTTTTCAAAAAGATTAAAACTTCCACAAAAAGCCAAGTGCCCACGCTGATTGTGCAATTTTGGTGGGAACCATATGAAAAGGTATGGGTCGTGATATTCATAGGGAATAAGGTGTTCTAGATTTTGATAGGGTGTTATAATCTTAATAAACTGCTTAAACAGTAACAGCCATATTTATAAACTCATTATAGTGAGTACATAAGGCTATGTAACCCTTATAATGCCTCTAAACGCAAAATTGTTATTTATAAAACTTATGTGACGTTGAATAGGGGCATTATAAGCTAAACGCGTTTGGAGGTTGAATAGTGCCTACATAAGGACATTTTAGTATTGAACTGTCACATTCACTTTGACATCATAATAAATTTGTTCGATGAAATTAGATACTGAACGTTATGGTATTATTACGATAAGAACGACCCGGCAGTGTATGTGTATATTTATGTTGTTAAAAAATAATTGACATTCAATTCTGCCAGAAATAATCTTATAAATAAATATTTCGTCTAACAAAACTTGTGCTGAAACAAAAAAAGGATATTGAATAGACTTAGCCTACAATATAAGTTGAATGCTGTCTAAACATTTTGCATTCTGTATATCTTGTATATCTTGTGAATTTTTTTGTTGAAGTTTTCAGTTTTGTCTAAAAATGTTTCGTAATTTGGGTTCCAAATAGTGGATGCTAAAAATATTTCAGATTTCTTAAAGAATCTACCTGTGCAGAAAATAAAACCTATGCTCCTGGCCTGATTAACTAAGAAGAAGTGGTAGTGTTTGTCAAACATTAGCTTAGACTGAAACACAACAATTAGATCTTTTTGCTCATAAACTCTTGTCAATTTATTTTCATCCAATAGATAGTTAAAAACAATAGGATCCTTTTGAGGAGTGAAAGACATGAAGCGAATTTGAATCACACCATAAAGAGATAAAGAGTTATACCTTACTCCTTATCTATCAAATTGGTAAATTATATTATGATTAAATATTTGGAAAATGTTTTTATAGTATAATTTTAAAGATATTGGCGCAAAATTTTAAACGACTTTGTCTAACTTTTTCATAATTTACGATACGTTGGACAATTCTTTTTTTTAGATATCTACTGTGATTATGCCATTTAATATAGTAATAACTAAACAAATAAATTCATAATTTTGCTTTGTATACATGTATTTGCAAACAGTAACTTAAATCAAACAACCTAACTAATGTTTTTGTTTTAATTAATTCTTTTGTAACGCTATACCTTGTTTCAACTCAATAATTTTGTTTCTGCAATTAAACTATATACTTTTTTCTTTTTATTTTTTAATGTAAGAATACACGTCAATTATTTCGACAGACGGAATATTATGTCATTGTTCTATTTTCTTTTATATACTTCTTATAATATTTTTGTATTTTCTAAATAAATAATTTTATAATTATAATAGATAATAACAGATTTATTTATCCATCGCCCGCTGCAATATTGGAAAATTTAAGATCGAAGAGCACTTTTGAACAATTGTTTCGCATTTCTAATATTCAATCTACTTAAAAAGCACATCTTTTAAAAAAATCAACTCCAATTTGTTTTGGTATGAAATGACCATTGTTAATCTGGATAAAGTATAATTTTAAAAGATAAAGTAGCTACATATTTGCTACTGTTAAAGTTAGACGAGCTCTTTGACGTTCAAGTATAGTTTTTGCGTTTAAAATTAACAAAAAGTCGGTTCTCGTTTTATAAACGATATTTACAGTCAAACCCCATTCTAAAATTGATTTAGAGTAGGTTTTAAATGTATAAAATCTTGCGCCATTTTGTTTATGAAAATCATGTTTGTGGATTAATTATATTGAGTTGTAACGTTTCAGCTGATATCACACCTTCCTTCCAACCTATTCATGAACAAAATTTTAATTAGAAACATTTAAGTATACAATACATATCTACATACAATAATAAAAATAAAAAAAAAAGATTGTACTTACAATAATTATTGTAATTGCAATAATTAAGAATGTATACCAATTTTTTTTTATTTATTTAAGTGTTTTTTGTATTCGTATTTTTTTAAGTCTTGGGTGTAATCACACCCAAAACGTTACAACTCAAAAAAATAAACAAATTCTATAATTGACCTTGCGCCCACTCTAGGACAAACATCATTTTTATGAATAAAAAAAGCTCACGAAGAAAGGATAATTTAATATTTTATTTTCTGAGAATATTGTATTCTACTTTAAAAAGGTCATTTTACTAAAAAAGGTTGGTTAAAGTCCTAAAAACTCTAATATCTCTTCTCAAAATTGCAAAATCTAATACCTGCCTTGAAATAAAAAAGTTGAAAATTTTAGCTCAAAAATGAAAAATTTCAAGATTTTTCAATTAGAATGAATAATTCCCTCAAAATCCAATATTTGTCCAAATTATTAAAAAACTAATACCTATTCGAAAAAAGGATATTCACCTCGTCGTTCGTCGCAATACAAAATAAGAAACAAACCGATTTCTTACATAACAAACATACCGAGCTTCATAATAATACATTCAATACTTTTCGCATACCAACCAATGTACATATGTATGTAGTTACTTTTCTTCCTAAAAACACACAAAACAATCCAACAAGTTAAATCTACTCCTTTGCTTCATTTTACTTTCACACCATACTCATCGCTTACCAATCCCTATACCACCATAGCCCTCAAATATTATCATCCTATCCACCGTCACCGTAGTTCTGCTCACAACCATTTCTTCCCCTTCTACACCACCCCTTTACTGAACCTCTCATATACCCAAAAGCCTACTCGACTTTCATGTTCGTCATACTTCTTTTTGCTTCAGTTCCAACAAAAAATAGCTATCTTCGAAAAAAACCACGTTTTGGCAAATAGATGAACTAAAAACAGCCAGTAAACAAAAGTAACGACTTTTGTGCAAAAAAAAGGCTTCTATAAAATGTGTTATTTTGCAATAAAAAGTTACTTTTTGATTACTTTTTTTTTTAATATAAACAATTTCAGAAAGCATTATGTCATTTTGGGAAAGTTATGATGATCTTTTCACATAATTACACATTAAAAAATGCATTGGAAAATGAGCAATTTTAATGTTTTTCAAAAGATGATTATTCAAAAATAGAGCCCAAAATTAAAAATCCGCTCCGACGCTCTTCTAAGTCTCTTCATTACCTTTAAAATGACGTAAAAATATTATAAGTTTTCCACTTCAATTTCTCACAAACCTTGCACAACTTTTGCAGTTTTGTGGAATTTAACGAAAGAAGCAACCGGAATATTAAAATTAAATAAGAAAAATATAAAAAAAATTAAAAAAGTGGCTCGACGCTTTTCAAGATAAAATGTAATTCTTTCATATGTAATTTATTTTATTTCAATACGACTTGCATTGACTTCACAAACCTTGCACGAATTTGCCCAATTTCACGTTTTTCTCAATATTTTGGGCGGAGGCCTCTTAATGCTCTCTTCGAACAGTTGGATAATTTAAAATTGAATACATTTCTTTATAATATACCGCATTATCATTTTTTTCACAAACGTCATAGTCTTCACTTTGTTGAAACTGACATTTGTTTATCTATTTTTTAAAACAAATTATTGTATTGTGTGGGATACATTATATATAACTTCATGAAGGATATAAAACCGTCTTTTATTTTCGCTGAGCATATTTTTCCCCTGTACATTTCATTGAATTAATGGCTGTCACATTTATCATTGACAGATTCACTTCCTTCAGTGACAAGTTTAGACGTTTGTTATCTTATATTTTTGAATTTCCTTCATCAAAACAAATTTAACCAATTATTTTGAAGTTGATAAATTCAATTACTTTATTTGTTTTTTAAATATGTATTCGCCAAAAATTTAATAAAATACTTTCACTTAAAAAACAAGATAAAAACTTATACGTCAAACACTTAAATATTCAAACGCATTTTTTTTTTTTCAAAGTAAACAACATTCATTAAGAAAACAGAATACAAAATATCTCATTAACACAGCTATATTTGTGAATTAAATAGTGAGAGTGAGGTGAAATCCCCAACGACTGCTGAACACTGAAGAACAAGAGGGGGGCTACTCGTACATTAGCCTGCCAAGCCCACCCCCAAACAATTTTTTTTTTTTTTTTTTGAATATTTGGCACACTTTTCTTGGTTCAGTGAGCTGAATCACCAGATGTCAACAACAACAAGATGACAAACTTGCTGCAATAAATCACTTCAATATATTCTTTTTTTTCCTTCTTTCATTTTTTGTAATAACCGAAGCATAGTTCATATGTTTGTATGAATTGTGAGTTCTAATAATAAATCTTGGAAATAGAACATACTCGTATGTACATACGTGAAAATAGGACAATGGTGATGTGAGTTATAGCCACAAACGAAAGGACCAATTCAAATGGTTTATTGGGCACACGAAAAGATTACAAGATGTCCCGAAAAAAAAATTGGGTGATCCCCACTCGGCTCGAAATGAGTTTTTTTTTATTGAACGACGACGTTAGTTCTTTAAACTTTCCAACAATCAAACTATGGTTTGTGAACACAGCTATTGCTGCTTGGATTATAACAAACTATTTGGCTGCTCTTCTTAATGAGAACTCTTAACTAGAAGGGGTGGTTGTTTTTATGTATGTATAGCACATAATCAACATTCGTGCAGTTTATAGAAACAAAATGCAGCACATACCCGAGAGCTGAACTGGTACACCAGGGAGCAGTAACAATCTAGAATGCATTATATTGCAGGACACTTCACAATTCGCTTGCACTTTTGCACAGCGCACAATGCAATACGCTCTCAGAGAGCATATTTTTGTTAGTCATTAGTGTTGCCAGATATGTAGTTATTTAATGATTTCTAGGAATTGAAGAAAATAACGGAAAATTTCGTATCTTGAATAAAAAGAATCTCACGGTAACTTACCAGAATTTCTTAACCGATCATTCGAAACAATTTAAAGATGTTCAAAAGCTTTTAGAAACATTTCATTATTTCAAGGTTTCTGAACATGCTCTTAAATAAAAAAAAAAAAAGAGAACATGTGATTTCGAAATGTATTTTTACTTGATACTCGCTAACTTTTAAGAATAGTCTGCTATTACACGATGAATCTAGATGCATGCGCCTTCTTCGAATTCTTCTTTGATATTTCGTCCAGTGATTCAAGCGCTATTACACGTTGAAACCAGATTCATGAATCCAATTTGACAGTTCTCTTTATTTTTCATTTCGTAGTTGGTCAGTGTGTGTGCTCTTTGAAATAAAGAAGCAACCAGAAAGAAGTATTTCTATGCGTTACATTGAAGTTAACTCCTCGGACAACGAAATCATATGAAGCAGAATAGAAGAAAAACAGACAAGAGAAAAGAGAAACGTCAAATTGTTGCACCGAAAATTTTACCCACGCGACACAGGGCAGTTTTTTTTCCGTCTCATCTTTCGATTTTTTTTTTTCTCTTTTGCACTTACGTTATTCGAAAAGTCGCACGCGTCTAGATGCATCGTGTAATAGCAGACATAGCTATATTACGAAATCATGTAAGACAAGTTTGGGGCAACAAATTCAGAAAATGTTCGAAAAAGTCGATTTACATTTTTTTTTTAAACTTTTTATCTTATTTAAAAAAAAAATGTGGGTTGCTTCAGTTTTGTAAATTATAAAAAGTTTCAGCTTTAATGTTTTGAATTTTCACATTCATACATTTTTGTTTCAAAATATTGAAAGCAATCTCAAAAAATTTGACTTCCTAAGGTAACTCTGCTCCACCATGGACCAACAATCAAGGGATTTAGTTATTTAAAGAGTCGAGGATGGTACGTAAATAAAGCGATATTTCATTCTACTTCTACATACATACAAGCAACGTTGAAAGAGATTCTAGCTATACTTGTATCTCTGCTTAGCACTAAGGGTAGAAATTGCACGTTGGATATGTTTGTGGGAGTGATTGGTTCTCCAGCATTTGTAATTGGGGGTAGAAAGCTGTCGCAGATTGTGTGTCTATTTGTCATTTGAAGAAGAAGAAAAAAATATAAAAACAAATAAAAAACGACGTGTTGTCAGAGCGTGCTCTTATGTGTGGGTGTAAATATTACTCTCGAATAATGATTTCATTGTTATGTAAGAGAGATAAAATCAATTAAAAAATCGCTGCGAGGGTTTTAAACTTAGTGATTCAACATGCATACTACATACTTATTGCTTATAGTATCTTTTTTCAATAAACAAGGAAATGAGAAAAATAAGAGATTTAAGTTAAGGATCTTTATCTAACACTTAACATCAAAGATTTTGAAACTGAATAAGCTTTTGACATCCTTCAATTTTGTTTTTCATTTTATGAGACGACAACGAGACGAGTTTCGAGTTCATTTCCAAAAACTCAAATAAAACTTTTTGGATTATTTTTTATCATCGTATAATTATTCTTCTTCTTCCTTTGTTTCGGCGCTGTTATAATCTCGATGTCGAGGGGATCATAACTCTCCCACGTATCTGCTTCACACTAGTGATCCGCCTGTGGGGTTCGCCGGGTTGACCTCAGAAATCGGCGGCAAGCCTCCCGGTTTTGTATTGTTCCATTTCTGAGGCCAACTGAATGCTGGTGTTTTTGCATTTGTTTGTACCAGGAGTGTTTAGGCCTACCTTTCTTTTTATTCCGAATTGGAACATTGTATGATATTGCCTTTTTGACGGGGTTCTCAGGATCTCTCCTTTGAACATGGCAATACCAACTGAGTCGGTCGTGTTCAATTTTTTGGGAAATGGTATTCTTAACATGAAGGCTTCCTCGGATCTTCGTACTTCTAATTCGATCAAGCTTTGTAACTCCTGCTGTCATACGAAGCATCTTCATCTCAGCTGCCGTTAGCTTACTCTCATACTTTTTGTACATTGTCCAACATTGTGAACCGTATGTGAGTGCTGGACGCACAACTGAAGTGTAGAGCTTTCCTTTCAGCTTAGGGGGCATTTTTCGGTCACAGCAGAATTTTCCCGCCACTTCATCCACCCTACGCTTACGCGATGATTGATATCGTCATCACAAGTAGCTTCGTTATTTATCATAGACCCCAGATATTTAAACTTTTCACACTTGGGAAGCACTACTCCATTCAAATAAATGTCTGGAATAGGCCTGTGTGGATCAGAAAATGGGCAGCATAGGTATTCTGTCTTTTTCGCGCTTATGCGGTACCCACTTCCTTCTAGAACATCCACCCATACGTCAAGTGCTCGTTGTAGGGATATCGGGTCTTCACTTATGATGGCTCCATCGTCAGCAAAGAATAACTGATGCACTTTTGGATCCGTCACTTTGCCTTCAAGCAGGTAATCAAGAACTGTAATAAAGAGCAGGGGACTCAAGACACTTCCCTGGTGTACACCTACTGTGATTTCGAATTCTTCGGTGACTCCAGCTGCGCATCTTACTTTAGTAACTGCTCCATCATACATGTCCATAATTATCCGCACATAGGTTTCTGGAACTCCTCGTTGCCTGAGGGCCACCCATATTAGATCTCGTGGTTGCCGATCGAATGCTTTTTCAAAATCAACCAATACGACATGCAAATCCTCCAAAGAATCCCGATGTTTTTCCATAATTATTCTTATACTCTGGATTGCATCCGTGGTTGACTTACCCCCGACAAACCCGCACTGGTCATCAGATAGCCTAATTATTTTTCGCAGTCGGCTACCCAAGACTCGCTCAACGATCTTCATGGTGTGTGACATCAGCTTAATCGAACGGTAATTATCACAGCTTCGAGTATCACCCTTTCCTTTATAAATTGGAAGAAGGTAACTTTCCCTCCATTGATTAGGCATGCGATCACCTCGTATAAGTTTGGAGACAAGAATCATGAGCCATCTAAACCCGATGTCTCCCATCTTTTTCCAAAACTCTGAGGGTATTTCGTCTGGGCCAACAGCTTTTCCCTTTTTGGAGTATTTTACCGCCTCACTAACTTCTTCGACTGTGACGTCGGATACTTCGCTTAGGTTAGGTGAAGCTATTGGAAAGTACAGCCTTGGAAATTGTTCGTTTAGAAGTCCGTCGCAATACTGTCGCCACCTGTGAAGAATTTCGTTGTCTTCCACAAGAAGTTGGCCTTGAGCATTGTTAATGAACTTTGGCGAACAAATCTCCTGGGCATTTCTTCTTCTTTGAGCGGCTATTTTGAAGATAGTATAATTATTAAAACAGAAATATGAAATTTTTGATGAAACTTAAAAGGTTTTAAAATATACATTTATATCTGGGGTTTAACAAAGGAAGTTGAGAGGATTGAAAGGGTTTTTGAAATTAAAAGACTTTATTTATTTAAAACGGAAATATAAAAGATTAAATTCATTATAGTTTTGAAGTTAAGTTATTAGATTTAATTAGTTTCAGTTAATAATAGAAATAAGAAATTTTGTTTAAAAGATAAAATAAAATGTAAGACTGGATCGCATGTACTTGCTCTTATCCACCATCGAAGTTCTAGAAAACTATGAATTGATGCAAACAAAGTTTAAAAAATCGTTTTATCATTAAATTCATTTTTTATAAAGGGTGGGCCAAATACTAAAAATGCAATAAAATAAACCAAATTACATTTTGTTATGGCTTAAGTATAATAAGAGCAAACAGTTCCATTAATATATGAAACACAACATCGTTCAAGCGGATGGTCGTGTGCCTTCTATTGCTGAGTCAATTGGACCTTGTAAGCGAATAATCCGAGATCTTTGTGCAGAATTCTCCTTAGGCTAGTGTGTGAAATGCTGAGCTGAGATTGATGGCGAGTTAATGTTCACGAACTGACTCTCACGATCTCGGCTACAGTAGCCGCATTCTCGTCTGAGCGCACCGTACGACGACGGGGAACATGAGTTTTGCCATTAGCAGTCTCACGAACTTTTTGCACAAAGTTATGTATAGTAGGCTCGGTGGGTGCTTCATTTCGGCCAAAACTTCTTTTTAAAAAACGCACTGTTTGGGCTACACAGCACTAATTGTGGAAATAAGTTTTCAATATTTCCCAACGTTCACGCGGAGGTATGATACTGACTTTATGTCAAGATTTCGAGCGGGAAACAGCTGTCAGTGTCAAAATACCTATGATTTAAAAAGAAACCACTAGATGGCATAACCTGTATAAGATATTTCTTTAAAAAATTTTTTAAATAAATTTGGGATGCCAATTTTAAGTATTTAATAATATAGGCGCAAAATTTTAAAAAGCCTATTATTAAGGTATTAGTACGATACTACTTAACAATTTGATAACTTTAAAGTAGTTTACTAACTCATTCTTAGTTTTAATCATTTTCTTACTAGTATCGTACTAAAGCAATTTTCTTATTAAATTGCTTCTGAACACACCTTAAACAATGACAGTTCGTCAAATAAAGTTAGCACGATACTAAAAAATTTAAATAAGTATTCGATGATTTTAACTTTAATAAAAGGGTAGAGAAAGTATGATGCAATATTCGATTAAAATTTGCGAAATCGTCGTTTTAACTTAGTTTCATACTAAAACGGCTTTAAATTCGTACTAATTCAACTAAAATTTTGCGCCATAGATTTTAGGAAATAATTTCAAAAACTTATCGTTCACTCATCATCAAGATATTGAGTTAAAAAAATTTGGAATATTTTTTTCAAAAACCCAACAAAAATTGGTTCGAAAATTTGTATATACAATATTATTTTAAATTCGAAGGAGTGCCTGTATACAAATTTTGGTTAAAATCGTTAGAGTCGTAATTGAGAAAGTCGAAAATCAAAAAAACCGTTATATGATGTTAATAACATTTTTTCGAAATGTTGCTTTAACCAAAATTTAGTCTATGTCCAAAATATGCACACAAAATTTTGTTTATCAGAACAATTAGCGCTGTTTAAGCTTAACATCCTTCTTACTGAAAACTTTGGAAAAGGTAGTTGATAACTTCATTAGATCGGAAGTATTAGTAAACATGTCCCTTAATCACCGTCAGCATGCTTACAGAGCGGGTAGATCCACAGAAACCGCTCTGTACGAACTAACAATACAGAGAGCTTTAGATATTAAAGAAACGGCATTATGCGCCTTCCTTGATATTTAGGAGGCCTTCGACAACACCTCTCATGAAGCAGTTCATTCGGCTCTAGAAAGGAAGAGCGTTCCTATCACTATAGTCAGATGGATAAGTAAAATGCTTAGTACAAAAACGGCTGAAGCATCCGCAGGACTGAACATCCAGAAAGTCATCACAACAAGAGGCTGTCCGCAGGGAAGGGTATTATCACCCTTGCTGTGGAGTCTTGTAGTTGATGAATTACTAGAAAGTCTAACCTCCCAAGGGATTCGATGTATTGGCTTTGCTGATGACATCGTTATAACGGCACTGGGGAAGTACGAAGAAACTCTTTGTGATATAGTCCAGAGAGGGCTGTCTATAACTAGGAAATGGTGTATATCTGTGGGACTTAACATCAACCCTACCAAAACAACGATAGTACCATTTACCAGTAAAAGACTTCTACCTCGCATAAAACTCATTCGGTTGGCGGGAGAAGTAATCGACACCCAGAGGGAGGTCAAATATTTAGAAGTTACACTAGATAGCAAACTCCTCTGGAACAAGAATGTCGAAATAACTGTAGGGAAAGTCACAAAGGCCCTTATATATGCAAGAGACTTGCAGGTTAATCATGGGGATGCAAACCAAACATCAAAAGATGGATGTACAATTGTACACCATGATTGTAAGACCCATCATTACCTATGGGGCGATTGCATGGCATAAAAGAACCGAACTAAACACAACTAAGAAATTACTAGACAAATTGCAAAGGCTTGCATGTATATGCATAACAGGAGCAATGAGAACTTGCCCTACAGCAACGGATGGTTTCCATTTTTTCATTTGACGCCACTACACGTGGCCATTGAAAATGCTGCTAAGGGAGCCATAATGAGGTTTGCCAAGGAGGGTACTGGGACGGGTAAAATTATTGGAAACAGGGAAAATGACTCAATAATCCGGTCCGCAGTAACATCCCAAGAGATGGTACGATCAAAAGATATAACTCCGAAAAACATTTCAAAACGGAGTTAAGTTGCAAAAAGACTGGCTAGGCGAAACAATAAACTACAGTCTTAAAGATAATACCATCAAATGGTACACTGATGGATCGAGAACAGCTGAAGGGACTGGTGCTGGAGTTTTTGGGCCTAGAACCAAACTCTCCTTACAGATGGGACAGTCCACTAGCATACTCCAGGCAGAAGTAAATGCCATAGGCATATGTGCTGGAAAAAACCTTGATAGGAAATATAAAAACCCAGACATTGCCATCATATCAGACAGTCAGGCTGCACTAAGCTCCTACGCCATTAGTTCCAAACTTGTTTAAGAATGCGTGATAAAGCTTAATAAACTGGGCGAGAATAACACTGTCACACTTCATTGGGTACCAGGCCACGTTGGTGTCCAGGGCAACGAAGAGGCAGACTCCTTAGCAAAAATAGGTGCATCGACACCCCTTACAGGGCCAGAGCCCTACTGCGGAATAGGAGAAAACGTGATCAAAAACAAAATCAAAACAGAAGAGGAGACAAAAAGATCAAAAATCTGGAAAGAACTTCCTAAGCTAAGACTGGCAAAACTCCTACTCGGGGATTACAACCGAGAGCGTTTTCTAATCTGCATTAGCTTAAGTAGGAGAAATCAAGGGGCTTCTCACAGGTCACTGTAGTTTGAGAAGACACCTCATCAACATCCTTGGCCTGGAGAACAACGCGACTTGCAGATTCTGCAACACTCACGAAGAGACACCTGACCACATACTGGGGAAATGTGATGCACTCGTGCATTAAAGGTATAGGTATCTGGGCAAGCACCACATAAAAGAGAGTGAATTATCATCCCTTAAAATACTTCAAATACTTCGATTCCTCAAAGGAACAAATTTGGAGGAAGAACTGTAATGATGAGCCAACCTCATCCAGTTCTAGATGGGGGACACAATAGATCTTTAGGTCGCAGTGTTTTTATACCCCAATTTATTTATTCATTCATTCATTCATTAGCGCTGTTTTCGAGATAAATAAGAGATTTTGCATAACGGCTGTATGGCAGGTACCGTTAGTTTTGGAGCTAAAAATAAAATTTCAATTTATACTCTAGGGAACCACCAAAGAATAAAATGCATCCAATAGTTTAGGCTGTAGATCAAGGCACAGACATACAGATGAAATTTCCGGACCCACTTTTTTCGTGTTCTCTATCTTCATAATGTCAACTTTAATCAAAAAAGAGTTCGATTTTTTTTTTTTCAAAAGCTTATCTTGCCCTATAGTACCTAGTAAGGTATTTTTAATTCGTTGCGTCTTCGTATCATTGTTTTTGTAGCATAGCGCCTCTTCGTAAGCTTTGAACCGAACTTTCCCTCTTCTTGGTCGTTGTCTTTTTTGTTTGACTTTGTTTAAGTTAGTGTGGCCGTTGTTGTTTCGCAGAATAAACTTTAAGAATACGCTGATAGTCACATTTTGCCTACATCGGACCATCTTGAATTAATCTGAGCTGATGTCTGATTCGTAAACATCCTCTTGTGGCAACGGCTTCATCAGTTCAGCAGACAACGATTTATTAGGACCGTAGTGATTTCCGACCTTAAATACAACGTAGCGATCATTTCTTTGAATTTTGATGACCTTGTACGGAGCCAAGAACTTTGGTTGAATTGTAAGTCCGGTTACGAACTGCGTCCGTTGAACTGCGAAGCATGCTCTCTGGCTGGCTTATGGAGTTTGTTGTATTGTGTTTTTTTGAATTCACTCTATTTGTATTTTGGCTCCATTTCTTAATTCAGATCTGTCAAGCTGGACATCTTCATTATTTCGCATTTGAACACCAAACAAAAGTTCGAATACGTTAGACTTAACAAGTAAACCCGTAGCTTTTCAAGTGCCAGTATTATCGCGAATACCTCTTAATCATAGTTGCTGTACTTTTTTTCGGAAGGTTTAGTCTTAAAACTTAAGTTGAAGACTGGGTGCAACTCTTTATCGTGGAACTAGATCAAAACTGCAGCAAGACTGACTTTGCTTGTATCTGTCTGAAACTCAGTTTACAATGTCAGGTTAAAAAGTTTAAAAAATGGGTCCTGACATAGAAGTTCTTTCAACTAGTGACTAAAACTAAAGTTGACTCAAGTTTTTCTTGCCATATCAGAACGAGGTTTCGGGATTGTCGAGTAGATAGGCATACATTTCCAAAAATCAACTGTCAAGCCAAGAAAACTCTTGAGGTTTTTAAAACACTTGGACTCGAGGAAATTCCGGACAGCTTTTGTTTTTTCGATTGAAGGCCTTACAGTTCCATTCTCGCAAAATGCCCGAGAAACTTAATTGATCGCGTGACGAAATTACATTTTTCCCATTTAACTATGAGTCCGTTAATTTCCGCGACGTTTAAAACAAGTTTTTAAGTCTTTAACTTCCCAATGAAGAAGCACTTGAGTCTTTGTGGACGCGGTTACAATATTTGACCACTTGGTGTACAGTGTATACTCGTAGAGCTAATTTTCCAGTGAGAGATGAACTAACAATATTAAAATCAATTCAACTGTAATTTTATACAAAGTTAGATACAGGGTGGGTCATCTGGTAGTTTCTTTTAAAACCATATGTTATTTTGACACTGACAGTTGTTTGCCGCTCGAAAAACAGAAAAACATTATCATACCTCCACGGAAAGAAATGAGTCGCTTTATGGTTGAACAACGTTAGGAAATTTTGAAAACTTCTTTCCAAAATGAGTGCAAACGAAGCACCCACCGCGCTTGCTGTACGCAATTTTGTGCTTAAAGTTCGTTAGACTGGTATACTGTGGAAAGTTAAGTTTATTGTTGAAATATTTTATGTTTAAAATACATTTTAAGTCTTATTCTCACAAACAATTTCGTCATAGACTTGTATTCGATATTAGTCATGCAGTGACGACTCCTCAACGCCGAGCCTTTAATTCGCAAAGCGGATTAGTTGTAGACAAAATACCAAAAAGTCCCAGGATGTTTTTTTAATTAACAAGCACTCGAGGGAATATGACTATTCTTTAAATGTTAAAGTCATAGTACGTAGTTTTATAAAGAAGTGGGAGGATTGAGTAGGATGTATATTTTAATTAAATGTTTGGATAATATTGTAATGGAAAGGAACAAATGAGCTGGTTAAGGAATTTCACATTCGTGTAGAATAGCTTAAAAGAGAATCTCTGTACTTAATGGTAAAGGAGGGGATTTAAAAGGAGAAGCCGATTCACACTGATTTAAAATGCTTGTACATCACAATGAGGGGGAAACTCGAGTGAGATAAAGAAAGAATCTCTGTATTTTACAGTTCGCCCGAAATTAGGCTCAAGAGTAAACTGATGACCATTCAAGACAAGAGACATTACGACGACAGTGTTCAACAGAAATAAAAAGTTTCTGTAATACAACTGTCTCTAATTAGTCTAATGGCTCTGTTGTGGATTCTGTCTAAGAGGTGCAAGTTAGTTTTAGGAGCATCGGTTTCCTCGATGCACGTGCCATCCACGGATGATGGATTGATGGCAGAGGTGGAATATTACGTTTGACGGACAGAAGACAGCTTTGGGTTTTCGAAGCATTAAATTCCACGCGGTTTCTTACACCCCATGCTGTCTAGATCGGAATTTATGAGCTTATTATAAGCTGCCATTGCAGGGCCAAGAAGAAGGATGAGGATCTGCAAACGAATATGAAAAGCAGAGGGTCAGTAAAACAATGTAATGGATTAGAAGATACAGACAAGAGATCATTGACGAAGATGAGGAAAAGAATCGGAGAAAAAACGGATCCTTGGGGCACACCAGCACTTGTTTTGTGAATATCAGGCTTACAAACGTCCAAAACAACACGAATTGAACGGCCTGAAAGGTAATTTCTAATCCAACGAATAAGAGATTCATCGATGCCAAATGCGCGACGCATTTTCGATAAGAGAGCTTCATGCCAAATTCTATCAAACGCTTTAGAAATATCAAGTGAAATGAACTTGGTTTCCCTAAAATGGTTCAAGGATTTGTTCCACTTTTTGGTAAGATATGTCAGTGTATATGAGATCACCAGTGAACCTTCTGCTACGAAACTCGTATAGTTTATTATTTAAAAGCTTTCGTTCTTCGAGATGTTTCTTAAGCTAAGTGATTATCAGAGTTTTCATGACCTTGGAAAGAAGAGACGTTAGTGCAATTGGTCGGCAATTGGAGGGAGAGGAAGATTCGCTTTTTTTAGGAACCGACTGGACAAATGCTGTTTTCCATCTACTCGAAAAGATACCTAAAGAGTATAAAATATAGAAAAGCTTACGGAATGGTTTTGCCAGCGTAAAAGAACACCTTTTCAGAACTAAAGGTGATATACGAGTACAATCTGGACCAGCGGATTTATGTGTTTTAAGATCTTTGAGGACTCTAGCTACTGTACGAGTGAGATAGAAGATTTGTCCCATAACACCATTAACGCTCTCAAGTACAGGAGGATCCATAACACTGTGCGACAATGTTGAATTAGCAGCAAACATTAGATTGCAAGCGAATTAGCTATATCTTGTGAGCTGACAAATGGAGTTTTATTGTGAACGAGTGTTGGAACCGATGACTTGGAAGAGTTTTTAACATTTTTTACAAAAGACCAAAAGTTTTTACTTGCTTTGGGACATTGTAGTATTTTTGACGTATATTTTGTAAATGTAAGAACTTAAAGCTAGATTGAAAAAAAAAATCCGAAAAATGGAAAATGTTACAATTTTGATTATTTTTTTTCTTTAGATTATTTTTAACGATCTATAATTCAATAAAATGCGCGACTGAATCTTAGGTAAAAGTACTTTGGAATTTAAATTATGTTTAAAAATAAATTCAAAACATGGATTTAATGAATTACAAATTTTTAAATGCATAAAATTGTCGTATGCTTTTTAGAAAAGTATGAATTTATGCAAATATACAAACAAAGTTTAAAATTTTAAGTATTAAGTCATATAGATTTTAGGAAATAATTTCAAAAAATAATCGTTCACACGTTTTCAAGATATTGATTTTTCAAAAAAAAAGTTTGGAGTTTTTTTTTAAACCCAAAAAATATTTTTTTTTAATATTTTTATATACAATATTATTTTAAATTTAAAGGAGCTACCGCATAAATATTTTGGTCAAAATCGTTAGAGCCGTTAATAAGAATCCGTTCTATGACAGGTTACTTTAATGGCACTTTTTCTTAAAATTTCGCTGACCAAATTGTAGCCCATGGCCAAAATGCCACCTAATTTTTTTATCAAAATCGTTAGAGCCGTTTTCGAGATAAATAAGATTTTGCTTAACGGCTGTATAGCAGATACCGTGACTTTTGGAGCTAATCAAAAAATTTCAATTTCTCCTCTAGAAAATCACCAAAGACCTTTAAGTATTAAGTTTGAAGAAAATACTTCCAGTAGTTTAGGCTATATGTAAGTCGAGGATAAAACCTAAAAAAAATGTTTTTTTTTTTTTGATAAAAAAAAAATCTAGTTTTTGTTAAATTCGGTGTCTCAAAAACGGATCAATATTTTTTTGAAATTTATTTATACAGTTATAAAAATTTAAAGTTGGCGCTCTAAAATTTAAAAATTTTGTATATATATAAAAGTTTATTTAAAAAAAAACAACCGCTACAACGACTTATAAATTTTGTTCTAGCATAAATTAGTCATGCTTATTTTGAAATTCGAACGAATAGCTAATTCGATAGAATAGGTATTTTCATTCGAATGAACTTTGCATATTTTGATATTCGAGCGAAAAATGTTCATTGTCGAATGATTGAATAAAATGAACCTCAATGAAATTCATTTCCGAAATCAGCTATTTGAAATTTACTGAAATTTCTATCTGATTTAGTATGACCAAATTGTTTTTTTTTTTTTAATGATTTTTATTAAAAAAAAAAATATGGTCTAAAATATATAAAAATAATACTTTATCATTTAAGAAAAATAAAGTAATGCTAACGGCCCGCTAAAGTTTAAATTTGAAAATCATCAATAAAACTGACATTTTAATATTTGGGAGCATTTAGAAAACAGTATGGTAAGTTTATTGATATCAAAAAGAAGTAAAATAACATTACAACTTCTCTGTATAATAAAATACTTAATTAACATAGATGTTTTAATTTTCATGTAAACTAAATTGTTTTCCAAATTGGTAAACAAAAAAAGAAGGCAACTTCAAAGCCTTTTTAATTTACACATATTATGTATATCTAGTCATACTTGAATTTTGAATTACCATTTGTAGGGGAAGATGGCCTAAAATGGTTCTCCAATAAGGTAATATGGCCCGCTTGCTAGAAATTGTAGAATCGAACAGAATTAGAAGGTTTTGGTAACACAATTCTTTAGTTTATCTGGCATTACTGACATAAACGAAAACTTAGCAGCTTCAACCTATTGTTTGAAATTTTACAGGTCAAACTGTCTCTAGTCATCTACAAAACTAGAACCAATAAAATGTTGTAAAAAGTTTGTTGACAAAAAAAATAAAAAAAACATTCAACTTTGGAGAAAACAGTAAATGAATGTAAGTATTAAGTATTTATTATTATTTTACTGAAATTAGTTGGCCTATAACCATTTCAGTGTGTTCGGAATTCAAAATTAAATAAAAGAACCCTAAATGGGCAAAATAGCCTACTAAGCACTCGCCTAAAATGGCATAGTGTGCCATAAACGATGTACAGAGAGGTAGTCCTGGACTGATAATGCATTAACAAAAGCCCTAAATGCCGTCCAAAAAAAAGTACTTGCAATAATTGAGTATTATTATAATTTCAACTTTTCCTAATTTTGTTTTAAGTGAAGTTGTTTTAAATGAATTGTTGTTTTTATTTTTTTTTTGAGTATTGTTTATGTTTATTTTACTTTGAACTATGATTTGTTTAAAATAAAGTTTAAATTAAATTGAAAATGGTTTTCAGTTTACTTGCCTAGTTGGTTTACTTGCAATGGTAAAATGCCATACAGTATGCCATTTTACCCGGACGATTTTGATCGTTGGAATTTGAACAGTTCTTGAAAATTAAATATGTACTATGAATACTTTTTGAAACTTTTTAAACTCGTAAAGCAAAAAAATGTTAGCGTTATTGATTTAGCTTTGAAAAGAATATAACATTTAAGTTTAAATGTCACATTTTTGCGAGATATGACACATTTTCTTTAGGGGGGGCATGTTAGGCCATCTTCCCCTAAATTGTTTTATAAAAATATTGATAAATTAAAATCGAAATGGCATTTGTTTTATTTATGAAAAGAGAAGACGATGAGGAACAGTTGTATAGGAGATAATGGATGCATCAAATCCATTTGATGCATCCATTACCACTAACATTATACTAAACTTGCATGTTTTATGAATCTATTTGCCAGAAAAAATTGAACGAGAATGAAATGACATTTCTTTCGAACGATTCAAAAGTGAGAATTTGCTTAGTTTTCGAAAGATAAAAGAACTTTCCATTGATAAAGTAAACTTTCTAATCGTACGAATCTCATAATATAAATTACTCGAATTCGACATACTTTCTAGTGAAATCGAATGTCAAAATAAGGCTGAATATTTCCTTGTTCTAGTCATTTAAAAAATTCATTTTATGGTTATGAACATTTTTCTCTATTAACATAAGTTTTTTAAATTTTTAGTCTTTTATATGAGAGCAAGTTTGCGCGATTCAGTCTTGCATTTTATTTTTATTATAATCGGATCGGATTTGCATCGATTCTGAGACATTCAAAGGACGGGAACAAACCTAATACTCTACATTGTGCCTCCGTTTTTAGTACCTAAATGTAGATATGTATGTATATTTTATTTTCTTCTTCAATATAAACGTACGTAGACACGTACATATGTATGTTTGATTATTCTGCTGAAAATTTTCAATTCATAAATTTATAAAAAACTTCGCGCGAATTAAGACTTCCTTCTTTAGGTATTAGGTATTCAATCAATTTCATCCGACCTAAATAAGTGCGCACACGAATACTTCCACCCTACTTGCTATCATCTACAATACCGCATTCTTCCAGTCACTTTCATCATTGTCGACATCGTCGCCGTCGTCGTCGTCGCATACGATAATGAATAAGTCGGAACAATTATCCATAAACTGGATCAAGCCATATTGGTTTCTGGATTTTTTTTTGTCCCTTTTAAATTTAAAAAAAAAAATTATAATAGTTATAATGAATCAAAGATGAAAAAAAACATCAAATTCAAAGCAGGAAAGGAGTGCCAGGATATCGCTATACAAACAAAATACGTTTATGTTGTTCATAAAAAGGACCTGTCGATGTTTACAATTTGTTGTTTTTGTTAAAGGTATATGAATAGGTATCCACCTCTAACCTGCCATTCTGAAAGTGTTCAAAGTGCACACAAGTTATTCCTGGTTTCCTTATGTTTTATGTGTTTTTTTTTAATAGTCCATCCTAAAGAAAACAAACAAAACAGATAAAAGGAATTAAAAAAAAAAACATAAAACAGATTCCCGGGATATAATCAGAAACCGCAAACTCGTCCTATTTACGTACCGAACAGGCTCATTTATTCACGCAAAAAAAAAAAAAAAAACAAGTATGCCATCCTAGCCCTAAGCGAGCGACCGGTATGGGTGAGGAGCAGCTGCTGGATATCTTTTTGGTCGTACTACCGGCCGTGTTCTTGACGTTTGTATTTGTAGGTAGGTATTTTTTTCTTGTGTTAGATTATAAAGATTTTGTTTAGAAAGGGCGTTTTTTTGTGTGATAGAATACAATTTATAAGGATGTAGGTACTTCATTCATTTGTTTTGTTTAAATTGTCTTTAATCAGCTTTAAAAATTCGTAATCAAATTCCACTGTTACCGACGGGCGATTTCCAAAAACGATTTTTTTTTAAATCGGTGCTTAATGCTATTAATAAAAATTTAATATTTAATTTTATTACCTATACCTAGTTTTTTTAGCTTAAAATCTCACTGGAGTCTGGTTAAGTTTAAAGGGTAAAGGTTAAGTTTCAAGGTCAACGCCTTACGAAATTAAATGAATAATGTTGTAAAAGTTTACCAAGCCTTGACCTAATGATATGAGATTTGTCATTATGGGAAATAATTTTCATATAGGGGAGAGTGGGGCACATTTGAACACTTTTTTCTTTCCAGACTGATAAAACCTAAAATATTCGAGCAATTGGCCTGATATTTAACTCACATGGAACAGTGGTATTGACGTTCAATTTAGAAAAATATTTGGTCCCTTTAACGAAATATTTATATTGAATTTTTATCTCCAACCAATATATGTATGGGGCAGTTTTGAACTTGAAAGGGGAACTTTTGAACAGTGATATAATTTTTTTTACTGAATAAAAGAACTTTTAAATTTTATTTTTATATTAATTTTTTAATAAGAACTTATCAAAAAACTCAAAATAAATACTTTTGTTATATTATATTCATGTATGTATGTAGAAAAAAAAAAAAAAAAAAAAAAACAAACAAAAATCCACAAAGAATCTAAAAAAAATCTAAATCTAAAACTTGTATTTTTAAGTAAAAGCTGGATTTTTAGTGAATAAGAATAAGCTTAAGCTAGCTAGTTAAAGATGTTTTCTAGTAATAGCTATTTTAAAATAGCCAACGCTAAGTTCATTTAGTTTTAGCTTTTTTTCCAAGCCTAAGCTTCAATTTGTGTGAATAAAAATAGCTTAAACTAGAATATTTTAGTTAAGGCTACAAACATTTCAAGATTTGTTCGACCTGTCTAGAAAGCTTTAACTAGCTCTTATTTTCAGTATTCAATAGCTCAAAAATGAGACAGATAACGTATAGACGCAGAGACTGACGGACGATATGACAAAAACATTTTTTACCTGCTTGATTACTTGCTTGAAGCTGATTAAATTTTATCTTAAATGTCTTGAATATGTTTAAAAAAACTAATCGGATTAGTTTTGAACATGTTCAAAAGTGAACCAACACGCTTGTTCTAATCTGCCCCAACTGTTCCAGTGACATAAAATTTATTATAAATATTTAACTGAAATATATTCAGTAACAAACTTACAGTGGTTTTTTTTGTTAGTTCAATAGTTCATAGTTGAATGAAGCTTAAAATAACACCTTTTGTAAAAATGTTTTACCATATAACATATGGATCTATTTATAAAGATGTATGGATTTATTCTAAGATCAATGTGAGGCAGGAGAGCTATTAAACGTCATGATTCATTTTATTTATTTATATCATTCAATATATATATTGAAGTAAGTGCAAGAGGAAAAAAATAATATCCTGACATGATGTGTGCTTATTTTATTTCGTTTTTCCTTCGAATGAAATTAGAATGGTTTGATAAATCCAATAAATCATAAGTGTACGAGTATACCTAGTATATACATATGTTTGTTTTATAAATCGAAGTACCTTAGACATGTGGTACCAGAAGGATGGTGCTAGTTTCCATACAGCTGATGCCACGATTGACATTCTACATGAACGATTTGGGTTAAGGTTAACTCTGGCAGAGGTGCAGTGAATTGGTCACCAACTTCATGCGATTTGACCCGGTTAGACTTTTTCTTGTGAGATTTTCCGCAGTGGCTGGTATATGCGAATGAACCACAGTCGACCGATGCCTTTATCAATCCAGCAAATGATCCAACCGATAGTCCACATTTATGCAATCTAGAGGAGGTCGTAGAAATTATCGGCAATTCTAAGCCAAAAAAGTCGACTGGACCAGATAGTGTCTCCTACTACATCCTGAAAAGACTGCCACATGCGGTAATGATTTTCCTCACAATCATTTTAAACAACTGCATCAACAACTGTTACTTCCCCCAGAAGTGGAAAACAGCGAAGATTGTGCCAATTCCGAAGAAAGGTGCTTCCAACTTAGTTTCCAACTACAGGCCAATATCACTTCTTAACAACATCAGCAAATTACTGCAAGAATTAATCTTACGAAGAGTGAAGAAATTTTGCTGCGAAAATTCAATCATCCCTGACATGCAATTCGGCTTTCGAGAAAAACACTCAACCTTGCATCCACTAGTAAAATTCCAACACGATATCACCACAGTCCTCAAAAGTAATCGTGTCACCGTCGGATGCTTTCTGGATGTCGAGAAAGCATTCGATAGCGTGTGGATAGACGGCCTAATCCACAAACTTCATCTTATGCAAGTACCTCCACCATTAATAAAAATTCTCTTTTCTTTCCTATCTTTCAGGAAATTTTTCGTTCAAGTAGATAACTGCAAGTCAAACATGAAGACCATCAGAGCTGAAGTCGCCCAAGGCTCAAAACTAGGCCCCTTCCTCTACAACTTGATGACTTCAGACCAACCTTCACTAACTGGATGCGAGAATCTTCTGTATATGCTGATGACTTGCTCAGCTACGCCACATCAATGTCACCACTAATCGCTGTCCAAAAAGTAAAAACCCACATCAACAGACTCTTTCAATTCTACCAGAAATGGGGCATACGAATCAACACTTCCAAATCGGAACTTGTCTACTTCAGGAGACCTTCAACTGGTAGAGGCATTCGCACCGCAACAATTTGCAGAAATCTGGTCCTAAAACTTCCTGACGGATACTCCATAGTGGCAAAGCCAAATGTCAAGTACCTGGGAGTGCACTTCAACGAGTTACTAAGGTTTAACCTGCACTCAAAAAATATTCTGAAAAAGGCCAGCTGGGCCTTCAGCCGTTTGCACCCATTGCTAAAAAGAAGATCAGGTCTAAGCCAACCGACAAATATATTGATCTACAAGCAGCTCCTGTGACCAGTGATCAGCTATTCCTTCCCAGTATGGTTTTCCAACTCGAACACAGCTATCAAGGAACTTCAACTATTCGAAAGGAAGATACTGAGGATCTGCACTGGACTCTACTCCGATTTGATTTCAGAAGAATACAGCAGAATTAAATATTCTTAGTGGTAATTTAAAAAGCCACCCACTAAACTCCGTCCATGTCTATAATGGTAGCTCGATTAAGTGGAAAAGCAAACCTATTCATAGCACAGAATATGTTTGCCTTTAGAGGTAACCACAACTGCGAATAATAAAACTCAGCGAAACAATGTCAATACGTAATTGCTCTATTTTTATAAGGATTCTTTTTAGCTTTGTCATCATTCTATTGCGTGCCCGTCCGTCTGTCTACTATAACACTTTTAAAACAAACCCAATGCTCTAGACAAATCGATATGACCTGCAAAGGGATTTCAGGGCCCTTAACTTTCGAGAGTGTTGTTAGCTTTCCACAAAGGACAACAACAATAAAAATAAATAATGATACGACCTCGTATTCGCATAACTATAATAATTCATCCATTTTATTCGGTTGGGCGATTTGTATACCTACTTGGTTCTTCTTCTTTTATTTCACTTTCGTTATTCGTTCAAAATCAATACGATACCTTTGAAAAGGAGTATTGACCAATTAGAACTAAGCTGATGCAATTTCGTTTAATACCTACAAACGTATATTAGTTCTTGTTTTACAATTCGAAAAGAAGAGTTTTATTTCTGTTTTTTCTTTTACGAAACGTTTACTCTAAGCACACATAATAGGTGAACGTTTACCCTTCACCTAATTACCTAGAAAAGGAACAAATCTAAAAAAGAAAATGTTGAAAAGACAAAACAGCAATTGCTCTTCAAGTGGAATTGATAATGAGAGTATAAATTTAAACAAGATAATTAAAGGATGAGGTTGTCATGCCATGCCATTAGCCACATGGACGGATTGCCTTGATTCGAACAGTGGTAGCTAAAAGTTAATTCAATCAATGGGAATGCACTTAGAAGTTGCAACGTAAGATGGTTTTATCAGGACAAGGCCTTAGGTAAGATATTAGAATCTGCGTCAATCTACTTATTCTTGTGAATAATTAAAATTATAATTTAAAACATTTACCTTTGGAGATAGACTTTTGTGTGTAAGCAAAACAGGCTTTCTGAGAATTTTTTTTTCCAAAGTACTATGAATATCAAGCCCTAATCACCAGTTTTTCGTTAAGCAAAGTTGGAGCTAAGAATTTAAGAGTCATTGTATTTCCTGTTCAACTTTTATTTTGTTGCTTAAAAGCTGAATATATCAGTCGTACCTAAACATTTATAGATCTAGTCTTACTTTCGACATCCGACTTACTTTCAAAAGTTATTAATAAATATTCTTCATTGGTATCCCACTGATGTCTAGCTTATAAATGGTGGGACATCTAGTGGTTTATTTTTAAATCATAGGTTATTTTGACAATGACAGCTGTTTCCCGCTCAGTATCATGCTCAGATTGGTAGATTTTCTACCAACCGTGTACACACACAACTTAATTGTCAGCTCATTGGTAGATAATTGTCAGACATTGTCACGTCTGACAATATTGTAAGATTTACCAATCGTGTACACTTACATAGCTTTATTCATACAAAAGTTTGAGCTGTCAACAAATCTTTTATGAATGATATTCTTTGGTATACGGAATTCTTAAATCTGTTATAAAATCTGCTGAGAAATCTGTTATGAACTGTCAAACGTTCGAACCCAGAAAAAATCTTTTACGAATAGCATTTTTGGTATTCATCATGCCAAAATCTGTTATCAAATCTGTGTTAGATGAAATATTTTACTTAATCACAGCTGATTATGATCAGTTTGATAACAGATTTCGTTTTCGAAGTTGCATAACAGACTTTTATAAAAGTTCGAACCTCTGAATGCTAATCAAAAAAGATATTTTAAGGTGGAAATCTTTTATGATTTGTAACAGAAAATTTATAACAAAATAACAGATGTGGCAGAATGGACCTAAAAATTTGCAAGAATTACGACTTACACGGCACGACTCTTTAGGTTGGTTCGGTCAACTTTACCCAGGGTTGACCCAGATTTTCTTTAGAACCCTGAGGGTTCTAAAAATAAACTGGGGTTTACGTTTTTCAAAAAACACCCTAGGGCTGTCAATTGTTTTGTTGACAATTAAAAGCAAAAAACAAATAATTCTGTGTTCTGATAAAATTAAAAATTAGTTTTAAAAATGAACAAAACCGATTTTGCGTTGTTACTGAATATTTCATGTGATGAGGATGATAAGTACAACAAATATTTAACTGCAAAAATAAAAACAATAACATACAACACGCGAATCGATAAACGACAACAAAAGAAAGAGATGAAATCTCATGTGACTTTTGACATTTTGTTCATTCCCAGAACTCGCCACAGAAAAGTACCTAGATCTACTTCAGGAAGAGTTCAGAGCGATTCTGGGTCTCAAAAAACACAGAATTTACTCACCAGGGGGTCAATTCTCTATCTGTGAAACTGTGAAGTGATAAACAAGTTATCATTTCAGTTTTCACAGCAATTTTTCATTTTTACATTTAATAAACTCACATAATGCGATTCTGGAACTCATTCTGATAAGTTTGTCAAAACATGTACTAAACAGTACTTAAATGAGAAACGCTCTCATTTTTGATACACGATACTCATTTTTGAGGATAATTTTGTTTTTGTAATTTTCATATTTTATCAGGGCTTTTCACAAAAACGTTTGAGTGTGAAAACAAATTTAATATTTCAAAATATTTTGATATTTTATTAATTTTTTTCATAAATTGCGAATCGGATAGTGTGTGAAGTTGTGAAAAAACTTATTACTTCACAGTTTCACAGATAGAGAATTGACCCCCAGGTTGAGTTCAGGTTTTTGAAAAAAAAAACGATTTAGGGCGACTTCAGGTTGAATTCAGGGCTCAACGAACAAACTTAATATTGAAATGTCCCGTTTAGCCGATCAAATGTCAAATAGATTTTCTACATCCAAAATAACTACTTGTCAAAATAATTGACTTGACAGAGCCTAATAACACTGCAAAAGAAGATATACGAGTTATTGGAAGCTTAAAAAAAAAAAAACTGCAACAAATTCGTGACTAGATTTTGTAAATAAAATGACAGCAGTAGGATACTAAAAATAAATAAGAGACATTTTGTGATTTTAAATAATGAGCTTTCAAATGACTTCCATAGTAATTTCCTTCATGCTTTAGACATAATTTTATATTGGAATGCATTAAAAAAACCTCTACCCACACTGGTAAACTGAAAATTGTTCTGGTATTAGTACAACGAAGCTTAAAATCTAGATTTTCAAAATTGATTTTAACTGAAAAATAAATCAATTTGTTTGCCCAATGGAATTGAAAAATTGCCAAAATTAATTTTTTAACAGATCCAAATCAAAAATTAATTGATTTATCTTACCAATCAAAAACCCCATTTAATAACTAGCTAATCAAATTTGAAAAATCTTCTATCTAACTTGGTATCAAACTGAAAATGCTTTTACTGGAATTCATAGCATAATTTATTACTCGTATAAACATCTTAATGTTGTCCGGATATTGGGCACATCTAAGATCTTCGATATCATTCATCATTCATATAACAGAATGTGCAACCTTAACTTTCGTCTTTTAAATTTTTTCAGAGTCAAAGAAGCTCATGTTTTCGAATTTCATTGCGATAAGTCAAGTAGTATTTTCAGGTCAAAAGGTATCCGAATTACTCTTGCTGAGGTATGGTATTCCTCAAGGATTATTTAAGGACCGCTAGTCATCCAATCTTGTTTTTGAATTACTTTCTTACTAAATAAAGAAGAAATAATTTTGAGTGATGGAAATGTTTATTTGGACCTCTACAGTTTTTTCTGTCATTTTCCATGACTTTCCGTTGATAAGTTCGCATTCCTGTCAAATATTCTCCTTAATGCCTGCGATTGTCTGAGGCTTTCTGACATAAACCCGCGACTTCAAGTACCACCAAAGAAAGAAGCTGGTATGGCTGGCCATCCCAAATCGCCAAAATGGGAAATTACGCGACTTGCCAATCACATCCCTTCGCATAAACACCTCCGCACCTTACAGTGTAGTAATGTCTTTTCGTGCATCACAGTGCCCGGAAACGAAGATTTTGCTTATGAACGTAACAGGTTAAGTGGGAATGCGCCTCGTCGTTCATGACAATTTTCGACACAAAATCGTCCTCTACGTTAGTGAGATTGACGATGGGTTGACAATTATTCACACGCAACGGACGGTCAGCAGGCAATAACTGATGCACTATCTTTCGCTGTAGGGTCCGTCTGATGATGTCCAATTGCTGATGTTTCTTCGTTCTCCGTCATCAGACATCGGCAGAGACAGCCGCGATATTCTTGACCGAACGACCAGCCTGGTGGCGGCCATGCCCTGCATGATCTCCTGTGATTTCAGTTTGTTCGAGGTGAGTAGCTAAGCCCCGGAATGTTTGCTCAGTTGGCGCGACACGACTAGGAAATCGACGTCGAAATTCACGCTGCGCTAACATCACCGAGCGATTATTGGTCAACAAAATCGGCACAATTATTATTTAATTGCAGATTTGCTGGTATACGGAAGCTGTCTAGTTCAAAAATGTCAAATATGATTGACGTACGAAGCCATTTGCAAAAATTATAACATCTTCCGATAGGGTGACCACCTTGTATGTTTTGTCAACTAGGCAGGCGGCAAAAAAAAAACAATGCTTATTGATTTTTGTTTTCTTCATTTCGTTAATATTTTTTTTAAATTTAAATCTAAATTAATTCATGAAGTTCTTTTGGATAACTAACACTATTTAAAAGTCATACAAGCAAAATCGACATTTTCGTAATTTTATTATTTTATTTCAAAGACTAGGCTAATCTTAGCGATCAGAAGTAGGTACAAATTTGTTTTGAAGTGGATTGTGCACCCCTGCAACGAAAATTTTGTAAAACCTTTCATTGCATGTTCTTTGCACAAAGGATTCAATGAGTTATGAATAAGAAGACTCCGAGGTTTTACTATCGCTTCAATCCTTTAAACATTTGTTTGTTCATGCCCTAAACATTTGTACTTGAAAAACGGATAGGTACATAACTTTATAGCCCCACTGTATTCATAGTTCTTCGTTTTGCGAATAAAATTATTGTGCACCCAAAGAAATGCACTTCAAAAGCGGATGAAAAAAAAAATGTAATTCAAAGCGAACAGTTGCGGATTGAAGTGTGTCCTCCCCTAAGGGTGGTCGTGCAGTAATGCAATACTTTGCCTGTCTCCCCTGTCAACCAACCCTTTTGCACATCTTTTGTCCCCTTTCATCCATTCATAGTTGTATTCTATGGATATGGAATATTGGAACAAGGATTAAGGTCAGAAATAAGTAGGCAGTATTTATTTGAACGTTCTATATTATTTTTTTTTATTTATTTTACATTTTTTTTTTATTTTTTTGTTTCTTGTTTATTTGTGTGGTTAACTTTTACTTTTTCTGTTTTCGTTGCTGAGTTGGAAGGATTCTTTTCATTTTGCCGCACAGCGTCAGTTTTATCATTAAATATGTCTCCGTCTGTCTGCGTAATGTGTTTATGCCAAAAGAATATCGATTTCAAGCAGGGTTGCCATATAGGAGAATTTGAACAAAATGAAACGAAACCAAGACAAATAAGCACTAACTAATCTGTGAGGAAATTAATTAAAATTAAAATAAAATACAAATACTTTTGTTTATTCTCATCGCTTTGATGGACTAAACATTATAAATAAAAGGTATTAATTGGATCAAAGATTGTACTCGATTCCTCGCCTTACATAAAAATTCGGTCCTTCGCAGACTTCAACTTAGCGAATGCGCATTTTGGGTCGGGACTCGGGCCTACACTTGTAAAAAATGGAAATGACCCAAAAGCTCAAAGTTCATGATCATAGACAACGCGTTTGTTTGCTGACTGGACTTCGGACCGTTTGGAAGAGGACTCCACTTTGGCCGAAAAGTCATCTTTAGCGACGAGGCGCAGTTTTGAATAAATGGCTGTGTTAACAAGCAAAATTGTCATATATGGAAGGACACATTAGACTGGCGGCGTGATTGGTCGGTACTTTTCCGAAAACGACGTTGGTGAGGCGAGAGGTAAAGAGCGATGATAACCAATTTCTTATGGCCCAAATTGAATCATTTGGACCTAGGCGACATGTGATTCCAGCAGAACGGTGCTTCGCACCACATAGCCGTTGCCTCGACTGACATTCTGCATGAACGACTTAACACTTAAGGGTCAGTTTAACTCTCGCAGACGTCACGTGAATTGGACACTAAGGTCGTTGGATTTAACCCCGCTAGACTTTATCTTGTGGGGTTGCCTGAAGTCGCAGGTCTATGCGAATAAAGCAACCGACCGATGCCATTAAGGTGAACATAACACAGGCCATCACTAAAGTTCAGACGATTCTATGCGGAAGAGTCATCGAAAATTGAACCACTAAGATTCGTGCTACCGTAAGAAACCGAGGCGGGCATTTGAACCATGTTATATTTTATACACAATGGCATGTATGAGGATGAGCCTTTCAAATAAAAAAGAATCTAGTGAATACCTCCTACCCAGCTTGTGTTATTCTATACCAACATCTACAGGCTCTTATTCAAAATCCCCTTATTATGGTTGTTTTCCAGAAGTTTGGGAAATTTACTTTCTTCTAATTTCACCGAAATCGGTTGAGTGGTTGAGATTTTTTTCACTCTTTTATATAAAGTGCACTGCTGTGCGACGCAGGAAAAGCTAGGAACCTGAAATTTAGAACATTTGATTCCGAGATCAATATTTCCATTTTTGTTTTTTTGTTTGCATTCAATTTTGTGTATTTCCTATACAGGGTTTTACTGGCATTTCAATATTTTTTAAAAATCTTTCTTTGGCGGATTTTTGGACAAAAAATAGTAAGGCAGGAGCGTCAATTTTCAATTCCACTGTCTCAAAATATGATTAAGCAAAATTATAAAAAATCAAGGGTTTATTAGCTTTAATTTTCTTTTTTTAAACGCAAGGTTATAGCGGCTTGGGTTCAATACCCATTACATGAATAGTTTTTAAAAAACTTATTCAATCATTTATTTGAAGAAAAATTTGCATTCAGTCCTAGAAAAAAATGTCTTCCCGAATTTCTAAAAAGCAAATGGTTTTGATAAAATTTAAGCTTATGGAAACTACTGATTTCTTAGGATAGCTTCTGGGCTTTAAAAAGTCTATATACAATAAATAAAAGTGTTGCCGTTTTTTGTTGTCGAATTAGAAGTACGAAGATCCGAGGAAGCCTTCATGTTAAGAATACCATTTCCCAAAAAATTGAACACGACCGACTCAGTTGGTATTGCCATGTTCAAAGGAGAGATCCTGAGAACCCCGTCAAAAGAGCAATATCATACAACGTTCCAATTCGGAGTAAAAAGAAAGGTAGGCCTAAACACTCCTGGTACAAACAAATGCAAAAACACCAGCATTCAGTTGGCCTCAGAAATGGAACAATACAAAACCGGGAGGCTTGCCGCCGATTTCTGAGGTCAACCCGGCGAACCCCACAGGCGGATCACTAGTGTGAAGCAGATACGTGGGAGAGTTATGATCCCCTCGACATCGAGATCATAACAGCGCCGAAACAAGGAAGAAGAAGAAGAAAAGTGTTGCCGTTTTAAATTTTATATTTGTCAAAATGATGATTCAAACAAGCTCAGATAGGCCTATTAAAATATGATTGACAGTTAAAAAAGACTGGAAATTAATTAGCCCCGAAAAAAAAATATGAATATTTTCCAATTTCGTTTTCCAAATTATTTCCATGTTTTGGGTCACTTTGTCTTGTTTTGTGACTGTGTGAAGAAATTTACTATTTTCGACTTCAATACAATTATTGAAATTTTACGATATTTTGACTATTTTTAAGCCAAACAAAGTTTATTTTGATAATTGGCAAACTAGTAGAAATAGCAAACTTAATTACGCTGCAACTTCTATTTCCTAAAACTTAATTTTTAATGCAGAGACAAAAAATAGAACTAAATAAGGTTGAATTTTTTGTTCAGACTTGATTGATATATTTTTGTAAAGGAAAAACTTCGTAAAATCATCTTAAAAAAAAAAAAAAAACAGATACATCTTTAGCTTAAGTCGCACAGCGGCAACCCTTCTAAGCTTCTAACGATAGGTATAACTATGTACACAGGTGAATGCAAAGCTTAGTTTTAAATTCCTTAAAGGAAACGAAATATTCAATGTGAATTCCGTTCAAAAATCGTCTTCCTTCTCAGTGTAAACTTCAAATTATAAAAAAAAAAAATGAACTTAAGACCATGCCATTTGCACATTTAGATTGTTTTTGATCTATAAGTACTTTCGAAACTGCCAAGAAAAGATGTGTATTAATAGTCGTAAAATCACTTTGAAGTATTTTACTAAATACTAACATCGTTATCATGGTTTTAAGAAAAAATACATACATACTTTCAATTCTTTAATAGCACTAGCAGTATTTGTTTAATGAAGAAGAAAGAAGGGTAACACTAGCTACTGAAGTTGTTTGAGTCTTGGTCTTTTTTTTTATTGTTAGTCAAGAAAAAAAAAAATGTTCGAGAGTTCGTATTCCGGATTGGAGGTAAGCCTTTAAGTCACACTATTGAGAAATTTCATTTTGAAAAATGGGGGTTTTCAAGAATTTATCAAATTGACAAGTAATCGGATATAACGGCGAACAAGACTTTTTATGTATGAGTGTACAGTGTACTCTCGAATGAAATCGGGATGAAAAAAAAAACTTTTAAAACATCACTCCGAAGAGCTCCGGATGGATGGCTTTTGTTCACCATTTTGTAATAATAGTCAAAAAAAAAAGTCAAATTTACTACTTCTTATCTTTGCGAAATGTATGTATGCATATAAACTATAAGTCTTTGAAGCGATTTTTTTTTTTTAAATAAGAATTTATATACAAAATTTTTAAAACATTTATAAGAAAATATTTTGTTACACAAATTTAAGTTTAAATTTAAATTTTCAAGAAAATGTTGACCCGTTTTTTTTTTTTATATATAATTAGCGCACACTTAAAGGTTAATATGCCAGAGACACAGTGTGAGCATTAGGAAAAGGAGAGGGGTTAGAAAGGAGGTGTCGGTGGACATTGGTTTTGAATCCTTGAACATTGCAATGACTGGGAAAGACAGAGCGTGGTAAGGAATTCAAACTTCAAAATTTCAAAAAATATTTTTTGAGTTTTGAAATTCAATGTTTTTCGAACTTTTTAGAATCTTCTCTATAAAAAAAATCATTAAAACCCGCTATGCAGATAATAAGATATTCGATATACGAAAAAATGGTTTAATGGCAGATACCGTCAGTAATTTATTTCAATTTTTTTATTGAATTTTAGATCGTAAGAATTAATTGAAAGAAAAAAGAATTTATTAAAATTCTACCTGGAGTTTTCGAGAAAAATACGATTTTTGAAAACCATTTGAAAAAAAAAAATTTCTTTAAAAAACCAACAAATTTTTTTCTTGAAAAAAAAAAAATGTTTGCCAAATGTTACTGATGTGCCTCAGGGATCCATTCTTCGACCCCTTTTGTTTTCAGTTTATGTGAATGAACTTCCATCTTCTCTTGCAAATTATTCCTCTCACATGTACGCTGATGACATTCAGCTGTATTTTAGCTGCCCATTGGTACTTATTGAGCATGGGGCTTTTTGCGTCAATGAGGACTTGGAGAAAGTGGTGAATTGGTCGGAATTGAATGGTCTTGTTCTAAACCCTAAAAAGTCTAAGTGCCTTGTCATTTCAAGAAAATCTATTGATCTCACGTTTTTCCCACCGATTTTCTTGAGCAATGCTCCAATCGAATACGTTTTAACAGCAAAAAATCTCGGAGTGACCTTCAACCGCTTTCTGACCTGAGATATCCACATTAATGGACTTGTTGGCAAGGTATATGGCGCACTTCGTAAACTTTGGGTAACCCACGATTTTACTCCAGTAAAAACGCGTTTTCTCCTTGCTAAGACTTTGATTATTCCTATCCTGATATATGATTGTGAAATTTATTGTAATTATATAAGCAGGCGTAAACTCAATGTCGCATTCAATTCTACCGTACATTATGTATACGGGCTAAGTAGATATGACAGGATATCTGGGTTTTGCTTCGCGCATACTGAATATGCCATTTGAAAACTATATCAATTATTTATCGAAGTTTAATTTTTATCTCTGATATACTTCTTACACGCCAGCCTCGCACAGATCTCATCAATTGATTGTCCCTCGCTGCTCATTCCTTACATCAGAGCGACAATTTTTCGTAAATTCTGTCCGTCTTTGGAACTCATTACTATGTAATATAAGAGAAAACCAAAATGCAACAAGCATAAAAAAGTGCTAAAATTTCATTTTTCAATTTAAATTTAAACCTGAAGTTATATTAATTTGATTTTTTGTGTCCTTTTAATTTTTAAATGTTGTCAATTTTATTAATTAAAGTAACCTTTTTGGCTCATTTTTGTAAAATTACCTTACTACTATCTTATAAGACTCTATATCTTACAGTTTGTTAAGCAATCACGAAAAATAAAATAAATAAAATTTGAATACACAATACTATGCAAACTTTTGGGGAGCTTCAGCATTAAAAAAAAATACCAAAATCGGTTTTACTGTTTTTGAGAAAATCAAAAAAAATGGTTCCAAGGGAGGTACCATTAATAACCATTTTTCGGATTTTTTTTTTAACAATTGCCTAGCTTAAACTAAACGAAATTTTTTTTAAACCTGTGGATCAATTTTTGAGAAAAAAAGTATTTAAAAAAATTCTAAAAAAAATCGTACCGTTAGTCTTGGTCTTAAAAAAAAAGAAAAAAACGTACGGGGGAAAAAATTTAATAATGATACCTACCAAAATTAAAGAAAATCAGCTGTAGTCGAAAATACAGACAGGTTTTTTCTTTTTTACGAATTCATAACTTGCCTTATAGTACCTATAAGTCGCAAGTAAAAAAAAACAAGACACACTGTCTTTAAGTCATCAGTAAAGATAGTTTTGTTGAAGTCTTTCGTCACGACGTCATTATACAGTGCATTACTGGATTGGGACGTAACCTTAAAATCTTTACTAAAGCCCAATTTAGGGGAGCAGCAGTCCATGGGAGTCGAAAACACTTGGATAAAAAATAGCAAAATAAAAACGTTTATTTGATTTTTTAATCAGATCAAAGGTGGGTAAAGATAATTTCAGGTTTTAAGAAGTTTGATGTCAATATTTTAAATAATTTATTCTTCAGCCTTTTTTTATCTCAGGTTTTAGATAAATATAGAGACAAATTTCTGTCCCAATAAGTAAGATTTATTTAAAAAAAAAATTACAATTGCAACATTTTGAAAAACAGTTCATTACAATCATACTACATTCACTCTTTATCAACTGAAACTTTTTGCTCAACTTGAACTTTCTAAATTCAAGGTGAAAGCACGAATAGTTGCACCATTCAATGGGGCGAAAATGTCTGCTTGAATTGCACTGAAAAAGCATTAAACACTCAAATCAAGTACACTGTTTTGGTGTATGTTCCGTATTTACTGACATTCAAAAAGTTTTCAAGTTTTCAAGTACCTACCTACAACCTCTTTTAAGGATCCAAGTTGAATTTTTTACATGGTCTATTTAGCACTTGCAATGCAACCGACATTAATCAGATTCAGATGTGTTGAAGTCTATATAGAGAGTACATAAGTACAAAATATAACGAAAGCCTAACAAGAAATGAAAAATAAGGCACGAAGAAGATTGCCATGTGGTCTATAATTATTTTTTTGATGCGGCCACTTTCATTCGTCAAAATCAACAAAAACAAGTTTACATATGGTTACATTATCAGAACACCCTCACATAATTTTATAATAATATTAAACACCCTATGATAATGAAGAAAGATACAAAGTATCTTTCCATATACCAAATGTAGCTCACACAATAATTCATAATTTATGATTTCATCTCATAGCGAATGATGAAATCCGATATTATAAACATAAACTGCATATCAGCAATTTTATTAAACAAAGAGCAGCATATGATCTTCAATCATACTGCTGAGTAGACAAATATAAAGTATAAAAGGGTTTCTTCGATCACTGAAAAGATCAGTTCTAATTAGTAATTACAACGTATAGCTGAAGATTTCCCCCCACCAGTGGTAAGGGATCTGAAGCTCTTAATAAATTTATATTATTAAAAAACAATCACTAGTGTTTTATTTAATGGTGGTATTCTCACAAGAGAATACAATATATATTATTTTTTATTTACGAAAGGAACCGTAAACAAAACTGGCGCAGTCGGTAGGATCTCGAAAGATCAATGAATCGTACTTATTAAAGTTTTATTCGGGATTTAAAAAATAATCGTCCGTACTAATTGAAATAGTTAAATACCGGTTAAGTGATATAACAAAAAAGGTATAGGACAATAAATTAATAATATTCAGTGAAAAACATAGTGAATACAGATCCGTGAAGGACAATTTCACGAAATCCCATAGAGGGAATGTTGGACTGAAAAAAAAAAAAAAAAAAAAAAATAATATAATATATATTGAATGCAACTAGAGGAAATTAAAACTCAAAAGGGAGCAGAGCACCGCAGAAATACTACACACAAAGTGAAATAAAAAAAAAATATAATATATATTCGAGTGAAAATCGAATTTCGAACTAAAATCGAAAAAATACTAATTAGTAGCTCACTCCAACTAAAATGGAGAATTAATTAAAAACAAAACTGGGACAGAAGAAAAAGTTTAAACAAAAATATATGTATATAACCTAAATTGAAAAAGTAAAAGAAGGAAGAACAACTTTACGAGGCAGAACTATCCAAGTCGAAAGCCCCAACGTGTAAAAAGAAGGAAGAACAACTTTACGTGGCAAAAATAATAATCCAAGTCGAAAGCCCCAACGAGATCGAATAATTAAATGAGGAAATATAATCCATATAGGATTCCACCAGCATTAAAACCCGACGAAAAGGAAATCAAATCAACAGATCCAGTAGCAGCAGATCAACAAAACAGTGAACCAGTATTAAGATTAGAAAATCAGGTAAAAATGGCTTCAATCAACCTTGACCCCCTAAAATTATTAAAAAATTTACCAACCTATAATGGGAGAAATTGTAATTTAATTATATTTATTAAAAAAGCAGAATTTGTAATAAATTCATGTAGTTTGTATAACGAAGGTTCACAAGAATTTATAGTGAGTGAAATAAAATCAAAAATAACAGATTTCGCCCTAGAGGTAGTATTAAGGAGTGGCGACCCTAATAATTGGCAAGACATAAAAAATATTCTAGTAAAGAATTTTGGTGAGAAAGAATCTTTTCTAAAATTAAAAGAACTAGCAGATAAAGTTTATTCAAAAAACATTTCTCAACTATATAATACATTCTCAGAAATCCTCTGTAGACTAAATAATAAATATTATTTATCTGAAAATAAACCGGAAGAATACAATCCTTTCAATAATGAAGCGTCATTATTATCTAAATTTTGTGAAAGAATACCCCCGAACGCAAGTTCAATAATAATCAATCATAACATAACAACCCTTAGCGAAGCATTCTATAAATTAGAATCTTGTCATTGGACAAAAGAAGATATTCATAATAGGAACGATAGAAACATTAAAAATAATGAGTACAAAAATAATTTGAATAACAATTTTAATAATAATTATAAACCTAATAATTTTAATCCAAACTATAGAAACGATAGAAATTACAAAAATGATTTCAAAAATTCTAATTATAGGAATAATAACAAGAGAAATTTTAACAACAATAGTAAACACTTTAATAGAAATAATAACCAAAATCAAAACGAACAGTATTATAGGCAACCGAACAGAAGTGGTAATTTTTCCAATCAAAATCATAATACATTTGTTAGGCAAAGAAATATTCCAGAACCAATGGAAGTGGATCATTTAACCCAAAATACATCAAATTTTCAAATACATGCCTCAGCAGACCATTACCCTGCATAGATGTCCATATTTTAAATAAAAAGCTTAAATTATTAGTAGACACAGGAGCTGCAACTTCTATTTTGAAAGAAAATATATTTCCAAAACATTTTGAAACTAAACTAGATAAACCACATACCATTAAAACACTATTTAGAGAAAATTTAATACGTACAAAAATAATTTTGCCATTACCAAGTGAATTTAATAAAAAAGAATCGACCATGGAATTTTTAATTACTCCAATTACGAATAGTACATTCGACGGAATTTTAGGAAACAATATACTTATACCATTACAAGCCGAATTATCATACTATACTCATACTGTGAAAATTAATAATATAGAAATACCATTACTATCAAAACCCAAGGATGATTATCCTCTAGAAAATTATATTCTAGAGTTATCAAATACACAAATAAACTTATGTAGAATTGATGAAAATGAAAATTTAATAAATAAATTAATTAAACCTTATATGAACGCGGAAGAAAAGAAAGCACTAATTCAAATACTCAAGAATAATAAGAAATTATTTTATAAGGAAGGAGATATTTTAACTAATGTTAAAGAAGTTACTCATAAAATTGAAACGAAAAATAATAAACCAATATATACACGATTGTATAGATACCTAGAAATACACAAAAATGAAGTAGAAAACCAAATAATTGAAATGTTAGATCAAGGTATAATAAAAGAAAGTAGTAGCCCATATAATGCACCTATCTGGGTTGTACCCAAAAAGATAGATAGTTCAGGAATCAAGAAATGGCGTATTGTCATAGATTATAGAAAACTTAACGAAATAACCGTGGAAGACAAGTTTCCTATTCCAAATATTGACGAAATATTCAGTAAATTGGGGAGAGCCCAATATTTTACTACTCTTGACTTAGCGAAAGGCTTTCATCAGATATTGGTGAACCCTGAAGACAGGCATAAAACTGCTTTTTCAACAGCTAATAATCATTACGAATTTAATCGGATGCCATTCGGATTAAAAAATGCCCCCGCTACTTTTCAGCGAATGATAAATCACGTATTAGAAGGACTTGTAGGAAAAATATGTGTTGTCTATTTAGACGACATCCTTATATTTAGAACATCATTAGAAGAACATATTTCTTCAATAAATAAAGTATTTCAGAAACTCAAGGAAAATAATTTAAAAATACAAATAGATAAATGCAAATTTTTTAGCAAAGAAACAGAATACTTAGGTCATGTTATTACTACAAATGGAATAAAGCCAAATCCAGATAAAATAAAAGCTATCGAAAAAATACCCATTCCATGCACAACTAAACAAATAAAATCGTTTTTAGGACTAACAGGTTATTATAGGAAATTTATAAGAGATTATTCAAAAGTAGCAGTGCCTATGACAAAATACCTGAAAAAAGGAACAAAGATAAATATTAAGGACCCAGAATATATTACAGCTTTTGAAGAACTGAAATTACTCATATCTAGTGACCCTGTTTTAAAATATCCTGATTACACTAAAGAATTCGTGTTAACAACAGATGCATCAAATTATGCAATTGGGTCTGTCCTTTCACAATCAAATCATCCATTATGCTATGCATCTCGAACCCTTAACGAGCATGAACGTAGATATAGCACTATCGAGAAGGAATTATTAAGTATTGTATGGTCAGTAAAATATTTTCGATCATATCTCTACGGTCGCAAATTTAAAATACGAACCGATCACAGACCTTTAATTTGGTTAAGTAACCTTAAAGAACCAAATTCAAAACTCCAGAGATGGAAAATAAGTTTAAATGAATATGACTTTGATATCGAATATTTAAAAGGAAAAGAAAATCGTGTAGCAGATTACCTTAGTCGACTTGAAATTAATGCAATCAATGCAAATGAAGATACATCGTTAGCCACAAATCATAGTGGTATAGAAGAAAGAAATGATCATATAGGAATTTCAGAATTACCTACAAATATGTTTAAGCATCAAATAGAAGTTATAGAGTCAGAAGATGAAAATAAAAATATAAAATGTATATACCAAGGTGTAAGAAGACTAACTATTAAATCAAAAGATGTAGGCGATTATTTTACTGAAGCATTAAGGGAATTTTTACCCGATCACGGAAAAGTGGCATTATATTGTCCAAGTGATAATTTATTTTGCAAAATTCAGGAAAAATATGTTGAGCTTTATAGCAATCAAAGTAAACTGATATTACTAAGATGCATTACGCTTTTAAAAGATTTAAGTAATACAAATGATGCGTTGAATCTCATTGAAAAGATTCATGAACAATATAATCACCGAGGAATACAAGAAACATATCTTGAAATTAAAAATGAATTCTATTTTCCAAAATTAAGGGAATTAATAAGAAGATACATAAACAATTGTACTGTATGTCAAACAGCGAAACATGATAGAAATCCAGAGAAAATAAAATTTGAAATAAGTAAAACTACACTTAAGCCAAATGAGCTTATACACATGGATATATATATTCCAAGTAAAGATATTTACTTTTTGACAATTATTGACAAATTTACTAAACATTTGACAGCTTTTCCCATAGCTAGTAGAAACGCTCACAAAATAATTGAGCAACTTAAACTTAGAAACTCTATACTAGGCAAACCTGAAGAAATCGTATGCGACAATGAATTTAATAGCCTAGCATTTAAAGAATATTGTAACGAAGAAGGAATTAAGATAAAACTTGTAACTCCAAATCATAAAACAGGAAACTCAGATGTAGAAAGAGTGCATGGTACACTCAATGAACATATAAGAATATATAATGTACAAGAAAAGAAAAAGAACGTATTAAATTTAAAAGAGAAAGTAATAAAAGCAGTTAGTATATATAACTGTACAATCCATTCAACGACATTAAGAAAGCCTATAGATTTTATTCAAAACAAAATTAAGGTAGAAGAGTTAGAAGAAATAGGACGAAAGATTCATAAAGTTAAAGAAGATAATATTAATAAAAGAAATAAAAATAAAATAGACTTTGTTGAACCAGATTTAAATAAAGATTTATACGTAAAAGCAGACGTAGTTAGAACAGCAAAGAAGATAGCTGCAAAATATAAGAAAACAAAAGTAGAAAAAATAAATAACAAATATTATGCTAATCAGAAAAAAATACATAAAAGCTTTTTCAAAAGAAAATATAAATATCAAAATAGCGATAAATAATTTAATCTCTTTACAGGCAATATGAAAGCCATAAATATTTATTTATTCTTCATCATAACCATGGTAAAATCAGAGTTCTTATTACAAGAAATTCGTAACCAAGCAGGATATATTATAATCAAACAAGAGCCAATTGAATTGATTGAAAGATATGACAAAATACTTCACATTATTAATTTAGAAACTTATAATGAAATAATTAAACAAATTGAATTTTCTATAGAAACAGGCTATAATAATTTTAATGACTTAAGATTAAAAAGACTAATGACAGAAGCATTAGGAGATACAAAATCAAAATTACATAGTATACTTCCTTATTCTAGACAAAAGAGAGGAATAATAAACATAGGAGGTAGTGCACTCCATTTTCTTTTTGGAGTTATGGATAATGATGAAAGATTAGAAATTGAGAATCATTTGAAAATAATAGAAGAAAACAATAAAAATGCTATAACAGAATTAAACAAACAGATAGGGATTAATACACAATTCCAAACAGAGTTAGAAACTATGGCAGACAGAATAAACAAACATCAATACGTGCTTAGAAATTTTATTAATTCAACAGAAGTAAAACAAGAAAATTTAGCTAAAAGTATATTATCTTTACAAATAAATACCGATATAATGTTGTTAAACAATGAAGTTGAGAAATTACAAGACAATATAGTCTTTTCAAGATTAGGAATTCTAGGAAGAAATATTCTTACAAAAGAAGAAAATAAAAGATTTAATATATCCGTACAAAAACTAGAACATATAGAAAGTAGTTTAGTAACTAGAAATAACAATTTAGTTTTTATTTTAAAAATACCAGTATTTACATATAAATATGAAACCATAATTATTTTACCTGTTCCAAATGAACAAGGACTAGAAATCGAAATATCAAAGTATAATTATATAATTTATAACAAAACATTGTATGAAAATAATGCAATTAAATATGTTAAACATTTAAGAAAAAGTCCAATATGTATACAAAATTTATATGAAACAAAATACGAAAATTGTAAGATTAGATCTAATAAAGATCAAGAATTAATAGAAATAGAAGATGGCCTTATATTAACAAAAAATTTAGTAGAAACAAGTCTAAATGACTATTGTAATAATATTGAATATAAAATTACTAAAAATAACCTAATACATTTTAAAGATTGCAATATCAAAATAAATGCAACTTTGTATTCAAATCAAAAAGAAACTTTCAAGCAAAATATTGTAATTCCATTATATAATACACTAAACTTCACAAAAATAAATGTTACTTTAGAAAATATACATATAAATCAAATCGAAAATTTAAAAGAATTACAAGAATTAAAATATCAGAACAATGTAAAACATATTATATCATATACAAGTATAACAATCATAATTGTTGTAATTGCAATATTATTATTATATTGTAAGCGTAAAGAAACCCAAAAAATTAAAATTGAAAATAGAATTATAGATACTCAGGAGAGCATCAAACTTAAGGAGGGAGGGGTTACATTATCAGAACACCCTCACATAATTTTATAATAATATTAAACACCCTATGATAATGAAGAAAGATACAAAGTATCTTTCCATATACCAAATGTAGCTCACACAATAATTCATAATTTATGATTTCATCTCATAGCGAATGATGAAATCCGATATTATAAACATAAACTGCATATCAGCAATTTTATTAAACAAAGAGCAGCATATGATCTTCAATCATACTGCTGAGTAGACAAATATAAAGTATAAAAGGGTTTCTTCGATCACTGAAAAGATCAGTTCTAATTAGTAATTACAACGTATAGCTGAAGATTTCCCCCCACCAGTGGTAAGGGATCTGAAGCTCTTAATAAATTTATATTATTAAAAAACAATCACTAGTGTTTTATTTAATGGTGGTATTCTCACAAGAGAATACAATATATATTATTTTTTATTTACGAAAGGAACCGTAAACAAAACTATATGGAGGCTGGCTATCAATTTTAATAATTCCAATTTTCTGGTTTGAAATACTCGATCGAAAGTTATGAGAGAATTTACTGTTTATGATATTTCTGTGGTCTCCAGTAGTACAACGGAAAAATTACAAAAATACAGCAGCCAAATATTAATGGAAAGTTTCATCAATTTCAAAAATAAATTCACCACAAAATCCAGTAATCTTTCCATACAGAATTATTGGCCTGTTCTGCGTAATTATGTGTAAAGAAAGAGTGGAGACTTTTCGAAAAACAAATCTGCTACAATTATTAATTTTGCTCATCAAAGATGTCCAAATATTAATTTAATTAACTTTTTAAAAACCAAATATTCCCCAGAGTTTTTCTCACAACTAATCTCTACAAAAATGTAAGCAATGTAAGCGTTCGTGTAGAAATCAAAAGCAACAGTAGATTGGGGCTTTAGAAGTTCTATTTTGGTGTTTTGAGGGAGACAAAATATGTTGAATTAAACAATGACTAAGAACATGAAATATATTGACATTTAGAAGCTTAAAACTTGACTTTTTACTATCCGATCTTCAAGATTAAGATCAAATAAAATACTTAATGTTGGTGAAGAAATTATGGGGTAGTTCAAAAACTCATAACTGCTTAATTAAGTAATACCAGGCCACAGTCAAAATCCTCCAGCGTAAAAGGTAAAGAATTTTAATCTTGATTGGATGTAGTTTACATTAGATTTTTGTCAAAAATCGATTTAAGATGAACTGAAGTTAACAACAATTGTTTATTGACTAGTCTCTCACTAGTCAACCGATAAGTCCAAGTGAGATCACCGGGACGAAACACCAGTTTTTATGAACTAACGGCCAAAAAAGCTATTTTGAATACTGAATTAAGTTTAAGAAAGAAAATAAGCTCGTTTTATTTCTGGGATTGTAATTTTCTGAAACGTTTCCTTGAGAAAAGCAATTATATATCCGTATTTTAAAGCAAGACTATTTTATACACATTCGTTAAGTGCCGATCACCATTCCATCGAGCAATACGTGGAAAAGGGTTGTTACATAGCTGTGTATATGATTTTGGCCTGGGAGAATAGCCTGCTTGACGGAGCCTGTCCCTAAAGTTGTGCTCGGGACTTTAATACTAGAGTAGGAAGCGAGGACATCTTAGGCGGGTTAGTTGGTCGGCGCAGCCTCTACGTAAAGACTAAGCTAAGAAAGATTAAGCTAGTTAGGACCTCGACGAACGAAAAAAAAAACACAATCCACCTGGGAAAAGAAATTTGACGTTAGCCGCCTTATTCTACAAAGAGCTGAGCGAGAATATCTCCGCTGTGCAGTCACCATGCCAGAAATGTCAACCATTGGTCGTCCAAATATCGCGATATCAAAGAGGCACTCCAAACCACCATAGCCTATTTACCACCTCAGTAAAAGAAACCATGGTATGATGATGATGACTGAAATAAGTGACAAAATATGCAGCGCAAAACGAGAGCAACGAGAGAAAAGAATGGAGCATTAAGAAAGTCCTTCACAGTAAGAACAGGGCTTACGGAGTTTCTTATTTCAAATAGATTGAATATTCTCGCGATCTACATAACTCCCGGAGATTTTATAAGAAAAAATAAGTAACTGACCGGTTTTAACACCAAAACGCAAACTCTAGGAAACAGGGAAGGAATCATAGGTAATACTTAATGTTTCCAAGCGGAATTTTCAGCAGCTGCTGAATTGGAATTATGTAGAGCGATTAATAGGGCCAGAAGACAACTCACTTCCTATCAATGAAGAACTAGTTCCACATTCTAGTACAGACGAGGTCGACTTAGCTACAAAAAAGGCAAAGAACATCAAGGCCGAATGATCTGATGGCTCACTTTAAGAGCTCTTTAAATATAAAACTGAGGTTTTGGTAAAGTGCATCCATCAAATATATGTGGGAGGAAGAATGTCCGATGAATGAACTATCAGCTAGGCATGTCTATTTTTCTGCTAAATGGCACATATAAGATCCTATCCAATGTTCTGTTTTAACATCTTAAACCGTTTTGCAACACTATGCCCAGTGTGGCTCCCAGCTCGGCAGATCGATCATAGAGCAAATCTTTACATCAAAAGGTCAACGAATTTCAAATCGATACTCATCATTTTCTCATTGACTTCAAAGTTGCATTTATTGTCAGGAGCTTTATATGGTGATGGTCGAACTAGGGATCTCAGTAAACTGATCAAGTTTCTTTGTTTGGGGCAATGTACACTTCCAAACTCTTTAAAACATGCACAGAGTTTCAGCAAGCAGGTGCGCCAAATGGTGCGCAGGCCAGGCGTTAATACGATATTTACTATTTCCAACTAATCTGTCAAATTATTGTGGACTGCAAACGATGTCTACATCATTGGTCGTTCCAAACATTCCGTAATAGTTCTTCATTGTGATTTTTGATAAAAAGATTTTTTTGGAAATCGAACTCCATGACAGTTCAACGTACTAATTACTAAATATACTAAAAGGAGTTCTTCTAACTGCACCTTATATTTGACGAAGAATAACCCCACAAAACTACTGCGGTTTGACGAAAAAAAAATTGGTTTAAAAGTGTTCAATGCTCACGCTCTTCAAAGCTGTTATGCGGGCAGTCCTACTTTACGCCACTTAGTTTTCGACAACAAACAGAAACAGATACTGGCAACTTTCCAGACCTCCGAGGTGGGCGAAATTATTAAGCAAGAGCAAGATAAGTTACTAAATAGCTGTGTCGATTCCTCGGAACCCGGAAAAAGCCCACTTCTAAGAATTTGGCCTGAGATACTGACCAAGATAGTATATACTCAAATCATCTGACGATAATTTACTTTAATTTTTAAAGTTTAAATATATACGAGCATATATTTTTTTATGATTTGCACACACTATTCAAGGGGTTATAACTACGTATATATGCCTTATAGGGCGTTTTTCTGTTTTCATTCAGAGTAGAGCACTGAACAGAGCACGAGCATGTCAAACATGCTCTGACCTTTCTCTGAATCGAGCGTGGTCTAACAGCTCTCGAGCACAAGCTGTCAACAAATGACATTTGTCAATTCGTTTTAACATATCGTAGAATTCCCAGGACTTTCTGGAGTGCCCAGTGGTTTTGTTTTCCTCTTTTATTTTTTTTTTGACTTTTCTTCAACCTTTTCCATTTTGTTTTGTTCTGTCGAAACATTTGTATAAAACTCTGGAAGACGATTTTTTTTACACCATTTTCTAAGAGTTCATAACTAATTTACCTTCGACTCCAGATCGACCTGCTTCGGACGCCATAGTTGAGTTTTTGAGTTGTTTGTCTGCCTGTCAGAATGACTGTTCAGCATTTAATTCTGTCTGCTCAGTTATTTTATACCAAGCTCATAGAGTACGCTCCGAACAAACTCTAAACACGCTCTCAACGAAAAAAGAAACACAAATTTGAACTGTTATACACTCTGAGCTAAAAAGGAAACACGATTTTTTGTTTGACAGTTCAGGCTCTACTCTGAAATTAAAAAAAATCGCCCATAGATGGTAGCCACATCAGTTAAGGAAACAAATTTCTTGCATCTTTTAACAGACCTAAGCTTTTCGCTGCGTTTTTGGCTACGTCGAATATATACAAACCAACAATATAAAGCTTTTCGATTTTTTCAATACAAGTGCCATTCAATGATAATGGCAAGGGTGGTATACTTCGCTTGGTCGACAGAAGACAGCTTTGTGTTTTGAAAGCTTTAAATTCCACACGGTTTTTCATTCCCCATTGTTTAATGTTGCCGAGATCATGGATTAGAAGTTTCAGAAAAAAGATCATTTTATGAATATAAGAAAGAGTGTCGGTGACGAAACGGAGCCTTGGCCAGCTTCGTGCCAAACCCTATCAAATGCTTTAGAAATATCAAGTGCAATTACATTTGTTTCTCCAAAATAATGTTAAAATTTGTTCGGTGAGATGCACGAGATCACCAATTGCTACGAAAGTCGTACTGACGGTCATTTAAGAGCTTTCGTTCTTTGAAATATTTCTTAAGCTGGTAATGGATCAACGTTTCCATGACCTCGCAAAGAAGGGACGTTAGTGCATTAAGTCGGTAATTGAAGGGGGAGGAAGGTTCACATTTTTTTAGGGACCGGCTGGACAAATGCTGTTTTCTAACTTCTCGGAAAGGTACCCAAAGAGTATGACAGATAGAAAAGCTTACGCAATGGTTTTGCCAGCGTAAAAGAAAACCTCTTCAGAACTATATATTTTATGTATTTTAAGATCTTTGAGGACCCTGGCGATTGATGTACAAGTGTGAAAGAAGATTTTCCCCATTGAACCATACACGTGCTCAAGTACAGGAGGAGTCAAAACACCGTGTGGCAAAGTCGCATTGCCAACAAATTATATTTTTCTATTTCTATATTTAGAAGAGTTTTTAATATTTTTTACAGAAGACAAAAATGTTCATTACCCTTAGGCCAGGCGCGCACATTCAATTTTTAGTTTCGCAACTGTTTAGTTGCTAAAATGAAACATATGGGCTTATATGGGACACCGCGCACTTAGAGCAACTCGATTCGAGCAACTAAAAAGTTTGTGTTTTGACACAAACTAAACGATTGCCTTCGCAACAGTTGAGCTGTTTTCTATAAGCGCAAGAGAGAAAAAGAGTGTGAGCGTGAGTAAAGAGTTGCCAGTGCGCGGTTCTCTTTCAACTGGTGATTAAACTATTTGATTTCGATCAAAGTTGCCAGTGCGCGACTAGCCTTAGACATAGTAGTATTTTTGCCGTAGATGTTGGACATGTAAGAACTTTGTTCTTCGAATAAGAGCATTGCAGGTTTTCCTCAGTGGGGTTTGACTTGTAGCACTGGAAGCTTAGCTCTCTCAACCCGATAACCTTTTTAAAGAAACTTTCTCATTTCGTCCTGTTAGAGATGAAATTTTTAATCAACTGCTAATTACGTCTGTTACCATATAACTACTGAGTTACCATATCACCAATCAATTATTATGAATGTTATCTTATACAAATTTTAGTTGAATTAGTACAATGTAAAAGCTGTTAAAACAACGATTTTGCAAATTTTTGTCGAATATGGCATCATATTTTCTCTACCCTTTTATTGAAGCTAAAATCATCGAATAACTATTTTATTTTTCCAGTATCGTGCTTACTTTATATGAATTTTTGACATTTACAAACGTCGAAAAAGGTGTGTTTATTTAGTGTTTTATAGAAACTGTCACTGTTTTAGGTGTGCTCAGATGCAATTTATTAAGAAAATTGCCTTAGTAAGATACCTACTAGTTAGAAAATGTTTAAAATTAAGAATAAGTTAATAAAGTACATACTTAAAATTTAGCAAATGTTAACTAGTATCATAATAATAGGCAGTTTAAAATTTTGCGCCAATGATTAATACCCCAACTATTAAAATAATCATTCGCATTTCTCACGAACCGTGTATTAATTCTCAAGAATTGCACATAACACAATTTTATTGAAATGTTTATTGCTAGTTTTTATTTTTTTTTATAAGATAATAATTGCATTCCAATGCATATTCCAGTGTGTTGATAGGAAGTACACAAGTTGGAGAAACGATGAGGCTCACACGTTCCAAAACAAATGATACCTAATTAAAAAAAACACACACACACATCGATATGATATTAACATTTAAATGTGCGAATATTAAAATTCTTCTATGAATAAAATAAAAGAAAATCAACAAATATTATGACGTACAAAATAATGACAAACAATAATGAATAAGTGAAGAATACCTATTTTGTAGAGATTTCTAATCCAAGATAACCACAGATACATCAAAAAATAAAAGAGACGTTTTTCATCTCTTGCCAAATAAAATGTCAAGACAGAGACAACCAATTGTCACATAAATTGCATAAAAATTGCAGCAGCAGGACTTTTGATCCTTTGTTCAATTGTAAAGAAAGCCTTGAAACTTTTGAAAAAAAAATGCGTTGACGTTGATGATGAAAATCAGTTCTAACGAATTTGTACAGGTGCGAAATGAAGAACGAACAAACATAGAAATTTATGTATACACAGTTGAATGAACAACAAAAAGAAAAGAATGTAGAACGTGACATTCATCTTCTTTTTTTTGTCACATTGTAATAATAGATATCGCTTTCTTCGAATGGAAAATGTTTTCGAAAATAAATTCTAATGAGCGTAAATTCTTTTAGAAAACAAAATTCATATATTTTTTTTTTGAAAAGCTATAAGTTGTCTAGTATATTCCCTTCACCCTCTCCATTCACGGCTTCAATGGTGGAGGTGGGAAAATATGCGCAACAGCAAAGCATTTTCTTCTTCTGTAGATACTATTTCTGTTTTTTTTTTTTCATTATTATTATTTGTTTTATTGTTTACACCGTTCATGAAGCCTTTTTAATATGAAAAAAAGTTCAAGGAATTAATAAATATTTATTTTTACTGTACCTTTATATCAACGTGCAGAGAGGGTAAAAGAGAAGACGACAAAGAAAAAACAACAACAAAAAAGTGGTAGTGTCCACTTTGGGAAATTGAAATAAATAATAATTATTATTTTTTTTATACAAAAAGAAGACATCAAAAGCTACACAACATATCCGATTGGAAAAATGAAATATCCAAATTTGGTTAGCGGTTTTGAGGCAACTTTTGGACCGAGAACATTGGACAAGCAATTCAAATTTGTAAACTTCCAACCATAGAGGGTGGTCGGTCGGTCGGTCCGTGTCGGTGGGTGTGTGTTTCGAAAAGGGGAACGAAACTCATATAAGGTGTGTGTCAGTGTGTGAGCGCACTGGGTGTGTGTGGGTAGTCGGACTATTAGTCTGGTTCTTTTTTTTCCACTTGTATAAAGCTTACCTTATTATTTCCTTCTTCTTTGATAAAATTCGATTTTTCGGAATTAATAATCTGGTATAATTTTTTTTCTGTTGTAAATACAAAATTATATTACTTTCATTCACACTTTTATATTTTCTCAATCAATTTTTGTTTGAAGATGAAATATAGAGGAGATGAAAATAGGGCAGCACTTAATAAATTTTTAAAAATTTTAAAGCAAACAAAACAACAAGAAGTACTTTTTAAATTTGATTGGAGGAATGTGTGTAGAATAAATAAAGTTTTCACCTTCGCACGGACGGATTTTATATTTATTTTTTTTTTAAATTATTTGCGATGATTTCTAAATCGAGAGGAGTAGGTATAGGTAATTTATTTATTACTTATTTTTTTTTTATTCTTTTCTCAAACTTGTTCTTTTTTGGTTTCATTAATTTTTCATTTGAATTTATTTTTTGGCAAATACACAAAATATTTTCAAAGTGATTCACACTATTTTTGAGCACTTTTTTTTTAATTTTTGTTTTATTAGACACAATATGGGAGATTCACAGTGAGAAAAAGCCAACAAAAAAATAAACTTCAAAAACTTATGATGCAAGTACAGTGTTGTACACCGTCAGCAGCGATGAAACATTAATAAAAAGACAAGTTTGCATGGGATATAATTATAGCGGAACATCAGCCATCAGAGCAACCCTCTTTTGAGAGTATGATTTTATAGGGGATGATATTTTCAAAAAATTCACTTTGAGAACGGAAAATGCGTTTTTGAAGGGTTGGTTTTTGTTATATCGTGTGTGTGTGTGTTTTGTCGACAACGACGACTATACGGTATTCTTGTCACTGGTAATGTGTAGGTACTGCCGAAAAGAGACAACCACAATATATATTTAGAGGAAATAAATGCGCACTCACTCAAAGAGCACGGTGAGTGAATTTCATCTCTCGGCAAACGGAAATATTTTCCACCCACTTTATTTGAAATTTTTTTTTGCGCGAGTCAAGGATGCATAAGAATGTTTGCAGGATATTTCCCAGTTTCGAATCCAAATTGTTTCATCTCTAAGAATGAGGAAATGTAATACTTTGAATATGCGGTTCTGGTATTGGATAAGTTAAGGAACTTTGAGTAGGTTATAGCTTTACAAGTTGTTAATTATTTGGTATATATTTGTGACTAGTAACTTATGTATGTATATGGCAAGTTATACATTCTCACAAAAATCGAAATCGAGATTTTGATCAAATTTGACATTACGATTGCAATCTGTCTGTTCTGTCTTAAGAAACCAAAAATAACAGTAGGTATCTGACATAATGTATACAATTTATTTTCAAAATTTAAGAAAATATTTTATGTTTGCAAAAACTGTTACAGATTAAAAAAAAAGATTGTCGGGAGTCATGGTTAAGATGTCGATGTGTTATCATCAACGTTCGACCGAGTGTCGTATTTTCGTTATCGAACGTACCCAATAGACATACATAACAATGCAATCGTAATGTCAACATTGTTCTTTAAATATTTAAAATATTGAGGCCATTCACTAATGTAGTGACAGTGACGTAGTCAAAATTCAACTAGCTTTAAGAATGCAAAATTGCACTACAAAGCTAGTCAATCCTAAACTGTCATATAAATGACAGATGTAAGCATATGAAATAAGAAATATTTGGGTTTTGGTAAGCAAATTTTTTTTTATGTATGCTACGGCATACACTGGATCTGCAACAAGATTTGGTAAATGTATCGTCTTGCTTATTGCAAATTTTATTTCATATTTCATTTTCATCTTCGAGCTGGTATTGTATATTTTCATATTGCACCATTAATTTCATTTGAAAATACCACCACGAATTAAACTTGTATTTTCATCGATCAGCTGATCGTGAAATGTCAAAATTATTATCCACTAACTTTGAAGCTGAAATGTTTTCACTACGACTGAGGGAAAATTTTAACTCATTTTTTTAGTTGTATTAAGCCAATCATTTAGCCAATGATTTACGTAGTCACTACATTAGTGAATGTCTCCATTTTCTGTGGAATTTAGTAGATTTTGTACGAACTTTGATTCAAATTCATAGAAATGCACAGAAAATCACTGAGTTTCAAAGTAAAGGAACGAATTTGTTTATTTCAAAAGTAAAATGTTGTTTGAAAAAGAACGCACCACCGGACTCCACTATGTAACGTTAAGTTTGTTAGACTTATATTTAATCAGAGATGTTATTTAAACCAACATTAAATTTGTACACAAATATTCAAACAGAGATGGCGACTAATACGAAATACTACAACTATTGTTTGACAAGCACGGCATGATGAATATTTGATGTATGTAAAACATTAGCGTTCACATTCGTCAAACATCCCTTCTCATTAGTATTTTAACCATGGCGGACCAACTCAGAGCATAAATGAATTTTTTTTATCTACATATATAGTTTGGAGAAAACTTATATTAATCTAATGAAATCTATCTGAACTACCTCTATTGCCTATATAACTCATTTTGATAAATTTTCTTATGATGTGCACAACTGGATAAATTCATGGAAAATTAATTTGCTTCAGGCTTGTGCACATTCTCAAATAAGCTTGCCATGTAGCCAAAATATCAAAACATTTTGAAATCCGTCCAGCATGCTTGACAAGCCGCTGAATGAAGCGTTCACATTAACAAAATAAAATCAATCGATCATACATGTTAAACATATTTGAAAATATGAACACTCCTTAGGCCAGGCGCGCACATTCAATTTTTAGTTTCGCAACTGTTTAATTGCTAAAATGAAACATATGGGCTTATACGGGACACCGCGCACTTAGAGCAACTCGATTGGAGCAACTAAAAAGTTTGTGTTTTGACACAAACTAAACGATTGCCTTAAATTAATTCGCAACAGTTGAGCTGTTTTCTATAAGCGCAAGAGAGAAAAAGAGTGGGAACGTGAGTAAAGAGTTGCCAGTGCGCGGTACTCTATCAACTGGTGATTAAACTATTTGATTTCGATCACAGTTGCCAGTGCGCGGCTAGCCTTATGGTGTATGACACTTCAGTTTGACTCTTGGAGCCTAATTACACTATTATTTTTTTCGTCCAAAAACTTTTATCTGTTTGACAGTTTGGGTGAGTGGTGTAGAAACGAAGCTTCGTTCCACAATACTTCTTCACCTCATACCAAATAAATATCAAAGAGAAGAGAGACGAAACAAGTGACAAAAAATAATCATGTATTCAGGATCGGGTGTTCACACGGAATTAAATCCTGCGACTTTTTTTTGACATTTCTGTACTTTATCTCAGTACCTCTGTCAGAGATTTATTAACAAACGTCAATCAATTTTTAGTCCATTGGCATTGTTGTCATCATCCAGTTCATGGCTTGACAGATGGAGGACGATCTTTATTTTTATGCATATAGAATATTTAGATCGAAGCATGGCATTATGTGATTTGACATATAAGGGACAAATTGTAAATGTTCACCGATTGCCCTGAAAATGCATTTTCCGGAGCAGAAAATAAAAAAAAAACAATCTTTTTCGGATTTTTTTAATATCAACTCTGAAAATGCATTTTTCTGGAGCATAAAATAAATTGCAATTATCCATCATTGATGAATTTGCAATGAAATTAATCACCAGGGGTGCAATCGCCTAAGGTGATAGTTGATTATTATCAATTTTTTGATTGTCATTTTGACTATAGCTGTCTCTATCATATCAATAAAGAATTATAGAGAGAGCGATTGTCAAAACGACAATCAATTAATTAAGTGATCACTTTACTACATTATCTAGAAGACGTAGATATGTTTTTTTTTAAATACCCGTGCAAAATGTTAGAAGATCATTTTATAAAACCATGTTTTTTAGAAAACGACTCCTATAATTTTAATAAAAATTTAATAAATTTATGAAACCAAAGATCGCTTTCGCAATACGTACGCATTCCTTCGAATGACGATATTATATTACTTTCTTTGGAGTTATGTAAAATTGTCACAATTGAGCACTTGGAAGCCAGCATTCGACGCGTTATTGCCGAAAAATATCCCGATTTTCTGCTAAGAGTGTCTTAAAATTGGACCTTCAGATTACGTAATGTCGTAGATGTAAGCCACAGCCCCGGCGACCACATATCCGAAATCATTTTCAAACATTAATTAAAAAAAAGTTATCTTTCAAATAAACCCAACTTCTTGGATATTAAAAAGATTTGTCTGTGTTTTATTTCAAATTGAAGTTCTCCGCCTGTAAAAAACACCCTTTATAATAAAATAAATAATAAAACAAAATTGTAATTCTTTTCTATAGGGAATCAAGATAGGTTAGGTTAGGTAAGTGGGCTGACAGTTGATCTTGTTACTGTCACACTTAGATCAATGTAGATCCATTGTGATACCCTAGGGTTTGTGACCCCTTTTATTGAAACCTATGATAATCCTATGTCGATCAAGCCCGTTAAGGGTATGATGGTAGGGTTACAGCAAGCTTTAGCCTGAAATGTACTTGTCGAGGGTATTCCTTTCCTTTACCTTTACTTGAGGAATCATTCCCCCCACCAGACCCGTAGGAGCATGTGGCTCCTTGCAACGCCTGGTAGATGAGTTTGATAAGTCAGTTTTGGTGTATATGTTCGTTTGTTTGTTTGTTAGTTAAGTCGAAGAGGTTGCTTCCAAACCAAAGAGGATTTTACCAATCTTAGGTAGATGTGGCCCCATCGACCCACTGATGCTCATGCTTAACGTAGGAGTGGCAACCGCAGGTGTATAGGCGAGGTGCCCATTCTACGTTGGTGCCGCTCTCACAAGAAACACGTGCGTCGTTGTCATTTATTTTCGTACTACACTGTCGTATTGTAGTAGGAATCAAGATAAATCAAATACTAATTTTTTTTGTTTCGAAGCAATCTACACACTCTAATGGAAAACAGACTGAACAGAAGCAATAAAATGACATAACAATAAAAAAAAAAAAAAAGTAAATGTTTAACTCTTGGTGTGTTGTTTTGTAGATGTTCTTAAAAATTTTAATCTAATATAGCTTCGTACTTAGTCTAACATTTTAGCTGAACTTTGTATCTTTTTAGTATCATACTAAATTCATATGTAACTTTGACATTTACTAATTTCAAAAAAGGATTGTTTGCTTAGTGTTTTTTTCACGAACTGTCATTGTTTTAGGTTTATTATAAGGAAAAATAATTTAAAATAGCTTTAGCACGTTGTAGTACCACTTAGCTTAATGGCTAGTGCGTTCGACTGTTGTGTAGAAGGTTTTAGGTTCGATTCTCAGCCGCTGCAAAAAGTTTTTCAGGGATGTTCTGCCTCTTGCGAGGAATTGACAAAGTCCCCTCCATTCCTGGTAATATGCACACAGGAATGGTTGAAAATTGTAAGTCAATAGGTTTAGGCTCCCTACGAGCCGTTATGGCCTGCTATTTATTTAGCTTTACAACGGTGCTAGTTAAAGTGTTTAAAACTAAGAAAAAGTTAATAAGCTGCTTTAAGTTTGAAAATTATTAGTTAGTATCATGCTAATGACAAACAAATAAACATACGACGCTGTTAAAAATGTTGCACCAACTGCTCAAAATTTTAGTTCAATTAGTACGAAGTTAAAGCTGTTTTAGTGTCAAGCTAGGTTAAAACAACGACTTTGCAAATTTTAATCGAATATACGAGTAGGAACATATTTTCTCTACCTTTTGATTAAAGTTTTTGTTTTTTTTAATATCAGAAGCAATTTGTTAAGAATTGCTTTAGTACGATACTAATTAGAAAAGAACGAGTTGCTTAACTTCTTAAAAAATAGCAAAGTGTTAAGTAGTATCATACTAATACCTTAACAATAGGCTGCCTAAAATTTTTTCCAATCGACTTTAAATAATTTTGTAAGGTCTTTTTTTGTGGAAAGTTCTGAAGAAAACTACTATTTTATAAGGCAATCGTCTACAACCTTCAAAAGGAACATAATTGTGTCCATAATTCTTATATATTTAAATTTTGTATATGTAATTACCTTATTTTGAATATCCACAAACTGTAATTCTTGTTATACTCGCAGAATATGGTTTTTAAATTAGGCTTACTGTCGATTTTGAACTTCACTTAATAATTCTTTGAACTTTTTCACTTAAAGCTCTGCTCTAAAATCAAACTTTGGAAAATACATTACTTGAATATAGGAGCAGTATTACAGCGTCATACAAATTCCATACGCGAATCTTGTGGTTAAAATGTATGTTCGAATTAATTTTTACGCTTTTTGATAGTTCTTAGAACTTTTTGACTCGAAATTGCCTTAAGAAATAAGATATTTCAAATCAGTATAAGAGTCGTATAACAACGGATGACAAATTCAAACTGTTTCCGTTTAAAAATAAAACCTTTTTATTTCAATTCATTCCTCGAGAATAAAAAAGGACAATAAACACCCACTTCTTTTATATCGTTTCGATTCCAGTGAGGTTTTTCTAGGAACTCCAAGTTAAATATAAGAAAATTTAAATAACTTCTTCTCCGCCGCACTTCAAAATACTCACGAAATATAAATCACTACGTAAATAAGTTAAAAACAAAAAAAAAACTATTTCCAAGGTTTCTTTAATTAAACATTTCATTATTTTAATTCAACTCAACTTCGAATAGGTACGAGTATTATGTCGTTATAAGGAGAATTTTAAATTCAACATACGCCACCGTAAAATCACAACACGGGGGAGGAATGAATATTGAACACACAAAACGTCAGAATAACGATGAATTAGCGTCACAAAAAATATGTCGTCTCTCTTTAGGGATGTGAGATAATGTACTAAAAAAATCAACGCGAACTTTTACACGGCAAATAGGGTAAGTTATATTTAAACTATACGCGACATAAAAGTGAAAAACCAACAACAACACAAAATTGCATCGAAGCGAAAAGAAAACAAAAAAAAATCGCAGCGAAAGTAGAAGGTTTTAGTTTTTTTTGTTTGAATTTGTTCTCATTTTCCCAAGAGCGAGAGGAATTCAGAATCGGAATCGATTTGCGGAAATATTGACAGCGAGTTTGCGCCTTGAAAGCGTTTTCATTATTAATTTAAAAAATAAACAATTATTCTCCAAACACCGTCTTTCGTAAAGTTTTGCGATTCGTTTTGTCTACGACTTTCGTGTCGCCTTACTTGTGGGGACTTCTAAAGCTGTTGTGATGCATAGAGTTGACTTTTATTTTTTTTTCGTCCAACACAAAATGTGTCTACGCGATCTGGGGATAGATGATAGACGGATGGATGGACGGATAGTTAGGGAGTACGGCGGCAGCAAGCATGCTTATACTTAGTTTGTTGTAAGCACGTCTATTATGGAATTCACTGAATGATTGTCGATGGTTATGAATACGATGACGCATACCTACCTGTTGTCTTCTTACAATAGAACGAGCGGAAAAAATAAAAATAAACGAACGAACGAACAAGAAAAAAAAAAGATTGATAATAATTAAAAAGTTAGTAAAGCGTTTCCCCTGGTTTTATTATTATTTTAATTTTTTTTATATCATTGCTTCCTTTCTTCTGGATTTGTATGGCGTGGGTGTTCTTGTTGGTTAGTTGTCGACGTATAGTTGTATTTTTTAATTTATATCTAAAGTTGTAGATGGGCAGTGGGCACAGAGGCGTAGTTGTTAGGGAGATGGCCTATTTTTTCTATGGAACCTATAAGTACTCAGAGCGAGCATTGAAATAGGTATCAAGTGCAAAATGGAAGGTAATGGGTGAGGATAATGGATTTCCAGTTGGGAAAGTATGATTGCAGAAGAACAAATTAACCAAATACAAAATGGCTACCATCACTAGAATTTTCAAAGCATCGATATTTAAATGTGGCGCAAAGAGGAACTGGGTACTCATACAGAAACAACAATTTGGTGATTTTTAAAGTTATAAGTTTATTCACGTATGTTCATATGTATGTACAGCTGCGACCAGTGAAATAGTAGTGCCTGCTGGTAAAATGAATTTCGCTACATATTTTGCATCCTGTGTACCACTGGTCTCCATTACAACAACACCGTTATTATTTACAGGTTATTTTATTTCGAAATTTGATTTTTCTTTTATTTACAGTAAAATATTCGATTTTTTGTAAAAAAAAAAAAGTAAGTTTGTTTTAGTTTTTACGTATTATTTATGTATTAAGTAATAAAATATGACTATGCATAATTTAGTGGGACGAAGCAAACATTGCAGCGAAGAAAAAAGAACATGGATTCAAAATCTTATAAATCAAGGCAAGACGTACAGGGAAAGGGAAGTGGAAAAACTCGTCGGATGTTCAGCGCCAATGATACGTAATGCAATCATTTACAAAAAAAAGACGAAAAACGGGGCAAACAGCGGATTCTTTCGGAGACTACCTACCGTACGACAAGTCACAAGGTGCGGTAAAAATCGACCAACAATGTCAACTGTGGAAATCCGCGACGAGTTAAACCTAACTTGTGGTGTTCATACGATAAGAAGACGACTACGAGAGCATAAGCATAGATATGCTCGCAGCCCACGCAAGGTGCCACTTTTGAAAAAAAAAAAAAAACCCATGTGACCCGGCGTCTTCAGTTCGCAAAAGAACATCTCTCTTGGCCCATTGAGAAGTGGAGGAATGTATTGTTGACTGATGAATATAAGATCTTTCTAACGGGTGATTTTTTTGAGGTTAGGATTTTCATGCATTAGTATTTGACAGATCACGCGGGATTTCAGACATGGTGTCAAAGAGAAAGATGCTCAGTATGCTTTGACATTTCATCATGAATAGACTTACTAACGAGCAACGCTTGCAAATCATTGAATTTTATTACCAAAATCAGTGTTCGGTTCGAAATGTGTTTCGCGCTTTACGTCCGATTTATGGTCTACATAATCGACCAAGTGAGCAAACAATTAATGCGATTGTGACCAAGTTTCGCACTCAGTTTACTTTATTGGACATTAAACCAACCACACGAATGCGTACAGTGCGTACAGAAGAGAATATTGCGTCTGTTTCTGAGAGTGTTGCTGAAGACCGTGAAATGTCGATTCGTCGCCGTTCGCAGCAATTGGGTTTGTGTTATTCGACCACATGGAAGATTTTACGCAAAGATCTTGGTGTAAAACCGTATAAAATACAGCTCGTGCAAGAACTGAAGCCGAACGATCTGCCACAACGTCGAATTTTCAGTGAATGGGCCCTAGAAAAGTTGGCAGAAAATCCGCTTTTTTATCGACAAATTTTGTTCAGCGATGAGGCTCATTTCTGGTTGAATGGCTACGTAAATAAGCAAAATTGCCGCATTTGGAGTGAAGAGCAACCAGAAGCCGTTCAAGAACTGCCCATGCATCCCGAAAAATGCACTGTTTGGTGTGGTTTGTACGCTGGTGGAATCATTGGACCGTATTTTTTCAAAGATGCTGTTGGACGCAACGTTACGGTGAATGGCGATCGCTATCGTTCAATGCTAACAAACTTTTTGTTGCCAAAAATGGAAGAACTGAACTTGGTTGACATGTGGTTTCAACAAGATGGCGCTACATGCCACACAGCTCGCGATTCTATGGCCATTTTGAGGGAAAACTTCGGAGAACAATTCATCTCAAGGAATGGACCGGTAAGTTGGCCACCAAGATCATGCGATTTGACGCCTTTAGACTATTTTTTGTGGGGCTACGTCAAGTCTAAAGTCTACACAAATAAGCCAGCAACTATTCCAGCTTTGGAAGACAACATTTCCGAAGAAATTCGGGCTATTCCGGCCGAAATGCTCGAAAAAGTTACCCAAAATTGGACTTTCCGAATGGACCACCTAAGACGCAGCCGCGGTCAACATTTAAATGAAATTATCTTCAAAAAGTAAATGTCATGGACCAATCTAACGTTTCAAATAAAGAATCGATGAGATTTTGCAAATTTTATGCGTTTTTTTTTTAAAAAAAGTTCTCAAGCTCTTAAAAAATCACCCGTTATATGGAGGTAAAGGGTCCCGTCAGTATTTAAGGCGTCCCTCTAATACACAATATGATGCCCGATACACCAAGACGATACAACACGGTTAAACATGGCGGATCAAGTATTATGGTTTGGGGTAGCTTCTCCTACAGAGGTGTGGGTCCAATCCATAAAATTAATAATATAATGGACAAGCATGCATACGTAGGAATACTGCAGAACACTATGCTGACCTTTGCTGAGGAGGACATGCCGCTAAAATGGACGTTCCAACAAGATAACGACCCGAAACATACTAGTAAGTTGGCAAAGGAATGGTTTCGGGCCAATAGAATTGAGGTTATGAATTGGCCAGCTCAATCCCATTGAAAACCTGTGGGCAGATATTAAGAAAGCGGTATGGGATGCTAGGCCGAACGAACGAACTTTGGGCTGTAGTTGAACATGCATATGGCAGACTATACCACTGAAGAGATGCGAAGGCTTTGTAGATTCTATGAAAAAGCTTTGTATAGCTGTCATAAAAAATCATGGTCATGCTACTAAGTATTATGTAAGTTTATTTATAAAAAAAAACTTTAAAATATAATTATTCAAATAGAAGAGAAACCGGCAAGGGTACGATACCTCAGTCGCCAAGAAATAATAGTGGATTTTTGTAGAATAGTTTGATCCAAGCATTTTTCACTATAGTAGAGGTCTAACTGCTACCATTTCGGAGGGGGGCAGTTTTGAAAGCAACACTTAAGGGGAGTATCTCCTTTTTCGGCGACCAAAAATGCATTTTTTTCCATTCTTTTCTAGTAAAATATGTGTAGAATATGTAGCTAAAACCGTTTGTTTGAATACTTTTTTGTTTTAATTTATAGAACAAAAACGAGACCTACCTTTTTGTATCGAATATTGACATTTAGCGGGGTTTTGAGCGTAAGATGTTTTACATAAATATTCTTGAATTTGGCGCCTATATGTATATCCATACCATGGTAAGCAGAGGTACCATATGGGCCACCAGGTGTCGACACATGTCGTAACTTAGACACATGAGACATGAACCACCAGGTGTCGACACATGAGCCACGACTCGAAAAAAAAAACTTTTTTCTCGAAACCACGTTTTTCCAACTGTTGGCCACGATTACTTTAAAACTCCTTGACGGATCGTCATAATTTTTTTTTGTTTTAAAGCTTATTAAATTTATTAGAGTCTGGACCACAATCAGGCTGATATATCAAAAACTTTTTTTTGTACAGCGTTCAGAAGAGCGAAAAAAGTGAAAAAAAACAAACACTAAAATTCAAGCGTCCGCCATTTTTTTAATTTTTGATTTTTTAATTTTCGATCATTTTTGCAGGAGCTAGAGTGGCCAACAGCGAACAACTTTTTTTGGAGATAGTCTCGTTCCGAGGCGCATTGTTTTTTAACGGCCCGGTATTTTTTGATGAAAAAATTATTTTTTTGTACTTAATATGATAATAAACAAGTAAAAAAAAATTGAATTGATTATATCATTCTTTTCATGAAAAAAAATTCATGAAAAAGTGTCTTTTTTGACACTGAAAAAGGAGAAAAGGGGAATGGAAATAAAAAATATTAAAAAAAAGGTCTGTGTAAAAATACATACAATCAAATATTGCACGTTTTTTAAAGCTAGAAGTGTCTTCTATTATCTTGTTTTTAAATTAAGTAATTTCTATGGAAAGTTTTTGAAAACAAAAAAAAATAATTTCAAACTCAAAATTTCGGAAAAAAAAAAAAAAACAGTTTATAGGTTAATACCTCCAATATTTAAAATTGTGTGATCATATACTAAATTTTTGTTTTGTATTTTTTGTTCTTTTATTTTCTTAATCGGAAATTGAAAAGTAATTGGTTGTAAAGCTAAGTGTACACGATTGGTAGATCTTACAATAATGTCAGATCTGTCAGCGAAAAACATGCTTACAATGTCTTACAAACGTGTAGTCTTACAATTAATTGTCAGAAAATTTGTCTGGCAATTAATTGTTAGATCATTCTCTGACAATTAATTGTAAGGAATCTGACAATCTTGTGTACGCTAGCTGACAATCGTGTAATCTTGCAATTATTTGTCAAAACAATCAATTTTAAGACGGTAAATTGTAAGGTATTTGATAATCGTGTACACACACAATTTATTGTCAACCTGCCAATTTTTATAGTTGTCTGACGTTTCTAATAATAAAGAAATTGTAAGATGTGCGTTTTTTAGCATCATACAATTTTTTCATTGTTAGACAATTTGCAGCCAAGGTTCAAATGAAGCAGTAGTTTCCATAACCAACAAAAACTGACAATAAGTTGTGTGTGTAGATGGTTGGTAGAAAATCTACCAATCTTTTACAATTAATTGGTAGGTATTTAGCCAGCTATCTGAAAATATATTGTCAGCCAACTTCTGACAATAAATTGTAGGAGATTTGTAGATTTTCTACCAACCGTGTACACTAGATTGGGCCAAAAAAATTGACTATTTTTTTTTTTGAAAGATATATCGAGAATATCATTCAGAATGACAAAAAAAAATTTTCGTAAAAGTTTGAGCCCTTAATATCAATTTTAAGAGGGCTATCATCGCTAATTTTGATTTTTAGTCATAATTTCATGTTTTGCGTCAGAACTGACAAAACATTGAAGTAAAAAAAATTCATTTTGACTTACTTTTATATAAAATTAAATTCCCTACAAAAAAGGTCTAATTGAAAATTTTCGTCAGACAAGCCGTTTTTGAGTAATTAAGCTTAATAAATTGTTATTTTTCTTCGATTTTACTTTTTTAATTTGGAATTTTGTAACTAACGAAAAATAACAATTTATTAAGCTTAATTACTCAAAAACGGCTTGTCTGACGAAAATTTTCACTTAGACCTTTTTTGTAGGGAATTTAATTTTATATAAAAGTAAGTCAAAATGAATTTTTTTTACTTCAATGTTTTGTCAGTTCTGACGCAAAACATGAAATTAAATCAAAATTAGCGATGATAGCCCTCTTAAAATTGATATTAAGGGCTGAAACTTTTACGAAAATTTTTTTTTGTCATTCTGAATGATATTCTCGATATATCTAGTGTACAGTGTACACACACAACTTAATTGTCATTGATAGATAATTGTCAGATATTGTCAGGTCAGGTTTTCAATATAGTAAGTTCTACCAATCGTGTACTCTTAGCTTAAGTCTACTAGTTTTCGAGAAATTTGAAAATAACTAAACGTATTTTGTTTGTGTTTAGATACATGATCTTGAAATGAATATGGATCAATCCTTAAACAAATACATTCTCGGAGAAGACCTTAGGTAGCGCGCCTCGCGGTTTTCAAAAATCTTAGCTCTCTTTTTTGGGGGCACATCCGCTCACTCTTTTCCGTTGCTGCACTTAGGGTATGTCCAGTCACCAGGCCGGCGACAATGTAAACAGTTATACATATGCATACGTAGTTATCATTTAAACTTATCATTCACTTTTTAATCGTTAATTTTAAGACCGTGTTCACATTAACCAACTCCTCCGACTTTTTTTACGTCTGTACTTTTTTTGTATTATTTAAGAGAACGACACTATTTATTTCAAAAGTTAAACATTGTTAAAAAAGAACGCACCACCAGACCCCGCTACATAACGTAAAGTTCGTTGGGCTTTTGTTTAAACAGGGATGTTATTTGATACAACATTTCATTTTTCCACCTATATTCAAACAAAGATGTTATTGGATACGAAATACTACAACTATTTGCTCGGAAAATTAATAGAGGTGTTCACATTCTTAAATATGTTTGACAAGTACAATGCTTCACGAAAATTATGATACTTCAGTTAAACTCTTGGAGCCTGATTACACAATTGTTATTAGGGCAAGTTTTGCATTTGGAAAAAAAATCGAACTCGATATTTTTATCAAAGTTGACATTACGATGCTACAGATAACGAACAAAGTGTGTCCAGCAGTTCTGTCCGTCTGTCTGTATCTAAAGCCTATAGCCTAAGCCATTGGAGCTTTTTTCTTTAAACTCGGTACTTAAGAGTCTTCGGCGATTCTCTAGAAGAGAAATTGAATATTTTTTTTAGCTCCAAACTAACGGTACCTGACACCGTTATGCAAAATTTTATTTATCTATATTCAAAAATATTTTACGGTTTAAAAAAAATCCCAAATTGAACGATTAACTTTTGAAATTATTTCCTAAAATCTATGTCGCAAAATTTTAAACAGCCTATTATTAAGGTACAAGTATCATACTACTTAACAATTTGCTAACTTTATAATAGTTTACTAACTCATTCCTAATTTTAAACATTTTCAAACTAGTATCGTACTAAAAGAATTTTCTTAATAAATTGCTTCTGAACACACCTAAAACAATGACATTTCGTGTAAAAAAGTAAGTACACGAACCTTTTTTGATGTTTGCAAATGTCAGAGTCATATGAAGCTAGCACGATACTAAAAATAAAATGCACGACTGGGTCGCACGAACTTGCTCCTATGTAATAGACTAGGAATTTTAAAAACGAATGTTATTAGAGAAAACTGTTCGCAAGGATAAAATTAATTTTTTAAATTCTTTTAGTAGTAAGAGATAAAAACAGAATGCCATGCAAATATGAATTTATTCAAGAACAAAAATTATAAGTCGTTGTAGTGGTTCCTTAAAAAAATAAGCTTTTATGTACAAAATTTTTAAAACATTTTTAAGAAAAAATTTTGGTACGCCAACCTTAAGCTTTTATTATTGTACGAATAAAAGTCTAATTTCCAAAAAAAATACTAAGCCGTTCTTGAGATATCGAATTTTCAAAAAAAAAAATGACTTTTTTTTTCTAAAAATTGAAAAAAATTTTTTTTTTAAGTTTTTAAATGCAATATTTTTTAAACTTTTTTGGAGCTTTTTTATAAAAAATTTCATTAAAATCCGTTATGTCGGTAATGAGAAATTCAAAATTCGAAAAAATCGTTCTATGGTAGGTACAGTCAGTAATATCTAGATTTAAATTTTTTTTATTAAATTATAGATCGTAAAGATTAATCAAAAGAAAAAAAAATTTAGCAAAATTCTCGGAACCGTTTTCGAGAAAAATACGATTTTCGAAAACCATTTTTTAAAATTTGTATGGAAGGTACCGTTAGTTTTAGATGAAACAAAATTTTTTTTCTCAAATCTAGTAGATTATGTTAAAAAACTTTTTTTTGTCAAGTTTGAAAAAACTCGAGCATGGGGTTTTCGAAATATTGAGTTTCCAAAAAAAATTTTGATTTTTTTTTTAAAATCCAAAAAAATAAAAATTGAAAATTTGAATATGCAATAATATTCAAACTTTGGAGGAGCTTTGGCATAAAAAAAAATTATTTAAATCGGCTGTACCGTTTTCGAGAAAATCAAAAACAAAAAAAATGGACCCAGGGGGTCTACCAAAAATAACAATTTTTTGTAAAATTTTTTTGAACCATTAGCTAGTTTTAACCAAATGAAATTTTTCAAATTTTTTTTAAAAAATTCTGTGGGACAGTTTTTGAGAAAAAAAAATATTTATAAAATTTCGAAAAAAAATCGTATGGCAGGTACCGTTATTTTTGGTCTAAAAAAAAAAAAAAAAAACGTCCGGGGGTAAAAAATTTAAACCCATATCTACCAAGTTTGAAGAAAATCGGCCGAGCCGTTTAGGCTGTAGTCGAACCGACAGACAGACATGATTGTCGAACCGACAGACAGAATTGCGAGACCCACTTTTTTAGTCTTCGCTATCATCGTAATGTCAACTTTGATCAAAATCTCGAGTTCGATTTTTTTTCCGAATGCATAACTTGCCTTATAGTACCTATAAATCGCAAGTAAAAATAAAGCAGATATTCGATGATTTTAACTTTAATAAAAGGGTAGAGAAAGTATGATGCTATATTCGATTAAAATTTGCAAATTCGTTGTTTTAACCTTGTATCATACTAAACCAGTTTTAGCATCGTACTAATTCAATTAAAATTTTGCGCCTATATTATTTAATATTTGGCATCCCAAATTTTATTCTTGAAAAATTTAAAAGAAATTTCTTATACAAAAAAGGTAGGTTTTTAATAACTAAATGATTTTTTAATCTTGTTTGCATAAATTCATACTTTTATAGAAATCAGACGGCAATTTTTGGCATTTGGGGGAGGGGGTGGAATAGACAACTTCCTTATTATAAAATTCATAGTTTAAGCTGGAAACACACAATTTTATTATCTTTCCCACGTGACCAGTATTTTTTTAGGTAGTTTGAAAATTAAAAACAAGTAAGTTCAATCATCATTTTCGTGCCAAATATTATTGTTTCGAAATATTGACCCACTTTCAAAAGAATTACTCGCTTAAAGTAGGTTATAAGATAAAAGAAATTCCTTAATTTCTTCAGTCAATGTGAACGTGGACAAAAGTTGAAAAAAAAGTTCTGTTTGGCTTAACAAAATTTCTTCTCACAGAAACAGAAACCTACCTGATTTTTCAATGAACATTTTGCCTACAAAATGTCAAACATCAATCATTTTTAAATGTCAATTGACTTTGTCGTTCAAAAAAGTCATCCCGAAGAAGTTTTACAAATAAGAAATAGAAAAAAAAAACAATGTTCCGCTCATTGGACGGTCATAGAACCATATTAAATCCGTTACCTCCATTTACTACCTACGTACACATAGATAATTATATTTCATCAGTTTTCTTGCCTCACTGTCTCTTCGTTAGAAAAAATGAAGATATAAAAAAATAGGTATCACAGATAGATACTACCGGCGGCGTAGGGCACGGCGTGATTCCTATTACTAATTTAACAATCGTGCTCATAGACATCATGAATTTTGATTTTCTACGTGCAGCGCGAGTTCGTAAGACACCGCATTTTGCCGCGGCACTTAACCACACGCGCCACCATACCACACACACAAGCAAAAAATAGCAGCTGCTTGAGCACGTGCTAAAAGAGGCACAACACCTACCTTCATACTTATTCTTTTCTTTTTTTTTTAGAAACTTGAGATTGAAAGTTTATCAAACACAAAAGAAGCTTAACCTTAGCAATTGGCAGGGATGTTAATGTGATGATTCTGTAGTAGAAGCTACTTTATTCAATTTCTTTAACAATTTTGCCAAAAACAATCCCACAGTGACAGATTCTTGCTAAAAATTTTACTTTATTTTTTATCAAAGCACTTTTTGTTGATAAAAAGGAAAGGACACAAAAGTTGGTATCAATTCAGCGAACTTGAAACTTTGAACGGTTGGTTCTGAGACCAATTTTTAGATATTTTCAAACCCACATTTTAATTCGCCCACCAAAACGCCCATTTCTGTGCATTTGTTTATTTTTCTAAACAGCGTGTTTTAGGCCTCACAATACTTTGGAACATAATTCTTGGACACGGTTTAAGAAGAAGGAGAGAGGCGACAAATATCTACTTCGTCCGGTAACCCCATTAACGTTGGAATATGCCGTTTTTTTTACCGTGGATTCTGTTCCAAAATGGATTAGAGATGGGAGATCTGTGGACATACCCCCTAGGTCATCGGTCATCTTTCACGCTCCAAATTCACCAACAATATGCCATGCTAGTCAATTTGTTAGTTGCTTCAGAGATGGATATCTACTATCTGACTTCTCAGAGGCAGGTATAATCGTTCAGATACATTTTGAGATGCAATCTATCATTGGGTCTCCGCCTGTTTTTTCGCAAGAAATTAGGGGTTCAATGGAGGTTGCCATCTGCTCATGAAAAGAAGCAATTTCTTCGGGTTGTGTTGTAGTGAAGGTATTGCACAATCATTAAAAGAGGGACTTAGGACACTCAAACTCTGGGATACAACATATTCGCACATGAAAACCCTCAACTTTGTGCCAAACTATGTGGCTAGTTCACTGTTACTAAAAGGGAAACGAAGCTTTTGTGTGATTATTTGGTACATCCACCGTGCATCAATCATTCCGTTCAAAAACCACCGCAGTTCTTGGAAATAGACTTTCGACACTAAACATATACATACGTTACTTTGTCAACCATTTTTTTTTCGTTTAGAATAAAAGATCATGTTCGGTGAGTTTGTTAAGCTCATTACAAAATGGCTTTCCAAATTGTTTGTGCTCTCATTGCTGGACATTTACAAAGAAAATGAAGAACTCTGAACTGAAATGTTTTTTTTTGTTTTTATTGTAAAGTAAAACTAATCGCTGAGCATGGATAATATGGATATCGCTTGTTCTTGAAAGCAGGGCGATGGGGGTATACTACTCCCCATTTAGGCAGAAGCGTTAATTTTCGAAAACATTTAATGAAAATGGACAGGTTTACACTTTATTATTTAATCAAGCTATCTAATTGAAACACTTATGTAAGAAATTATTCAAAAACTCAAAAATTTGCAAAAGAAAAATGAAAAAAAAAAACAATAATTTCGGCTTTACTCAAAAAATGTGTATTAATAATTACTAATTTTGACTCTTAGTCGTCAACGATTTTTTAATTTTAAGTCGAACCCTGACAAACCAGTTACTTTTCGGTCTAAGTTTTTGAAAAAATAAAAAAACTTAGAAATGTTTAGATTTGCTGCCAAATTAAATTTCGAGATTTCAATTAAATCTAGCATTTACCAATGGAAAAGCCTAAAAAAGTAATTTTGTCGTATTGTCAGATAATCTTTTTGAGAGAATATTAACATAATTTAGAAAACAGTAGGTAACTCATTGAAAACGGTTTTGGAATTTTTCTTAAGACTTCTCTAAAGGTTTAATTAAAAAAAAAAAACAAAATATTTTTTCCATTTCGTCAATCTTCGACATCCGATTGGAATAAAAAACCTAACCATTAAATAACCAATTGTCAAAACCCTTCCTCCAGCGCAAAAAAAAGTAGTTATTAATGCTTTTTTTTTCAAAAATGAATGTACACCCCAGAACTGTGTGAGACTAAGGCTAGGACCGCACTTGCGATTTCAATCGCACGATTTTTTAGTCGCAAAAATAGAACACATGAATTTAAATGAGAATGAACGCACTTGCTACTAACAAATCATGACGATTTAAAAGTCGCAATTTGTTTCATTTTTCTTGCGATGCGGTTGTCGTAAACTTAAATGAAACACATGTACTCAAATGGATATGTCCACACTTGCGATTTAAATTACTACGACTTAAAAATCGTAGTCGCAAAGAGAAATTGGCATGCACGCACTTGCGATTTTTAATCCACGATTTTTTAGTGGCAAAAAGTAAGACACATGGCTTTAAATGTGAATGCACGCACATGCGACTTAAAAATCGTAGCGATTATAAAAATGAAACAAGTTCTATTTTTTCAAGCGATTTTTCTGTCGCTACTTATTTGTAGCAAATGCGTGCACTCACATAAAAAGTAGTGTGTTTTATTTTTCGCGATTAAATAATCGCGCGGCAAAAAATCGCAAGTGCGTGCATGACAATAATTTGTAGCGACTACGACTTTTTAATCGCCTCGACGAAAAATCGCAAGTGCGGTCCTAGCCTAAGAAGAGATGAAAATAAAATATAAAATAAAATGCACGATTAGGTCGCACGAACTTCCTCTTATGTAAAAGACTAAGAATTTCAAAAATAAATGTTGTTACAGAAAAACTGTGCATTAGCATAAAATTGATTTTTTAATTGACTAAAACAACTTTCTTAGTAGTTGGAGGAAAAAATAAAATGTGATTCAAGCAAATATTTGTTTATGCAAGAACAAAAATTATAAGTCTTTGTAGTTGTTTCTTAAAAAAATAAGCTTTTTTATACAAAATTGTTCATACATTTTTTAAGACAACATTTTGTTATGACAACTTAAAGTTTTTATTACTAAACGAATAAAAAATAAAGTTCCAAAAGAAATATAAAGCCGTTTTTGAGATATTGTATTTTCCAAAAAAAAATATATGTATGTACGAGTATATATATATTTTTTTTTTTTTTTTTTTCAAAAATTCAAAAAATATTTTTTTTTTAAGTCTTGAAATGCAATGTTTTTTAAACTTTTTAGAAGCTTCTCTATAAGAAATTTAATTAAAATCTGTTATGTCGATAATGAGAAATTCAAAATTCGAAAAGATCGTTCTATGGTAGGTGCAGTCAGTAATATATTAATTTCAATTTTTTTATTAAATTATAGATCGTAAAAATTAAACGAAAGAAAAAAAATTATCAAAATTCTCGCAACCGTTTTCGAGAAAAATACGATTTTCGAAAATTATTTTTTTTTTTACAATTGTATGGTGGTACCGTTATTTTTAGGTTAAACAAAATTTTGTTCTCATATCTTGTAGATTATAAGGAAACTTTTATTTACCAGGTTTAAAAAAAATCGAGCATGAAGTTTTTGAAATATTGAGTTTCCAAAAAAAAATTAAAAACGATATCTACCTAGTTTGACGAAAATCGGCCAAGCCGTTTAGGCTGTAGTCGAAAAGACAGACAGACAGAATTGCGAGCCCCACTTTTTTGGTATTCGCTATCATCATAATGTCAACTTTGATCAAAATCTCGAGTTCGATTTTTTTACGAATGCATAACTTGCCTTATAGTACCTATAATTCGCAAGTAATTACTAATTAAATTACTTTTTTGTCATTTATTTATCATTTGCAAATATTTTTCTTTTGTCAATTTTAATGACAGATGTCAGTTTACAAAAATAAATTTTTCTTTAAGTTAGGTTTGTTTGATTGAAATTTTAAAAGTAATTTCTTAAGGTTAAATCGCAATGTAGTGGTTGTTCCTTATCACTGAAAGACATTTAGGTACATTTGGCATTATTTTTTTAGTTTGAGTCCCAACCGGGAAAAAAGCTGTCCCGGCGGGATAGATATTTTATGTCTGAAATCCGGGATGTCCCGGGTAAACCGGGACGTCTGGCAACGCTAGTAGGTACCCTCACCATACAAATGTTAAAAATTATATTTTCTCGAAAACGGCACCTAGAATTTTTACAATTTATTTTTCTTTTGATTAATTTTTACGATCTTTAATTTATTAAAAAAAAATTGAAACTAAGATATTGCTGTACGTACCATAGAACCATTTTTTTCTTTTGAATTTCTCGTATTGGTATGATGGATTTTAATGAAATTTTTTTATAAAGTAGCTTTTAAGGAGTTTGAAAATTATTGCATTTCAAAAGTTAAAAAAATAATATTTTTGAATTCTTGAATAAAAAAAAGAAACATTGTTCAAATTCGATATCACAAAAACAGGTCAGGATTTTTTTTTTTTAATTTAGCTTTTATTCGTACAATAATAAAAATAATATTTTCATTCTTTTAACTTGCTCTTATACATAAGTTCGAGCGATCCAGTTGTGAAATTTATTTTGTAAGTCTTGTCGGGTTTAGTTTAAATTAAACGACTTCTATTTTAAATCCCGTAGTGCTGTGTAGCCGAAACAGTGCGTTTTTGAAAAGAAATTTTGGCGGAAATGAAGCACCCACTGCTCCTGCTGTACGCAAGTTTTTGCAAAAAATTCGTGGGACTGGTATGCTAGCAGACAACTCTCATGGTCCCCGTCGTCGTACGGTGTGCGCACATACCAGAATGTGGCTGTTGTAGCGTAGAGAGTGAGACTCAATTCACTAACATCAAATTCGAGAATTCTGCACAACGATCTCCGATTAATCGCTAGCGAGTTCAAATTGACTCAGCAATTGAAGGCACTCGACTTTGTTATCAAATACAGAGCCATGTTAACCGACTTTTTTTTCACTGAAATTGAAGACATGGATTGGGACGAACTCTGGTTCATACAGGGTGGCCCGCAATGCCACAATCATACTTCGGCTCACCAAATTTCCAAATCGTACGCTTTGAACCCTTTGACTTTTTTTTGTGGGGAACCGTGAAGGTCCTTATTCGGAATTCCCCCCCCCCCCCCGCCCCACCAAAATGCACTTTTTTTTTAATGAATCGATCAAAAAAAGTGTGCTGTTGATAAAAAACATCAAATTATGGAGGAGAAACACTTGGTCCTTATTCGGAATTCCCCCCCCACCAAAATGGCCTTTTTTTTAATGAATCGATAAAAAAAAGTGTGCTGTTGATAAAAAACATCAAAATATGGAGGAGAAACACTTTTTTATGGTTAAAAAAGTGAAGTATAAAAAAATGAATATATGCCATAGGGTAAATTCAAAGTTTCTTTAAATCCAGATTCTGTAAATGCAAAAGAAACCTTGGATACACCCAACCTCGAACCTACCCCAAATCCTATAGTGTGCCCAAGCAGGGGGGTTGCAGGGGGGCAGCATGCCCCCCCGATACATATATCACTGTTCAAACGCCGCCGTAATGCGTAAGCAAGCAAAAAAAGCAAATATCCCATACAAAAGTAGTTTTAGTTATAGTACTGTGGGTGGTCCGCTTTTGCTTCACTTTTTTACCATAAGAAAGTGTTTCTCCTGCATAATTTGATGTTTTTTATCAACAGCAAACACTCTTTTATCGATTCGTTAAAAAAAAGGTTCATTTTGGTGGGGGGGGGGGGAATTCCGAATAAGGGCCAACAGTACTGGGGGTGGTCCGCTTATACTTCACTTTTTTACCATAAAAAAGTGTTTCTCCTCCATAATTTGATGTTTTTTATTAACAGCAAACACTTTTTTATCGATTCGTAAAAAAAAAAGTCCATTTTGGTGGGGGGGGGGGGGGGGGAATTCCGAACAAGGTCCAAACACTTTTTTATGGTAAAAAAGTGAAGTATAAAAAAATGAATATAGGCCATAGGGTAAATTCAGTTTCTTTAAATCCAGATTCTGTAAATGCAAAAGAAACCTTGGATACACCCAACCTCGCACCTACCCCAAAACCTATAGTGTGTCCAAGCAGGGGTGTTGCAGGGGGGCAGCATGCCCCCCCATACATATATCACTGCTTAAACGCCGCCGTAATGCGTAAGCAAGCAAAAAAAGCAAATATCCCATACAAAAGTAGTTTTAGTTATAGTACTGTGGGTGGTCCGCTTTTACTTCACTTTTTTACCATAAGAAAGTGTTTCTCCTGCATAATTTGATGTTTTTTATCAACAACAAACACTCTTTTATCGATTCGTTAAAAAAAAGTTCATTTTGGTGGGGGGGGGGAATTCCGAATAAGGGCCAACAGTACTGGGGGTGGTCCGCTTGTACTTCACTTTTTTACCATAAAAAAGTGTTTCTCCTCCATAATTTGATGTTTTTTATCAACAGCAAACACTTTTTTATCGATTCGTAAAAAAAAAAGTTCATTTTGGTGGGGGGGGGGAATTCCGAATAAGGTCCACCGTGAAGGACCAACAATCCAGAAACGATTCAGGCACTTAAGGCCAATATCATCCAAGCAATCCGTGAGCCACAGCCCAAAACCATCAACAAGGTTTTGGAAAATTGTAGTGACAAAATGCGCATTGACATCCCTGGCTATGTGAAAGGAAAGAATGAACAGGTGGAGAGGAAAACTAAAAATAATCACTTATTATTAATCTGTATTTCACTTGACGGCTTAAGCTATACAAAATAAATAATAAAAAAAAAACAACAATTATCATTGATCCAAATCTGCATTAAAACTGAACACACTTCCAACACTGCATGGTATCAGTGTATTTTACCTTTTTTTTTTCGTACGGACCAAACGACCTCCATCTCTCCGTTATTTCCGCAATCGACAATGCCGACGATGACTTGATAATGTGCAATGTTTGCATATACGCTAGCGACAAACGACGACGACGTGAGTGAGATTACCAGCCCAGCACACCAAGCACACCCAGAACTTCAGTGGTGCACACCGACCGCTCTGCTTGTTTGTGCATTAGGAATTAGAATCGGAATTAGAATAACACACATAAAGTTTATAGCGAACACGTAACAATATGTTCGCCGAACACCGCACGTCGCGTCGCATCGCTTCGTCACTGCTTTTCTTCAGTGCACTCAATCAGAGCATAAAAGAAACTTTAAAAGCACAAAGCCGATAAACTTGCTTCAATAACTTTGCCAAATGCAAACTCAGTTTTAAGTGGTATACGACATTCTGGTAATTAGGTAGTATTACCATAAAAATCACAGAGTACAGCCAATTCGGATATGGCTTTGAGAGAGTCTTTTATGGAAACGGGGGAAAAACAAGATATTAACGCGAAAAGTTGCACTTTGTGTTGATAAAGACGCTTTTCGATATGAATTTGTAAATTTTGATATTTAAATAAAGAGTATAGTTATACGCTGTATTTACAGGAAGACAATCTCTAAGCAGCTGACATTTTCGTCAGTAATACAAATACCAGGTGGATTTTGAAATTTTAAATTATGCGTATGCCGACGAGCGTATACAGAACAGCTTCAAAGGTCGAGGTCATCAGAACTCTTTTGCAGCGTAACTTAGACAAGATTAAGGGATATTGTGATGACTGGAAGTTGAAAATCAATTTGACGAAAGCTAGTGATCGTAGGGCCACATGAACAGCTACTGGCGAGTTAAAGTGTAGTAAAGTACCTTGGTATCTGTATTTGTAATATGTGATTTTTTTGTTATTTTCGTTTTGGCAACACTGGTTTTGACAGCTCACGCACGTTTTGTGTCACTGTCAAACATCTTCCGTTTGGTCTATAATTTAACCATGAATCGTCTTACAAACGAACAACGCTTACAAGTTATTAAATTTTATTATCAAAAGGCATGCTCTGTTAAGAAAGTTCATCGCGCGCTTCTTCCATTTTATGAGGCGGCTACTCGGGCTATTGTGACTAAATTTCGCACCAAATTTCCATTGTTGGACATTAAACCACCAACACGCTTATAGAGTGCGAACTGAGGAAAATATCGCAGCTGTATCGGCAAGTGTTAGTGATGACCGTGAATTATCGATTCGGAGCCGTTCGCAGAAATGGAACCACTACGTGGAAAATTTTGCGGAAGGATTTAGGTGTGAAGCTTTTCAAAATACAGCTGGTGCAAGAACTGAAGCCGAACGACCTACCACAACGCCGAATTTTTGGTCAATGAGCTCTTCAAAAGTTGGCCGAAGATCCACTTTTTTATCGAAAAATTGTGTTCTGCGACGAAGCTCATTTCTGGTTGAATGGATACGTGAACAAGCAAAACTGCCGTATTTGGAGTGAAGAGCAGCCAGAAACATTGCAAGAGCTACCAATGCATCCAGAAAAAGTCATTGCTTGGTGCGGATTATGGGCTGGCGGAATCATTGGGCCGTATTTCTTCAAAGATGATGCGAATTTCAACGTAACTGTGCTACCGTGCAATGATAACAATCTTTTTTTTGCGCAAAATGGAAGAGGTTGACTTGCATGACATGTGGATTCAACAAGACAGTGCCACTGCCACATGACCGTACTATCGACTGAAATAAAGATTTCATGCATTTTTCTGAATTTTATGTTTTTTTTTTTTAATTTCCAATAGCTCTTAAAAAATCACTCTATATTTCGACAGACATATAACATATAAGTACTGCACTTGCGAGAGCTTTCGGGTGTTTGAGAGGCGGAGTCTTAGACGTTGCCTTGGATTACACAGATTCGAAAAGTCGTATTACAAACATTATTATACCAACCAGGCAACGGGGCCAACATAAATATAATAATTGATAATTTTTTGTCAATTCTGAATCGAGGTCATATTGTTAGACCACTGTCCTTGACCAAAAGCCTAATTGTTGGGGCTTACTACCCTAAGACGATTATAATGAGAGTGTGCTTCTAAGCGGCTACCACGTAGGCCATAGAGCTTGCGGATAGGCAGGCGGCTTCTTTATAGTCGAGACGTCCTTGTACAAGACGGAGGTGAGCGCCTTTGGTTAATTTGGACAGCAGGGGATTGTTATCCAATTGATACATAAATGTTTGTAGGATATGTTTGGGTCTTAGGTGACTTACATAAATTTAAATGTAATTTTAGGTAGGGGCAGTCAAGGTGGCACAAAAAAAAGCGTAAGCGTTCGTCAGAACTGACGGGGGAAAGTGTATTTAAAAACAAATTAATAGAAGCTAGTTCATGCATAAAAGTTTTATGTTCCAGGTCGACTTTATTTGGTTGTCATTTTTGTGTGAACGAAATTTACCAGTTGGTATTTGACAGTCGTAGAGTGTGGTCGATAACAACTTATTATGCAGCAACACTATAGATGACGATTATTTTTTGTCAAAAAATCATTATGAGCGTTAACGCCCATTTCCGACAAGCCAAAGGGGCACTGAAAACCCTCGATAGATACACCAAGGACCATTACACCCTTGTGGAATATTTTTATGGTGCCAAATTTGAGCCGGTGGCGTCATTGGGCCATATTTCTTTGAGAACAGTTACTGTGGACCGCTACCGGAACATATTTGAAAACTTTCTTGTGAATTAATTAGGCCTACAGAATAATGTGGTTCCAACAAGACGGTGCCACATCACACCCATCTCGTGCGAATTTTTCCTAGCCGAATAATGTCAAAAATGTTAATATCGACTGGCACTCGCGATCCCCTGAGTTGACATTTCCCTATGTCTTTTTATGGGAATACTTGAAAGCAAAAGTATACGTCAACAAACCAACCACAACCTCGATACTTACGACAACATTAGATTTCTATGATTTCATTTAAAAGTGTATTTTGTTCGTTAGTGAGCATAACTTTTAAACTGACGATCTGTTTGTCAGAATGCACATCACCTGTAAAAGTAGATTTAGGCGGAAATAATAACAGTGCTTCAAAAATCTTATTTTGAATGAATTATTCAATGAAATTTTATTAGTTCATTTAAAAATTCATTCGTTTGACATATTATGATATGACATATAAGCAAATAAAATAAGATGTCTGAGCTGAGGAGTCTCTTGAGCGGGGCAGAGTACCAAAAAGGGAGTAAAAATGCTTGAAACCCTCGAAGCCGACCATAATTCGCGAAAATGTCAAAAAAAAAAAAACATGTCAGAAAAATTGCGAGTATTTTAGTGAAGTACTAGTAGAACTGTCAAAACACAATTGTTATTAGTCACGGATTTCATAAATTTTGTGTGGAAATTGAAAACTTTTAAAATTAATTGAAAATAGAAATAAAAGTTTATTCACATTAAAATTGTGATATTTATTAATTTGAATGATAAATCTTCCAAAAAATATCTCCATTTGATAATTCGTTATATTTTAGGGGAAGTTGAGCCGAGTGTTAAATAAAATATGCCAAAATAGGAAATATAAACATTTTACACCGTAATATTTTAAAGCGAGTTCACTGTAAAAAAATTCTAAATTCTAGAAATTTAGTTATCGACGATCGATAGTTGTTCACTGATCAGTAAATCGACAATCACAAAAGAGGCCATACACAGTAAAATCGGGAATGCATACTTATTGGCGAAATCAATTTCTACAAAAATCTAGCATGTCAATCGTTTAAATACGAAAAAGTGAGTGCCAGTTAAAGAAGCTACTCTTCCAAAGAAATATTAATATAAATATTTCATTTCAAACCTAGCCATGGCCAACATGCTAAAGGAAATACCCTCCGAAAAATTGTAATAGATCTTTATCTTTACTTATTTCATACCCTAAACTTTGGGGTTATTTCTCCGAATTTCGTATTTTGACATTATGTACCTAAACAATTCGTGATGAAGGAGGCTTCACAAAGTTAGAAAGACTAGTAAAAGCTAACTTCCTGCATACTAATCAAAATGTGTTATTCTCGTAGGACAGAAATCAAAATTCTCATTTCTTCTTTGTAGAATTTGACGGCGATCTGTTGGAGATGTAATATCGCCCAGAATATTGAGAAATTTTGAATATAATATCAAACCGATGTTATATGTATAAAATCTTGAAACTTCTCAAAAAAATAAGGGATTTATTTCATACTCGTTTGTAGAGAGTTAATTAATAACTCTTTGAAGACTTATTTTATCTTTGATTATGGAGATTTATTTGACAATAAAATTATTCTCCAATTTTCGAGGTCATTTTCTTTGAGGTTACAACTTCTGTGACTGCAGGTTTGTGCACCAAAAGGTCGGTTAAATTTTGTCGGCCTATGATATGTTACAACATATTTGAGTAAGTTTGCAAAAATTATAATGCACATTTTTTACTTTGACCTAAATATTGTTTAAGCAAACTTATCATTATTGTTGTTTTTGTTAAGTGAACTTAGTCAGGTGTCAATATAACATAACTACATATGAATCTTATTTCAAGCACTATTGAATCTATTTCCTGCTATACTCGTAAAGTAACAATTCGAGCTAAGTACATACATTAACTGATAATAAAAATAATTATCAAGTGGTATTTCCCTTCTCTGTAATCAATCAAATACATATCGTCAGTTAAAGTGCAGGACCTCGTAAGTCAAAAAAATCAACAAAAATATTTTTATATCAAAAAAATCAGAAAAATAAGAGCCACCTTTTGGCATTTTTAGTGTACTAATGTTGTTCTGAACATTTTGTAGAAAAAAAGAAAATCTAAACCTCGTATAAAACTCCGCGCCAAAAGTAAAGCAGTACCTCGTAAGTCTCCCACTATCAGAGTTAATTGATTGATGTTCATATCGGTGTAAAGTTTTTATGTGATTTCATTTAATTAAAGACCGTTTATTTTAAAGACGAAGTCAAAACTGGTGAGATTAAGTGTTTACATAAATTTTTAGATAAAAATTAATGAAATATCTCCCTGCATTTCCATAATTATTGCAGATTTCAATTTACCAAATAAATACGAGGTCCTGCTTTTGATAACCTTAAAATATTTTACATTCGTACGAGGTGCTGCATATGAAAAATGACCTCTCGTGCAAGGTTAATGCTTAGCTTAGCCTTGAAAAAGGGTGAAGTTTCAAGCTCAAGCAGTCAATTTATGGATGAGGCTGTGCAAAACTCGTTGGATGATTTATTGAACAACGGTAACTACAAGCCACAATGGCTTGGGAATCATTTTTGAAAAAGACAGTGATTATTAAGTGTTTTTTTTTTTTAACTTTTTAAGTTAATGACGTGATGGAATCTCAATATTTTCCCAGCGCTGAAGAGAAACACAATCAAAATTTAATTGCCTCTTGCGAAGGTATTTTAAACGAGAATCAGAGTGAAAATTTGAATATCTCATACGAAGAGCCGGCCAATGAGAATCAGAATTTTACTACCTTCTACGAAGAATGTTCCAGCGAAGTTACAATGCTCGAAATGAATGAAGACGAAGATCTTATTTCAAGTCTGGAAAATACGGAAGGTGACAATTTATATAAAGTAATTTAATTCGATTACTTATTTGTTTATTCCTATATAAGATATTAATGAACCGGGACCGTCTAGGAAGCCCAAGAAAAATACTAGAAAAGAAAACGCAGAGCTCAGAATGAGAGGAAAGGCATTTTTGGGATTTTCGAAATCCAAACCACAGAAAAAAACAATCCAAAATAAAATCAGGGAAGCCCGTGTAATGGGAGAGCGCTGCAAATGTAAGGTAAAACCTATGGGTATTAAAACCCAATGCCACAAAGTATCTAATGATGAAAGGAAAATAATTTTTGACCGTATCTGGGAAAATTTAAATTGGGAAGAAAGGAAAGCTTTCGTGTGTACAACAGTTACACTCATAAATGAAACGGAAAGACAACGAAGAAAAAATACATTACAATATTTTTTAAAAATTTCAAACGGAAGTTTAATACGGGTATGTAAAAAAATGTACATAGCTACTACAGGGATAAGAGAATGGTCAGTTTTAAATTGGTTAAAAAGAAGCAAACTGGGAATAAAAGACAAAACTTCTATTAAAGAGAGACCTCTTGAACCCAAAGATTCTCGATTATGCTTCATGCAAGAATTTCTGGAGAACCTTAATAAGTTGCCTTCCCACTACTGCAGAAAGAATACTGCGAAATTATACCTCGAACAAAATTTTCAGAGTGTTATGGAAGTTTATAGGGCTTACATCAAGAAATGTCATGAGACCAAAAATGAGATCCTCTCTCACATCGTTATGAGAAAACTTATAAAGGAGTCAAATATTGGACTGTATAGGCCGAAAAAAGATTGGTGCGACATCTGTTTTAAATTCAAGAGTGGAGAGCTACTTGAAAATGAGTATGAACAACATTTGAAGGACAAAAACCGTTCTAGGGAAGAAAAGGAAAGAGATAAAACTAATGCCGAAAATAGTTTGTGCCATGTCCTGACAATAGACGTTCAGGCTGTCAAAGTATGTCCATCGATAAATGCGAGTGCACTATACTATAGAACGAAATTGTGCTGTCATAATTTTACGGTTTATAATTTGGTTACAAAAATTGCTACTTGTTATTGGTTCGACGAAACAGTTTCAGATGGCCAAGCATCGACATTCGCATCTTTTCTTTTACATTATTTAGAAAAGAACTTTTTGGAATCAGGTAGCAAGATCCCTATAATTATTTTTTCAGATGGTTGTACGGCACAGAATCGTAACAGTATTATGAGCAATGCACTTTTGTTTATATCAGAAAAATATCAAGTTGAAATTATTCAGAAATATTTAACAAAAGGACATACTCAAATGGAATGTGATAGTGTCCACAGCACAATTGAAAACAAGTTAAAAAATAAAGAAATCTACATCCCTAATGATTATGTCAGGTTGACAAAAGAAGCGAAAGTGAACAAACCGTTTTACCAAACTGAAGTCCCTAGTTTTGATTTTTTTAAAAACTATGGAGCTAAAGAAGTTTTGAAATATAGTTCGATCAGACCAGGAAAAAAAACGAATGACCCGTGTGTTACGAATGTAAAATCTTACCGATATTTCAAAGGAACCATTTCATACAAATTAGATTTCGATGACCAGTACGAAAACTTACCTACAAGGCCCAGAAAAGTAAATTTGTTGGAAGCTAGTTTCGAACAACTGCATTCATCAGCATTGAAAATTCCAAAAAAAAAGTTTTGCCATCTGCAGGAAATAAAAGCAGTTATACCGAGAGACTATTGGCCCTTTTACGATTCATTGCAGTTTAAAGACAATTGAGTAATTTAAAAAAATTATTTGTAATTCGCTGCAAATTATCTACTTGTTCATTATTATTTATTTTCTTTCTATAGTTTTTTTGTGATTTATCTACATTATTTGTTCCTTACTACTGTGAAATGATCGGCTCAATAATTTGCAAAGCATTTTTGTTTGCCATTGAAGTGCAATTTTAGTTTATTAATTATTTTTTAATAACATAACCTTTCTTTTTATTAAATAAATTTATTTTTTATTTGTTGTGCATTAATTGCACTTTAACATTTAATTTATGAAATATCGTAAATATTTGATTTTATATAATTAAATATTAAATGTTTCACTAATAAAAAGGAGTTTTAATTATTTTGATTTCTATTTTTAAACCATACAATTTTAAAATGACAGGAATCGAAAAAGCTGCATTACCTCGTACGTATTGAAAACAAAATTGAATATAATAATGCAATACCTCGTAAGTGCCCGTTAAATGAGAATAATGCATTACTAAGACATTCATTTTTATTAATATAATCAATTAACTAATAAATAGCACAAATCAATTACTTTGTTATTATTTTTTTTTTTAATTATTTTTTTAAGAAGTTTTTTGTGATTTCTGCAAAACATGCTAAAAATACTTACGAGGTCCTGCACTTTAACTGACGATATGTCAACTTGCTGTAAATATCGCCTATTAAATTGTGCAAGCACGTGTTTAATCCCTACACATACCACAATTAATTCTACAAGCGAATAGGGTATCTTTTTAAGCGTGGTAGATTTTTTTTATAACAATTAATAAAAGATATGTTTTCACAATTTTTGACATGAGTAAATGAAAGAGATAAAAAGCAGCTTTATGGTGAATTTCCATTCATCTTCATACGAGTAAGATTCAAAATAAAGAGAGAATGCCAAAATGCAGAGATCTTCAATAATGAAGATTATAGGAAACTCACTAAATGAAGATGTAGATTATATTGAAGACAAACATGTTCATGTTTATTACCTATAGCTTCTCCATCTTTAATTCTATGTTTTTGGATGTGTTCACAAGTTCCTATAATTTTTCTTGCATAACTGTCAAAATAAAGAGAAGACAACTGTCACTACGCGAATATTATTATTTTATTCTTTATATTTTCAGTTGCCCTTCTTACGTTCTACATAGTATTTCAATTCAACGTCCATTGCGGGAAATTCTCGTATAAAAATAGGGGAAGATGGCCTAAAATGGCACACCAAGGTAAAATGGCGTCCTTGCTAGAAATTGTAGAATCGAACAGAACTAGAAGGTTTTGGAAATACAATTGTTTAGTTTATCTGACATCACTGACATAAACGAACTATTAGCAGCTTCAAGTTATTGTTTGAAATTTTACAGTTCAAACTGTCTCTAGACATCAACAAAAGTAGAACCAATAAAACGTTGTAAAAAGTTTGTTGACAAAAAAATTATAAAAAACATTAAATTTTGGAGAAAACAGTAAATGCATGCAAGTATTAAGTATTTCTTATTAATTTACTGAAATTAGTTGGCCTATAACTATTTCAGTGTGTTCGGAATTAAAACTTAAATAAAAGAACCCTAAATGGGCAAAATAGCCTACTAAGCACTCGCCTAAAATGGCAGTGTGCCATTTTATACTTACCGTTACATTTTCATTTTCTTTATTGTGAAAATGGTTGGAAAATATAAACGATGTACAGAGAGGCAGTCCTGGACTGATAATTCATTAACAAAAGCCCTAAATGCCGTCCAAAAAAAGTACATTTGTGATATTTGCAATAATTGAGTATTACAGTAAAACCCGCTTAAGAGAAACCCACTTAAGAGAAAAACCCGCTTACCTGAAACACTTTTCTCATCCCCTAGTATTTTCCGACAAATTTCCCTTAAAACACTCCGCTTAGGTGAAACTCGCTTAAGCGAAAAACCCGGATAACTGAAACATATTTTCAGTTAATTTTTAATATTTTTCATTGGAAAAAACTCTCTTAAGTGAAAAAAGAAATTGAATCAAACAGAACAAAAATTTGCTAGTTTTCGTTTTTCAATAAATTATTTTTGGGTTATTCAATCGTTGTTTTATTTAACTTCTTTAAGGCAAGTCCAAAAGATAAAAACAATATTGTTTCTAGCATTAAATCTCCGCTTAATGGAATTTTTAAATCCGCTTAAGTGAATTTTTTTTTCACTTATCCGAACTCCGCTTAAGTGAAATTATTTTTCACTTAAGCGGGGTTCGTTAAAGTGAAAAACCCGCTTAAGTGAGGGAAAGACTGTGACATTTTGCCGTTTTTCTTAAGCGGGTTTTACTGTATTATAATTTTTACTTTTCCTTATTTTGTTTTAAGTGAAGTTGTTTTAAATGAATTTATTTTTTTTTTGTTGAGTATTGTTTATGTTTATTTTGCTTTGAACTTAGATTTGTTTAAAATAAAGTTTAAATTAAATAGAAAATGGTTTTTGGTTTACTTGCCTAGTTGATTTACTTGCACAATAAATTAATAAATTTTTTTTAATTCAAAAGTCACTAGGTAACTTTTGAATTTTTTTTTTAATTCTTAAGTCACTTACTTGCGCATGACTTAAATTATTTTAATTCATAAGTCACTTAGTAGGTTCTGAGAAAGGAGGTGTCGATGAACATTGGTTTTAAATGTTTGAAAATTGAAATGGCAAGGGAAAACCGTAAATTATTGCGAATAAATAAGGGCTTTAAACCTCATTCCTCAATGGCTACAGACCTCGGTAATCAGACCGGTTCTAATGTACGGCGTGGCAGTATAGTGGACACCTCTAAATGAAACCGCTAATTGCTTAATACTAAGCAAGTTCAACGGTCAGCTTGTCTGTTTGTGCAGAGTACTTCGCTCGACTCCCTCCGCAGCACTAGACATTCTGTTTCATCTAACACCCCTCCATATATTCGGCAAACAAACGGCTTCAAATACAGCTATTTGTCTAAAAGCCTCTGTCAGTCGATCAATAATGAAATTGGCCATTCCATCATTCTGAACTTATTCGGTTCTCTTCCACTCTTCCAAGTAGCATCGATTACATCATGCTTTAGATTCATTTTGATAAACACTTACAGGTTACCATTCTTACTAGAGTTAGATAGGCAATAACCCAACGCGATTTGGAGTTTATACTAATGAAGCAGAAGCTGAATGGACGAAGAACAGGAGGAATCGATCCCTGACCTTCTCTTTACATGTCCTGCTTTATCCCAAAAACTTAGACTATATCTGGTCTCAGTGATCTGGCAAATATAGATATCAATCTCTTGTAAAATAAATTCAGTTCCAAGTAAAAATAATATGAGGACTACCCTAAGGTAGGTACATAAATGTATGCAAATATATATCTATATTGAAAGCTCTTTAATCACGTTTAAAATAAAAATAAAAACGGAATTATATCATCCACGCTTATACAAACTTAATTAAATTATTAAAAGTTAATATTTGTACATATTAATCAGATTAAACAACAATTTGTTAGTATCTTTCCAAAAATACAATTTCCTGATGTTACAAAACAAAAACACAATCCAATTGCCTTTTTTTATTACACACCAATATCAACGATCGTCTTATGATTTTTGTTTTGTTTAAGAAAAGATAGAAAATTTAAATAATTAGATAACTTCGATAAATTATTAGGAGTTCCTTGTGTCACCAAATACAAATTAAAACAAAAAAAAACTTTCGTTGGTAAGAAATAGATAAAGTAGGTATATCATTTCTTATGAACTCTTTTTTATAATGCGAGTCAGTTCTCGAATATAAGTTTTTCGTATTTAAAATTAATTCAGTGAAAGTTTTTATTTTGTATAAAAACTAATTAAGCTCAATCACTTGGAGTGGCGATGAATAATGTTCGACTCATGCTATGCAAATTTAAAGCTTCTAAAAAATAAAATTAGTAATCATGAACGCATAAATAACTCAAGAATAATGGTAATCAATACGCTCATCTTTTTATTATTAGATATTTAAATCCTCTGAACGATGAAGACAGGCAAATTTAATTTGTAATTCAATTACATGACTCAGGTTTAGAGTGAACCAATGAACTGTATAAATTAAGTATCATCACTTGCTGAAAATAACCTCACACGGATAAGGAAACAAGAATGTACTCGTAACTAATGTTTCTATCATAAATGACAATTCCTTTGGAATCATTTGAAAGATGAAACCAAACAAGGGTCAAAATGTTATTTCTTACTTAGATATTTACATTTTGTAAACGTTGAACGAGTTCCCAGAGCAGGTTCAATTTGTGAGAATTTGAAACAGCTAGTGACTACTGCTATGAAACAGAGCTACGCGAAAGCGAAACTAAATTCTTCAAAAAGTCCTCCCATTTTCTACAGGTCGAAGTCGAATAGGATGTCACTACTGCAACAAAATTGTGCTCCCAGCAAAACGTTCTCGAAAGAACGGAAGCGGAAAATTTTTTTCAAATAGAATCAACGGGCGTGAAGACAGAACTACTTGGTCACCATCTTTCTTGAACTGATTTAACGTATTGAGAGCTGATGTCAGTAAGGATTCTCAGTACGAGCCAGCTTGCTGAAAAAAGAGATATTGAGGGATAAATCCGTTACAATCCAATGGCAGCTTTCAAATCGCCGTAGTTGGTATCCGACATGTCACACTTGTTATGCTTGAAGTTAACGAAGATAACATGACTACATAATAGCCGCCAATGATCCCATATAGATCAGCCCTTGAAAATTAAACAATATGGACCATAGGGACAGGAGTGTTATATGCCCATCTTTTTTATCCTTTTTTTCCTTATATTTTTGTCCTTACACTATAGTTTACATTACCTTACCATAGAAAGACACACTACCCGTCAGAGTAAGAATTAATTTTTGATCATTGAAATAGATCCAGATATAGTACATTGTTTTTTGTAATATACGTGTTAAAAATTAATCCAGATCCGGATCCATATAGATCCGTAGATGATAAAAAACATCTAATATCAACAAACAAACAAATTGATTTAAACGATTTCGAAGAACTTGAGTTAATGTTAACTCCACGAACCACGAACGACATTTCGGCTTAGAGAAATAAAATTGGTTCAAAACTCCTCACTCCTCAACAAAAACCCATATATACTCTACCAGTTCTGCGTTATATCGTCGAGTGTTGGACGATAAGCAGAATGTGTGAGCTGATACTGGGCTTTTTCCAAAGAAAAGTTCTTCCACATATATTTGGTGTTGAGTGAGCCAAGATGTGCATGAAGTTCAGAAACTCAAAACACGTCGCCTACATTGGCTTGGCAAATTCAAGCGATTGAACAACAATGCTCCAGACAAGAGAGTCTTTAAATCGCAGTGCCCAGGTCCTACAGTTGTAAGTCACAATGCACTGGTTCTCAATGAGCATTTGTGCCTCAAACGTATTTTTTTGTATGTGGCAAGTTACTTAAGGACTCGACTCTTCAACGTTTGAATGCCAAATGTGAGACGATCGGTTAGCTAAAATTAGTAAGTCAAAGGAATGCAAGATCGGCCGAGAACATCGCATCGGTCCGTAAAAGTGTACAGCAGAACCCAAGGCAGTCGATCGCTCGCCGTGCACAAGACTTCAACTCGCCGAATTTTACGTCGGGACTTGGATCGAACTAACCCAGGAGCTAAGTTCATGACCATAACCAAAACCGTTTGTAAGCGGACTGTGCTTCGGAGCGTTTGAATGAATGGCTGTGTTAACAAACAAAATTGCCGTATATAGGACGACACCATATAACCCACCGTAAAAAGACGATTCGGGAATTTAAATGGGATACATGGGTCTTCCAAATAAAAAAGAATATAGTTAATACCTTCCACACGACTTACAACAACAAACCCAAGACCTTCTGCTATAGAGTCTAACGCATTAACCATTATGCCCAGGGTGTCTTTCAAAAACTTTTCCTGATTCGTCATGGCACAATAAAAAGAATAAGTTAGAGGCCAACGGCTCGTGTCGTAGAGCTTAAACGTAGTGACTTACAATTTATTCTAAATTATTTGTGTGCGTGGAAAGGAACTAGAATTGTTTGCCCTGCACTTGTCATAACAAGAGATACTTTAGGAGGATTTGTTACTTCCTTACACGCATATTTTTCATGCGAAGCGAACCAGGCCATAGTATTATTACAAGGGGTACTAAGGACGTTGAACGTTAAACATTCTTCTTCCACGCAAGCATTTAATTCAATAATTTATGACAAAGATCACTTTATAGATTCTTAGAACTTAGAATTACCTAAAAAAAGAAAACAGTTACCACTTTCATTCATTAAGGTTACTTCTATCCTTAGCACTTACCTTTAATAATGTTAAAATCTTCTGCGACAGATCATAATCAAAATTTGAATACTTCGATCCGCTCATATCGTAAATAAATACTAGTCCGGCTTTTTGCGTTTCAGTATTTTGTAACGCTACATCTAATTGATAGACGATTCCCTGTAATGTTGTCGTGTGTGTCACACACAAAGGACTATGTTTGTTAGCTGTAAATAAAGCTATTGCAGCTCCACTTGAATCTCTTGCACTCTAAAATACAAAAATGGAATGATATTAATATCGAAGGAATAATAGTTAAACATTTTCCACTAACCAAAATTGTAAATTTTCCTGTTTCCAGTTCTGATCTTAATGGTTCTATATCCGGATCAATATTATACAGGCACTCCTTCAGTCTGATTTGCTCGTGTTGTTCGTATAGTGATACAGCACGTGGTACATCAAATTTTCTAGCGTATAAAAATTTTATTGCGGTGGTATGTGATACATTCTTCCGAACTGAACATGATCCAATCTGATTTACGAGATCAATGAATTGTTTCACAGCCTAAAAAAAGAAGACATACAAATTAGAAATAATATATTATAGTGGAATTAAAAAATACTCTATCATCGGAACTTCAAGATATCGTTATCCTAGCAAATGCCTTCACAGAATTCATTCGTAGTGGAAACATTAGATATCAATATCCATTACGAATGGATACTCTATGAGTATCATTCATTTGCAGTGAGTTTACGATTCGAGAAGCATCCGTGATAGGGCGTTAAATTTGAAAAAGATTAAATTAATAGCATCTCGAAAAATTATATGGAGCAACTTAATTCAAGTCAAAACCACATACACATTTGTATGTATGCGAGCAAATAACAGCAGAAGCGGCATAGCACGTGAAATCGGGGTAAAAAAAAGATAAGTGATTGTGATCGAGGGGAATTAAATCAAATTACAAGCCGAATGTTATCGTTGTGATAGGGCGATTATGGTAATGATACCCAATATGACAATTCAGACTTCGGAGAGCGAAACGCTAATTTTTGAATGCTTGTAGGATTATTTGGGAACAGTGGCTGCTTAAAGTATGTGACCAATCAGGTGAAATTATTCTTTGACACGAAAGGTAAAATTTAAATGAATGACAAGTAAGTGATGGCAATAAGAATAGATTTGATTTTTTTAAGGAATCAAATTGCGTAGGTAGTGTAATACATACAGCTAATATTTTCTATTGTAATTTAGAATAAAGAAATTTAAATGAAACTATTAAAACAAAGAAGTTTAAAAAATAAATAAATTTGAGATGCAACAACTTGTGGAGAACCATGCCCTAGTGAAATACTACTCTTAACAATTATTGTGTGTTTTCGGCAAGAACGGGGTTTTCTGTCGAGTGATATCACTCATATTATTCTAAAGAAATGTTCTTAAACGCTGTTAAAAACCACTGAATAAGCTGTTTCATCTAGCCTACTCTATCGATGTCTTTCAGAGTGGATGAAAAAAAAGCATTTGTTCAGCCTTACCCCAAATTAGTCGAGTCTTCTACCGCCTCCAACTATAGTCCTTAAAGCACTTTAGTCCCTTCGTTCTAAAGTCTCTCTGATAGTCTTTAAAAAATATTTTGAAGAAGGAAAACACCTTAATGGCCTGCAGTATGGTACTCGTAGCAATATAAGGTCATCTCGTGATCTGATGATACAATCTCACAGAACAATTGAACGAATATCTACATCGTTTCGAAGAAAACAAGATCATTGCGCTGGGTATCTCAAAAGCGGTTGATGGAATTTAGAATCGAGTTCTCTTACCGAAAATGTGTGAATTTGGTATCGAAGAATATCTTTTTCGTTCGATTCGAAATAACCTTTCGGACCGCTCAGTGCAAGTCGTATTGCTGATATGCCACAGGGCTCCGTCTTGTCTCTCAAATATTTTTTTTCTAATATTTATTAATCTGAAATTTGTAATCCATTAAATTCTTGGTTTGGCAGATGACAGTACTCTTAGCTTCTCATATTCGTTTATAAATTCACATCTCTGTTTTTCGTATGGGGGACTAAATATAACGAAAGGGTTTGATAAGCTCATTAATTTTTGATCTTAGAAGCATTGTCGAATGGGGAATAGAAACGGTGTAAAATTCAATGCTTCAAAAACTCAATGATGTCTGCTGTTTTTAAACAGACACTCATTCCTCATGCCAATATCCATGAGCGCCTGTCAATTATAGATTTTCTTTCTTAACCCGTTCAATGCGAATGTGGAATGAAAAGCATGGCTCTCTTTCTTCTGGTATTTTGATATAAAGAGCTTCAAAGTCAATGTGCTTCGGTGTATCTTCAAAGAATCATCATCTAATTTCATAAATCTCTGATTGTGATAAATATAAATTTAGGAAAAGAGCGCGGCTATTATAAAGAAAATCATAGCACACCGACTTTGTTTTCCTTTGAACACGAGATGGATGTGGCCGCCATTTAAGTTTTTTTTTTTTTTTTTTGATAAATATTGTTTTAAATATTGTGTTAAGTTGTGTTAAGAATAAAATGTGTGATATATTTTCTCACATTTTTTTTTTCCAAAATTAAGAATATTTAAAAAAAGATACGAGGGCAGGTCAAGAAGTCCGTGACTTTTTGAATTTCTGACCTCTTTACTGAAACAGTAACACTGCTCCTGTCAACAGGCATCTGTCAGTTGACTCCTGTCAAAATTTAAACTTGCTGCGTCAGTTAGTTTGTGTTTGACAGCTATTTTTATCAGACTACTCACTAATTTGAGGAGAAAATGGAAAAAAGTGAATTTCGTGTGCTTATTAAGCATTATTTCTTGCGAAAAAAAACCATTACCGAGACCAAGGCTAAGCTTGATAAATACTATGGGGACTCTGCACCATCGATTTCAATGGTAAAAAAGTGGTTTACTGAATTTCGTTGTGGCCGTACAAGCACTGAAGATGCCGAACGTCCTGGACGCCCAGTTGAGGTCTCTTCACCCGAAACAATCGAAAAAATTCACGATATGGTGTTGGCCGACCGAAGATTGAAAGTGCGAGAGATTGTGGAAGCCGTAGGGATCTCGCATGGCTCAGTGGTTTCAATTTTGAATGATCACTTGGGCATGAGAAAGCTTTCCGCAAGATGGGTGCCGCGTTTGCTCACAGTCGACCACAAACGCAATCGTGTAACAACTTCACAGGAAGGTTTGGCGTTGTTTAATCGCAATATGGAGGAGTTTTTGCGCCGTTTTGTAACCGTGGACGAAACATGGATCCATCACAGCACACCAGAGACCAAACAACAGTCAAAACAGTGGGTTTCTAAGGGTGAATCGGCGCCAAAGAAGGCCAAGGTGGGTTTGTCAGCCAATAAAGTTATGGCGACTATTTTTTGGGATGCACGCGGGATAATCCACATTGACTACCTTTAAAAGGGAAGAACAATCAATGGGGAATATTATGCCAACTTATTGGACCGATTCAATGACGATTTGAAAAAAAAACCGACCTCATTTGGCCAAGAAAAAAGTTCTTTTCCACCAAGACAATGCAAGGGTGCACACATGTGCAGTTGCCATGGCAAAAATCCATGAATTGGGCTATGAATTGCTCCCTCATCCACCCTATTCTCCAGATTTGGCTCCGAGCGACTACTTCTTGTTCCCAAACCTGAAGAAGTGGCTTGGTGGAAAAAGATTTGACTCCAATGATGAAGTCATCTCGCAAACAAAGGCCTATTTTGAGGACCTCGACAAATCATTTTTTTTGGAAGGGATAAAAAAATTGGAGAAGCGTTGGACGAAGTGTATAAAATTATTTTTTTATCAAAAAATCTGTGTTTTATTCCAAAAGTCACGGACTTATTGACCCGCCCTCGTATGTTTTCAGAAATAAATATTTAAGGGAATCGAACAAGTTTTTTGTATTCAATTTTATGAAGAAATCGTCAATCTGTCGAAAGTTTGGCGATCGATTCCCAGCCACCCATTCCCATCACCTAAGAAATAAACCAAAAATTTCAGGGGTACTACCTCTTGCCAAGAAGTGGCTTATCCTCCAAGTCTGACCTAAATTTATTGATTTTTTTTATTAACTAATGATGTCAAGCATTCATTATTCAGACATAAAAAGGATGACATTAGAATATATTTGAACAAGGTTTAGAGGAGAAGAAAGCACCAAACTTTCACTTAAACTTTGAGGAATAAGAATAACGAACTGCAAAATTATAGTTTGGTAAAAAAAAAATTAGAGATACCGAAACCTAGTTTGACTTTATAAATGCTCGTATAATTAATAGTTTGCACGATTTTCCAAAACTTAATAACAGTCGACTTTTGGTACTCTATCTAGGTCTGACAAAATACGACAACCATTTATTATGACAGAGTTGCCCAATTAAGAACTTCCAATCTTAAACACGAAAAACTTATATTTTTCAATATACAATTGTAATTGTTTTTGTTTTTTTGCAGATCATAATTGAACTCTTGGAAGTTTATAATGGAAACATACTCATACAGTGCATAACAAACAACGCCTTCAAATTATAGATTTCTTCTATTCTTGGCAACAATCAATTATTATGACGCAGCGAAAATAACGCCAATATTTTAAGTCAAGATAAGCTCCCACAGGCTTCATGATTAGAAGTTTGATCAGTCGATATGAGGAACGGGTTTCTATGGTCGACAGTCCTGAAAGAGGTGTTCATCGAAATATTCGCACTAAAGACAATTTTGCTTAAAATTAAAATTATACCCATTTAGATGCACTGTTTGGTGCCGTGTTTTGGCCGAAAAAGAAAATATATGGGGTTTTTTAAATGACGCGGGTAGATTTTGGCCACCATGTTTTTTTAGTGACGTCTGTCAAATATGTTGTTTATTATTTAGTTACTGATTCAGTTACACTATTGAACAGCATGTCTAAATGATAAACCTTTATTATTAAAATGCTGTGTTCGTTAGTGCAAACAATGCGCCCATTTTACGGTAGATGCGGTGGTCCTTCACAGTCGACTTTTCAACGTTTGGTGACGACCAGTTCGGTAATCACTCAGCCAACATTCATACGTCAAAGGAACGCAAGATCGCTGCGGTCCGCGGAAGTGTACGGCAGAAACCGAGGAGGTCGATTCCTCGCCGTGAACAAGAACTTAGCCTTCTGCAAATTTCATTTTGGCGAATTTTACGTCGGGACTTTAGTCTGCACCCGTACAAGAACCAACCGTTTGTTCGATGACTGAGTTTCGGATGTCCGTCAAGTTAGCACTACCACTTCAAAATTTTAAAGATGTAATAATTGGATTAATTGTCGTGAAACGACACACTTGTATTTTAAAAATTAACCCCTGATAATGCTAACTTGACAGTCAAATTCCGTCATAAAATAATTTGTCGCGCCCTTCTTTGAACCATATGTACCTAGTTGACAGGTGGATCCAGAAAGTCGGCGCTACATGCCTCACAGGCGACTCCACGATTGACATTCTGCATCAACGATATGAGGGTAAGGTTATCTCTAGCAGATGTGACGTGAATAGGCCACCAAAGTCATGCAAGGGGGTCACTTAGACTTTTTCTTGTGGGGTTTCCTGCAGTCGCTGGTATAATAAACCACAATTGACGATTTTTACTAAAAACCTTGCACCTTGCACCTTTTTTCAAATAATATCAACCCAATAATAGCTTTTACATTGTATAAACTTGATAAATTAATAGTACTTGTAACACTTTTTCAATAGGTATGTTTGTTTTATATTTATATTTTGCAATTGAATATTAAAATCTTAAAAAAGAATCAAACTTTTGGCACCTACTGTGAACAAGCATGCAGATTTTCAAGTGAGAGTTGAAAACAAGACATAAAAAGAAAAGAATCATAACCATGAAAACTCACTAAAGTGGTATACCAACTACTAAAAATGACAGTTATGCATATGTCATTATGTCAATCAAACTTAATTAAGTTAATTTTTGTTAATGTATTTTGCATCTGATATATTATGTGATGATTTGGCTACGGTGCAAGTGATTTTTTGGAATTTATATTATGCGATCTGATTATTTTGACGATAAGGACAAAACAAAGAAAAATTTCTTCATATATTATAAATGATGGATCTAACCAGAAACTTTATGTTGTGGTGCTTAATGTCTTAAAGGCAAATCAAAACAATAGAAATTAAAAAAGACTGAACAAACAATTTGTCAAACAAAGCCATCAGAGCTATCGATATCTAAAATAAAACACATTCCATTAGTTTTTAATTAAATACAAAGATACGTACATTTTAAAGGCGACAACGGAAGTAAAGAGAGACATTTTTCACTTTGAAATGTTACGGTTTTTGTTGTGGTGCAATAGATAAACAATATGTAAAAAAATGGATAGAATAAATGTTAGCAAGACTGTCATTATAGACAACTGTTATAATAATTATGACTGTTTCCATTATTACGGGTATGAAAGCTATACTCATGATTTTATCAATTATAATTAACATAACATTCTAAATGTAGTAGGTAAACAAGTCAGTAAAAAATTTAGTAATTAAGTAAGTAAGCTAGTAAGTCAGTTAGTCAGAAAGTGAGTAAGTAAGTCAATAAGTTTTTTTACTTAATTTTATACAAAACATTTATTTGTTTCATACAGTTTTCTTGAACAAAATTATAAAATATATACAGGGAAATGATTTCTGTGAATGTTCTAAAAAAATTGTTTTAAAGTGAGGCTCTATTTCCAATCCTGTGCTCATTTTAATGTAACTTTAAAAACTAATTAACAAATATTCTTTAACAATTTTACCAAAAAAAAACATTGCTTCATATAAAAATAAGAAAACAAGAATTTTATTGTTTTTAGCTTCTAATATATATGAATAGAACTGATTTGGTTTGTATATATTCGATTAAGAAAATTTTTGCATAACCAATAATTTAGGCAAAATATACTACAATGTCCACAAGGTAGTAAAAATTGTCGGTCATTTATATGTATACTATGTACGAAATATCACTTCGCGTTTAGTTCCAACGCTCGACTTCAATGACTTTCACAAGAAGAAACCAAATTGCTTGCAGCACAGTTTACTGTTAAGGCAAGGAACGCATTTGCGATTTCAATCGCGCGGTTTTTTAGTCGCAAAAATAGAACACATGAGTTTAAATGAGAATGAACGCACTTGATACCAACAAATCGTGACGATTTAAAGGTCGCAATTTGTTTCATTTTTCACGCGATGCGACTGTCGTAAGTTAAAATGAAACAAATGCACTCGAATGGATATGCTCGCATTTGCGATTTAAGGACTAGTACGGCCTAGAATGCCAAAAAAACGCAAGATTTTTGGGAATTTTTTCTCGGAAACCTTATAAGGTAATAACATATATTTTTTTTAATAATGATAACATGCGTCAAGAGTACAAACAAATTTTTTTTTTTAATTTTCGAATTTTGGCCGAATTATAGAGGGCGCAAACGTCGACTCATCAAAAAATACATGGTCCCATGGCGGACTGTTAATCTCAGAATTGGCTGGACTGAAACAAAAAAAAAAACAAAGTGGGTTACTTAAAGGAAGGTTTCTTACGTGACAATTTACCACAATTTGTTTAAAAAGTCGAAACAAAAAAAAAATATCGAGCTTTGAAAAAAAAAAATTTTCTTGGAAATTTGTTTGGCCATTTTTTTTTGTTCATAATTTTTCGGTCAAATTGTGGTAAATTGTCTTAGAAAATATAAAAACAATCAAGTTGCAATAAGTTTTTTGAAAATCGGTTCAGTAGATCCGGAAATTAACTGTCCGCCATGGGACCATGTATTTTTTGATGAGTCGACATTTGCGCCCTCTATAACTCGGCCAAAATTCGAAAATTAAAAAAAAATTTTTTGTACTCTTGACGCATGTATTCATTATTTAAAAAATATGTTATTACCTAATAAGGTTTCCGAGAAAAAAATTCTCAAAAATCGTGCGTTTTTTTGGCATTCTAGACCGTACTAGTACCTTAAATTACTAGAGTAAAGTCGGGTAATATGGACCACCAATCATATTTTTGTTAATAAATCACAAACGGTGTAAGTTTACTTAAAGATATTAAACAAATATATATATAAGTTCATTCTGATTAAAAAAGTAGCAACAAAAAAATAAATTCACTTTATAAAAAAATAATAAAAAACAAATAGTTAAATAACTCAAAAACGTTACAAAAAAAAAGTGGAGGGTAATATGGACCACCTAGTTTTCACTCCATTGACGGCTATTTATCCAGTTTGGACTCTGATATATGCGCCTTGCCAAACAATTCATATGTATCAAAATCATCAATGGTCGATCATTCATCCTCATCCAGACCCGAAACTTCTTATATTAAAAAGGCGGGTAATGTGGTCCACTATTCCATTTACTCCTTTCCTCCAGTGGTCCATATTACCCGCAACGTAGTGTTTGGAAAAAAAGCAATTTTACAATAAAATGAGACTCTTTACAATAGTTTTATAAATAAAAACCTTAAAACAAATATTCACTTCTCATATTTAAAAAATAAAAGGAGGACAAAATATAAATTTAACTATAGAAAAAAGGAGAAGCATCTACGAAAAAAAAATAATCAATGCCTTGGATTTTCTTTTAATCCGGATAACTTCGTGACGCGTTATTCCTGACTATTCAAACTATACTGAGTTAAGTTTAAGCAGGTCACGCACAATCGCAACCAATCGTCACCTCGATTGCACTTGTGTAAGGCGAGAAAAGCTGGTGGTCCATATTAGCCGAGTGGTCCACATTACCCGACTTTACTCTACGACTTAAAAATCGTAATCGCAACAAGAAATTGTTATGCAAGCACTTGTAATTTTCAATTCACGATTTCTTAGCCGCAAGGAATAAGACACATGGCGTTATATGTGAATGCACGCACATGCGACTTAAAAATCGTAGCGATTATAAAAATGAAACAAGTTCCATTTTTTCAAACGATTTTTCTGTCGCTACTTATTTGCAGCAAATGCGTGCACTCACATAAAAAGTAGTGTTTTATTTTTTGCGATTAAATAATCGCGCGCAAAAAAATCTCAAGTGCGTGCATGTAGCGATTACGACTTTTTAATCGCCTCGACGAAAAATCGCAAGTGCGGTCCTAGCCTAATTCGACGCTGTCAGAAAGTGTTATGAAATATCTTAAAGAGCGAAAGCTCCTCAATGATCGGCAGTATGGCTTTCGTAGCAATGGGTCCACGGGTTATCTGATGGTATATCTCACCCAACAGTGACACAAATCCTATAACATCATTTTGGAGAAAGTAAAATTATTTCACTTTATATTTCAAATGCATTTGATATGTTATTTGGCATCAAGCTCTCTTATCAAAAACATTTTTAACTATTTTTAATTAATTTTCCGCAACTTTCATACAACTTGCACTTTTTTTTGTTTATTTTGACATTTCTCTTCGTGTAAGTACGAGTATTAACAGAGTTAGGTTATTTTTGGGACATTATTGGGAATTTTTCCTTTTTTGTTAATTTTGTAAGAGAATTATTTGTTAATTAAAAGGAAGTTTAAGAACCCACAGTATTTTTAAGTTCAAAAACTGTTGACACAGGCGTTTGTCTGGCGACTTTACATACCTTAAGCGGAGGAATGAAATGTAACGTTATAAGATTTTGGACGCAAGCATACATTATATAAATAACTGGAGCTTTAAAGAATCGGTTAGTTTCCTTTTGGATTAACTCCAGAATGGTTTAAGAAATTTGTGAATAACATTCAAATAAGTGTACCAAAGTTTATTTTTCTCGAAATTTCAAAAAAATTGTAGAAATGGTCTATCTTAAGACGAAGCTGTTTTTTTTTCCAAACAAAAAATAAAATAAAATGCACGACTGGGCACGAACTTGCTCCTATGTAATAGACTAGGAATTTTAAAAACGAATGTTATTAGAGAAAACTGTTCATAAGGATAAAATTATTATAATTTTTTAAATTCTTTTACTAGTAAGAGACAAAAACAGAATGCTATGCAAATATGAATTTATGCAAGAACAAAAATTATAAGTCGTTGTAGTGGTTCCTTAAAAAAAAAAAGCTTTTATGTACAAATTTTTTAAAATATTTTTAAGAAAAAATTTTGGTACGCCAACTTTAAGGTTTTATTATTGTACGAGTGAGAATTAAATTTCCAAGAAAAATATTGAGCCGTTTTTGAAATATTGAATTTTCCAAAAAAAAAGATTTTTTTTTTTTCAAATATTCAAAAAATATTTTTTTTAAGTTTTGAAATGCAATCGTTTTTAGAATTTTTAGAAGCATCTCTACAAAAAATTTCATTAAAATCCGGTATGTCGATAATGAGTAATATCTTAATTTCAAAATTTTTTTTATTAAATTAAAGATCGTTAAAATTAATTGAAACAAGAAAATTTTATCAAAATTCTAGGCGCCGTTTTCGAGAAATTTACGATTTTTGGAAACCATTTTTTAACATTTGTATGGTGGGTACATTTATTTTTAGGTAAAATAATATTTTTTTTCATACGTCTCGTAGACTATGTTGAAAAAGTTTTATTTACCAAGTTTCAAAAAAATTTAGCATAAGGTTTTCGAAATATTGAGTTTTAAAAAAAAAATTTTTTGATTTTTTTTTAAATCCAAAACAATTTTTTGGTCCTTATTTGGAATTCCCCCCACCAAAATGCACTTTTTTTTTAATGAATCGATAAAAAAAAGTGTGCTGTTGATAAAAAACATCAAATTATGGAGGAGAAACACTTTTTTATGGTAAAAAAGTGAAGTATAAAAAAATTAATATAGGCCATAGGGTAAATTCAAAGTTTCTTTAAATCCAGATTCTGTAAATGCAAAAGAAACCTTGCATACACCCAACCTCGCACCTACCCCAAATCCTATAGTGTGCCCAAGCAGGGGGGTTGCAGGGGGGCAGCATGCCCCCCATACATATCTCACTGTTTATACGCCGTAATGCGTAGGCAAGCAAAAAAAGCAAATATCTCATAATAAAAAAGTAGTTTTAGTTATAACTAGTACTGTGGGTGGTCGGCTTATACTTCACTTTTTTTACCATAAAAAAGTGTTTCTCCTCCATAATTTGATGTTTTTTATCAACAGCAAACATTTTTTTATCGATTCGTTGAAAAAAAAATTCATTTTGGTGGGGGGGGGGGGGGGTGGGTGGAATTCCGAATAAGGTCCAATTTTTTTTTTTTAAATTTGAATACATAATTCTATTTTATAAGTTTTTGAGGAACTTTAGCTTTAGGAAAAAAAAAACACCGAAATCGGTTGTACCGTTTTCGAGAAAATCAAAACATAAAAATGGTTCCTCAATAACCATTTTTCGGAAAATTTTGCTTAACCAGTACCTATGTAGCTTTAACTAAATGAAATTTTTGTGTATTTTTTTTTAAATCTGTTTTTGAGAAAAAAAAATATTTACAAAATTTCGAAAAAAAATTGTATGGCCGGTACTGTTATTTTTGGTCTTAAAAAAAAATTAAAAGAAACGTGTGGGTTGGAAAAATTAAAAATGATATGTATGACCGATATGACCGAGCCGTTTAGGCTGTAGATTAACAGACAGACAGAATTGAGAGACCCACTTTTTTAGTCTCCGCTATCATCGTAATATCAACTTTGATCAAAATCTCGAGTTCGATTTTTTTACGAATGCATAACTTGCTTTATGGTACCTATAAGTGGCAAGTAAAAAACATTTTAACGTATTTTTTTTAATTTTCGCTATTAATGAAGAAAATTCTAAGTATTGATTTATTTTCTGATCTAAATCAATACTTTTCTTAGTTTCGGTAAAGAAATTTGAATCGAAAGCTTAGTTTTCAATTCAACATTTCTAGAGAAGTTTTCGTTTTATATTTTTATTCTTCTTAAATTTATTCTGCTTGATAAAATTAAAAACACAGATAAAAATTGAGCAGAACAATTAAAGAATAAAAATAAATTCAGAATTCGTAATAAAAACAAGTAACCGCAAACAAAAAAATAATTACAGAAAATAACAATTAAACTTAAATTACACGAAATTAAATTAAATCATTTCTCAGAACCTAAAACATTTTACGAAACCCGCCCAAGGCGAAGCCAAACTGACATCCAAAATTCTTAGGAAAAAAAAAGTCATATTTTCTTGAGATCATCGTTGCTCATTCTCCTGAGAAGAATCCATGAACACCTTTCGTTTCGAGCGAATCCAACCTAGGTCATCAAAAATCTAATTCATTCATTTTTTTTTTAGTTCTGAAACAATTTCCGGAAGAAGATAGTTTACAAATAATTGCAAGATGAAATCGCTTCCCAATTTGTTTTACAATTAAAAACTTATTTCTGTAGCTCTTGGTTGAATTTGTCGTTTTATTTATTGCTTTGTACGTACCTACACTTAAAGCCATTGACCTGGTTTCTTGTTTAATAAGATGCTAATAAGTTAATTAAAATAAAACAAATAATACTTTCCAAACACACTTACTAACTGAATTTGCAAAGTTACGATACTCCGGACACTCAACACCATGATGATAGAAATTGTCTTAAATACACAAATTGAACAAAAAAAAAATAATAACAATTCTCAACCGAGCTTATAGGTGTCTACAGCTACTACTGCGTGCTTGATATATGAAACACTGCACACAAATAGTCAGGTGTTAAAATGTTCTCAGTGCCTGCGACACGAAGACACCAGACGCTGACTGATTCAACTTTAAAAGATTTTTCAATAGAAATTATGGATCGTGCAGCAAAAACGATGGGCTTGGTGGTGTTTAATCTGCACATGTCGGTGATTACACAGGTAGGGTTACCTTGCCTTCTATTCTAAGAAGTTTCATGCAATAATGGATATCAACACATTTGACAGGTTACATGGTCAACTTATTATAGTTCTTTGTATTTTCGAGTCATCATCATGTACTCATATGGATAGCATCATGATAATAAAACAAACTGTCACCACTATTTTCATCTGTCAAGACATGAACTGGATGATGACTACGATGTCAATGGATTACATATTTTAGTTGTTTCTGCTTATATTTACTTTGACTATTTCCATTACAAGATGGGAATTATGTCAATCGGTTCATAAATCTCAAACAGAGGGAGTGAGATAAAGTACAGAAACGTCAAAAAAAAGTCGGAGGATTTAGTTCAGTGTGAACACCGTCTACAGCTGAAAAAAGACATCAAGAGCCTGATTACACGATTCTTTTTTTTTTCAGTTGTTTCGTCTTTTTGACATATTTGGTGTGAGGGGAAGAAGTGTAGCAGATTAAAAACCGTCAAAAAGACGAAGGACGAAACGAACGAAAAAAAGAATCGTGTAATCAGGCTCTAAGAGTCAAACTGAAGTATCACATTTTCTTGCACTATTAGAGGCGTTCAAATTATGTCTAAAAAGCACGGCATGATTGGCTTGATTTTGATAATGTGAACGCTCCATCTAGCTGCTTGTCAAGCTTGCTGGATAGATTTCAAAATGTTTTGATAGTTTGGTTGCATGAAAAGCATATTTGAGAATATGATAGCGTGTTCAACAAGCCTTAAGCAAACATGTTTATTCATATATCAAGTATTCATCACGCCCCTATTAATGCTCCGAGCAAATAGTCATAGTAAATATTTCGTTTGAGATAACATCTCTGTTTGAATATAGATGGACAAACTTAATATTGTAGCAAATAACATCCCTGTTTAAATATAAGTCTAACACACTTTACATTACGTAGCGGAGTCCGGTTGTGCGTTCCTTTTCTAACAATATTTAGCTTTTGAAGTAAATAGGTTCGTTCCTTTACATATAAAGATAAAGTCTAGAGACGTAAGAAAAAGTCGGGGGAGTTACAGTAGCTCTCATTAATATTCGGTTTTTTACTGAAATATTTTTCAAAATGCAGTAACTTGTCTAAAAACAAATGGATTGTAACCATTTATTTTTAGTTTTAATCCGTGTTTTATTGCATCATTTTCATGGGTTGGTTTTAGAAATTCTGTAAGGGACTTTACCATAAAGAACTATGATACCCGAAAAACTAAGAAAAAACACCTTCATTAATACTCGTTTTTTTTTTTTAAAATTCAAGCTTTTTTTTCTGTTTTTAATCAAAGTAATCGATTCTTAATTTTAATTTCAGATTGAAACTGTAAATGTGACAGTTTTAGTATTTGAACTTCATTTGATTTTTTTTTTTAAATTTGTAAAAGCAAACGCGATGGGCCGTAAGGGAAAAAATTCTTCGCTTGAGAAAAGAAAATTAGTAATTAACCATAGTGTAAAAGGTTTAACTTACAATGAAATCGCGGAAATATTATATATGAAGACTAATACTGTGCTGATATTGTTAAAAGTTATCGCAACGAGAGACGTATCGACTTCAAGAACCAAAAAGGCCACCCAAACAAATTAACTGCTCACGAAGAACGCTTATGCGCGAAACAGATTAAACCAGCAACAGCACCAGCATCGTCAACAGGAAACATTTCTCAAACACATTGCCACCAGCAACGTCATTACATCTGCTTGACATTTCATATCGAAAAAAAGTTTTTCATTGTGGTGCCACTGAATATTGCAGTGGGAAAGTTGACAAACTGCACCAGCAACAGCAAATTTAGGACTTTGGCTTAACGACACACGCTGTTGGTGTTGCTGTTCTTATGTGTGTTGAACAATTGAAATACATTGGTTCTAAACTAATGGCGGCCGCTGTAACTGTTGATGGTGCTGTTGCTGGTTCAATCTGTTCCGCGCTTTAATCGTACGCAAAATAAAAGCTTACCCCCCGTTTAGGTAACCAAAAAACGTTAGTGAAGTTCTGGTTGAATGTGGGAAGTACGTGTCTGCGTCAACCCATTCGTCCATCTTTAAGGCTAATGGTTTTAACGGTCAAGTTGCCAGGAAAAAGCCATACATAAACTTCCGCAACCCTCTTATTCGCCAAAATTTTGCAAAAGAATACCAAAATAAGGATCCATCATGGTGAGAAGATGTCATTTTTGCGGATGAAAGCAAAGTTCAACATTATTAGTTCCGATGGCAAGGTCACGGTATGGCGCAAAAGAAATAAAGAGCTGAAGTACAAAATTTTTAATCCGATTAATCATGGGGGAGGTCATATGATGGTGGGGTTGCATATCGGCCAAAGGCGTGGGCAAATTGGTCTTTATTGATGGGATAATGAACAAGGAGTCTTATTTGAGGATCTAACGAGAAACATTAGGCAGAGCGCCGAAAAATTGGGTATTTAGCGGTCCTTCAAATTTGACCAAAAAAATGATCCCAAACATAAAGCCCATATTATTAGCGAATGGCTGCCAAAAGTCATTACGACCCCTGCACAATCTCCAGACCTCAACAGTATATATTTAAAACCTGTGAGATGACTTGGACCGACGTGTGAGGGAGAATCCTGCTTTTTCTACAAATAATTTAAAAACAACAGTGCAACAAGAATGGTAAAAAATAAGCCCAGAATACCTTCCCAAATTGTGACAAATATGCCAAGACGTTTATCTGGAGTGGTATAAATAATAAAGGATACGCCACTAAGTATTGATGTTATTACATATTAACAAATTTAATAAAAACTTAAAAAATAAAATGCACGACTGGGTCGCACGAACTTGCTCCTATGTAATAGACTATGAATTTAAGAAACGGATGTTATTAAGGAAAACTGTTCATAAGGATAAAATGAATTTTTTTAATTCTTTTAGTAATAAGAGATAAAAACAGAAAGCTATGCAAATATGAATTTATGCAAGAACAAAAATTATAAGTCATTGTAGTGGTTCCTTAAAAAAATAAGCTTTTATGTAAACATTTTTTTAAAAATTTTTAAGATAAAATTTTGGTATGCCAACCTTAAGTTTTTATTATTGTACGAATAAGAGTTAAATTTCCAAAAAAAATACTAAGTCGTTCTTGAGATATCGAATTTAAAAAAAAAAAAAATTCCTATATATGCATCTGCAAAGGCTCCCTTCATGTCTAAGAAAGCAAATAATTAAGCCTATTATGTCACATCTGTTATTCTGTTATAGATTTTCTGTTATGAATCATAAAAGATTTGCACCTTAAAAGATCTTTTATGATTTGTATTCAGAGGTTCGAACTTTTATAAAAGTCTGTTATGATACTTCGAAAACGAGATCTGTTATGAAACTGAACTAAATCTGTTATCATAATCAGCTGTGATTATGTAAAATATTTCAACTCACATAATTAAAATGGATGACAAACAAAAAAGTAAACTCTTAGGCTAGGCGCGCACATTCAATTTTTAGTTGCACAACTGTTTGGTTGCTTATAGAAAACAGATGAACTATTTAGTTGAATGTTCGCGCAGGTGCATATAATTATATGTTACACAAAATAGCGAACTCATTATAGGCAATCGCTTAGTTTGTATCAAAACACAAACTTTTAGTTGCTCGAACCAAGCAGTTGCGAAACTAAAAATTGAATGTGCGCGCCTAGCCTAAGGTTATTTTGTGTAACATATAATTATATGCACCTGCGCGGACATTCAACAAAATAGTTCATCTGTTTTCTATAAGCATCCAAACATTTGTGCAGCTAAAAATTGAATGTGCGCGCCTAGCCTTACACACTATTGGTATCCATACAATGGAACACGATTTTACCTCATATGTTTCTGGGAATGCCATGGCCATACTCTACTTATATGTTTATATGATATGTGTTTTAATATATTTTCTTTCATTTGTCTCCTTTTAAGAACATTTCATTGACGAAATAAAAGATAAATATTCATTTTTACTTGACGCACTTGTGTACCTATTGAAATCTTTTATGATAAAAGTTACAGAAGTTTGTCTTTTATTCTCTTATTATTTTTAACAGATTTCATAACAGATTTTGACATGCTGAATACCAAAAATGCTATTCGTAAAAGATTTTTTCTATGTTCGAACGTTTGACAGTTCATAAAAGTTTTCTTAGTAGATTTTATAACAGATTTTAGCGTGCTGAATACCAAAATTAAAATTCATAAAAGATTTGTTGACAGCTCAAACATTTGTATGGAAATTCATAGCAGAATAACAGAATAGAAGAATAAAAGATCTCGCCGAATAGGCCTAAATGTTGTTTCCCTTACATCTAAGGCTGTTTATACCTTAGTTGTTAGTTCCAACAGGACGATCTCTATTCATCTGCCCGCCCCATATTCATATTGTCACTGATTGAGAGGCCTAGTACTCATTAAAACTTCTGATCTTGTAAAGTTGCCAATTACATTTTCCAAAGTTTTCAGAAGATGTTAAGCTTATTGGCATGAAGGGATCCATCCAAATCTTTTTATTTTTTATTTTTTTTTTCTATTTTGGGAATGAGCTGTTCTCCATAGACTTGGTTTGTACCTAAGGGCAATGCTAATCCATCTTAGCAATTCACTTATTTTTTTTTATAATTCTATCAGAAAAAAAATCATTATAATTTCCCCTAGAAGCTTATAACAATTTTGATCTTAGAAGTTCACGTCTTAAAATCGGGGAAATATTTTAGGTTACATTTTGGTATACACAAATTGTTTGTTGGTTTTAAAAAAAATTAATACTGGTGGAAAAGAGTTCAGAAGAAGTAAATTTGGCTTCGCTTTTCAAAATTCAAAAGTTGGCAACTCTAGCGAGGTCGAATTTTGAGTCATGCAGTGTGTAAAATTAACCTTATTCAATCTTGATCAATTGATAATACATATTTGGCTTGTGTAAACTTTATCTTTGAATTGCTTTAAAAAATGTTTACCTTTGTTATGCTCGTGCAATAAACTATACGTCACTCCGACGTTTCTTAATCAATTAAATTGTGTTGAAATTAATTAATATTTTAATTTCACTGGAAGAGCACACCTAGATTAGGAAAGGTCGACATAGACTAAGCTATCACATCAAATGCTTAGGGAAATTCTAATTAATTAAAAAGCATTTTTTTTATCAGCAAGCTCTATTTGTTTGTTTTTTTTTTTTTTTTTTTCTAATTTTATTTCGTCCACAGAGAAAGTTAGGTTTCTGCTACTTAATTAAAAAAAAAAATGTGACTTAACATGGTTACTAGACAAAATACTGGAAGTGCATCAGATACTTAACGCAGGTTTTGACATGGGGAATTAAAACAGCAAGTCCGCAGACGGAAGTCTAATTACGGAGTTGATGTTAGTGAAGGAGTAAAAGAAATCAATGAGAATTGAGAAAAAAAGTTTGCTTTGCCATTTACCAATGACAAATTTAAGTTGCGAGGTTATGCAAACTTCTGGAATAGGTCAATAAAGTTCCCTTTGCAACATGAACATTTAACCACCAACACGCTTACGTAGAGTGCGAACTGAGGAAAATATCGCAGCTGTATCGGCAAGTGTTAGTGATGACCGTGAATTATCAAATTCAAATTACAGCTGGTGCAAGAATGGAATTGAATTTTTGGTGAATGGGCTCTTGAAAAGTTGGCCGAAGATCCACTTTTTTATCGAAAAATTGTGTTCAGTGGCGAAGCTCATTTCTGGTTGAATGGATACGTAAACAAGTAAAACTGCCGTATTTGGAGTGAAAAGCAGCCAGAAGCATTGCAAGAGCTACCAATACATCCAGAAAAAGTCACTGTTTGGTGCGGATTATGGACTGGCGGCCGTATGATAACAATTTTTTTTTTGCGCAAAATGGAAGAGCTTGACTTGCATGACATGTGGTTTCAACAAGACAGTGCCACATGCTAGACAGCACGCGTAACAATGGACCAATTGAGAGGCGAGTTCGGTGAACAGTTTATTTCACGTCTGGGGCCGGTCTAGATTGTGTGATTTAACGACTCTAGATTATTTTTTGTGGGGATATGTTAAGGCTCATGTCTTTAGCGATAAGCCCGCTTCGATTGATGCACTGGAAACCAACATTGAAGCATTTATTTGTGAGATACCGAACGAAATGTTAGAAAGAGTATGCCAAAATTGAACTAAGCGGAGGGACCATTTGAGGCGCAGCCGCGGCCAACATTTGCATGAAATAATCTTCAAACATTAAATTATATCGACAGTACTATCGATTCAAATAAATATTTCATGCATTTTTCTGAATTTTACGTTTTTTTTTTAATTTCCAATAGCTCTAAAAAAATTACTCGTTACAATAAAAAAAAGAGTTAAAATTAAAAAAAAAAAATATTATTTAATTAAAAGTAAACAATATATAAATCATAATAAATAAGAAGGCATTTTCAATACCTGCATAAGGTCCCAAATATGGCTTTCATTGAAATGCATCATTGGAACAAATTAGTGGAATGCTGACTTAATTCTTTTGACAAGCCAGTTCAATAAAAGATCCTGTCAGTGGCTGATTACAACCAATTCTATGCATCATATGTATCATATACACCAAAAGGTATTAAGAAATATGTAGATGATTTATTTTTTATTAAGAAATCTAATGAAGTAAATTCAACTTTAACAGCACTAAATTCCTTTCATCCCAAAATCAAATTTACATTTGTCGAAAAACAAGGAATGCTCCTCTATCTTGATGTTAAAGTTATAAGAAAAAATACACATCTAATTTTTGATTGGTACAAAAAACCAACATCTTCAGGAAGTCTGATAAATTTCAATTCAAAACAACCCAAACTAGTAATTATAAATACAGCACAAAATTTCATAAGTAGAATTCTAGATAATAATGATATCATATTTCGACAAAAAAATATTGGAATAATAATAGATAGGTTAGGTTAGGATACATTATACTCTAATTCATTCCCAAAAGAAATAATTAAATCACTTATTAACAACTATTTTAATATTACCAGACGATCAAATCAAAATACAAATGAACCACAAATAATATATAGAAGTGCTTTATACTTTCCAAATTTTTCAAACCGTTTATTGAAAGCACCAATTAGAGATAAAGAAAAAACTAGAATAGCTTTTAAATCAGCAAATATTCTTAGAAATTCAGTTTTCTCCAAATTAAAAGATAAATTAGAAAACGAGGAAAAATCAAATATAGTGTACAAGATTAAATGTGTAGGTGATGGATCAACATCATGCCCATCAATCTATGTATAGGAACATCAATGCAAAAACTTAGAAATCGTATATCAGGTCATAAATCTGATATAAATAATGGTAGTACATAAAAGACTGCACTAGCTCTTCATTGCATAGAGGAAAATCATCGCCCTGATTTCAAAAACGTTACAATTTTACAATCAGAAAATAATTACAGTAAAAGAATGTTACTAGAAATGTTACATATTAGAAATACCGAAAATAATATTAATAGACGCTCATATTGTGACAGACTTAGTAGTATTTACGGTCAATTTATTAAGCATCAAACAATATCTTCATAAACAAAACTTAACGATTGAATATATTATACATGTGTACATCAAAATTTTGAATTTATTTTCAAAATTAATTATTTGAATTTTGAAAATTTGAATAATAAAACTTCATTTTGTTTGAAATAAATTTTCAAACGAATTTAAAAACGAAAAAGAGATATAAAAATACACATTAAAAACTTTTGAAACGTCTTATAAAGATTTTTTTAAAAAACACCACGGAACAAACAAAACAAATAAAAAATATTTTTATTTATTAAAGTTGTAAGTATATCCTTTTAAATTTTGATGTATATAATGTGTAATGTTTTTCAATTAAAATTTTATAATAAATAGGTCTGAAGAAGGGTGTAATCACATCCGAAACGTCACAACCAAAGAAAAAATAACGAAAATTGACATTGAGCCCACTTAAGGACAAACATAATTTTAGAATCGAACAGATTCAGTGGAACGATTGTGTTCCATAGTAAAGAAACGAAAATCAGCTGTTCATTGAAATTGATTTCTATGAGTGAAATAATAAAAGTGGATTTAAAAAACATTTAAATCAGAATTTTGTATTTTATAGAGTAAAAAAATTCAACTACTCATTGTCATTACCTTCATTTTGGTACCAATTAAAGCCATTGCAGTTTGTTTATTCGTCTTAAAAATGGGAATGAAAATTTTCAATGATAGCTATAACTGGCCCCTAAGTGAGATAGAAAGAGAGCCGCAAGCACACATCCACATTGAGTGCAAGGGAATAAGCTCTACTTTCACTTTCTACTTGGCCTTATTGCACCAACCAATTTGCACTTTGCAATTTTTCACTTTAACTTTGCACCAATTTGCAAAGCGGAAATTATTTTTTTGAAAAGCAAAACAAAAATTCCTTCTTTGCAAATTTCGTTTTACCAACCACAAATTTGCAAAGTGATAAGTACTTTTTCTGAAAAGTGCAAAGTTTTGCCAATTTTTTGATTTCGTTGCACCAAAAAAGAAAACTTTGCACTTTGCATTTCAAATTCTGCAAAGCTTTTCAATAATATGCAAAGACAAAATTTCATTTGCAGTTGGCCATTTGTCGTGTTAAGTTCGGGTATATTAAATAATAAATTAAAAAAAATGTATCTTAAGCGAAATAATAAATGAATAATAAATTAAAATAAAATCGCTTTGAACGACTTTTTGAAGACGAAGAGTATAGAAATAGTTACGTAAGAGATGTAAAATTAGGAATACATTTTGAAATTGCAAATAATTTTCAAAAAGTGGAACATTTTCGCTTGAGAAAAACAAATATAGAATTTGTTTTATTAAAAATTTTACATTAAGTTGCAATATAGCAGTCGAAGGAATATGTGTTTAAGTCCCTTGCAAATACGTTGGATGGGAAATGGAGCGCAATACCACGGAGTTGCATCCATGAACGGAATAAACAAATCAACATTCTGCAGAGTAGTACACCAAGTTGCAGATGCAATCATTGATGAATTTCTTTCAAACATCATTTGCTGGCCAGAGAATTCTTCGGAAATAGCTACACGGTTCTTTTCTCAAAAAGGTATTCCACGTGTAGCTGGACTTCGTCCCAAGCTTCTTCTTTTTTTCTTTTTTGATGCAATGCTATTTTGAAACAAAGCAAAGAGAAAATCCTTTAACTAAAAACTTAACGAAATAATGAATCTCAATTCATTTCGAATATTTTTTAACAAAAATGTAGCATTGACAAAAGCACATTCAACAGAAACTGCATTAACATCATAAAACAAATATTTGTCCATGTACATATGTCATATGTATGTACTTACATTTGATTAACTTCAGAACGGTATTGTACCTATGTTCGTTTCACAATAGAGCTGTTAGCTTATAACAGTACATGGACTGATCTTTCATCATGGCACAGGGCCTCATCTAGCGTTACCAACCGCCTTATTCAAAATTATGCATCATTCAAAGAAAAGATATGTTTATTAAAATAAAATGCGCGACTGGATCGCACGAACTTGCTCTTATGTAAAAGAACTTTGGAATTTAAGATACATTTTGTAAATATAAAACATGAATTTAAAATGAAATTGCCGTCTGATTTCTAGAAAAGTATGAATTTATGCAAACGAACTTTAAAAAATCGTTTTATTATTAAATATATTTTTTATATAAGAAATTTCTTTAAAATTTTTCAAGAAAAAAATGTGGGATGCGAATTTTAAGTAACGGGTGATTTTTTTGAGGTTAGGATTTTCATGCATTAGTATTTGACAGATCACGCGGGATTTCAGACATGGTGTCAAAGAGAAAGATGCTCAGTATGCTTTGACATTTCATCATGAATAGACTTACTAACGAGAAACGCTTGCAAATCATTGAATTTTATTACCAAAATCAGTGTTCGGTTCGAAATGTGTTTCGCGCTTTACGTCCGATTTATGGTCTACATAATCGACCAAGTGAGCAAACAATTAATGCGATTGTGACCAAGTTTCGCACTCAGTTTACTTTATTGGACATTAAACCAACCACACGAATGCGTACAGTGCGTACAGAAGAGAATATTGCGTCTGTTTCTGAGAGTGTTGCTGAAGACCGTGAAATGTGGATTCGTCGCCGTTCGCAGCAATTGGGTTTGTGTTATTCGACCACATGGAAGATTTTACGCAAAGATCTTGGTGTAAAACCGTATAAAATACAGCTCGTGCAAGAACTGAAGCCGAACGATCTGCCACAACGTCGAATTTTCAGTGAATGGGCCCTAGAAAAGTTGGCAGAAAATCCGCTTTTTTATCGACAAATTTTGTTCAGCGATGAGGCTCATTTCTGGTTGAATGGCTACGTAAATAAGCAAAATTGCAGCATTTGGAGTGAAGAGCAACCAGAAGCCGTTCAAGAACTGCCCATGCATCCCGAAAAATGCACTGTTTGGTGTGGTTTGTACGCTGGTGGAATCATTGGACCGTATTTTTTCAAAGATGCTGTTGGACGCAACGTTACGGTGAATGGCGATCGCTATCGTTCAATGCTAACAAACTTTTTGTTGCCAAAAATGGAAGAACTGAACTTGGTTGACATGTGGTTTCAACAAGATGGCGCTACATGCCACACAGCTCGCGATTCTATGGCCATTTTGAGGGAAAACTTCGGAGAACAATTCATCTCAAGGAATGGACCGGTAAGTTGGCCACCAAGATCATGCGATTTGACGCCTTTAGACTATTTTTTGTGGGGCTACGTCAAGTCTAAAGTCTACACAAATAAGCCAGCAACTATTCCAGCTTTGGAAGACAACATTTCCGAAGAAATTCGGGCTATTCCGGCCGAAATGCTCGAAAAAGTTACCCAAAATTGGACTTTCCGAATGGACCACCTAAGACGCAGCCGCGGTCAACATTTAAATGAAATTATCTTCAAAAAGTAAATGTCATGGACCAATCTAACGTTTCAAATAAAGAATCGATGAGATTTTGCCAATTTTATGCGTTTTTTTTTTTTTAAAAAGTTCTCAAGCTCTTAAAAAATCACCCGTTATTTAATTTTAATTTTAAGTATTTTATTGATTTTAGGAAATAATTTTAAAAAATAATCGTTCATAGGTTTTGAAGATATTGATTTTTAAATAAATTTTTTTTTTTCAAAAAAACCCAACAAATAATTTTTCGAATATTTTTATATACAATATTACTTTAAACTTAGGGGGGACTCCTGCTTAAAATTTTTGGTTAAAATCGTTAGAGCCGTTAATGAGAAAGTCGAAAATAAAAAAAAAACGGTTCTATGACAGGTACCGTTAATAACATTTTGCCTCAAATTTTTTTTTACCAAAACGTAGTCCATGTCCATAATATCACACTTAATTTTTTTTTATCAAAATCGTTAGAGCCGTTTTCGAGATAAATAAGATTTTGCATTACGGGTGTATAGGGGGTACCGTTAGTTTTAGAGCTAAAAAAAATTTCAATTTCCCCTCTAGGGAATCACCGAAGACCCTTAACTACCCAGTTTGAAGAAAATAGGTCCAGTGGCTTAGGCTCTAGATCGAGGTACAGACATACAGACAGACAGATATACAGACAGACAGACAGACAGACAGACGGAATTGCCGGACCCACTTTATTCGTCTTCGCTATCATCGTAATGTCAACTTTGATCAAAATCTCGAGTTCGATTTTTTTTCCAAATGCAGAACTTGCCCTATAGTACCTATGTATATCGCAAGTAAAAACAAGACCTCAACTTTTGTCATAACAACGAAAAGAAGTGGAACCATTTAAACTCATTAACTTTTCAAATTACAATTGAAAATGAAGAGTTACATTTTTAGTTGGTGAAACGTCCAAACTTTTCACTTTGCAAAAAACATCAAAAATTGCAAAGTGCAAAGTCGGGGACTTTTCATTTTTGGTGAAACACTTTGCACTTTTACTTTGCAGGAAATTATTATTTTAAAAAGTTGCAAAATGCAAAGTGGTTGGTGCAATAGGGCCCTGCTTGACTTTTGCCCCTAATAGAAGATACTCGTATGAAGCAAAAGCGTAAAAGAAAGCTTATATGTCTTCTTTTAAGGTCAATTTTTTGATACAAATACATTTTTTATTTGCGTCTTATAGATAATATAAGGCAAGATATGCATTCGTAAAAAAAATCGAGCTCGAGATTTTGATCAGATTAAGATGGCGAAAAAAGTCGGTCTCCCAATTCTGTCTGGCTGTTCAACTACAGCCTAAATAGCTCGGCCGATTTTCTTTAAACTTGGTAGATAACATTTAAAAAAAATTCACAAAATTTAAGTTAGTTAAAACTAGGTAATATTTGGAAAAAAACTTCCAACAAATGGTCATTAATGGTACCCATCTTAAAACTATTTTATTTTTGATTTTCTCAAAAACGTTATTACCTATTTTGATCATTTTTGTATGTTCGAGCTCCCCAAAACTTTGAATAGTACTCGTATTGTGTATTCAAATTTTCCAACAAAAAAAATGGTTTTGTCAAAACTGAATACAGTCGACTCCCTCTAAGTCGAACTCCTTCTAAATCGAAGTTCCTTCTAACTCGAACTTTTTAGCCGTATTTTTGCATTCCCCTCAATTTTCCATACAAAAACTATCCTCTAAGTCGAACTCCCTCTAAGTCGAAGTTCCCTCTAACTCGAACACATTCTCTTGATTATTGACCTATTTTCTTTCCCTCTAAGTCGAATTTTTTTCTTTTGCCGAAAAAAAAATCAAAAAACATCTCTCAAATCGCAACTCGTTATTGTTTGTAATTCTTATAAAAAGCACACACTCGAACTCTTTGATTCTCTATATGTTGCATCGCCTGCGCCGTCACCGTCATGTCAGTGTGCTGCGCTGCTATAACTGCAATTTACAATATTATCAAACACAAAAATCTCTTCCTAAAAAGATATTCATAAAAAAAATTGCAATGCAATAAAAAAGCATTTGTTGGTTGGATCCATTCCATTCCAACTTCAAAACATTTTGTGCTTTATTTGAAAGCAGTAAAACAACAGATCTCAGAGGTCGTCGGAAAAGCTAAAGCTTCTGGTTATAGGGAAAAGCAAAAATCCTCGTTGTTTCAATAAAATTAAAACTTTGCCGGTGGACTATGTAGCAAACCATCGTTCTTGGATGACATCAGACCTTTTCACAAGTTGGCTTTTGAAACTTGATTCTAAATTTGGAAGATCAAAGCGCAAAGTATTATTCATTATCTATAACTGCCCAGCTCATCCAAAACAAGTTAAGGATAAATTAAAGTTTATAAAGCTTGAGTATTTCCCCCCCAATATGAACTCAATAGTTCAGCCAATGGACATGGGTATAATACAAAATTTGAAAGTACACTATAATCGCCGTCTTCACATCAAGATCTTAAAGGATTAGGAAACCAAAAAAGAGCAATATAAAATATCACATCTCGATTGTGTGTGCGAAATCCTATAGGCATGGGGACGTTACTCCATTGACAATTGAAAATTGTTTCAAAAAGGCCGAATTTAAGTCTGAGACGCGGGATGACGAAGATGATATTCCGTTTAACTTACTTAAATGTAACAACGAAGACACCCAAGAAATCGAGATTATCTCGATAACAGAAGCTCATTATAATGTTGAAGGCGTACATTGGAAGGACTATGTTTAAGTCGATGACGGCACCGTAGCCATTGAAATACCTGACAACGAGTCAATTTTGGAAGCAGATGCTGATGATACTAATGACGGTGAAAATGGAGCTAAAGAAGAAGATGAAGCTGAAATAATAGACTTTGAAATCCAGAGACAAATTAAATTAAAAATGCAATTGGTACATTGCAATCTGCAATTGAAATGAAAGAAGAAATTCAAAATTGCTTATTTAAAATAGAATCTTTTTTTAAAAAGGCAATCACTGATGATACGGCGACTGTGATGTCTAAAATTACAATTTTTTTTTTAAATAATTGAGTACAAAAAAATATTTTTTTATATACATACCTACATAATTATAGTTTAACCCCTTACTGCATGATTTTTTTTTTCTTCAAGAAAAAAATATATGTGGTAGTTTATGTTAATTAAAAAGACACGTGTTTCAGGAATTTTGATTTTTGTGAAAAAAAAGTGGAAAATTTGCAGTTTTCCTGTTTGGATCATATATGGTACACTGAGCAGAAAAGAAACAAAAATTATCTCAACAAGTTAAACAAACTATTTATTCAAACAATTATGAAGTGTAGAATATCGTGAAACAGTTTCTTATATATATATATATATAAATATATATGTTTATTTATATTCTTTATACAATTTTGAATTTCTCAAACACGCTTCTCACCCACTGCAACCTGTTTTAAAAGTTTGACGAAAGAAATTGTTCCCGCAACTCGTTCATAGATGGCGTTTATTTATATAATTTAGAGCATCTATGTTACTAATTTCAAACTGTATGCACAAAATAGCCAAATTTGTTGAAAATTCGAAAATATTCACACTAAAATGGTTTGGCTCATATATGAGCCACCATGCAGTAAGGGGTTAATAAGCGATAAAAGCAAAAAGCTTAGGTTTATTTATTTATTTTACTTGTTATTTAATTCAATAAATCATTAAAAAAAAACTCTCTCTAACTCGAATTTTTCTAAAACTCCCTCTAACTCGAACTAGTTTTGATATCCCGTGAAAGTTCGACTTAGAGGGAGTCGACTGTATCAAAGTGACGATTCGCATTATTAGCGAAGTGGGTGTTAATTCAACGCTAGTTAGATTAATTGTCTTTCCAATTTCAATATGCTGCAGAGAAAAAAAAACTGTTTAATATTCAGCATTCATCTTTGGTGAAACCCCATGTGAATCATGATATTTGGAATAAAAACTAAAATTCGTGGGAAAATAGATTTTTAAATTCGCGCTACACAAAAAAAAAGATCAAATTGATTTCCATTGCACTCTCATTGAAGTGTCAGATTAGTTTTAGCTTAAGACACATTTAACTTCTTTATGTGAAATAAAACCAGTTTTTAAAACTTCCGGGCATCGAGTAAGCGAATTTTGTTTTCGCAAAACTTAATTTATGGAATAAATACGATCAAGTGATGGATGCTCAGTGAATATATAAAATGTTTTTTTATTCAGCTTGAACTTGTGATACTTTCATTTTATAGTTCTATGCTGATTTATCATTCAAGATTAAACTATACCAAATAAATATAAAATTCCATAAATACCTGAGTTTGTTTGGAGAAAGAAATATAAAAGAAGGTCAAGAAAGTCGAAAAAGGTTGAATATGGTGTCGCAGAAATTCTATAATAAACCAATACAAAGACGACAGACGCCATGGGAAAGTACTGGGTTGCATTAGTATTGACTTAGATTAATCGAAGACAATTAAATAGATGAGTTTAATGTTAATGAGATTTCCCTTATAGTAATTACTAAGAGATAAGAGGTGACCTAAATTAGCGGATGTGTGTGACTAATGAATCACTGCTGCAACTCCCATTTCCAAAGACATAGAGAATAGGCATTTAATGCGCAGGAAGTGAAATGTCATTTCTTTCGTTTGTTTTCTTTTTTTTTTTTTTTGTATTTAAGTATAGGTGTGATGTTGAAAAGTGTCTTATTCGCATCGTAAGTGTGTATATTTACAACTCACATACACGTAGCAATTAATCGTTAATTCTGTGTAAACAAGAGCTTAACATATTTTTTGATATATATTTTTTAAGATTTTGATCAGCTCAACTCAAAAAAATTATGAATAGTATATAATCGTGGAAGGACTGCCTTAGATTTTTCAGTACATTATTTTTGAACTACAAGGTGGCGCAAAATTAATCACCCTATCGGAAGATGTTATAATTTTTGCAAATGGCGTCGTACTTCAATAATATTTGACATTTGTAAACTAGACAGCTGCAATGGAGCGCTATACTCTACAAGAGCGTGTAATAATTTTGTCGATTTTTTTGACCAATAATTGGTCGGTGGTGTTAGTGCAGCGTGAATTTCGACGTCGATTTCTTAATCGTGTCGCGCGTCAACTGGACAACCATTCTGGCGCTTAGCTTCTCGACTCGAATAGACTAGAACCACAAGAAACCATGAAGGGCGTGGCCGACACCGGACTAGTTGGTCGGCCGAGAATATAGCGGATTTGGCTACAAAAACCAACATCCAGATGACGGGCCACGCAATCGGACATCACCAGAACCAGACCTGTACCCTACAGCTAGTGAAAGACTTACACATGTTCCCGTAAAAATTGCAAACAGTGCATCAGTTAATTCCTGCTGACCGTCCGTTGTGTTTGAATAACTGTCAAGCCATCGTCAATCTCAACAACTGAAAATTCACGTGTGATGCACGAAGAGTAATTACTACACTCAAAACCACTCTATGGTGCGGCGCGACGTTAATGCGGTCACTGTTACTGGCGAACGCTACAGGGTCATGATAAACGACTTCGCACTGCAGGAATTGGCTGAGCGGGGCTTGATGATTCAAGAACACGGTGCAACCGCACACACATCACGACCCAAAATGGATATTGTAAAGGAAGCGTTTCCTGGTCGCGTAATCTCGCGTTTTGATTTGGCATGGCCAGAAATATCGCCCCATCCCAGACTTCTCTCTTTGAAGCTACTTGAAGTTGCGAGTTTATACCAACAAGCCTCAGACAATCGCAGCCCTTAAGAAGAATATTCGACAGGAATATGAACGAAATACTTGCGCAGTCATGGCAAATGCGATGAAACGGGCACATTTGTGTATCAACATTGGTGGCAGGCACTTTACGGATATCATCTTTTCCACTTAACAGAAAAAATAGTAGAGGTCCAAATAAAGATTTCCATCACTCAAAATCATTTTTTTTTATTAAGGCTGAAAACACACCGGATAAAGCAAAACATGTTTTTTTGTTTCGTGAAACAAGAGAACATTGTTTCTTATGAGACTAAACACACCAAAGAAAACGAAACAAAACACATGTTTTTGTTTTGAAGTGTTACGATGGTGGTTGTCAAAAATACATGCTATTGTATACGAGCAACACACACCGAATGCAACAAAACTGTTTGGAACAAAGGTCGTTGACGATAATTGCATACTTTCTTATGGCGCAACGCACACCAAATGAAACAAAACATAAAAACAAAAGCAAAACAGAAAAACATGTTTCGTTGCCGATAGCTGACCTATTGTTTTTTGCAAAACAAAATTTTGACTCCGTTGTTTTTATTTTCTTCTTTCGTTGCACTTTACAGATTTATTTGCTTCTACGTTTATTCTGTGCGCAAATTTTAAATAAATATGAAATATGTATGTAGATGGAGAGAAGTTAATTTTTTTTATTAAGGCAAGAAGCCCTATCTTATAATTATAAAGATAAGGAACATGCCAATAAACTTACTATTGATAAGCTGTGGATTGCTACTTCCTACTATGACATTTGAAGATTGGCAAGATTAAAAGCTTTTCTCTTTTCTTATAAATAAACACATAATGTCTGTTTCGTAAACACAAAATTGTTATTTGTGTTTACTTGCCGTAGAGTTATAATCTTTCAGCCTGAGTTAAGCTTTTACGATATTTCGTATTTTGTTCCTTTTCAACGCACACCAAACGAAACAAAAAAACAAAACGTTTTGTTTTGTTTTATTCTGTTTCGCTTGGTGTGTGTTCAAATAAAAAATGTTTTTTTGACTATCGAATAAAAAACGTTTTGCTTTATCCGGTGTGTTTTCAGCCTTAGTAAAAATGTGATTCAAAAACAAAATTGGATGATTAATTTTGCTTTGTATATTGCATTCGTAAAAAAAATCGAACTTGAGATTTTGATCAGACTTGACATTAAGATAAATTAAAAACTAATTAAAAATGATTTCCGGTTCAAATAAAACATGAGCTATTTAATTAAAAACTTAGAAAAATATCAAACGAAAAATTCGATTGGGTTTTGTGATTCAAAATGGTTAATATTTTGTCAGAAATCCTCGCTGCTTCAAAGCTGCTGCACATCGTATTTGAATTGAATCGTTTGGGTCTTAGCATCTTTTAACTGGAATCGCATACCAGGCTACTTTCACTCTTTCGAATAAAGTATCCAAATTTGGTACCATAGGATTTAAAGCCGGACTTGACGAAAGTCAGTCAAGTACTCGAATAGCATTTCTATAAAAAAATGTTTTGTGAGTTTCCAGTGTGCTTCGAGTCTTTGTTTTGTTGAAAAGATCAAATAACCGGCATATTTTCTTCAGCCAACGGTAGCTTTATTTTCTCTAGCATTTCAACGTAATTCTCTTTGTTAAGAGATCCGTCAAACCGATGAATAGATTCCATAGTGTTCCAAGAAAAACATCCCCAAATGCAGATTGATCCACCGCCATGTTTGACTACCGGTGAAATATACTTTGGGTCAAGTTCCTTACATTTTGGGAGTCTGACGTAATTTCTACCGTGCGTCGCTCGGAACATTGCCCAACAACACAAATTTCCATCGATTCACCATTCAATCGGCATGTCTTTTGGCAAACTGGATACGTCGTTATCTCTGCAATTATGTGACAATTGGTTTTTTGCGTAAAATTCGTCCATGAAGTTTAGCTTCAACCAAATGACGTGCAACAGTTCTTTTTTGATATGAAGAAATCCTGTTAACCTTAAGATTTTAAATAAATAAAAAAAAATTTTCAAATTCGAGCACACTCATATTATATTCTTTTTTATCATCAGACTGATATAAAAAATGAAAATTTAGCAGCGTAATTGCAATTCATTGATTCCTCTGGAAGTTGAGACTTATAATATCTGCAGTCAACCATAAACACTAATAGACTAAGAGCCCACAGCAATTTTTGGGTGTAATTGATATGATAACAAAAAATACTAAGCATAATTAGATAGGCCTTTTATAGTTATTTACAAATGTGAAAGTCTTGCATAGTCTATAGTGGGAGCAATAGTGCATAATAGTGCATCAAGCATGCAGTTCTTTCCAAGTCCAAATAATTGTGATAACAACTTTGCCAAAATGTAGAGTTAAGCCCCCTAATTTAAAATATCGAGGTCCAAGACGTTTTACAGACAGCCTTCTGCCTGCCAGACGCGATAAGAACTTGCTACTTTTTGCACTAAGAAGACCACCTTCAAAACGTCTTGGACCTCGATATTGCAATCAGGGCACTTAGCTCTAAATTTTGAAGTTATGCCAAATGTTGTATCCCAATTTTTTTGAATTTGGAAAGAACTGCATACTTGATGCACTATAATGTACTATTGCGCCCACTAGAGTATGCAAGACGTTCACATTTATAAATAACTATAAAAGGCCTATCTAATTACTCGTATGCTAATTATTTTTTGTTATCAATCACACCCAAAAATTGCTGTGGGCTCTCGGTCTATAAAGAACGCAGTCAACCCGTAAATCATATTCCTTAAATTTGAAGTGCAATTAAAATGCTTAAATTTTACAATGTAGAGTGAGGCTTCTCAAAGTAAGTTTTTATAACTTTACTTTTTCGATTACTTTATGTTTAAAGGAATTCTCAACATTTTTCAACGTTAAAAATAAAAATTACGCTTGTGAAATTTTGTTTCATGTCTTTATATCTTTATCAATTTTTGAGGCACACTGACTTTTCTTGGCTTAATTTTTTTATTTTTTCACGTTAAACATGCTGTTAGAAAAATTTTAAGGTGCATGAATGCATCAAATTATTATGATAATAAAAGTTGTTATGATAATAAAAGTACAACACTTAGAATATTGCAAAAAACGATGGACATGTTTTGATTTACTTGCTATTTCCACATTTTCAGCAGCACACTTAAATATAAATACTCATTATATTCAGTTTGATGTAGAAAAACATGGATTTAATTTTAAAATGAATTCGATGATGCCTCAAAAATTTATGAAGCTAAAAATAACAAAAATTAAAATGAGACAATTAAAAACTTCTATTTTTTGCCATTTTTACGCAATAATGTAGTAGCATTTTTGAAATTAAATATTCTATATTTGAAATACTCGTACGTATGTGACGTCATTTCTACAGATTATTTAAATAAAATTCGGGTGATAAAAATGGTTTGAAATGGTAACATTGGATTATTTTCACGATTGTCATCAAATCTCAAGTTTAACAGGATTTCCTCATATGCGGACATCAAATTCATCCATTATTACGCGCTGAATGACTGCTGCACTTTTTCTGAGATCTGTTTTCGACAGCCGAACAATTTTTCTATCTGTATAAACTGTGGTTTTATTTGGTCTCTTTCGGCACGGAAATATCAAAGGGCACGGTAGTTCCCAGCCAAGTTCTGGAATTACACCCTTTTTACAGAAACAAACTCAGGCAATTTTTGGCCCCTCCCTATCTTCAGTACCAATGAAGTCAGAAACTTACAATTCCGAATATTTGTTAAGCTAATCAGGCACCGCCTCACCAAATTTCAACTTTCTAGCATAAGCGCTTCCTGAGATACTCGTATGACCCCAAAAATCACAAAAACCGTAACTGACTGACTCACTGACTGACTGACAGATCATCAAAATGATGGAGCACTTCCCGACATCGTAGAATCTTGTAATTTTGCACAACGGTAGGCCTTGTCATGCAAGCAGAGGAAACAATCGAAAATTTGAGGTTTTCCATTCAGGGGGCGTGGTATCCGCCCACTTCCTCAGAACTGATGTAAATTATATATGGCACACTTCCGATTGCAGTAGAACAATGAAATTTGGTAGAACGGTAGGACTCAAATTGCATAGAAGGGACCAAAATAAAAATTGAGGTTTTCCTTTCAGGAGGCGTGGTATCCGCCCACTTCTTCAGAACTGATGTAGATTATATTGCACACTTCCGATTGTAGTAGAACAATGAAATTTGGTAGAACGGTAGGGGTCAAATTGAATGTAAAGGTCCAAAAATAAAAATTGAGGTTTTCCATTCTGGGTGCGTGGTAGCTTCCCGCTTTCTGAGAAAATGTTTCATTTTTATGGAGCACTTCCGAATGCTGTAAAATGATAAAATTTGATAGAGTGGTATAGCTTAATGTACATTCAAAGCGAAAAATAGAAAATCTAAGATTTTTCATTCGTAGTCTTCTTATTGTCATTTTGAAACTATGCATACATGCACCTTGAAAATTCATGACTTTTCTTAGAACTAGTGCTCGATTTGGTACTCTATGTTATGTTAACATGAATGAAGAAAGAAAACATTTGCATACCTGAAAAAATTAGTTTACGTAAAAAAAAGAATAATATTGAAACAGCTACAATGTAATAGAGACTAACATTTGATGGGCTTACTTGGCAAGTTTTTTTTTATGTCCAATTCGAAAGGGTTTAAAAACTTGACCAGTGGACACATCAAATTTCAGTCAGTAATCATTAAATAATAAAATTTCTCTATTACATTGTAGCTGTTTCAATATTATTCTACTTTAAATATTCGGTATTAAACCTTCATGAAGTAAGAACTTGGCGTACTTTTAGATCTTAGTACTTTTTACTGCTGACTTGTTACACAAAGGTTTTGTATAGAAAAACTTGGCTCTTTTTTTAACATTTATGTTTTTGTTCTGATATGTATTTACGGAAATAGTCAATGACACCGAACACCATCTTTTTGGAACTGTTAAGCTGAGTGGCAATATGTTGATGAACAATAGCGCTTCGGAGTTTTATCAAACAACTGTTGCATTTGCCCATTGTGAAAATCGTCTGCAGTTTTTTGTTAGAAATGGATAATTTGTATGATAATCTGTTAAATATTCATCATTTAATTCACATAAATGCAGGGGAGCTAGTACAATTTTCTGCCGAGTCCGAACGGTTTTCATAACACGATATTTTTTTTTACAATTCATACGGGCTCAAGAGTTCTTTGATACCCTTATAATGTTATACACAGCACGTGTGATTGAAAAATTAGGGAGGAAGAGAAACTGGATATTTCCAGTGAGCACTTTTTTTCATCAGTTTTAACGCTCTGTTCTGAATTCTATCCAGTCAAAGAAGAGAAGAGAGTTTAGGGTATCACCTTGAAGCCATGTCTGAGAGGGTGAAAAATATCTAATAGTCGGAGACAAAACAGAGCCTTGGTACACACCAGCATTTATTTTGTGAGGATTAGATCTGAAACCGTCCAATACAACATGTATTGAACGATCTAGAAGGTTATTTCTTATCCAAACAATAAGGGTTTCTACCAAACCCATCCATTTTGGATAAGAGAGCCTGGTGCCAAATATTATCTAATACCGCAGAATTATCAAGCGCAATAATCTTACTTTCTCCAAAACAATGTAAAGAACTGTTTCCCTCTTCGGTGAGACATGCTATCAGATCATCAGTGAAATGATTGCTGCCAAACCCGTATTTCCATTCATTAAGAACCTTTTGAACTGCGAGATATCTTGAGGACGTAAGTGCAATTGGCGGAAATGAGGAAGGGTCGTCTATTTTAGGAACAGGCTGGATTAATGCTGTTTTTCATCTTCTAGGGAAGATTCAAGAACAGCAACAGCGATGGGAAAGCTTAGGTAATGGTTTTGCCAGCGATGAAGAACAGCTCTTTTTCAGAAGAATGGGAGGTACACAATCAGGCCTAGCGGATTTGCTTGTATAAAGATTTCAAAGGCTTTTGCAACTGTACGAGTGCGGAAATATACCTGTCCTATTGAATGATTTACGTCTCAAGATGGGGGGGGGGGGGGTGGTTAAGTTGAAGTAGAACTATGAGCAAAATGACCTACTATTACATTTCCCTATCTGCAAGGCATACATATTTATTAGCAGGGATTCGGGATTCGAGCTCAAACGCACAAACCATTCTACTACATGATTAATATGTATTGAATTATATTCATATTCCCTTTATATCGTAAAATTAGAAATTTATTAATTTCGCAAGAAAAAATACTTATTAAGAAGCTTGAACTTTCTTTAACCGGTCAACAACTTCGTCACCAATCCGAAAACTAAAAATTCCTTGAATCACTTCAACTTTCGTACAGCACAAAAAAAAACCCCATCACCACCACAACACTTTCTTTAAGATTGGAATTCAAATAAATTCCATTTTATAAATAACTTCAACGGCTAAAAAAAATATAACGTTCAAACTGTGCGAAAAAGAAATCTAAATTAAGAACACATTCGTCTAGTAGCCTCCTCGCACAATATTTCTTCGATGGCCCCCAAAGAATGCAATCTACTTTCACATTAAAAATACGTATAAATAGCACAAACTAATCTTATGTTCATACCTTAAGGACGTAATGAAATATCCTTTTATGACAGAAATTATCCTCTTCTCCTTCTTCGATCATCTTAAAATGGTTTTGTTGCTTAATTTCCGTTTACAAAGATTAACTTTTCACTTAACAATCACATAGTTTTGTCCAACAAAACATTTACAGAGCACCACTCGAATCACTAAATTAATATCTAATAAAAACCTAACCCCTCACGCTCTAATCAACTGTATCAATGATCGCTGAAGAATCATTAAACTTTAATCAACCTAGCACACAATGTAAGAACACTTCCGTAACGTGACCGCACCTAAGTTCGCTTATATTTGCAATTTTACAAGTACACGATACGAAATCAAAACTAAGATTTGTATTAAGAGATAGGCGAAGGGGGGCGCCTCAGCCAGATTGCCTCAGATAGACAGCAATGGTTTCCGTTCTAAAACAAAATTTCTATTTCTCCTCAAAGAGAGGCACAGTTGCACTTCAGGAACAACATTCACAAGAACAACACCGAGGAGAGAAAAGTGCAGTTCTACTGCAAAACAAAAACAAAACAAAAAAAAAATATTAATCCGCGCGCCGCTGCTACTACGAGCGTGTAACAAGTTTAACGCAGAACATACGATAGAGAGTGGCGGAAACCGTATGAGCAACTGTGATGCGCGCGCGCTCCTCACACACTTCCCAGTCCCAAAAGACCTCAACCTCTCGCGACTTCTTCCCAAAGTTCGATAAACTGAGAGGAACACTGGCAATCGTCACGTCCCTTCGCGTCGCGGCCGTCTGCCTCAGCCTTCAGCTGATGAACATCAATGAAACTTTAGCCGTTTTCCTTCTCCGCGTGTCAACCGTTCACATGGGTGAACTGACAAAAGAAGGGGTGGGATAAGGCGGCCGCGGCGATTTTACGGATTCAACATACATGCTGCACCCAGACTTTTTGTTGTTAGAAGCTTCTTTGATTTACAAGAGCGCGAATCACTGGAAATATCTTTTGCAAGGCAGCAATACAGCAGCAGCCGATGTCATTTGAAGTTGAATTTGAAGTGATTTCATGTCTTTGTGTCGTTTCTTGTCAGGGCTGCCCAACCAAGTTCGTGCTGTCTGCAGACAACGGAGTAGAGTGTGGGGAACACGTTAAGATGAAAGAAGTAAAAGTATTGTGTGAACATTTTTTCTTTAAAAGAAAACAAAAAAAAAAACTAATAACTTTTCTCTTCTTTCTTCGTTCTCTATTCTTTGTCGACAACAAATAAAATTATGATGATTCTTAAACTCACAGTGTGGCCGCCGGTTATCTTATTAAACCCCAGACATACTATAAACTCTGGTTCGACTCATAAGTTGAAAAGATTAAATCTTTTATGTTTATTGTGGTTTTATTGAGCATTTCAGATTCGGGAGTCACCATTTTTGTTGTCAAATCGAAAACATAAAGTCACATTTGATTTTTGCTTTGCAACTGGCGACGGAGTGACATTTATTAAAGTTGAAATCATCGAATGCCTATTCGATACCAGTTAGAAAATATTTAAAATTAAGAATGAGTTAGTAAACTACTTTTAAGTTAGCAAATTGTTAACTTCTATCATGCTAATGCCTTAACAATAGGCTGTTTAAAATTTTGCGCCAATGTTACTAGAGAAAAATGTGTATACCTATAGCCTGAAAATCCATCAAAACCCCACTTGGAGTATAAGCTTATATTTTTCAGTTCTTCAGACTTAAGACCAAACGAGCAACTATAAGGTTTAGCAATTTGTAAATTAGTATAAAGGGTGGGACAAATGAAAGTTTCTTTTTAAAAATGCAATAAAATTAAGAAAATTAAATTTTGTCCACGTAGGTTTGGCTTTATTAGTAAGAGCAAACATTCCCATTAATTACGGAACACAAGTGAATGGTCGTGCGGCTTCAATTGCCGAGTCAATTTGGCCTTGTAACAAAATAATCCGAGATCTTTGTGCAAAATTCTCCTTAGGCTAGTGCATAAAAAGTTGAGCTGTTGAGATCGATTGATGTTCGTGAGTTGAGTCTCATACTCTCGGCACCGTACGAGGACAGGGAGTATGAGTTTTGTTCACTAGCATATCAGTCTCACTATCTTTTTTCACAAACTTGCACACAGTAGGCGCTGTGGGTGCTTCATTTCGGCAAAAACTTGTTTTCAAAAAAACGCACTAGTTGAGCTACACAGCACTCACTTTGGGAATAAGTTTTCAATATTTCCTAACGTTGTTCAAGCGTAAAGCGACTCATTTCATTCCGCGAGGTGAGATACTGACTTTCCGTTAAGATTTCGAGCTGGAAACAGCTGTCAGTGTCAAAATAACACATGATTTAAAAAGAAACCACTAGATCACCCATCCTGTATACATATACAGACATTTCTGTATATGAAGGAAATACTTCGGCAGATTTAGATCGTATAGTTTCGTACTGAAATCGTGACAGATTTCCTTCAATAATCATTGCTAAAACTTCTTCCCCAGTCATTAAAGCAAGGTCTAAAAACCTAGCGGTGGAAAATCAGCGAAAATGAAAAAAAAAAACACCAAAATTTGTGGCTTTTTTGTTGCTAATTAGTTGCTGGAATACCGATTTTGTTGCTCGAACCGATCGCGAGAAATCGGACACAGTTCTAGATTTTTGTTAAGAAAGCGTGGAAGCGGTGAAAAATCAGCAAAAATGAAAAAAAAAAAACACCAAAATTTGTGGCTTTTTTGTTGCTAATTAGTTGCTGGAATACCGATTTTGTTGCTCGAAGCGATCGCGAGAAATCGGACACAGTTCTAGATTTATGTTAAGATAGCGTGGAAGCGGTGAAAAATCAGCGAAAATGAAAAAAAAAACACCAAAATTTGTGGCTTTTTTGTTGCTAATTAGTTGCTGGAATACCGATTTTGTTGCTCGAACCGATCGCGAGAAATCGGACACAGTTCTAGATTTATGTTAAGATAGCGTGGAAATTACAAAATTTTGGAATAACCGATCACACAAATGAGAGTAAATTTGTTGCTAATTTGTTGCTGTAAGATGTTTCAAGAAAAAGTTGAAAAAAAATATTTATTCACAGTTAATTTAACTACGAGTAACTCAAATTTGATGTCGTCCACGCTAGCTTAACTCTCGATTTTTCCATGGAAAAATCCAATTAATAATTTGTTGAGCACAGTAGGCCTTGTCTGAGTGCAGAGTCAGCAACAAAATAGAAACCGGAAGTCGGTAGTGTTTCGAAACCCGTAAGCAAACCAACCGGCCATGCTAGATTACTCTGTACTCTTTTTTTGAATACAGATAATTCCTTTAAGCGACTTATTAAAAAAGTTTATATAAATCTTCTGTCTGAATGTAAATCTAATTTTTTTTTAACTATATACACATGTAAAATTTAGATCCGAAAAATAACAATTTATTAAGCTTAATTACTCAAAAACGGCTTGTCTGACGAAAATTTTCAATTAGACCTTTTTTGTAGGGAATTTAATTTTATATAAAAGTAAGTCAAAATGAATTTTTTTTACTTCAATGTTTTGTCAGTTCTGACGCAAAACATGAAATTATGACTAAAAATCAAAATTAGCGATGATAGCCCTCTTAAAATTGATATTAAGGGCTCAAACTTTTACGAAAATTTTTTTTTGTCATTCTGAATGATATTCTCGATATATCTTTCAAAAAAAAAAATAGTCAATTTTTTTGGCCCAGTCTAATATATATGATATAACGTGCCATGTCCGCAACATTGCGCCTACAGTTTTTAACCGATCTTTATGACATTTAGTAGACTTATTCTATGAACCAATAGTGAGATCAAATTCGAAGATGAGAAAAATAGGCGGGTTGGTTTAGGGGTTGTGGGTGTTTAAAATTTTTTTTATCGTTTTCAAAAAAAATCAAATTTAGTCGATTCCAGCATTATAACTTTCTAACCGTTAAATATAGCTAACAATTAATAAATTTATCTTAAAGTTCACACAATCAGCTTCAATTTAAGCTATTAACCTCATAACTTTTATGATTTTTTCAACTTAATGAACAACATGCCATGTCCGCACGATTGCGTCCACAGCTCCTTACCAATTTTTGTATAATTTTTTATACTTGTTCTATGAATCAATACTAAGATCAAGTTCAAAAATAAACAAAATCGGCTGATTAGATCAGGAATTGTGGGTGTTTAAATAATCTATTATTGTCCAAAAAATATATATTTAGTCAATTATATTCTTATAACCTGCAAAAAGTTAGATATATATCAAAAAAGATGAATTTATACTAAAGTTCACACGATTAGCTTGAATTCAAGCTATTGTTTGTATAATTTTTAAAATTTCTTAAATTTATTTCAAGGGTTTATAAATAGTAAAAATATTCAAATATTATTTATTTTATATTCGCCTATAAAATCTACCTATCCATATAGGCGTGGCCGAATGGCGCTTTTTTTATTGCTAAATAATTTCTCTAATGAGAATTTTTTTGCTTTAATAGTTGTTGAGATATTGATAACAATGCCGGTCAGTGACGATGACAACTTAGTTTAGCTGAATTTTCGTCATATTTTTTTATGAAAAATAGAAAGATTTATTGAACTGTTTAGTTTTTTTTCCGTTGCTCCTTCCAGCATTCGATTTTTAACCATTATCGAATTACTCACTTTTCAATTGTCTATAGAATAATATGAAATTTATTTTTATGTCGTTACATTCTAATAATAATGTAATAATAGAAAAAGTAGTAGGAAAGAAACAAAAAAAAAATAAGCCGATCGTAATGTTCATTCCTCAATGTTTAGCATAATGTGTCGTACCTACACAAAAAAAAAAAACATGAAAAAACCATAAAAACCAAAATTCTTAAACCTAATAATAAACCCTGGTTTAACCATCGAATAAGACATTTAATGCATCTAAGAGATGAAGCTTATAACATCTGGAAACGGTACCGATTGAAGGAGTTGCGTCTTGCATATTGTTCTCTTCGAAATGAAGTTGTTGCGGAAATACGCTCAGCCAAATCCGAACATTTCTCTCATCAGCTTAGTGCATCATTAAGTGGACGTCAGTTGTGGAAAAATCTACACAAAATTGGTATCGGTAAGTCAAGAATTGGACCATTGGACCAGGATATTGATGGTAACACCCTCAATAAAACATTTGTTTCTGTTCCATTGACAGAAGTCACATCGCTCAGCGCCGAAACCTTCCTTCCATTTATCAATCAGAGCAACGGTGATGTCCCTGGTTTTGGATTTTCCGCAGTTAATAGTGCTGATGTTGTCGAAAGTTTGCTGTCTATAAAGTCAAAGGCAACCGGGCTAGATAATATTCACCCCTCCTTTTTGTTTCTAATTCTGCCAATTGTGTTGCCTTACATTACTTTTGCTTTTAATAGCATATTAATGTCTGGAGTTTATCCGGATATATGGAAGGTGGCAAAAATCATACCACTTCCCAAAAATGCAAAAGGAGATGATTTTAGACCTATATCTGTTTTGCCCTTTTTGTCTAAAGTCTTTGAAAGGATACTACAAAGACAAATAAATGTTTATTTTACGGCCAACTCAATGATTACCACTAAACAATCAGGTTTTCGTAAGAAACATAGTTGCATCACAGCACTATTAAAAGTGACTGATGATTTAAGGCAAGCACTGGATAAAGATGAACTAGCATTTTTGGTTTTGCTCGACTTTTCAAAGGCTTTTGATACTGTCAATCACGTTAATTTATGTCAAAAACTTATGCAAAATTTCAATTTTTCATCTGGAGCAACTAAATTAATTTTTTCTTACTTGACAAATAGAAAACAAGCAGTACAAAATGGGGACACTTTGTCGGATTTCCTGCCGAATGTTATTGGTGTCCCTCAGGGTTCCATTCTTGGTCCCCTTTTATTTTCAGTCTATGTTAATGAACTTCCATCTTTGATTGCTAACTGTTCCTCCCATTTATATGCAGACGATGTTCAACTGTACTTTAGTTGCCCTCTTGGTTTAATTGAGCATGGAGCTTATTGTGTAAATGAAGATTTAGAGAAAGTTGTATTTTGGTCTGAGTCAAATGGTCTTATTTTAAATCCTAAAAAATCTAAATGCCTGGTAATATCAAGAAAGCAACTTGACCTCGCTTATTTCCCATCGTTTGTTTTGAGCAAAGCTCCAATCGAATACGTTGAAACCGCCAAAAATCTCGGTATAACTTTCAACCGCTTTTTTTCTGAGTTTATTAATGTATACTCCGGTGTACCTGAGGGAAGCCATTTGGGTCCCCCCCTTTTCTTATTGTATATTAATGATGTACATTTTATTTTACGACACTGTAGATTTCTTTTATTTGCTGATGATCTGAAAATGTTTATGGAAATAAAATCTATTAACGACTGTATTTTGTTCCAGAATATTTTGGTTTCATTTCAAGCCTGGTGTCAAAAAAATGATCTGCAGCTTAATCTGAAAAAATGTGCTGTTATGACATATAGTCGAGCTATTCATCCCATCTTGCATAACTATAAATTAGCTAATCAGACTCTGCCAAGAGTGAATGAAATGAAGGACTTGGGGGTCATTTTTGATTCCAAATTTTCATTTGATCAGCATATAAATGGAATTATTTCGAAAGCTAATTCAATGCTGGGTTTTCTTAAAAGAAATTCCAAGGATTTTAAGGATCCTTATACCGTAAAAACTTTGTATTGTTCTCTTATTCGTCCCATCTTAGAATATTGTGTTGTCGTTTGGTGTCCATACACTGTCAGCCACACAAATCGATTGGAAATGGTTCAAAAGAAAATGTTACGTTTTGCTCTTCGAGGTTTTTCTACTGATAATGAAGTCTCTCTTAACTATGATAAGAGACGCCAGTTATTAGGCCTAGAATCTTTGGTACGGAGACGAGAAGAGTTCAGTATCATGTTTGTTCGCGACATTTTATGCTCAAAAATTGATTGTCCATATCTTTTAAATAAAATGAATGTATATGCTCCTGAAAGGTCATTACGAGAACGACCGTTTCTTTTTGAAATTTCTCATGTTACCTCGTTCGGCAAAAGAGAACCTCTTTCAAGATGCTCAAGTGTCTTTAATTCATTCTACAGTAATATTGATATATGCCTTAGCAGAGATATGTTCAAAAAGGAATTAAAATTAATTTTATCGATTAAATGATTTTTGTTGGTTGGTAATTACTCGTATTGTTTTAAAATTATATAGGTATTTAAAATTTTTTTGAATTATTATTATTATTATTGAATTATTATATATTCGTGGAAAATCTGTTGATATAAATCGTAGATTAAATAAATAAATAAATAAATAAATAAATAAACTTGGGATAACCATATAAATGGACTTGTCGGCAAAGTTTATGGTGTACTTCGTACTTTATGGGCAACTCAGGCTTTTACACCAGTTCAAACACGTTTACTCCTTGCTAAAACCTTAGTAATTCCTATTTTGACATATGGTTGTGAAATTTACTGTAACTGTAATTATATTAGCAAGCGAAAACTCAATGTCGCATTTAATTCCACTGTGCGCTATGTATACGGGTTACGTAGATACGACAGGATATCTGGTTTCGCCATGCGTCTGCTGGATATGCCTTTTGAAAAATACCTTCAACTTCGATGTTTGATTTTGCTTACGGATATACTCCTTACACGCCAACCACAGTACTGTTTCGAAAAAATTAGACTTGCAACCTCGCATAGATCTCGTCATTTAATTGTCCCTCACTGGTCATTCTTAACATCTGAGCGTCAATTTTTTGTTAATTGCGTCCGTCTTTGGAACTCTTTACCACGAAATATAAAAGAAAGTCAAAACGCTACTAGAATCAAAAAAGACTTAAAATCTTATTTTTCTGTAAATTTATGAATTTATGTAATTGAAATCTTAATATTAACTAAATTTTTGAATTTATTTTTGAATTCCTTTAAATATACTAATTTAATCTATTTTGCTCAATTTTGTAAAATTAGCTTATAACTATCTTATAAGATATTGTATCTTACAGTTGTTAAGCAATCACGAAATATAAATAAATAAATAAAATAAATAAATAAGTTGAAAACTACATTTTCAAAAACTAATTTTAATTCATGTTCAACAGGAGATGTCATTATTTTTGAAGTCTTTGACGACGGGACGAACCAGAAAATTAAATTGGGTGCTCTTCCACGAAGTTTAACGAATCAATTAAATAGCAGAGAAATATATAGACTTGTTGGAGCTATAGACTTTACGCCGCCTTCGAATACTCGAAGAACATCATCAGATTTAAATATAGGACACTTCACGGCCGTGTGCTTACGAGGAACTCAGTGGACAGAATACGACGATCGTTGTGAAAAAGAAATATTCAGAAAAAATACATACGCTATTAAGCCTAGAATTTTAATGTATGTCAAAATCACATGACATAATTCTTAATCCTGTTTTTACACGAAAGCGATTTTTAATCTTATTTCCTCGTTTGGAGTCATCTTCCGCTTTGTGTAACCCCGCCACCATACACGTCTCTCTCCTACGGGCTTAAAAATCGCAAGGTAATAATGCTTCGTTTAAAAGCAGTTTTTGTTATAAAAAACGAATGTTTTTTATTAATGGAAAAATAAAGAACAATTAAATGTTAAACTGCCCGCTGCTCAGTAATGAGATTGTGGTACTATTTTTTTTGTATTTCCTGCCTAGATAAGGAATTTCAAACTCAACCGATTCCTGGTTTCTATAAGTTAAAAATTTAATATTTCATAAAAAAAAAAATTTGGAAAACGGTTGACTCTAAAGGCCATCCCTGTAACTTTCCGCTAATTCTATGCTTTTGCACTCAAAATTCACTCAATACAACATTTTTGAGCTCGTAATTTCTTCGTTATTATGAGCTCTCCGAGCTCAAAAACTAACTGTTCTACGCTTTTGAGCTCTTCGAGCCACACAATATACTATAACCGCACGGAATTCAGCTATGAGATTTTGAGCATTAAATAAAATATTGCGATATTTGCTGAACTTTTCAGGTGAAAGAATCCGACATTCACGTTCAAAAAAGTCATTGTAAAAAACCAGCTACAGAGAGCTTAAAACATATAGTAAATAACTTCAAAGAAGTATATAGTTCAAAATAATGCGTAAATCATGAGAAAAATTCGTAAATGTTTAACGGATGCGGATCTAAATTTTACATGTGTATATAGTTAAAAAAAAATTAGATTTACATTCAGACAGAAGATTTATATAAACTTTTTTAATAAGTCGCTTAAAGGAATTATCTGTATTCAAAAAAAGACCGCGTAGTAACCGAAATTTTTTCTACAGAGTAATCTAGCATGGCCGGTTGGTTTGCTTACGGGTTTCGAAACACTACCGACTTCCGGTTTCTATTTTGTTGCTGACTCTGCACTCAGACAAGGCCTACTGTGCTCAACAAATTATTAATTGGATTTTTCCATGGAAAAATCGAGAGTTAAGCTAGCGTGGACGACATCAAATTTGAGTTACTCGTAGTTAAATTAACTGTGAATAAATATTTTTTTTCAACTTTTTCTTGAAACATCTTACAGCAACAAATTAGCAACAAATTTACTCTCATTTGTGTGATCGGTTATTCCAAAATTTTGTAATTTCCACGCTATCTTAACATAAATCTAGAACTGTGTCCGATTTCTCGCGATCGGTTCGAGCAACAAAATCGGTATTCCAGCAACTAATTAGCAACAAAAAAGCCACAAATTTTGGTGTTTTTTTTTTTTTTCATTTTCGCTGATTTTTCACCGCTTCCACGCTATCTTAACATAAATCTAGAACTGTGTCCGATTTCTCGCGATCGGTTCGAGCAACAAAATCGGTATTCCAGCAACTAATTAGCAACAAAAAAGCCACAAATTTTGGTGTTTTTTTTTTTTTCATTTTCGCTGATTTTTCACCGCTTCCACGCTATCTTAACATAAATCTAGAACTGTGTCCGATTTCTCGCGATCGGTTCGAGCAACAAAATCGGTATTCCAGCAACTAATTAGCAACAAAAAAGCCACAAATTTTGGTGTTTTTTTTTCATTTTCGCTGATTTTCCACCGCTAGGTTTTTAGACCTATTAAAGCATGTTAAATTGGGTCCCTCAAAAGCATATACTGCATGATTTGGGATTATTGACGATTCTTCAAATGAAACCATTGGACAGATACGTTTAGAGTCTAAAGAATATTTAAAAAGAATAAGTGTTTTCAGCCAAGCAATGTTTGCTTTGAAAAATGTTGCTTCTAACCGACAATCTCTTTCTTTCAATTTCGATTTCAACTCCGTTTCTTTGCCATTTCTCGTATATTGTTTTTAAAAGCATTTGATGATGCTTTTTCTTCGTGGCTCAGGTAAACTCGTTGGTGGCCGGGATTCTTCCCATAGAAGTAACAAAACTTGGGCTTAAATTCTCTATACACTAGATTGGTATCCACACTTTGACGAGAATAAAAGACGATTTTGTTACTTTTACTTACGACTTATAGGTACTACGAGTATAAGGCAAGTTATGCATTCGTAAAGAAAATCGAACTCGAGATTTTGATCAAAGTTGACATTACGATGATAGCGAAGACTAAAAAAAGTGGGCAATTCTGTCTGTCTGTCTGTTCGACTACAGCCTAAACGGCTCGGCCGATTTTCTTTAAACTTGGTAGATAACATTTTTAATTTTTCCACCCACACGTTTATTTCTTTTTTTTAAGATCAAAAATAACGGTACCTGCCATACGAATTTTTCTCGAAATTTCATAAATTTTTTTTTTCTCAAAACCTGTTCGACAAATTCAAAAAATAAAAATACAAAAAATTCAATTAGTTAAACCTAGGTAATGGTTGAACAAATTTTTCCGAAAAAGGGTACCTCTCATGGAACCAATTTTTTGTTTTTGATTTTCTCGAAAACGGTACAACCGATTTTGATCGTTTTTTTTTTTGCTAGAGCTCCCCAAAAACTTGAATAGAATTATGTATTCAAATTTTCTAATTTTTTTTTTTTCGATTTAAAAAAAAAATCAAAATTTTTTTTCCAAAACTCATGTATGCTAGATTTTTTTTAAACTTGATAAATAAAAGTTTCTCAATATAATCTACAAGATGTGAGAAAAAAATAATTATTTTACCTAAAAACAAAGGTACCCACCATACAAATGTTAAAAAATGGTTTTCGAAAATCGTATTTTTCTCGAAAACGGCGCTTAGAATTTTGATAAAGTTTTTTTTCTTTCAATTAATTTCTACAATCTTTAATTAAATAAAAAAAAATTTAAATTAAGATATTACAGCTTAAACCTACCATAGAACCATTTTTTTAAATTTTGAATTACTCATCCATTAATATCGACATAACGGACTTTAATGAATTTTTTTATAGATGCTTCTAAAAAGTATAAACTACATTGCATTTCAAAACTTTAAAAAAAAATATTTTTTGAATTTTTGAAAAAAAAATCATTTTTTTTTTTGGAAAATTAGATATCTCAAAAATAGGTCAATGGGCCTTATTGTGAGTGTCGTTAACGTTCGATTCGATAAAAATCGATAGTGCCAAAACGTTTGATGCGTTAAAATTTGTATCCAAAGCTATTTAGATAACTTAATGTTGTTGTAACCATGTATAAAAACACAGCTTATGGTATTTTATACAAGAATAATTTCAGATATCTTAATTTTTCGATGATCGATTTTCGACAAAAGTCGATCGATCGATTAACAAACGACACTCGCAATAAGGGCCAATATTTTTTTGGAAATTTAATTTTCATTCGTATAATAATTAAAACCTAAAGTTGACGTACCATTTTTTTTTTTCTTAAAAATGTTGTATATAAAACCTTATTTTATTTAGAAAACACTACAACGACTTATAACTTTTGTTCTGGCATAAATTCATATTTGCATATTATTCTGTTTTTGTCTTTTAATACTAAAAGAATATAAAAAATCATGATAATTTTATCTTTATGAACAGTTTTCTCTAATAACATTCGTTTTAAAATTCCTAGTCTATTACATAGGAGCAAGTTCGTGCGACCCAGTCGTGCATTTTATTTTAACTTCGTCTTACCAAATATGCGATATAAGTCATTGTGAATTGCACAATGAATGTGCGTTATGCTTATTTTATAAAGCAGTATGTAGGTGTCGTAGCATTTCGCTCGGTAATACGATAAGGGGTATGTAGGTGCTGTAACGCTACGTTACAAGCATCGCTGCATGGGACCCGTTTTTAAATTTATTCCCTTTTTAAAACGCAATTTGGTTGTCTTATCTCGGATTTGAATTTTTCATAATAGTATACAGCTCTTCGCTTGTAATCGACAAAGTTTTGGAAGGTGTTCGCTCTAAGAAGCAATTAAAATTAAATAAATAGAAAAAAATCGGATATTTTTCGAGAGTGACGTCACCAACGAGAAAGTCAACTGTACGAAAACTAGCAAATAATGGGAAAATAAACCTGACAGATTCTAAAACTAGACAAACCACTTGTCACAAATAGATACAACACTAAACGTCATGTCACAGCCAACACATCTAAAACGCTAAGATATTTGACTAAATGTGTACGGTATGACGGAAATCTGAGTTGAACTCATCTGTTTAAGAATAACTACGCAAGATTCAAATTATAATACAATTAAAAACTCAATTTAGATTTCATGAAATATTATTTGTTAAGATTCACAAACATTTCTTATTTACCCTATGTAAAATTGAAAACTACTCAAACTCAAACAGTTAATGAATTTCTCTTAAATTAAACCTAAGAAAATAACTTATCAGGTGGGCATCGATCTTCTTTTTTTTTTAATTCGTCGTTGACCAGGACACACATGGTAACATAAATAAATTGTATCATATATTTTTGGATTGGTGATTTTGATATATTCATACACTACATCAAAAAATTGTACTTACAGGTGATTCTTCAAAAGGAAAGATTAAATTATTAAAAAAAAAACAGCTTTTGAACCATTCTTTTTCCATTTTTTTATATTGTTTATTGTTGTAGAACTCAAAATAAAACAAACTTAGTTAATACAAACTTCATAGAAAAGAAAAAACTACAAAAAATTAGACAAAATAGTAAATCATAGGTCAAAAAATTGCACGTACAGTGATATAAAACTTAACTATATTCATATTTTTAGTAGCGAGTGTGATAACTGATAACTGATAACCTTTCGCTTTTATCACATCCTGAAGGCGATTCTTCATAGAAAGAACAAGTTTTGAAGTGACTTCTGGAGAAATTTTGTTCCATTCTTCCAAGATAACGGCTTTGAGTTGGTTTTTATTGGTAATTTTTGATTCTCGGACCCTTTTCCCCAAATAATCCCAAAGATACTCAATGGGATTAAGGTCTGGGGATTGGAGAGGATGAGGCAATGTTGATTTAACATTATAGAGCAGCCACTCTTTTACTATCCTTGACGAATGTTTGGGATCATTGTCCTGCTCTAACAAAAAGTCGTCTTTTAACCCAATTTTTAAAGCGCTGGCTTTCAAATTTTCCCTTAAAATTTTTAAATATTTGTTTTTATCCATTGTTGTATCTATAAAAACCAAATTTCCCACACCATTGCACCCCATAGCTCCCCAGACCATAACATTTCCACCTCAATGTTTCACCGTTGATTGCAAATTCTTCACATCTAATGCTGTGTTTGGTTGCCTCCACACAAATCTGCGACCGTCGGACCCGAATACGTTAAACTTGCTCTCATCGAGAAATAAAACATTCTTCCAGAAATTATCTGTTTTCAAAACGTATGCTTTTGCATAGTTCAAACGTTTTGAAACGTTTGCCTTTGAAATATAAGGTTTTTTTTTAACCGTGCGACCATTATATCCCTTTGAATTCAAAAAGTTCCGAACATTTTGAGGGTTCAGCGATATTCCATGATTTGCTTTAATGTCAGCAGCTATTTTTGGAGCACTTAATTTGGGATCAGCCTTTACCATTCTTTCAATTTTCCGCTCCATATGATCATCGAAAATTTTCCTTCGACCTCTTCCTGGAGCCACTTCAAAACTTTTATTTTTCAAATAATTTTTTAAAACATATTGAACTGTTGATCGTGGTCTACCAATAGTTGCTGATATCTCAGCGTAACTTTTTCCATAGTTTATAAGTTTTAGAATAAGTTTTTTTACCTCAAGAGGAACTTTTTTATGCGTAGCTTCCATTTAAAAAAAAAAACTTCACAAAACTAAAAAAATCAATTAAATAGTTCAATACACCACAACGGACTGAGCTTAGATATCTCAATATCACGTTCAAATTTCATTTAGGTACTCATTTTACATTTCAAAAAGAACCGTTATTTCTATTTTGTTAGAGAAGAAAACAGTGTACGTACATTTGTTTGATGTACGTATAATTGTTTGGCATTCCTGGAATAATTCTACTAACCCAAAAAAAAATCACATAAACCAAAACTCTAATATTTTTTTGCAGTTTTGTTGCATATACTATTATACCAAATAATTTACATCTTTGGTGGAAACACGTCTATTTTCAATTGCTGTACGTGCAATTTTTTGATGTAGTGTATAGGCTAAAGGTGTTAGGCTTTAGCAAAAATTTTCTTTTGTTGTTTTTTTCGCCGTTTAAACGACATTTATTTTCGAGGTTAATTGAATTTATCGCAAACATCATCATTGGTTTGTGTTTTTATTTTATGTTATTTCTTCTGTTTATTTTGCTTACTTTATTTATACTTTTAATTTATTTGAATTGATTTTATTTAATTTATGTTTTTAGTTATTTTATTTTATTTGATAGTTAATTTTAAATATTTTTTTAATAAAATCATTTATTTTTTTTTATATTTATTTATTTTATTTATTTTACTTTTTTATTTATTCTACTCATTTTATTTATTTTGTTTATTTATTTAGGTTTTTATTTTATTTTATTTTACTTTATTTTAATAAATTTGATTATTCATTTTTTTTTTCTTTTTTTTTTAATGGAAGCTGTATGAACAGTCAACACATTTAAATAAATAAGCCACCGTTTGGCACCACTGACAGCAAACCAACAAACAAAGGTTTACGCATTTCATTTTTACCAAGAAGAAATTATAATTTCTGAAAACAAAATTTTTATTTCTTCGTTTTGTATTCTTCGTTCTTGGGAAAATGAATTTCAATGTCAGATGTTGTATGGCGTGAACTATGAAGGTGATTTGAAGTTAAACCTCATATTTCCTTTTCCGTTGTTTTATTATCAGTCGTAAAAAACTGCTCTTCGTAGAAACTTTCTTTTATGAAGAAATTAACATATTTCTGTCACAAAAGCAGATCAGTTCTCACAACTTAAATTTATTTTCTGCTTTTTCAACAAAATTCGTAATTTTTTTATTTATTTTAAATTAATAACAAACACAGAAGCAAAATAACCAATTCCAATAGGAAATGTGTAATAATGTTCACAAGTCTTCTTTTGGCCTTGAACATCACAACATAATAAATCAATGTTTATCGTTTTATCTAAAAGCTAATCACATCGCAATCAAGCTAATCAAAATAAATAACTTTTCAATTGCTCATATAGAATCTGTTTGTGCATTAAGAACTCCAATCAATATTAATGCGGATGTTTGAAAATCTATAAATAAGATAGATACTCTTAAACAGAAATCAACACCTTACACTTAAATACAGTGCGGTTCCCTCGGTTAGGCAGTGTTTTGTAATTGTTTTTAGTTAAACTTAGTTTATTTTATTATAATTGCAGGGATAAAATTTTTTCTTATTAAGCAGTCAAATAGAGAATGGAAGCTGTTTATAGGTATTGGTTGATTTATATCAAGCATTGCATTAGAAAACGTTTGTGGTGAAATAATGTCCAAAATCGAGGAAAAAGTAACCAGTTGAAACCGAGAAAAAAACAATCGTGGTAGTTAGAAACAGTTCTAACTTAAACATACGTTAAATATTTCGTGGTTTATAAGCTCCAGCATATCGTTTTGACAAGGGTTAAAATTATCTATTAATAACACTTCTAATGTCGTTTTATATTTGGCAATTTGGAATCTGTCGATCCGGGATCCGAACTGAACACTTTTGTTGCGATTGTATATCGAATGCTTGATGGAATACTGACCCATTAGCAGATAGGTTAAAATTGAGTTACGTACAGATACAGGCTTTTGCAAGCCTCAGATCTCATGAATAGTTTATCATACTTTAAGAATACCAGTATTCATGATTAATTTATGAACTAGTTTTAATTTTATCCGTCAACAAGTAGGACAAATCCTCATAGCAAGATCTTTTTTGCAATTTCCCAAAAATCGTCTTTTTCGAGTTAGGTCAGTATTCCATTAAGCATGCGATGTGTGAAACCTCAAATATGGCCAATAATGTAATCCATTTGAAAATCAAAAATAATGTTTGTTGAAAGGAAATCACTTCGTAAAATTAGGATACAAAAAATCACAACTGTCGAGGTTGACGTTTAAGTATATGAATATGTGAGTGCTTCTGGTTTTGATTCTTATTTCAAATCCAGAAGCAAATTTCTCTTCCAGAATCAGAACTATCATTTTTTTCCAAGTCAACACTTTCAGAAGAATCCAGAAGGCTTCTGGATTGCCAAATAAAAATGACATAAAAGTGTTGTCCATAAGTAGTACTGGAGTATCACAAAACCATTTATTTAGATCGAGAAACTGGACTCGCAGGATAACACAATTTGTTGCGAGGCAAGAGGAACGGAGGAGTGTCGGTATTAGGGATAGGTAGGAAAAAGGAAAGGTTTGGAAACTGGAATAGGATTATGTTAGAAAAGGGTAGGAATGTTAAGCTTCGGAGGACGCGGCCTGCTTGCGGTGCACGGCGTCAGCTCGTCGGACGGAGGGGATCTTTCCCTCGAAACTTAACCTCGCCTGCAAACAAATGCACATATCAGGCCAGGAAAAAAACAGGAAAATTTCGGACTAGAAAGAGACGGACGGACTATCGTCACAACAAGGGCACTGCGGATGTTGTTGCCGTGAGGCCATTACCCACCCTACCTTAGGAATCTTCGGCCATTTTTAGATTTAGATTTAGATAGATAGAAATGAAGGAAGTGCTGCAACGAGTAACACAAGTAACATGTGAAGCAAGGAAAGGCCATAGGATCCAATCCGCTGGTACTGTTTCTTCTGAACAGGTGTTCTTCATTGCTGGTAAAACCATTGCGTAATCTTTTCCATTGCTCCACTATTTTGGAATCTTCCCTAGAAGATGCAAAACAGCATTTGTCCAGCCTGTTCCTAAAAAAGGCGATCCTTTCTCCTTTCTTGGGTCACGGAATCGCTGATAAATCAGCTCAAGAAATATCTCGAAGAAATCTTCTTAATAAACGGCGATATGCTTATGGCAGGTCTCACCGAAGTGTGGAACAGATCTTCACATTGTTTTGAAGAAAGTAAGATTATAGATATTTTAAAGGCATTTGATAGAGTTTGGCACTAGGCTCTCTAATCGAAAATGCGTGGGTTTGGTATCAATGATACCCTTGTTCCTTGGATTAGAAACTACCTTCTAGATCGTTCAGGAGATGTTGAATTGGACGGTTTCAAATCTGATCTTCACAGAATAAATATTGGTGTTCCTCAGGGCTCTGTTTTGTCTCCGACTCTCTTCCTCAGTTTTATAAAGAATCTCTTGTTTAACTTCTAATCCACTTCATTGTTTTGCCAAAGACTCTATCCTGAGCTTCTCATACTCGTTCTCAAATTCACGTCCATCTCTTTCGGAAATGGAATTGCAACGGTATCGTATGATCCTATCTTTACAGCATTGTTGAATTGGGTATGGAAAATCTTGTAATTTAATGCTTCGAAAACTCAATGCTGTCTTCTGTCGTTGAAGCAAAATGTACCTTATGCCATGCCATTTTCCCCGAATGGCACTTGCATGGAAAAAGCCCAAAAGCTCTCAGTACTTCGTATGTGTCAATAACGATCTTCGTTGGAATGACCACATTCTCAAGACCAACAAAAACGCTGCTAAATGCTAAGGATTTCTCTTTCCGTGAATAAAATTTTTCACCCACTCTGATCTGGCTACCATTTATAGGTCCAAAATTCGAGTATAACTCACATCTTTGGACAGGTGCGGCCCAAGCTTCTCTCCATTTACTGGCTAGAATTCAAAACGAAACGCTAAAACTGATAGGAAACAGAACTATCGTGGAATCATTCCCATCTCATGAACACCGTCGAACTGTTTCATGTCTTTCCTTGTTTTATGGCTTCCTTCACAAACTTTCGAAGTGGCCAGTTACATTCCTCCCCTCAATCGGTTCAACCGTGATACCCGTTTAGCTAGGAATCCTCATCAGCTCACCATCGAGCCTAATTTTGGTCGTACCCTCAAATTCAGAAATTCGTTTTTTGGTCGCCCATCACGAATATAGAATAATTTACCAGGCACGGTTTTCCTTTGCAATAAATTGTAAACTTCAAGGTGTAGACAATCTTTTAAGGTTCGGAATGTACTTGATGAGACTCTACAACAAAAGTGACTTAAATTCTAGTTCAGTTAAGCCAAGATTAATTCAGAGCTTTATATAGAACTATGAATATGGCCCAGTATGTTTTAAGTGCATTGAACAACAATCAAGCGAACCGTACTGTATGGTGTAAGTCAATATTTCCTACTCAATAGGTCTTGAATAAAAATACCTATAATACTCTTTTTTAATAAAGTATTATCAGATATTAATTTCATGTACTTCCTCAAACTTAAAATAAAAGGCAGATTATCCGTCTTCCCTTTGAAGCTGCGTGTACAATATAAATAATTGCTTAAATTCGATCTACCTCAAGACTGTTGTTTTTTTCTGTTCAAGTTTAACTCAAATTCCAACCACCTTTAATTTGTTTTATAGAAACAGCGTTTCCTGATTGCGATAAGAAAGCCTACTTTTAAGCCTATATTTTCGTTTTGTACTTGTACAAAGACGAAATTATTTTTATTTAACCAAGAACATAATTGACAGAATAACAACTTATTAGCCATTAGCTTAAGGCAAATCTTTAATTATCTAATGCCAATAGTCTGATACAGCAATTAGTTATTTCTCACCAACAAAAAAAAGATATTGGTCATTAGACAATTAATTACGAAATACAAAACTGACAGAAAAGAATAAGAATAACTTAATAATAGGGGATATTTATTTTATTCTTTCTAATAATGTTATTGTGGAAAAAATGAGGTTTTCAAATGATTAAGTGAGCATATTAAATTTTTAATGAGTAAAATGGTAATGAGACGAATGCGGATTTCGACTATTCCCATAGAGGAGGGAACAAACTGATGTCTTAACAATCGAATCATTGTTAGGTAAAAATTTGTTAAGAACATTTTTATGAATGCTATGTAATTAGGTATCGTTAGATAAAATTTTACTGTAGACATTTTTTTAATCATTTACATTTTTACCATATGCATACAATGAACATTATACATAATTACTATGTTGAGTTGAAAACTGTTGTGGAAAACATTAATAAAATTTGGAAAAAAAAAGGTTGTCTAATTGATAGAACCTGGATCTTGCATATAATCGTAGCAAGAAATGAAATGAAAAGGTTTTCAGTAAGAAGGAAAACCACGAATAATAATAATAATAGATAAACGAAACAACTTATTTAAATGTATTAAAAGATGTAGCATTCTTTAGATAGAGCCACAACGATTTCTTAGCTATGTCGGGAGTCCCACAAGGCAGCCACTTACGACCTCTCCTTTTTATTCTTACCATTAACGATACTTCCCCTTCGCATAATGGTTGGTGCGTTGGACGGCCAGCAGAGAGTCTTGAGTTCAATTTTCATCAGCTGCAAAAAAAAAGTTTTTCATTGGCGAATTGACAAATCCTCCAAGAGTATTTCTTGTCATGAAAACTGTTATCATTAGCCGTTGGGAATATGCACCATTTCTCCAAACAACAACACAGAAATTGTTGATAGTTGTAAGTCACTAAGAAAGCTCAACTTTCCCACACATATTGCCGAGATTATGCTTTTTGAAACAATGGTCCAAAAATTCTCTAAGCCCTACAATCCTACATGACCCGATCTTTATACATTAACTATGTTCGCCCTCTTCTTGAATACACCTGTCAAAGAATTGTCTCCTTATCAACAAATTCATACTCGCAGAATACCCTAAAAGTTGGTATCAATCTAACGGGTAAGGAAAAGAACCTGACATTTTGCATTTTTGTTTCTGAAACATATATTTTTATATTAACAAACCCACCCTTTGAAACGCCCACTATTTTATATTTGTCTATTTTCCTATTCAGTATGCAAGCAGTAAGCCTTTTAAAATGTTTTTGAAAAAGGCGAATCTCACCAAAAATAAGCGATTTTTTTCAACTTCAGGTCGATTCATCATGTCAATTTTTAGCAAGATTACAGCTACGCACTTTCACAGCTACCAATGTAAAGTGACATTAATCTGAACGTGCAATTTAGCTGCGTTTGGTAAAATTGTTAATGTTTATTTTTTGAATTGCAGAAGATTATAATTTAATATAAAAAATTGAATTTAAGCCTTTCAAATGGGCTCACTGAAATCTTCTTCTAGGGATGAAGGTGATTCAAGTGTAAGTTCCCCTAACCCATATAAAGCTGCAATATCCAAAAATGGCACTTACAACACGTCCATCTTCAATCAAATGAGATTTTTAAAAATTTACTATCTTTCTTTTTTGTTGATTTTAGCACTATTGTCCTCCAAGCCAATATCTTTTAATTCTATTGTATTGTAATTATTGAATCTGAATTTGAATTTTGAATTCTGTTGACGAAGTGCATAGTTCAACTTTCAAATGTCTATTTATTTCAACTTTTCTGTTTTCGGTACTGATAGGCTATGAACAAAAAAAAATCAATACAAAATTTTCCTTTCCAATCTTTGACTCACTCCGCTGACTTATTTTCACTTCTTTGTATCGTCTCTCACTCAAACTTTATTATTAGAAATATATGGCCAAGTAAGGCTGGAAATTTTGAATTATTTTTTTTTTTTCAAAATTTGAATTTTTTTTTGAATAAAAATAATAAAAAATAAATATTATTATTCAAATGTTTGGGGAGCACTAACATAAAAAAAGTTTTTTGAGAAAATCAAAAACAAAAAAAAATGGTTCTAAAGGGGGTACCATTTTCCGGAAATTTTTTTTCAAGCATTACCTAGCTTTAGCTTTTTTATTTTTTTTTTTAAATCTGTGGAACAGTTTTTGAGAAATAAAATATTTATAAAATTTCGAAAAAAAAAATTCTTATGGCATGTACCGTTATTTTTTATCTTACAAAAAAAAAACGTATGGGAGGTTCGGTAAAATGTTGGGTATGTTTTTGTCTATTCTATGTTAGGCGAATCTTTTTGTTTTTTTTTTTTTTGAGAGTCATGGCTTTTCCTTGCCTTGCAACCCTTAAGGTATGAAAACCGATCTTCTCTATGCGTGGGTAATTTTTTTCTGCGGATTATTTTTCGATTTTGAAATCGATTTTTTTAGTATTTTGTTCAAAAAATGTTCAGTCGAGTGTAGCAAGTTGGTAAGCTCCATGCCTAAAAGGATAGTAGAAGTAATAAAAGCCAAAGGTGGCAACACTAAGTATTAAAAAGTCTTTGATAAAAATACATCTCTAACGTTACTGCATACATCGTTTTTATTTATCTTACTTCCTTTTCACTGGTCAAGTTTTTAAAATCTTTCGAATTGGGCATAAAAAAGAAACTTGCAAAGTAAGCCCATCACATTTTAGTAAGTTATCATTAAATAATAAAATTTCCATATAATTTACATCAGTTCTGATAAAGTGGGTGGATACCACGCCCCTTAATCAAATTATATATTTTTTTTTTTGTATGCAATTTAAGCCCTACCGCTTTACCAAATTTCATCGTTTTAAAGCAATCGGAAGTGCTCCATTCAACCAACACCAATTCGGAGAAAGTGGGCGGATACCACGCCCCCTGAATGAAAAACCTCAAATTTTCGATTTATTCCTCTGCTTACATGATAAGACCTACCGTTGTGCAAGATTCTACGATGTCGGGAAGTGCTCCATAATTTTGATGATCTGTCAGTCAGTCAGTGAGTGAGTCAGTCAGTTACGGTTTTTTGTGATTTTTGAGGCCTTATATCTCAGGAACCGCTTATGCTAGAAAATTGAAATTTGGTGAGGCGCTTATGCCTTTTCTGACTTCATTGGTACTGAAGATAGGGAGGGGCAAAAGTCGCCTGATTTTGTTCCTGTAAAAAGGGTGTAGTGCCAGTGCCCTTTGATTTGTCATAACGAACATAACTTAGAGCTAAATTGATGATTACCCTTAAACTTTTTAGTCTTGACATACACAAACACTAAAAGCTTTTTGTCATATTGATAATAACCAAATATTTGCTCCAGATTTTCTATTTATGTATGTATTTCTCAGTCATTACTGAAATTGAAATGAATCACTTTTTTTTCGAAAATAACGCATCACCTCATTATGTACCTACATAAGTGTTTGTAAATATCCATCCCCCACGAAATGTTTACATCGAACTAAAATGTTGGACCGAAAGTCATCTCATTTCCGAAAATTTTGTTAAACAACAACGACAACCTCGGCCTCGGCCAATGGAAGCACCAAACAAAGATGAAGAGGAAACATACAACGAAACCATCATGGCAATAAAACAAATCTTATGATCCAACACTTTCCTTCGATTCGGTGGCAATGTGAAAGCCCGAGTGACGAAATGATGAGTGACATTTCATGTGCAATCACTTTAATTAAATTAAAAACAAATTTGGCTAAAAACGAAAGCGGAAGATCGAATTATAAATTCGCTGACAACTGAAATAAATTAACTGTCATTTTTATGGCATTCCATTTCGAATCTTTCTTAAACAATATCACCCAAGTGTGAAATTTTTCGGATATAATATCCCCAAACCGATTAACTTGCATAAGACTTGATGACATGGGTGCCAGTGACACATCAAGTTGACTTTCAGAAGGTGCGGGTGTAATCTACGGAGTTGAGTTCCTTCCACCCGCTCTACACACAGACCGGAAGACAACTTTTAAAAGTGTCATCTGAATGAAGTTTCTTTCTTTGCACAAAGTAAACAAATCCACTTGAATCGTAAGAAACAAAAGCAACGGCTGCTGAGGCTTCTTAGAATGGGGTTAAACAAAAAAGATGCACTCCATTGCCATAGAAAGTATCCACTTAAGTTGAAGTACTTCCAAGAGGGGAGGAGCAGTAAAAGACGGTAATCTGAACAACACTGAGCCATACAGTATACTGATTCACCTAATAGTGAAGATAAAGAAGCATCGTAGTTCGTTCGTCGAGTGTACGCAAACTAGACAAGGCGAAGGCATGGCCTGTTCAATGGGCTTGGTTTATACCTACTATTACACTACCTGGCGGATATATTCATCTGCTGCCAACAACGGATGTAAATGAATACCGAAATAAGCGAGGAGAGAATAAGAATATAGTATATGCGAGTAGGTTTGAACAAAAAGCAGAATAGTAAGAAAAAAAAACGCTTTACGCTCATATTTGTTTGTGGGTTCTGACTCTGGTAAACATTAAACAGCCATTTGAAGTAGGTACTAATCATGAAGAATGTGTTGCCTGGGGGGCTAAAGCAAATTGAGTCTCTCTCAAAAATACATTGACCAAAATATAGGATTATGAAATGAAAAATGTTTTTAGGGGTACTTCGTCTTTCGAGGAAGTGACAACTCCTCCAAGAGTATCTCTTGTCATGAAAAGTGCTTCTCATTATAGCCGTTTGGACTTAACAAAAAGGCGCCATTTTGAAATAAAATGCATAACTGAGTCGCACTTACTTGCTCTTATGTAAGAGTACTTTGGAAATAAAAAAATGTTTATTAACATAAAAACATGGATTTAGTTAGAGAACAATTTTCAAATGAATAAAATTGCCGTGGGATTTCTAGAAAAGTATGAAACTATGCAAACAAAGTTAAAAATTTGTTTTATTATAAAATTAATTTTGTATCTAAGAAATTTCTTAACATATTTTCTAAACAAAAATTTGAGAAGTTAATTTAAATTTTTTTCAAAAATTTAAATATACAATATTTTTTCAAATGAGCCCGTCTACAAAGATGTTGGTCTAAATCGCATGGAGTTGTCGAAATATTGAGTTTTGAAAAAAAAAATTGAAATTTTTTAAAAAATCCGAAAATTTTTTTTTTTGAAAATTTGAATATACAATACTATTTAAATTTTTGGGGAGCCTTAGCAAAAAAAAATGAATCGGTGGTACCGTTTTTGAGAAAATCAAAAACAAAAAAATTGGTTCCATGGGGGGTACCCTCAATAACAATTTTTCGAAAATTTTTTTTACCATTATCTAGCTTTAACTAAATGAAATTTTTTTATATTTTATTTTATAAATCTGTCGAACAGTTTTTGAGAAAAAAAAAATATTTATATAATTTCGAACAAAAATCTTATGGAAAAATTTAAAGTGATATCTACCAAGTTTAAGGAAAATCGGCCGAGCCGTTAAGGCTGTAGTCGAACAGACAGGCTGACAGACAGACAGAATTGCGAGACCCACTTTTTTAGTCTTCGCTATAATAGTAATATGTATCTACTTTGACCAAAATCTCGAGTTCGATTTTTTTCCGAATGCATAACATGCCTTATAGTACCTATAAGTGGCAAGTAAAAAAATACAAGTACATACATTATGTACATAATTTATTTTTTTTTTTTAATTTGAAAAGAAATTGTATAAATCGGTGTTTTAAAGTATATAAATATTGGCTCAACTTTCCTTTAAGGTAGCACGAATTTATACAGGCGGATAGTTTTATTCGGTAGATTAACACTTTTTAATAACAAATACAACAATTTTAAAATGAGGAAACTTTTACAACTACATATTTTTAATTAATTTTTAAAATTTCTCATTTTCCATACAAAATGCACTTTTTTTTGTTTATTTTGACATTTCTCTTTATATAAGTGTTACCAGAATCTTGTTATTTTTGAGACATTATTGGGCATTTTGCCATTTCGTCAATTTTGTAAGGGAATTATTTGTTGATTAAAAGGAAGTTTCTGAACCCACAGTACTTTTAAGTTAAAATACTGTTGACATAGGCGCCTGCCTGGCGACTTTACATACCCTAAGCGGAGCAACGAAGTTGCGTGAGCGGTTGTGGCTCTCGAAAAGAGAGTTAAAATCCTGAGAACCCGCGAAGCGGCCCACCCACGGTACTGTTAAGCTAAAAAACTGTTGATATAGACGTTTGCCTGGTGACTTTACATACCCTAAGAGGTATTAAATATAAATTTTAAAAATCGCACGGTTTTGCCATTTTTATTCGATATTCGATTAAAAAACTATTTCCGAAAAATTATTATTTAGAACTATTTTTTTCGTTTTTTTTTTTTTGAATTTCTAAAAAAACTGTACATACAACAGATTTTGATCATTATTTAATGCGTAAGCCTATTTAGTTTGGATAGTATTGTGTATTTAAATTTTGAAACAATCTTTTTTGGATTTAAAAAAAATCAAATTTTTTTTAAAAACTCAATTGTGAGAAACAAAATTTTATTTTATCTAAAAATAACGGGACCCACCATACAAATGTTAAAAAATGATTTTCGAAAATAGTTTTTTTCTCGAAAACGGCTCCTAGAATTTTGATAAATTTTTTTTTTATCGATCAATTTTTACGATCTATAATTCAATTAGCAAAAAAAATTTTAATAAGATATTACTGACTGTACCTGCCATAGAACCATTTTTTCGAATTTTGAGTTTCTCGCTATTGGCATAACGGATTTTAATGAAATTTTTTATAGTGAAACCTCCAAAAAGTATAAAAAACATTGCGTTTCAAAACTTAAAAACAAAATATTTTTTTTTTCAATTTTTTTAAGAAAAAATTATTATTTTTTTGAAAATTCGATATCTCAAAAACGGGCCAATATTTTTTTTTTTGAAATTTAAATTTTATTCGTAGGGGAGAGTGGGGCACATTTGAACACTTTTTTCTTTCCAGACCGATAAAACCTAAAATATTCGAGCAATTGGCCCGATATTTTACTCACATTGAACAGTGGTATTGAGGTTCAATTTAGAAAAATATTTGGTCCATTTAACAAAATATTTATATTGAATATTTATCTCCAACCAATATAGGTTCTTATGTTCAAAAGTGCCCCAAAGATTGATTAAAAACAAAAAAAAGTTAAATCTAAAACTTGGATTTTTAAGTAAAAGCTGGATTTTTAGGGAATAAGAATAAGCTTAAGCTAGCTAGTTATTTAAGTTTTCTAGTAATAGCTATTTTAAAATAGCCAACGCTAAGTTCATTTAGTTTTGGCTTGTTTTCCAAGCCTAAGCTTCAATTTGTGTGAATAAAAATAGCTTAAACTAGAATATTTTAGTTACAGCTACAAAAATTTCAAGATTAGTTCGACCTGTCTAGAAAGCTTTAACTAAGTCTTATTTTCAGTATTCAATAGCTCAAAAATGAGACAGAGAACGTATAGACGCAGAAACTAACGGACGATATGAAAAAAACATTTTTTACCTGCCCTATAGAACAGATAACAAATTGCTTGATTAAATGCTTAAAGCTGATTAAATTTTGTTTTAAATGTCTTAAATATGTTTAAAAACACTAATCGGGGCAGTTTTGAACATGTTCAAAAGTGCCCCAACACGCTTGTTCAAATCTGCCCCAACTGTTCCAGTGACATAAAATTTATTATAAATATTTAACTGAAATATATCCAGTAACAAACTTACCGTAATTAAGTTAAAAAATTATTTTTCCTCCAAAAAAAATTTAAATTAAAATCACTCAGTAATTTTTTTAACTCTTACAACTAAAAAACGAAAACAAAACACTTCCACCAGCAAAAGGACCCTTCACCCCTAAGTCCGAGAGACAACTGTGAGAATCATGGAAAGTCAATGACGTTTATGGATATGGTATTGACAGGTTAAAATTTTAAATTACTTTTAAAAAAGAGTAATAAAGAAAAATTTTATAAGCATTATTCAAATGTGCCCCATGTTCAAATGTGCCCCACTCTCACCTACAATTATAAAAACTTAAAGTTGGAGCACCAAAATTTGTTTTCAAAAATGTTTTAAAAAGTTTGTACCTAGTCTGTTACAAGATTAAAAGTACCCCTAGCTCATAATTTGCAATAGGAATAATCTCGTTAACTTTTTTTTTCTTTACACGTGTATCCATAAATAAGGAATATAAGCTAGTTTGGTTTAAGCTTTCGAACAGTTGACATGGAGTGGGGCACCAAAGAAAATCGTGTCGCGGTAATCGCTTTGCATAAATGTGGAAAAAATTCGAACCAAATTTTTGAAATTCTAAAACCACTATATGGAAAATGTTTGCTTATTTATGTTAATTTAATTTAATGGACTCTCTGAAGTAGAGGAGAGGCCAAGAAATGGTCGTCTACGCGTCACTCGGACCAGTACGAAAATTAAAGGAGTGCGTGAACGAATTCGTAGAAATCCTCTTGGGAAACAACAAAAATAATGGCCACAGAACTGGGTATATCAGCTCGATCCATGTAAAGGCAACAGGACATCTCTTGACTCCCAACCTAAGAAAAATTAGACTCGAAAGAAATAAAAAATTATTGAAGTGGCACGCGGAAAATGAACAAAAAAAAGTTTACAACGAACAAAAATGACAAAGTCTATGCCACGTCATCCAAAGAAACCAAAATTAGAGATGAGTCTTCCAACAAGACTCTGCTGCAGCACGCAAAGCCAAAACGGCACAACAGTGGCTCAGATGCAATATCCCGTATTTTATTCGCTGCTGCAGATTGGCCATCAGGAAGTCCAAATTTAAATCCGCTGAACTAGAGTTTGTGGTCAGAGCTAAAAACCATGGCCTGTTGGACTTCCCATACAAATTTGAACAGCCTTAAAGCAGTTTTAATTACAGCCGCGTCGTTGATTCCCACCGAAACAGTGCTTGCCGTTGTAGAACAAACCCCACAACGTTTAAAAGCCTGTGTCAAAGCTAAGATTAAGAAATAGAAACATTCGGATTAAATTGATTTTTAAAGAAATTCCTTTGAATTCATCCTAAATAACCGATCATTATTATTTCAAAAATATAAAACAATAAAAAATTTAAATACATACTCTTATGTACATATGTATCTGTGGTGCTTGGTAGAAACATGATAACTCCGTAAAATAATTTGCGTTCTTATCTTTACTTTACATCGAGCTACCCTTTACGGGTAAACCGATTTTCTTAAAATTTCGAAATATTCTCATAAATATTCTAAATTTGAAGAAAGTCAGTCCAACCATTCAGGACTTAGCTCCATGTGAAGTGGATGTAAAAACGTAAATTATTTTACAAACTTATCACGTTTCTACCAAATACCACAGGTATGTATACATAATATTTGAAGAGTTTCGAAATGTTATCAATATGAAAACCGATCAATATAACCAAGGTCACTTTATTATAACAAAATTCCAATCAAAACTAGCTGTTTTATGTATATATTCATGTACATATATATATATTTTCATCGAAAAATCCCATCAAATTTGTTCAATTCGATTGAGCTTACAGGAAAATAAACAATCAATTTTTTTCTCATTTCATTGAATAATAAAATTTAGGTTTGCGGGAGTTCCTGGAAAAAAAAACGAACAAAAATTCTGCTTTCCGAAAATAACAAAATCAATTTCCACATGTAAACACTACAAATATAAATGTTTACCGCAAAATTTTCGAAAAAGCGATATCGATTCTAGGAACAAATTTTTGGACAGTGTGTTTTCCGCTTCAAAGATTACTGAGCACATAACGAGTAAATAGAGAGACGCCAGATAATTATTATTGCAAAAAAAAAAAATACACAAAATAAGAAAACATTCAAGCTTTCGAGTGAAAATCAAAAATGCATAAATACAGAAAGATATCCTGGATTTTGTCCAAGCTATAAAGATGATAAATTCTTTAATATACATTAACCCAAATAGTTCAAACCAAACAGAAGGCTATTATCCATTTCTCTGGAGCAAGATTTGTTACCCCTACAGCTGGAATTGTATGTATGAAGAGATGTATACTTATACATAATAATCCTACTGGAACGCATCAAAAGGCAATGTTGCTGTGGCCTATTTATGTTTTACACCCTCCAGTACTAGGAGGAAACAACAAAACACCACCAGCAAAAATGGTTGTGTAGGCAGCAAAAGAAATGCATGATGGTGGAATCGACTTTATTTGTTGTTATCACAACACCACCATCAACCCTCGAAACTATATATTTTCTAGATCATTGTACTCAGATGGCTCCAGTTGATTAAAAGAGGGTTCTTGCCTCCGTTTTTCTTCCTATTTCTTGTTGGCGAGTTATGGTAGCATGATTTTTTATTTTTAGGTCAGTTCCGTAAACAAAAACAATGCAAATCTATTGTTGCAATTTTTATGCCTGAAGAAATTTTTTTTAAATAAAAGTTGATATTGAAGTCACACATAAAATATAAAATAGTATCTTACCAGCTAGGTAGAGTAGGTATACGAAATGCGATAAAATTTTACGATTCACAAATCAAAAGCGAAATGACGATTTCATTTGAGTGAATCATCGATGATAATGTACATGATATAATTTAAAAATCCGATTGAATGACCTTGCTTGTTGGATAAGTTCAACACGCTTAGTACTTGAAATTGTTATACACGATTTGTTTATATGGTAAGATTGTTGGATTTATATTTGTTTACGTACAAAAAAAAAAACACTACGATAATAATAAGCACACGCCATTCATAGAAAATTCATTGCACAAGTGATTTTATTTCATTCAGAAAAGAATCAGTAGTGGATCTTAAAAAAATATTAAACACAAGCGGGGCGCCTTGACCTGTAAATTTGTTTGTTTGTTATTGCAGTAAAAGTGACAAAATGCATGCAGTACCAATGATTTCTTTTTGGGAATATTCCATGAAAACAGGATTTCCATTGTGCAATATTTAATTTTTAACAATGCCACAATCCTGTTCGGTCATCCTCAACGTTGAAGCTTTTCACAACTGAACTACAAACAATACATAACATACCAAATATTTCTGCTTTGACCATGTTAGTCATTTCTTACACAACTGTTATGGACGACCACATCTTGAGTAAGCCTCACACCCAAGCATGAACTACCTTATATGAAGCTCATAAAAGTATTGAATCTATACAATATAAATTCATTGACTAGGGTCACCGTTCTACATTCAACCATATGAACATCAAATCCATCTTCCGCAGGTCTAAACTTTATGTCAAAGGCTATTTCTTCATCAACATATTAATGCTTCTTGTTAGTCAGTACTGGCATAAATTACCGTGAATGATCTCCCTTGCTGCGAAAATTTGAACGAAATGGAATATTTTATTTAAATGCCCCACTTAAAAACTGTCCAAGAAGCTTCTAACAGAAATATATAGATCCTATAAAGTTAACACTTAATACTGATCAACAAGTTTTTAATAACGTTTTAAGTAAAATGTATTCAACTATTTTTTTACTAACCGCTAACACATGCACTTATTAGCCGCGTTTTATTATCGCCAATGATCCATATAGATTAACCCTTGAAAATAAAACGATGCAGATTATAGTGTCAGTAGTGTTGTATGCTCATCTCTCTTTTGCTTATGTGTCTTGATTTTCAAATGTTTCTTGTCTTTTTTCTTTACACTAAAGCCAACACTACCTTACTATAAAAAGCCATCTACCCACCAGAGTAACAACTAATTTTTGGATCTTTGAAATAGATCGAGATAGAGAACATGATCTCGAATTGTTTTTGTAATACGTGTTAAAACTTAATCTAGATCCGTATAGATCTGTAGATAATAAAACGCACCTCTTATGACTTTATCTCACCCTAGTTCACTAAAATAATGAATCTGAAATGTTAACAACAAAAGGTCATTAGTAGCATACTGAAGCTAAAATTAAACTTGGCATTCATCCTCCACCTATTTCACTTATTAGAGACAAGATTGCGAAAATATACTTCCTTAGTCTCTCACATCACAGAAATATAATTTTTGCAAAGCTAATTTCGACAAGCTGAACGAACTTATTGGAAACATAAACTTCGACTTTATTTCGAACGACTTGAATAAAGACCTTATTATCATGACTCTCCATTCCACTCCTGTCTTAAAAGAATTTAACAACCTCTCTCTCTCTCTCTTTGTACAACAAAGATCTTCGAACTCTTTGTAATAAATGAAATAATACACTATGGAACAAGTATCTTAGCACAAAATCAGATCAAGAACTTTTCAACTATTTTTCCGTATTTAACGACCTTTTATGCTTATGTGATTTTCTTTACTCAAACCAAATATGCCCTTATATCGAACCCAAAACAATTTTTTCAGCTTAAAAAAAGTCCGACGGTTATCCCTCAACCATAAAACCCATTTCCAACTTTTTTCCAAGCATTTTCTTCAAACAACTCCGAAATAATTCTAGACTTCTTTAGATATGTATATGATATACGCAACCAAACATCTCTAGCATCGATTAACATTATGTCAAACGTCAATGATTAACAAAAATAACCTGCTTATGCTGCCGTCCGACGGGTCAAAAATAAGCGTAAGCTTATTAGCACGGTCTACTATGCGAAGAGACTTCTTTTTTCACTGCAGATGCTCATGCTATATTGGAATTGAAATGATAGATACGATGTTATAGTTATAATCAAAATTAGAGATATTGTTATTTGTTCACCAAAATAATCAAATTGATGTGTACCCCCGGCTACACAGAAATTCAAGGAAATGAATACGCCGACGAAGCCGCTACTGTGGCTCACTAAACACCAAGTCTACTTATTTGAGACGTTTAATAAAAAAGACCTCGCTATTGCCATTCAAAATGTTAACGCAAAAATTATCAAAGATCTATGAAAAACATATATTTCCACCACTACTTCACTGTTAACCCAGAACGAGACAAACCAACTTACTCAACATCTACAACAAAAATCGAGAACACACATTTTATAAGACTTCGATTGGGCTACACATCCGCCAATCACCAACATCTACTCCGCAAAGAAAACTCTCCGATTTGCACAACATGCAACGCTTGTTGCTTTGAGAGACCTTGGATGGGATGACTCATTCATACTGCCCCCACACAAGAAGTAATAAACTCTAGAGTTGAAAATCGTAAGTTTAAACTGTCAACTTTGACTGAAGAAAAACAAAACCAAAATCACAAGTTGAAAATAAAATTTTTCAGGTGGTGTTCAACTTCGAGTGAAGAAAATCTTTCTAAGTGAAGTGGAGACATGAATTCGCATAATACTTGAGTATTGAGTTACACAAAATAAAGTTTAGCGGTTCTAACGAATTATTTCCGAAGAGAAAGATTAGGTAATTTCAGAATATTAAATCGGTTCTAATTACTAAACGGCATCCTGAAATCGACGTTGTCAACTCCTTGGCTTCATTATCGAAAAATTGATTCCTTTTTGAATATATCGATTTAAAAAAAAAGTTATAAATTGTATTTGGGTTAAAGTTAACACTGACAAAGCTGTAAAACGACCTTATCATTAATAAGAGTAAAGTTTCTACGCCCGAGATACACAATGTCTTAATACGCTACTGAAAAAATAAAAACAATAAAAGGCTGGCTGTCTTGAATGAAATTATTGATACGAATAAGTGGGTATGTGGTGTGTGTGTATGTATATTTGTATACATCAAACGATTCTGATTAAGAATTTTTTGTTCTGTTTATTGTTTTTAAGATACATGCACTTGTATAATGTATAGCATGTATACTTGATTGACTTGTCTATATATTATATCATAAAATAACATTTTTATACGTTCCGAAGAATCATTGAATGGAATAATAGAAATTCTAATTCGTTCAGTCATACATATTCAGTAATAAATCGAAAGAAAATTTTGTATTAAAAACAAAAGAATCTTATCCTTATAAGAAGGTTTTATCTCTGTATGAGGATGTCTTTTCGTAAACTAGGACAAGAAGTGTAGAACACAACAAGACAATAGAAGTGAGCATAATAGGAAAAATTTGAGTGTTTTAAATAAAAAGCCTGTGTAGGAGTCGTTTTCTTATTCTTGGAATTCGATGTTTCCCTCCCATTATTTTTTTTTTTTTGTTTTTGAAACTTCAAACTTATATCTTGCGTCAAATTGAAATAAAATAGTGGAATACATACAAAACTAAATAATCTTAATTTCAAAAGTACATACATACATACATACATATGTACATACTAAACTGGCATGAATTCTCGTCTTGTGGTTATTCTATCCGATTAACTTGAGTTGCTTCATTTAATGATAATCAGTTTTATAGGAAACTGTTGGAAATGAAACGCCACTAAAGCTTAAAAAATAAACAATCAGAAGTAGATAGATAAATTTAATATATGAGGGCGGTCCGATAAGTACTTAGCCTACAAAAGAAAAACAAAAAAATTGGAAAAGTGGCGATTTATTTTTCAACATCGTTTCCTTTTAGCTCGATACACTTGATTCCTCGATGCTCTAACTTCTTTAAACCATCCGTAAAATAGGTCTTCTCGAGGTCTGCAAATGAGGCCTCCGGGGCGGCGATGACCTCCTCATTCGACTCAAATTTCTGCCCGGCGAGTGATTTTTTCAAGTTTGCAAACAAAAAAAAGTCGCACGGGGCAAAATCTGAAGAAAATATGCCGGTTATTTTGTCTTTTCAACAAAACAATGACCCGAAGCATACTCATAAACCATTTCGTATTGCAATTCGAACAATTTTGACACTGCTCTGAAATGGTCTCACGGTTGCGCTTGTTGTCCAGAGTGAGAAAACGCGGCACCTACAGCGCCGAAAGCTTTCTCATGCCCAAAATTACATAGATGATATGACCCACTCAGTATTTTGAGATGCCTACTATTTGAGCTATCTCGCGCACCTTCAATCGGCGGTCTGACAATACGAGGTCGTGGATTTTTGACACGTTATCCTCCGTGATAGCCACTTTCGGTGCACATGGGCGGGGCTCATCAAAAACCGATGTGCGACCACGTAGAAACTCGTTATACCAATTTTGGACAATCGGCAGCAAAGGAGAAGAGCCACCGTACACATCCAAGTGCTCTTTGATTTCGCGGCGCGATTCTCTTCCAAAAACAAGAATTGAATCACCGACCGATATTGCTCTTTTTCCATTTTTCTAAAATTCGCGGACAAGCTGGCTTCCACACGTGTGTCCGATTCGGGTGAAATTTCGACAGTAGCCGTCTAAGAGAATGTACTAGACGATAGTAAATCTCTCTTTCGATACTGGCACCATAGGGCGATGAGGCTAAGTACTTATCGGATCGGGAAATCCTTCGAAACATGATGCTTCCTATGTTAAAGCGAATATGATGTTGCGATCGATCTTCCAAGATGACAACGTTCTTAAGAATACCGCTAATGTATGAAGGAGTGGTTCTACGAAAACGGTATTACTGTTATGAAGTTACCAACATAGTCTTGCGATCTTACTGATTGGTTCTCCAAACTTCTAGGAGAAGGCCAAGAAAACAAACATAAATTGATAAATGATACTGAACACTTTACCACTGATATTTCGACAACCTAAATTATAAAATTTAATACGAATTATGTAAAATTAACGCCGATGTAACTAAAACAGTGTCAGCTTTAAGTCCGCTAAGATTTAAAAAGTTTAAATAAAGCATTCGCACTCCTTAAAAGGGATGATGTTAAGTGCGAGAGTGCAACCTCCTTGGCCTTGTTAATGAATCTGGGACAAACAAAAGAAAAATATAATATTTTAAGAAGTTCCTTAAATATTCTTTCATCTAAAACGAACATACCAATCGTGAAAAAGCAAGAGTTCAGATGATTTACAAATAACAGATAGTTATGCTAGGGTCAGTGATCAATACATGATTTTGGAATTTAACAGAATGCTTGCTGTCTCATCGGAACTTCAAAATTTTTTCTTTAAAGCATGTCAGAAATTAAAAATAAATAAATACTTTCTAGCAATGATTAGTTTATTAGAAATTACCCTGGACTTTGAGAAAACTTTCCTAGTAATTTATTTTTTCTGATTTTTCATAAAAATAAAAAAAAAAACAATTTTTTTGGTATAGATAGAGGAGCAGAAACACAGAGAAACTGAATTGCGCAAACACTTTTTCGTCAGATTTGATTCAAATTTCAGGTTATCTTATTTGGCTAAGCCAACTAAATAGAAACTTAGACAAATATCAAACAATTCCACCGTGATACCCGTACTTCTAGGAATGCTCATCAGTTTTGCCCTGAGCCCAATTTCGGACGCACTGTCAAGTACAGAGATTTTTTGTAGCCGCACTAGACGAATGTGGAATTTTTTAAACGGCATTTTTGACTTCATCCCATATACAGTGTTGGCCAAAACATTAGCAACTAAAACTACCTCCATCATTATGCCTTTCAAAAATGAGTAACTAAAACAAATCATGTTAATTTTTTTTCTAAAATTTAATACATTATGTATGTACTTTTGAATAGACAACAAGGGAAATTAGTTTTCAAAACGGTTCATTAAATATGATATAAGTAGGACAGTGAACCCAATTTTTTGCTGGTCAAAACGAAAGCAACTTTTTATTACTACCTCTCTTTTTCTTATTAATAAATAGAAGTTAGACCGTTAACTAAGAAATTCATTGCTCAAAGTAAAGGTGTTGGCAAAAAGTGCAGTTGAATCTATTTATTAGGTATTATTCAGTTCACGGGCAAGCTAATCAGTGTTCTTAGCTAACGTTTGTAAAATGGCCGGAAACAAATACTCTAACGAAATAAAAAAAAATTATAAAAGAATATAAAAGTGGAAAGAGTCAAATTAATTTATCGGAAAAATATTCCATTCCAAAATCAGTGATTTGCCAATTAGTAAAATTCTATAAGTCCACAAAGTCATTTCAAACGGTTCATCGATGTGGCAGACCAAGAAAAACAACAGAACTAGAAGATTCTGCTATAATAAAATCAATCAAAAAAGAGCCTTTTATATCATCGCGAAAAATAAGAGTCCAACTCGACTTGGGCGTAAGCGCTAGAACAATCCAGAGACGAGCTGTTGATGGTGGACTAAAATCCTTCAAAGCTGAAAAAAGCCTTTTATTTCAACCAAAAACAAGCTGGCGAGATTAAAGTTTGCTCATGACCAAATCAACTGGACCGTTAGAAAATGGAGGAATGTACTCTTTTCGGACGAGTCCAAATTCAATTTCAAGGGTTCCGATGGTTTCCGTCGTGTTCGCAGACCAGCCAAAGAGGCACTAAATCCACGTTACACCAAAGCTACTGTAAAACGTGGAGGAGGAAACGTCATGGTGTGGGGATATTTTCCAGGGCATGGACTGGGACCGATTCACAAAATAGATGGTACAATGGATCGTTTTATGTACCGTGACATTTTACAAAGTGTAATGCTGCCACACGCTGAGGATCAGTTGCCTCTGAAATGGATATTTCAGCAGGACAACGACCCAAAGCACACGTCCAATACGGTTAGGACGTGGTTTCGAGAAACCGGATTGACGTGTTACAATGGCCAGCACAGTCCCCAGATCTCAATCCCATAGAAAATCTATGGGAAATTGTAGATCGACGAATTGTAAGGACTAATTGCAAAAATAAAAGTGATCTCTTTGAACAAATTAAATTGGCTTGGGAACGTATCCCAAAGCGGCTGCGAATCGATCTCGAGACCTTCCGCATGACAGTCCGACGCACTAACCATTATGCCAAGGGGCACTACCAAACAGCATAATAAACAATTTAATTGACTCCATGCCTCGAAGACTTGCTGAAGTGATAAAAAGCAAGGGGTTTGCTACCAAATACTAGCAATATTTTATATAGTTAAAAAAAATATGTATTTGTTAAAAGTTGCTTTTGTTTTGACCAGCCTAATATTGAACTAATTGTACTAATTTTACTATATTTAATGAACTACTACAAAAACCATTTTATTTTATTTTCCACTAGAAACTGTAAATATTTATTTAAATTTTAAAAACAAAAATATACCATGATAGATTCCTAAATTTGTTTTTTAATTACTTAATAATGGAGGCAATTAAAGTTGCTTTTGTTTTGGCCAACACTGTATGTTCGATATGACTTAAATCCCGACTTGGCGATGGCCATTTTCTTCAGCCAAGAGCCTTTTGTTTTCTAGTATTTCAAAGTATTTCTCTTTGTTAATACTGTCAATACAGTGAATGGGTTCCACGCCGTTCCAAGAAAAATATCCCCAGACGCAGATTGACTCATCGTCCTGTTTGACTACCGATGAAATGTACTTTGGTTCAAGTTCCTTACATTTTGGGCGTCTGACGTACTTTCTGCTATCGGGACCAATGCGATTTAGCTTCGTCTTATCGCTAAGCGACACAAATTTCCATCGATTCACAATCCAATTGGTGTATCTTTTAGCAAACGGGAGGCGCCGCTGTCTTTGCTCTTTTATGACCATTGGTTTCTTGCGAGAAATTGATCTATGAAATCCAGCTTCAACTAAACGATGCGCAATAGTTCTTTTTGATATTCGGACATCAGATTCATCCATTATTTCGCGCTGAATAACTGTTGCACTTCTCCTTGGACTCTTTCGGCGCAGAATATTCCGTGGTTTTATATATGCGAAAATGCGCAATGGCACCGAACACCATCTTTTTGGAACAGTTAAGCTGTGTTGCAATATGTTGATATGATAATCAAGCTTCATTAAGCTCAACAATAACGCTTCCTTTTTGGCACACAACTCCTGCCTTTGCCTATTGTTAAAACCGCCTGCCCCACCGTTTTTTTTTTGTTAGTAATGGATATTTTTCATGATAATCAATTAAATATTCAACTTTTAATTCACAATAATGCCTAAAATTTCGATTATTTTCACGTTTATAATAATAAGCTGCCAATCAAAAAAAAAATGGCGCAAAATTTTAGTTGAGTTAGTACGATGTTAAACCTGTTTTACTATGAAACTAACCTAACGATTTTGCAAATTTTGATCAAATACAGCATCATACTTTATCTACCCTTTTATTAAAGTTAAAATCATCGAATACCTATTTTATTTTTTTAGTGCTACTCGTAGTTACAAACGCCACAAAATGTCTGTTTACTTAGTTTTTTGCACGAACTGTCATTGTTTTAGGTGTGTTCAGAAGCAATTTGTTAAGAAAATTGCTTTAGTAAGATACTAGTTAGAAAATGCTTAAAATTAAGAATGATTTACCAAACTATGTACTTTAAAGTTAGCAAATTGTTAAGTAATATCATAGTAATATCTTAATAATAGGCTGTTTAAAATTTTGCGCCAAGTATTTCTAAACTAAAATCATAACGGTTTGCAAAAAATCTTATCTATCAAATTGCTACGCATATTATTTTAAAGAAAATAATAAAAGATCATAAATGCAGAGATCACAATATATGTATACCGTTAAGGGAGACATTATATCAAGTAATATTGCAAAAATAGAATCGCTTCTAATTAGCTGTCAACGGCTGCACATAGTGCATAATTAGAAATATGCCTTGTAAGATACAGAACATGAATCTAATAAAGTGTTTCAATCCTTTAAACTAATTTAAAAATTTGAGTTTTGATTGAAATATAAAAATATACAGTCACTCACACTCAAACTAATGAAAAAAATATCTTCTACAAACTTCTATACGAAAAAACATCAAATTTACTATCTTTTTAAATATTTATTATTTTTCTTGTTAAATACTAACTTCAAGGTATTATAAAATAATTAAAAGACTTTCAACATTTTTTTAATATTTCGCCACTTGTTTATTCCCTTCAAGACTTTTTGGCATTGTCTCGAATCAAGGATGGCTCTTTAGATTCTCGTTCATCCATCGCAACTGCTTTAAGAGCTTTTATGCTATTTTAACTATTTTTCTAGTCACTCTTGTCTTTAGTTCTGACCACAAATGCTCAATTACATTTAAATCAGGTGATTGAGCAGATGTACGAGAACTTTTGGACAGTTGTGAAGAAGTCACATCATCGCAACCCAAGATTTATGCTTGGAATAATTGTCTTGGTGAAAGACAGTCATGTTTGATCCCAAGTTTTCCAACACTTTCTTTAAGGGCTTCTTTTAAAATGTTTATATCGTACTCCGCGTCCAGTTTTCCAGTTGAAAAAAATTTATTTCCCGGTTCCTTCAGTGAACATTATCATCAAAAAACCGCAGGTTTCCTCCACACAAATCGTCTTCAATCAGAACCAAAAAGATTGATTTTGGTCTAGTTCGTAAAAAGGATCTTTCAAGTTTGGACCGAATTGTGATTGAAGTCGGAAAATAAACCTAAAAAGAAAGTTACCTTTGACCAGAAATTGATGTACTTTTGTATATAAAAGACGATTCTTTTCCGATATTAATGTTGCTTCTTAAAAACCGGCGAAGTGTTTCAGCACCATAATCAATGTTTTTAGTGTCCTTTAACGTTTTTTGAAGGTCAATAGCGGATAGCAAGAGATCATTATTTTTTTTTTAAAGCGCTTATTTTTCTTCTAATTTCAACAATTTTTGGTTAGTTTTCTATTGGGCCTTCTTTTAACAATTTTATTATATTAAATACAATGGATTTGCTTTTTTGTTTTTTTTTTAATCACTTATTTCGCATACTGTTTTACCCTCTTGATGGTTTAAAATCAGAATTTCTTTAACAGTTGTATGTCTGGACATTTTGATTTTATTTGTTTAATGTAATCATTATGAACGCTGTAACTAAAATAAGAGATTAGTCATTAGTTATTAGCGCATCTACCGTTAGTTTTCATAGAAAACAGCAAGTGTCCCACTTTGAGTGTGAGTAAATGAAAACAGATACCTAGTTCATTTTTTAATTTTGTTTGTTTGTTTATTAATGGTATTTTTGGCTTTTATTTTGTTTGTTTAATACATTAAAATCCCTGTAACGCAATACAAATAATAACTTTTCTTAAACGTTAGGCCTTTAATTTTTTTTTAACCAAAAAGTTTCTTAAATGCGTATTTTTTTCTTGTCCCACTTTGAGTGTGAGTGACTGTATATACATACCTATGGGCGAAACGCGCTTTGGAGTTGAGGTCGCTCAAACTTTCTATTGAATTTAATTCAATCACTCCACTTAAAATTGAAGTAATTTACTTACATATTTCACATATTTCATATTCGTTTATTAAAAAGTCTGACCACGGACATTAATATTCTAGGCGTCTGAATTTATTCAAATTCCCCTAGAAAAATAAAATTGACAGTAGATTACTGCTGTGAAATTTATAAGCGTCGCTAAACATCGACAAATAATAATTGCGTCTTAGAAGGGTACGACAGCATCTAACTGATGAGCCCACTGTCGTACCTGGGCGAAACGGGCTTTGGAGTTGAGGTCTCTCAAACTTTCTATTGAATTTAATTCAATCACTCCACTTAAAATTGGAGTAATTTACTTATTTCATATAAATATCTTCGTTGATACCTGTTTAACTATCGAAAATAATGTATCCCTTCAAAACTTTAAATTCAAGCTTTTTTCATCAAGAATATTATTGTTTTTATTTACAAATAATAAACAATGATTGTGGAGTAAGGATGGGGGTTTATCTTTCAATGAGCGCAGCGTATCAGCTTTCAAATCTCACAACCAAATGTTTTTTTTATTAGATCTAGCATGAAGGAAAATTCAATCGGTTGACGAGAAACGTGCTCCAAATTAAAATAAAATTCTCAGAACACTAAGCGATGTGCAAATAACTTCTACTAATTGCACAATAACAATTCTCGGAATTGTTCCACTTTCAAACTATGACATAGAATGAAAAGTAAATAGTGAAATCTCTGAACTAAAGCACAATTTGTAGGACTGTTTAATTATACTCAGAAATGTATATTAAACTAAACAGAAAAAGCTGGTAGGAAAACCCAATGGCTGCTCATCCATGAAAAGGATTCCAGATTCCTTCAGATGAAAAAATACACAAATCCCGGCGATAAGACCTTTTGGCACTTGATCACGAAGAAGAAACAATTCACACAAGCATTCTGAAGAATAAAATCCATTTGGCAGAGGCAAGCAGCTCTTGTAATGATGTGTCAGCTTCCGAACCCTTTTTTATGTTTTTATTTGTAGATACAAACAATTCGAGATTCTAATAACCGGAATGAATAGATTAAACGAGTAAAATCCTACATCCCACAATCATGAAGCAGAGAGAAAAAAAAACAACAACCCACGATATACATAAGTACCCACATCAAGAGTGGATGGAATCAACCATCAGAACCAGCAGACCCACCAGCCACAGAGGAGCAGAGATGATTCAATCGGCGATGATGACAACGAAAACAACAACAACGGCTTCGAGGGGGAGCTTGATATTTTACACAAACATAACGACACAACACAAAACACTCTCCGGTCTCCACATCCAGCGACATCACACACTTTTGGCATATTTTTTTGTTTTCAGTTTACACCCGATATACACGAAATTCCGATAGGGAAAACACAGGAAGGACCACAGAGATTCAACTAAAGATTTCCAATTGCTTGCTGGCGGCCCTGTACAAAAACAACAAGCAAAATAAGACATAAAAAACCAAAAACATTCTCGTTAAGGAGCCGCCAAAAACATCGAGTTTTCTATTCAATTCCAATGATAAATAACCAATTTTTATATTTATTGAGGTTCTCTCGAGTATTTTGTTACACAGCGGGCGGAAGTAATTCATTTTATTTCAATGATTGCAATTATAAATTCTTTTATTCTTCTCTTTTGTTTTCACTACACATCTAATTCTACGATGGTGGGTGATGATGTACACAAATAGTTTTTTCTTATAATTGATTATCACTTAAGACAACACTGAATGAATTAATAAATAAATTTGTATCGAAGGATTTCTTACAAATGAATAGGAATAATTTATCTAATTAAATTAATTGGAATATTAGCAAATATTAAGAAAATTTTACTCACTGGCTCATGTTCGGCTGGCACTTCCGACGCCATTTTGAACGATATGATAGGTTTTGAGAAGAGTTGTCAAAAAATTTACCCAAAAAGCGGCAGCTGGATAAGAAAAACAGTGGATGTTGAATGTGTGTGTGTTTTTCATTTTGAAAGAAAAAAGAAACTGAGCGATAATTATGGCTGGTTGACACTAGGTATACTTTAAGCAGGAAACACACGCCTTCAAGAAGCTAGTCGAATAGGTCCGTTCAATATTGGAGATGAAAATGAAATGCAATAATTCCAGTAATAATTTTTAAATTAATAAGGAGATTTATGGTGGATTTAAATGTTTCTGCATCTGCAAAATGCAAAAAAGTAGAGAGAGGCAGTTGTATGTCGAAACCCGAATGTGGGAGAGAATACACAGGTGGTAACTCTTTTTTGCTTCCTATAAACTGCTATAACTTTTTGGCCTGTTAATACGAAACTATGCAGTGAAAATTTAACTTAGACTGCTTTTACACGAAAGCGATTTTTAATCTTTGATTCTCTTTTGACTTCCTTTGGATTGCATGAATGCTTTTAAACACAGCGATTTTTAATGAAAGTTAACTTTTCATCTATTGAAAAGGAGTCATCTCTCCGCACTCTTTACTCTAGTGAGTAGATCGAAGTTCACTGAGCAAACGCCAAATAGGAATGAAACATACCTGACAAGTAAAGAAAACCAGAAAGAAGAAAGAACGATAACTCTGCAATTTTTCCAAACGCAGCAATTTTGTGTACCTCCGCCACCACACTCGTCTCTCTCCTACGGGCTTAAAAATCGCAAGGTAATATTGCTTCGTTTAAAAGCATTCTTACCTCTATTTTGTTCCATTTCGATTCAATGTTTTTTTTTCATGGCTATATTGAATTGCCTTATAATATAATAATCAACTTAGATTAAATAAATCAATTGCATTTAAAAATATTATTATTTAATAGGCAAAAGTGTTCTATAAGAAAAAACTCTTTTTCTAGAGTAAAGAAACGTCATAGTTAATAACAACAATACTACGTAAATTTCTTATACAAATTGGTGTAAAATTTCACAGCTCAAAAAATGTCATTCTTACAGTGAACTGCTATTGTGAAAATAGATGCGTTTTATTATTCACAAATCTATCGGGATCCGGATTTGGATTAAGTTTTTACATGTATTACAAAAACAAATTCGGGATCCTGTTTTCTATCGGGATCTATTTCAAGATCCAAGAATTAGTTTTAAATCCCAACACCAGTAGGCAATTTTCTTATGTAAATGTTGTCAGCACTGTGTAAAAAAAAACAACAAATCGTGAAATGTCATAATAAATACCTGTACAATAGCAAAACCATAAATTTCGTTTAAAAGTTAATTAATTTTGTATCAGAAATCTAAAGATGAATGCAAAATAAAATAAAATGTAAGTATACCTATTTCGTTTTATTAATAAATTAAGTTGTAAAAATATTTTTTATTAAAGGCGAAGAATTTGGACAAATTGTGATACCATCGCCTTTTTAAGAGCTTACGAGAAGCAGCAATATGAATTTGACCACCCCCGTAAAAAAACAATATGCTATGAGCAATGTGCTGGAGGATCTCTTGGCAGCTGAAGTCCTCGTAATTTTGTCGTTTTATTTAACCAAACTATATATCAATTCGTGAGTTTGCTCCATCAATTCACAGACTCAACCAACCACTACCGAAATGTTGACAATAAATTTAAAAAAAATTAAAAAAGTCCTGGAAAGAAACAAGCGAAACAACGCCCGAACCGGTGCATCTGCCAGCAAAGCCCCATTCGAGGATATAATAGAGGAACTCTTTGGGAAGCGACCGGAGATAAGAAACTCACACACTTTAATTCTAAGTGGAACGGTCATCGCAGCACTCCCGAGCTCTAGACGCTTTTCCGAAGAAGAAGAGGAATGGTTAGAAGAAAATTTAATGTTACGATATGGTCAACGCGTTGGCTATTTTCGTTTAAGTTGTTGTCATACTGATTTTTTGTGATTTGGTTTTGAATATAGTTTACTTTTATAAGGCTATAAAAAGTACGGTTTATGTTCATTTTTGGTTAAACTTTACACAATGAGGGGTGGTATATCCCTCATTTTTCTGAAGAGGTGTTCTTCTTCGCTAAAAAAACTATTGCGTAAGCTTATCCATTAACCCTACTATTCTGGAATCTTCCCTAGAAGATGAAAACGTCGCATATACGTATGTACATAAGATCTTACCCAACGTGCTAGCTAAGCACGTTTGCAACACTATAATCGGCAAAAATCAGTGTGGCTTGCCGCATGGAAGATTGACCATAGACCAAATCTTAGCATCCTGGAATCGAAAATGAAAATCAGGCAAAACATTTTTCAAACTTCGAAGTAATAGTTAAGGATGACTCTAACTCGGAGTTAATATTACACCCACTAACGGCGACCCTTTATAGGGAACCCTAGGAAATCTATGCTTCTTCGGTTTGACTAAACAAATTGTTTCTAAGCTCCTCATCACTAAGATGAAGTATATGCTCTTCAAAAAACCTGATGCTCCTAGTTCTTCTTTGCGGCGACGAGTGTTGGATTTTAACAGAAAGGGAGAGATGATACTGGACTTTCGAAAGAAAGAAATTTCGAAGAATATTTGCACCTATAGAAGATACCACCCTTAACAGAAAGGCATTTTTTTTAATTCATGCACCTAGCAAATTTAAGCCTGTGGCTTGTAAGACCCGAACTTATAATTAAATCAATAATGTTGCAATAATAACCCGATGTCAGTTGTATTTTTAAAAGTTATGTTATTAATAATTATCTAATTCATGGTTTTCCAAAAACAACCAAGAACAACAATTAACCACATTCCTTAGTTCTAGTATTAATTTATTTTCTTCACTAACTGGCATAAACTCGAGATCCATCAACTGCAGATATGTCTGGTTCAAAAGCAAAAGGTTTTCCGGCAGTAGCAACAATATTAACAACAGGAACCTTAAACAATTTTGGAAGAATTAATTTAATTTAAATTCACATTTGTGGTTTAACGAAAAACCTACCTTATGACTTATTCGATTGTTCATCATCGCCATCATCGTCACTGCTGAGGGTCAATATTACTGGCTCGCTTTCGGCTGGTTTACTTCGACCACTTTGGGTGTGGCTCCTTGATGAAGTTACAGTTCTACCACCACGGCTTGGCGTAACTGATAATGCGGTGAGTGCTTTTCTTTGTGAGCGATTCAATATTTCAGAGGGTGCAGTTCGTTTCTTATCCTCTTGTGCTTTAGCTGCATTTGCAGCAGTTGTTGCAGCACTTGCTGCCGCTGCCGCTGCTGCTGCGGCAGCTGTCTTCTGGCATGGCATCCGCTTTGAATCCTCAATAAAAACTCTCTTGCTACTGTAGGTATACACATTTTTCACTAGTAGTTAAATTAGTTTCAAATTTATCAAACTTACCGTTCACATTTAGCATGATCGTATCCGCAAAAACCGCAATACTGGCAAACGGCAAGGAATCCTTGAATAACCTTTCTCTGAATTTCGTCACTTAATTTGTTTACTAAATCCTTGTTGGCATATCAGAACTTGTCGTAGCCACAACTGCTTGAGGTGAAGTACTTGGAGCAGTAATTCCTTGGACGTTGCATAGTGTTCAAAACTTGTGGTGGCGCTTGTAGAGTAGCAGAAGCTGCAGTTTTCTGTTGCCGACTCATTTGGATACTTTCTTCATCTTAGGAAATAGGTTCGCTAGCATTCCTGAACTTAAAAGAACTTAAACTGTTTGTGCTCACAGTTGATATTTGTCCAGATGAAACAGATACACTTCGTGGAGTTGTAGAAACAGCCCGCCGACGTACTGTTCGTCCACCTCTATTTCCACGCTGAGTGGCGGATGCATTTACTCGTGCTTTTGGTGTCTTAACTGGATCAGTCGAGCTCGTTCCTATTGGAGTTGCTGCACGTGGTCCATTTCCACGAGGAGCCTGACCACCTCTTGGAATTTTTGCACGAATTGTACTCCTTAGTTGCGATGAGATAACCTGTTGGTAAAATATAGGTTTATTTTATACACATACCTATTTATTTACTATAAATTATTTCGAATATCCATCATCCCCCTCACGCCTCAACCATTCTTAATTTATATTAAAAATTTAACTCACCCCTTGCGGCTGTTGAATTGCGACATTCTGTCCTGTTGGAACTTGATGAAAGATAACATTCTGCGATGGCTGTTGAGTGGCCGAAACGATAGGCCTTGGATGAGGAATTAGTCGTGGCTGTTGTTTGAACGTGCTGCTGTTGAGTAGCCACAGTATTTGTGTGCTGCTGATGAACTGATGCTTGAGTTTGCAACAAAATGTTGATCCTGCTGCTGCTGTATCTGTCTGTGGCGTAGTCTGATGAGTATACATAACAGTGCGACTTGGATTGAAGAGGATTCTCTGTTGGCGCACAATCATTTCGGGTTGATGAATAGTTTGGGGTGTTGTTTGTATAAGCACCTGCGGTTGGGATTGTTGCACAATAACATGAGTATTATTTAAGAGCTAATCGGTTACAAAAAATGTACAAAAAAAAAGAAAGAGAAGAACATAGTATTACACATAACACAGTTTATATTTTTCTCGAAAGTACCTGTTGAGTTTGTTGAGATGTGCTGGAAGCAGAGTTTGAGCCCCAGTCACTGCCTTCACTTTCTAAAAAAAACTAAGGAAATGATTTTTAGACTGGACAATAATTAAATATTGCAATTTATAATGAAAGCAAATTTACCTATTCCAATTGCGTTTTCCATTTTTATTTTTTGATTGTTTACAAAAAAAAAAAAGTAGAAACGTCAAAAAAAAAATCAGAAGTACCAAAATTGAAAAGTAAATTTTCTAGGATCTGGATCGTTTTATTATCAAATTGATATCCATATGGATCTTGGTCGATAATAAAACGCACCTAATGTCTATGATTATGGTTTGTTTGCTTCTTGTCTATATTTAAGAAAAATGCAAATAAACAATAACCCACCCAAGAAGCGCCATTCGAGGGATAATCAAATTAAAAAATGGACGGTATGATCTAGATTTCATACGAGAAACAGGAAACTTCGAGGTCAATAATAGATTATTTTAATATTGAGTTTTAGATACACAATAACAGCCTTATTTTTATTAACTCGTTTTAGCGAAGTGTTGGTGGAGTAAAGTTACTTCGACTTTACGCAATGACTCTAATCCTGAAAATACACGAGGAATAGAGGTGGAGTAAGCTAAGACCGGTTCAGAGGAGCATTGACTTATTATATATGGACTGCTAGTCGCTCATTTTCTTCATACAAATCCTCAAAAAAAGTTGTTTCACTTTTAAGGTTCTCTCTAACGAAAATGCGCGATCAAAAGATGTCACTTAAAGAAAGGCACTAATTTTTGACAATTCAACCTCAGCGGTTGTTTTCAAAAGATTTCACAACCGCTGGGGTTGAATTATCAAAAATTAGTTCCTTTTTTTAAGTGACATCTTTTGATCACGCATTGTAACTAGGAAGAAAGCTTAAAAGTGGAACCATCGCGAAGTTGGCTACTATAGCAGTCCATATCTAGTAAGTAAATGCAGAGAAGGCTTGAAGCAGTTGTATATAAATGTCATTTTGACGTGACGTCGTGTGAAAGTTACAAAAAGGAATGTAAACTTTTTTTCCTTTTTCGTACTAAGACAAAATGGATAGTTATTTTGCATTTATAAATGATTTTCAAAACTGTTTTTAGTCCCATCACTGACGGATGTAGATTTCTGCTCGAAGTATCGATTTTCGAAAACAAAAATATTAAGAAATAAATAGCTATAGCTCGGCCTTTCCTAGGCGATTATAAAAGAGGAGGGCATGTCCTAATTTATTTACAAATGATGGCAGCTTTACGGTCTTGAATAATAATGAAAATCAGGTGGGGTATGTTTACGTTAATAAAAGCCGGAGTTTTAGATTGGTGATTTTTTTTGATATTGTAGCCGTGTTTTTTTGGAAAAGTTATCCGTAGTACAGTAGGATTTTATATGAATAACATATACAACATCCGCAGTAGGATCACTGCCGATAAAAGGAGAAGTGAAATCCTACTGCGTATAGAGATTTGACGTTTATTCGAGTATCGGCAGTGATCCTACTGTGGATGTTGTATTTGTTTTTCATATAAAATCCTACTGTACTACGGATAACTTTTCCAAAAAAACACGGCTTATATTTGTGATAAAGAAGGCGTAGCTTAAACGGCTAAGCAAATATTTTATAAATAAAAATTTTTTGACGTGGCACAATCCCAAAGTAAGTGCTTGGACTCAGTTTAACTATTCTGAGATTTGACCGAGTATTAGTGAAATTTAAAAAATAAATCTGTAAATGATTTATTATTTATTATAGAAGCCAAACAGCGCAGTTTTTTTTTTAACAAAAAATGTCTGGAACATATATTTCGTAATGTGGCCTTGGAAATTGTGACGTGGAAAATGAGAAATTTGGAAACTTCATTTTCAAAGGCCACCGAGTGGAAGAAATCAATGAGCAGTGGTCTCCAGGATTTTCAACAAGAAAACTTTGTTTTCAGATTTTTTTTACTATAAAATGTTATCCATATGAGTTTGTGGGTCATTAGGTTAGGCGCGCACATTCAATTTTTAGTGGCGCAACTGCTTGGTTCGAGCAACTACAAAAAGTTTGTGTTTTGACACAAACTAAACGATTGCCTAAAATGAGTTCGCTATTTTTTGTAACAAATAATTATATGCACCTGCGCGGACATTCATGCACAGTTGTGCAACTAAAAATTCAATGTGCGCGCCTAGCCTTAAGGAAACATGCATTACAACAAAAACGGATATCAAGATAGCTTTTCATGATACAAAAATCAGTTTTTACTAAATCGGACAGGTGGCTACTAAGTTTTGCAAATGATGTCTGTCAATATAGTTCATACCAATAAATCCTATGAAATAAACAAACACTGCTGTCTCCTTGATAAGTAGATGTGGTTTTCTTTTCATTTGCTGATCCACATGGGTCATAATCATAAGCGACAATGAGGCTAGTCGCGCACTGGCAACTGTGATCGAAATCAAATAGTTTAATCACCAGTTGAAAGAGAACCGCGCACTGGCAACTCTTTACTTACGCTCGCACTCCTTTCTCTCTTGCGCTTATAGAAAACAGCTCAACTGCTGCGAATTAATTTTAGGCAATCGTTTAGTTTGTGTCAAAACACAAACTCTTTAGTTGCTCGAATCGAGTTGCTCCAAGTGCGCGGTGTCCCATATAAGTACGCGAACTGCGTACTGCTCGGGAAAATATCCGAGACAAAATTTGTCCCAGAAAGGAGACAAAATTTTTCCCGATCTTCGTACTAGGCTTAAGCAGTTGCGAAACTAAAAATATATATAAAATTTAATATTTCCGATACAAAAATCCTTTATTTTATCATAAAAAGCAATTGCCTCCATAAATTGCTTCTGAACACACCTAAAAATTGACAGTTTGTGTAAAAACTAAATAAACAGACCTTTTTGGACGTATAGAAATGTCAAAGAGTCATATGAAGTTAGGAAGATCCTAAAAAAATAAAATAGGTATTGATGATTTTAATAAATGGGTAGGGAAAGTATGATGCTATAAACTATTACAATTTGCAAAATCGTTGTTTTAACCCAATTTTATACGAAAACATCTTTAACATCATACTAAGGGTATTCATGTAACGAGATAATTTTCCGCTTTGTAGAAAGATATAACTTTCCGCAGCATTTTTTCTTGAACACCCCCTAAGAAATATTTGCGTAAATGTGGGAAATATTTTGTGAAATGTCAAATTAAAAGTCAGAATCCATACTTCTTTAGTTTACGAGGTTTATTTCTGCACTTTCCGCAGCAAATTTGTAAGATAATTTTATGCGATTTGCAGAAACTTTTTCCCATACAAATTTTGACAGCTCGTTTCTGCGGAGATATAATTATCTGGTTTACAAGGTATACGAGGGTTTTCCGCGCTTACATGAATACCCTTACTAATTCAACCAGAATTTTGCGCAATTATAATTACTCAATCCAACGTAACAGTAATCATATAAATAATGGCCCTTAGTAATAGACATTCATAGAATCGGTTTTAAAGTCACTTTTTGTTAGATGTAGAAAAGTTGCTTTTAAAATTTCGTAGTAACAGATCAAATTTAACAACAGTCTTATTTATACCATTAATTGTGACTCATTTTCATAATTTCGTTATTGTGAACTGATACACAAACAGATTTCTATTAATCAGATTCGTAAAGTTCTATTGTGATTCAATCATTTTAAATTTAACTTAGTTACAGGAAAGCCGCTTTTAAGTATTTATACTTGAAATTTGTTTTATTTCTACGAATGTTTGGTTAAAATCGAACTTACGCTAGATTCGGATCTATTACTCAGGGCCAATGCGTTTGCCATTTGAAGTGTTATAAGGAAGAAATAATTGAAAAAAGGAGTGCAAAAGATTTACTAGGAGTGATTAATCTCATTGATACTAGGTGTGTTTTTTTTGCAAGTCCATATAGAATTGTAAAAAAAAACGACATCGGGACTAAGCGCTTTACATGCAAATGCAACAACTACTTAAATCTATACAGAGTTAGCTAAGACCAGATAATTATCGAGCGTTAATCTAAGACCCGATAAAAACGGTGATGCCAAAATAGTATAATCTATATGTTATCGATAATTTGCTCAGAGACGTCAAAAGTGAAGTTTTTAGATTGGTTGATGCTAGTCGTCAATAAGCTGACAAATGTCATAGCGTACACAGTGCTTCCAGCTATGTGGAAAAAAAGCTCCTAAATCCCGATGTCGTTTTTTTTTACAATTCTATATGGACTTGCAAAAAAAACACACCTACTGTCTAATATAGCCACCACATACGTCCTTCCCAATCGTTCTTCAGAAGCAAAAAAATAAGTTGCATCGTTTAAGTTAGTCGAATATTTATCTTCGATGTAAGGTTTCCCTTAAGTTTGTTGTCAAATTTACTCATAAAATGACAGCTGTCAGTCGACCATTTTTCGCTTAGATCAACTATCATCGCTCTCTCTTCAGCTAAATAACGTCAACATAACAAAAGAGCTAATTTCGCAATCCACTGTACCAATGGCGGATTTCAATTCTCACCTACTCTAGAACTAGATAGCCAAGAAAAAACTACACACAAGAAGGAAAGAAATGTCGCAAGGAGTGTCAAAGTCGGAAAAAAGCAAAACCGAAAAATTACATTGAAATATAAATTGATTTTTAAATGAAAATCTGTGTCTCCTCGTCCTCGTGGTCCGGTGCAAAATACATAACATAAATCTCTCGAAAAAATCTCTTGTTTCTTTTTTTTTGTTTTAACTTTTACCGTGTGCAACCATGACTGATGCATATGGTCCGCGAGAAGTTACAATTTACAAAACAGAAACTGGTTTCGGTTTCAATGTACGTGGTCAAGTGTCCGAGGGTGGCCAGCTACGTTCCATCAACGGTGAGCTTTACGCCCCGTTGCAGCATGTCAGTGCAGTTCTCGAGAGTGGAGCTGCCGAAAAAGCTGGCATAAAAAAGGGTGATCGCATCTTGGAAGTGTAAGTATTGATATTTTTTTTGTACTGCTTCTATTCGTTTCGCCCCTCGGAACAGAAAGACGCAAAATCGATCTTTCCCATTGAATCGATTTGTTAAATAAAAAGAAAATATTCTTCCACCCTTGGTTGACCCCTTTTTTTCTACTGTGAATACCCCTCCTGCCTAGGGGTCGACGAAAAGCCTTTAATTTGTTCGTTTTTTCTTTCTTCTTTTTATATTTTGTGACTCCTCAAGTGATTAGGCGTGTGTGTTTGATTCTTTTTTTTTTGTTTGAGAAGCTTTACGTAAGATAGGAACAACTACTTGCAGGCTTCTCTCTTGTGCAGCGCAGCAACGATGCGGCGCGCGGTCTCCTAATGGAATTAACATACATTTTCAATTTTCAGAGTGCCTGCTTCTACTGCTGCTGCTGCTGCTGCTGCTATTTTAGCAAATGAGCAAACAATGGAGGAGATAACCCGCAAATTGGTGATGGGGCGACTGACTGACTGACTGAATCATTGTTTGTCGTTTGCCTTTGCCTTTGGTTCGTGGTTGTTGGTGTTGTGATAAGAGATAGTGACTATTTGGGGCGGGCTAGTGTTTACTCTGATACGGAATTAGATTTCACATAGAAGTAATGGAGAAGAACAGATAACGGGAAAGAAAACTTCTACTTTTCCAGCTGACCTCTTGACATAGACAAGAGAGTCAACTAATGAGGTGCTCAATTAAATTTTAATTAAGGGCGATGGATGAAATATAAAACTATGTTGCCGTCGTCGTCTCCAGTTCTCATTGATGCAGTAGTTTATCTTGTCTGTCTGGGTGTCTGGGGAACTATCTAATTGGAACATCTTCTTAGATCAATAAAGTTGTTTTTGGTTTTCTTTAGATGCTGGTACGATATTTATAGACAAATTCAAAAGGGGATTCTTATCTTGAACCACCTTCAAACGTTGCAGCTAATTGATACAATACCAAATTGTTGATCTTTCAATTAGCGGTTAATGTTTGTGTTGGATTTGAGAAATAAGGCAGCTTGTGAAGTAAATGGCTTAGGTACCTAGAAAATCACAAGACACAAATATTTGACGAATAATAAAAAATCTCGTATTTTATTTCCATTGGTTAAAAAATAAGTGAAGTATAGAAAAATTATTCAGACTCAAAAAGTACTTCTCTCCGGATTGAAGAAAGAGTTAATGAGGCCTGCATAGCATTTTAGGCCTGTAGTAAAACCTTTCATAAAAAGTGGGATCTCCAATCTAAGATGATTTTGTAGGCATACACAGCCATGGTGCAACCGATCCACACGTATGGTTCGATTGCATGGTGTCCCGCTATCCTAATACCCATTCTGGTAAACATCCTAAATGGTTGTATCGCTCTGGCTCACATTCCTTTGTCATGGAGAGAAGTAAATGTTATTTTCATCCCCAAAGCTGGCAAACCTAGCCATGTTAATCCTAAAGATCTAAGACCTATTAGCCTTTCATCATTCCTTCGTAAAACATTTGACGTCTGATTGAAATCCATTTTTAGGGCAAACATTGATAAGTCCTTACTATCCAATGCTCAACATGCCTATAACAAAGAGAAATCTGTAGAAACCGCTCTACATACGCTGGTTCGAACTATCGAACATTCCCTTCATCATAAGGAGTTCACCCTAGTTGCCTTCCTAGATATAGAAGGAGCTTTCAATAATGTCGAGGCATCCGCAATCACATCTGCGCTATCATCTCTGGAGGTGGATAATCCAATCAGTAAATTGATAAATCATATGCTGATAAGCAGGATTATAAATTCAAAACTGGGCGATTTTACTACTCGAAGAACTGTTAGTAGAGGTACGCCGCAAGGCGGTGTCCTCTCTCCTCTCCTCTGGAACCTGGTCGTAAATAAACTACAAGTGATTCTTGAAAGGGAGGGGCACAGGGTAATTGCCTAGGCGGACGGTGTTGCGATAGCGATATCTGGTAAGCATCCTAACACTCTGAAGGAACTCCTACAAAATGCTCTAAATAAGCTTACTACCTGGGCAGATCAATGTGGACTCGGTTTCAACCCCCACAAAACTGAACTTGTCCTATTTCATCATCATCATCATCGGCTCGACAACCGGGTTCCGGTCCTGGCCTCTTTCAACAAGTCTCTCCACCTATCCCGGTCTCTAGCCGACGCCATCCAGTTGCGCACCCCAAGGCTTCGGGCGTCCTGGTCTACGCCATCTCTCCAGCGCAAGCATGGTCTACCACGCTGTCGTCTACCATAGAATGTACCACAAAGAACTTTCCGAGCAGGTTCCTCTTCGCTCATGCGAGCTAGGTGCCCTGCCCACCGGAGTCTACCGAGCTTAATTTTTGTCACGATATCTGCTTCTAGGTAGATTGCGTACAATTCATGATTGTACCGTCTCCGGAATCGTCCTTCCTCACATATGGGGCCAACAATTCTCCTTAAGACTTTTCTCTCGAACGCAGCTAAGAGGTCGGAGTGCCTTTTGCTAAGCACCCAAGTCTCGGATCCATATGTGAGTACTGGCAGGACCATGGTCCTGTACAGCAGCAGTTTTGAAGTTATGGTGAGATTTCTGGATTTGAAAAGCTTTGACAGACTATAGTAGGCTCTGTTGGATTTGAGAAGCCGCCCGCGTATTTCTTCTTCTATATTGTTATCGGCTGCTACTATTGACCCAAGGTATTTAAAGGATTGCACCACTTCAAATTCGTGCTCCGCAACCTTGATTGTTTGACCAACTGTTCCTCTCGCATTCGACGCCACCATGTACTTTGTTTTACCTTCACTAATGTGCAGCCCCAGATTTTGTGCCGCCTGCTCGATCTGGATGAAGGAATCGTGTACAGCTTGTTCGGTTCTTCCGATGATGTCAATGTCGTCTGCGTAAGCTAGTAACTGGCTGGACCTGTTGACGATGGTCCCTCTTGTTGCCGTGCCAGAGTCACGGATTGCTTTCTCCAACGCCAGGTTGAAGAGGAGGCAGGCCAAACCGTCCCCTTGTCGGAGTCCATTAAAGATTTTGATTGGTCTGGATAGCAATCCGGCTATTTTTACTTGGCTTGTTACGTTGGTCATGGTCAACCTACATAGTCTTGTCAATTTATTTGGGATGCCGAATTCTCTCATGGCTTTGTAAAGTTCTACCCTGGCTATGCTATCATAGGCGGCCTTAAAGTCTATAAACAGATGGTATGTTGGAATGTTAAATTCTAGACATTTTTCCATCGCCTGCCTAAGGGTAAAGATCTGATCAGTTGTTGATTTGCCTGGAATGAAACCACACTGATATTGTCCGATGACGGTTTTAGCGTATGGGGTTATCCGGTCTTGTAGGATAGAGGAGAGTATCTTATAGGCGGTACTCAACAACGTGATACCTCTATAATTGCTGCACGTTGTGACATCTCCCTTCTTATGTATGGGGCATATTATGCCTTTTCGCCAGTCTTCTGGCATTTCTTCCTGCTCCCATACGTGCACTATAATATCATGAATTGCTTGACGTAAGGCTGGCCCGCCGTGATGAAATAATTCGGCTGGTATGCCATCGGCTCCCGGGGATTTGTTCTGTTTAAGCCGGCCTATAGCCTTCTCAACCTCTTCTATGCTTGGTGGCGGCAACATAGGGTATTCTTCTTGAAGTAGTGGAGCCTCCACTTCTGCAGTGAGCTGACCATTTATCAATTCATTGAAGTACACTTCCCATCGCTCCAGTATGCTTTCAGGATCGGTGATCAGATTTCCCTCTCCGTCCTTGCAGTATGTGCAGCGTGGTGTGTACTGCGTCGTGTTTCGGACGGATTGGTAGAACTTCCGCGCCTGGTGCGGACCTCGCTCTCGGCTGTTTTCTATTTCACAGATTAGGTTCTTCTCCCAGGCTGATTTCTTTTGTCTGTGAAGCCGTTTTTCTGTTCTTCTGAGCTCTTTATATTCCTCTTCGCGTGCCCGCGTTCTATGAGATTGTTGCATTGCTCGGTACGCAACATTCTTACGTTCAGTCGCTAGCTTGCATTCATCATCAAACCAGTCGTTCCGATTTTTACGACTGCTGCCTAAGATGGAGTTGGCAGTACTAATGACAGAGACGTGTCCACTTTTCATTTACGCCCAGCATACTGACTCCAGGACTTACTCTCCCTAAGTCAGGTGTTTCTAGGGCGAGTCCTAACGCATTACCAAAGGTGTTACTGGTGTTTTCATTGCGCAGGGCAGCCGTGTTGATTCGAACCTGATCGGCGGATGCAATGCGTCTTCGCAAGGCAATCCGCCCTCGGAAAACCATACCAACAAGATAGTGATCCGAGTCGATATTGGCACCTCGGTACGTTCGTACCGTCATCAAGTTCGAGTAGTGGCGACGGTCTATCAACACGTGGTCTATTTGGTTACGAGTGACTCCATCAGGTGATACCCAGGTGGCTTTGTAGATATCTTTACGCGGGAACCTGGTACTCGCAACGACCATGTTTTTCGATGCTGCCAATTCTAAGACTCGAAGTCCATTGTCATTAGTGTTCTCATGCAAACTATGGGTGCCTGCGTAATGCCTGAATACCGGCTCCCGACCTATTTTTGCGTTCAAATCCCCAAGGATGATTTTAACATCATACCTTGGACAGGCATTGAGGGCCCTCTCGACTTGTTCGTAGTAATTCTCTTTTTCTTCGTCTGAGGACTCCTCCGTAGGTCCGTGAACGTTAATGAGGCTGATGTTCGTAACTTTGTCTCGCACGCGAAGGGTGCATAGCCTTTCGCTTATAGCGTTAAAGCCGATGATGGTAGACTTCATTTTTTCGCTGACTAGGAAGCCTACCCCGAGCACATGGTGTTTTGTATGACAGCTGTAGTATATGTCATATTCTTTCTTCTGTAAAACACCATTCCCTGTCCATCTGATTTCTTGAAGAGCTGTTATGTCAGCTTTATACTTTGACAGGGCATCGGCTAGCTGCTGAGCAGCTCGAGCTCTATAGAGCGATCGTACGTTCCATAAGAAAATTCGTAAATCGTTTTTCCTTTTTCTTTGCGTGGGTTGTCGTCGTGAGATCAGTCCGTTTCCGAGGCTTGTTGTCGGTCTCGTAATTCTTTTAGTTTTACGGGACAGGGAATTAACCAGTCGCCAACCTGAGGAACCAGCCTGATCATATTAGCCAAACCTTTTTTAAAAGGCTTGTTTCTAGCGGCCGCCGCGGAGAGGCTATGATCACACTTCCACCAGTCCCGAATAGTTACGGCACGTGCATGTTTTCGTATGCTACATGTTGTTCCCCCTATTCGTCTGATGGCTGACCGCCTTGTCCTATTTACGAGGAAATATAAAATCCCACACATAGACCCTCCCTTCATCAAAGGTATACCGCTTAAATTCTCAGATAAAGCAAAATATCTGGGTCTTATTTTGAACAAGATATTAAGCTGGAAGCTCAATATCCAAGAGAGAGTCAACAAAGCCAACATCGCTCTTTTCTCTTGCAAAAAAGCCGTAGATAACAAATGGGGTCTACAAACTGATATAACACACTGGCTATACATCTCAGTCATTAGACCGATACTTACATAATGGAGTGACAGTATGGTGGACTGCGCTGGAAACAGCAACAAACCGCGATAAGCTCAGCAAATTCCAACGAACAGCCTGTTTAATCATGGGTGGAGCTCTCCGCTCAACTCCTTCTGCTGCACTTGATGTTCTTTTTCATCTCATACCGCTAGATATTTTTAGCAAACAATCGGCCGCTAAAACAGCCATTCGACTTAAAGCCTCCTCGCAGTGGAATAATAATTATCTACTACACTGAACTCGTTCAGTACTCTACCTAGTAACGTCGATTACACCACCCCTCTTCCAAAATTTAATAAATAATTTAATAAAAACCATCCCTTCCAGGTCTTCTTGGGAAAATGAGTCGTTTTTGATAGACGAAGCAATTCATTTCTATACAGATGGATCTAAAACAGATGACGGGGTCGGTGGAGGCGTATACTCCGAAAAATTAAATCTTTGTCTATCTTTTCGTCTTCCCAATCACTGTAGCGTGTTCCAGGCAGAGCTTTTAGCAATAAAAGAAGTCCTCTCTTGGCTAAAAGAAAACGTTATATCGACTACTGACTGATATACGTATCTTCTCAGACAGTCAAGCTGCCTTAAAGTCACTGGACTCTGTCTCCATTAACTCACAAACAGCCCAAAATTGTCGATCATCTCTGGTGGAGATGTCAAAACAGTTTAACATTCACCTTACATGGGTGCCGGGGCATAGAGACATTCTAGGAAATTGTAAAGCTGACGAACTTGCAAAAAACGGAACAATCTTACCTTTGTTGGATAGCAAATCTAACATCGGTATACCCCTAGCTAATTGAAAACTTATGCTAAAGCATGATACCATGAATAAAGCTAACCACAGTTGGATCAGCACCACAACTTGCGGTCTACTAAACTGATTTGGCCATTGTTTGATGCTAAACGCTCAAAACAACTAATTTCTATTGGTAGATTGCATATTAGCTCCTTTATAGGTGTCCTTGCTAGACACTGTCTAATAGGAAGACATGCTTTTCGTCTTGGAGTTCCTGCAAATGATTTTTGCAGAAGCTGCATGGATGAAGAAGAAGAGGAGTCAGTTCCCCACCTTCTATGTTCTTGTGCTGCCCTAGCGCAAAGATGGAGACTACTACTATAACGATTCTAGTGATCTAAATAATTCCGACATTCACTGTCTCAAACGCTTCGTTATTAGCTCAAAATGGTTTAACGAGAAAGGGTGATTTTTGAAATCCTTGTGGTATCACAATGGACCAAATATTGGTCTTTAACTAACCCTAACCTATGGTGGCCCATTCTTACCAAAGCATATAAAATCGATTAACTAAAGAAGGCTGGCGTTGGCACTACAGGGGCTCTAAGATCTTGCACAACTGATGTCTTAAGCGTTTTTCTGTACCTTTTACCACTTGATTTATACTCGTAGATCAGGTATCTAGTATCTTGCAGTGCATTAAGACTAAAGCAATCAAACTCTTGGATTGCCAAACCTAATGATTCCAATAGAGATCTTTTCGACTCCCACTTACTACTGCACCCCTAAAATGGGCATCAGTAAAGATTTTAAGGTTATGTTCCGATTAGGAAAGGACTGGAATGATGACGTCGTGACGAAAGGCTTCGACACAACTATCTTTACTGATGTCTCAAAGATGGAGTGTGGTGTTGGTTCAGGAATCTTCTCTGTGACTTTAGTTTATTTAGGTCATTTAGGCTACCCGACTTAGCTAGTGTTTTGCAAGCTAAAGTACTGGTTATCAGGGAAGCATGCAAGAGGTACTGAAACAATATCCAAACCAGAGCCGGTAGACGGCTATTATCACTGACAGTCAGGCGGCTGTTAAAGCTATTAATTCTAGTATATCTGCTGGCGGCTGTTAAAGCTATTAATTCTATCACATCATACTCCAAATTGGTCTAGCAATGCCGGGATGAACCTGTTAACCTCAATATTAACTACAATATAACTCTTATTTAGGTTCCGGGTCATTGTGGCATTGATGAGAATGAACGGGCGGATGAGCCGGCCAGGCAAGGATCAGCCCTTCATAACTCACTAGCGGAAAGGGTTAACATTCCGCTCGAAGTTATGAAGGGCAAAATTTTTTCAATTTTTCTTAGCGAATCGAACCGTACGTGGAGCAATTTAATTAACTGCATTGTATCTAGAAAGATTTGGCCTACCTATAATAAATCCCAAACATTCCATTTCCTCTGCAAATGCCCTTTTCTAGCCAAATTTAGAGCACAATCATTGGGTAGGGCATTTTTGACGACATTGTCAGGAATGAAGATTAAAGACCTGATCTCTTTTCTCAAAGTGACGAAATTGCTCTAGGACGAACTTCAGTTACTGCTGTGCCCTTCGTTTGACTCCTTAGATCCTGAACTAGCGGACTGAGGGCTTTGACGGAGGCCTACGGTGCGGCGGCCCGGATAGTTACTCACGATCAGTTGGTTGAGCTCTCTGGGTGACGCTTCTCATCTACTGCTCCGCTTCTCTAGTTGATTCATTGATTTTTCGGGCCGAATCATTCTATTTCATGGGCTCTACATGACCTAGTTATCTCAGTCGTTTTGTTTTACCTTTCCCTCCCAGAACGACACAAATTATCCTAATCGAAAAATTAAGTACTCAGTTAGACATGAGTTTGGCAGGGAAGCCCAAACTAGGCATGTATCTATATACATAAATTCTCTCTTTAGATGATATCCCAGGTGGAAGTGGTCTATTTGAAGAAGTTATCATAATGGACCTTTTAAGTCGTTCACGAACTGCTTCTGCCGTAAACATAATAATGCCAAAAAGATGAACAGGTCTGCACCAATACTGTCAGCCTAAGATAAGATAAGGCTATTTTCACTTTATGGAAATCAGGTGAACGGATTTGTTGATCTACGTCGTCTATGGCGTCTCTGGACAATGTTTAAGGTGGACAAAAAGTAGTCAATTCTAATTTCCCGTGAGTTGTTAAATGCGTCAGAAATTATATAGTACCCACAGCTATATCATCAATTCTGAATTTGTTTTAGAATAACTAAAAAAAGGTTCACTATTTATCTAGATAGTTGCAGACGATATATCCAAGGACCCTAAAAAATGGTATTTGTGTTTTTTTTTTCGCAAAAAGACAAGAACAGGTTAAATCAAATTTCCAATTGTTGACACAATCACACAAGTAGCTAGTTTACTTCGCCTCTGAATGAGATTATCATGCTTAAAAATGGCTCGTGCAGAATGTTTATTGAGCCATCAGCTTTGTGGTATGTTGCTCCATACTATAAATAAAAAAAATAAATTTGGTGGTGCAACAGCTCGGAGTGAACCAGGACCTAGTGACGTTGCTCCATACTGTTGATACCAAATGTCGTTCACATTTCATCCAATTTGTGCTAAAAATATTGGTTATTATCGCGCTTTCCATTGATGACCGTGACATCATCAGTTTCAAAGAAGTACGGACCGATTAAGCCGGTGAACCACAATCTACAATAAACAGAGACTTTCTGCAGATGGGTTGCCACATGGTACACCTCGTGTTTATTAGCCAAAGAAGTACAGAAGTGCCTACCCCTTTATCCAATAATGTCGCTGAAAAAAGTCAGCGCACAAAGAAAGGGTGTTGCTTAAGTCGTTGTAACTTGTCATGTTGATTTTTCTTTAGTGTATACTAAATAAATGCGGATGAAGGTGTCAATCCTTTTGATAAAGGAATGTCGCACACTGTACGGATGGATGTAGTCTAGTAAAAGTTGTGTTCATTCCTGTAGACATGTTCATTCGCCGATTTCAATATTTCCACACTTTCATAAATTTTTGTTTGACTTTTTAATTGCCAAATGGAGAAGTCAGTCGACTGGATTCAAGTCTAGCAATTATAGAGGTCATTCCTCTCTTTCTTTCAAATGGAACATAATATTCAAGCGATTGTCAACAAAAATCAGGATTGGCTGTGCGAACGTGCAATTTTGGTACTCAAAAATGATGATGTCAATAAACTCAATGAGTAAATTCAAATGAAACTGCCCGGCGAAACAGTCAAGTACAAATCGAGGCCACAGTTCACATTGATTTTGCTTTTGCTATTACTATCAACAAAGAAATTATATGTTTTTCACATGGTCATGGTGTATCAGACTTGATTCCTAGTTGAAAAAAAAAAACAAGTAACATTGTCTATCTGCTACCCATAATATCAATTGATAAAAGAAATATAATTAAAATTTACCTTAAAACATGTGTTCTTTTTCCTTGGGTGTAGCAAGGCACTGGAAAATAAGGGCTTCCCGTGCGAAGCTGGAGAGTGTCGCTAGTAACTCACTAACTTTAATTATAGCTATTAAAGTTAATTTTTCCGTTTTGGGATTTTCTGCTAATGCGGGCTCACGATTCATACAGAATTGCTGCATGAAACATGGCGGTTTTCCATTCTCTACGATCTCGAGCTGCTCCTAGTTAACAAAATTAAGCGCTCTGGCATCCGAGATGGGTTGGTTTTTAAACGGATGCTTCGGTCGCCATCAGCTTTATGCTCACAGAGACGAGCTCGTTCTAGAGCGTTTTCCATAACACTAGGACGTAGGACATCATTTTCAAATTAGGCAGAAATAATTGACCCACCCCAAGTTCACACTAAGTTTGCAGTGTCCATTTAAGATATTTGTTATTATTCTTAGGTTATTCCTACTAAAGTCAAATGGAGTTTTCGAAACGTTTGTTGGTTGTAATTGCTCAGTGGTAGTTACGCCTGCCTCAGCCTTGGGAGTTCTTTCAAATTCTTGGATTTTGTTTTTCATGACATTTTCTATTATTCCGCAATAGGGTTCAGGCTCTGGTAACAGGGTTGATGCGTCTATTTTGCTAAGGAGTCTGTCTCTTCGTTTCAATGAACACCTACGTGACCATGTATCCAGTGACGTGTGACCCTGTTTTGTTTACCGAGTTCATTTTGCCTGTTTATGTACTCCCACACTAACTTAAAGCTGATGGTGTATGAGCTTAGTCCCTTGAGTGCCGCTTGACTATATGATATGATGGCAATGTTCTTATTACGCTAATTCTTTTCCAAATTTCGATCCAAGCATTTGTCTATGGCGTTTACTTCCGCTTGGAACATGCTGGCGGACTGCCCCATTGGTATGGAGAGTTTGATTTTTGGCCAAACAAATCCTGTGCCAGTCCTTTCGTTTGTTCTCGATCTATCAGTGTACCACTTGATGGTATTTGTTTTGATAATACTGAGGGAGGAAATTTCCTCTCATTTCGATGCACAATCATTCAATCGGTAAATGAATCGATGTGTTTTTCTAAATCATATACAAATATCCCTAATGTCTGGGATTTGTTGCCACATGAGGTAGTCAAGTTATACAGACAACCTAAAGAACAGAACAAAAACACAGACTATACAAGTCTCTACTATCATCGACTTATTTAAGACACCCAAACATGGCCTTACCCTTTCACTTAACACGATACTTCAAAAAGCTTTTTTTTTTTGGTAACTTAAGCACTTGACAAGGCATAAAGAATTTTGATTCTTAAAAAGTTCTCAAAGAGTATAACAAGTTTATTTATAAATTTAACTTAAATCAACCCTTAAAAAGGATTCCTTGCATTGGCTTTGTATGGCTTATAAAGTTAAGGTATTTCGTTAACGACAACACAAAAAATAAAGGTACACAGTAGAAAACCTTCCTTCTTCATCCTTTACCAACTGTTGTGCCCTTTTCTAGTAAGTTTTCCAATTTGGGGACAAAATATAATATTCTTGCACAAGCCTGTTCGATTTCCTCCCATCACGGGACAATAATTCTGTTTTCTATTTTTACCCTTATTGTAATATGTCAAAAGTCACAAAACCACCACATAAATGAATTTGGGTTTCTCGTTTTGTTTTCCGCAACAAAGTAGCGATGTTCTTCACCTGCCTCCAATATTGTTTAAGTTGAAGCCTTTTGAAAATTTACATTATTTTTTGTTTGTATTGGCAATGCCCCCTTTTTTTAGTTTACTTTCTGTCATCATTTTCATATCAAAGGGAAACCCTGTCTGCAGAAACTGATAGCCGTTATTATGTTGTTTACATGGTTGTTTGGGACTCAGTTCATATAAAGTAGACGTATTTAATGAGGATTATCCGTCTTTGAGTGACATCGAACTCGCCCAAAAGAACAAAATTAAATTTTAATTCAATTTGATATCTGAAACTCGACGATTATGTTCCCTTAAATAAAATAAGCTTATTCAATGAGTAATTCCCTTAAACGGGTGAATCTAAGGTAGTGAGTAGTCTTAATTAAATTCAATGAACCATGGGATAGAGTAGCTCCACAGCTCAACAGAAATGACGTCATGAATGAGGTCAGGAGAATGATTTTGTGTATATTTCTTTTTTTCTTCTTGTTCCAAATCCAATAAGCCTGTGCTGCCCGACAAGCAAAATAATAATCCAATAAGTCTTCATATTTTATTATTATTACTATTTGGAATGTTGAGTTTTTTTTTTCTTTACTATGCATGTATGTGTATGTGTATATCATTAGGTCTATTTCTATAGCAACAGCAGCAACAGTATGTTCTCGAGGGAGTTTGTAAGAACTACCCTTATTCAAATTTGCCACCAACCCCCAACATTGACTCAACAAAAAAAAAAAAACTACATCATCGGTTGATGGCAATGGTCATCGGTTGGTGGCAATGGCACCTAAGAGTTACGAGTATCTTGACGACCGACGACGGCGGCGTCGCACAGCGGGTTTGAATAAATCCGAAACTGAAACTAAAACAACCAATATAGCAAAAGGAAATATAAACTGATGTTTTCTACTCATTCAATCAATTCCAAGACATTTTGGAATTATAATTTGTTGTTGGCACTGAACTGTGGAGAATGCCAAAATCAAAACCACTAAAATTATTTTGAAGTTTTTTTGTATACGTTAATTGTTTTCTGTTTACAGTGACCCTGCTGAAGGAAAAGAAATGCAACTAGTTTTTTGCTTTAGTATTATCAAACAGTTTATAAAAGTGGACAGGGTTGCATCCTGGGACCGATACTGGTTTTTTTTTGACAATCAGCAATGTTTTAAATGAAGCCACATACATATGTGTAAAGGGTTTCGGCGCTGCAAAAAATTAAGAGGTTTACTATATGAGAAAAATGCCGCGCGAGATATATATCATACGAAAAGCCTATCATGCGAGAAATCTTGCAAGAAAACTACCATGCGAGAAACATATACTGTGAGATAACTGTCATGGAAGAAGACTATCATGCGCGAAAACTATCATGTGAGATATTTGTTATATAATGCAAGGAAACTATCATGCGAGAAAACTATAATGCGAGAAACATCATGGAAGAAAACTATCATAAAAGAAAACTATCATGCGAACAAAATATAATGCAAGAAAACTATAATTCGAGGAAACTATCATGCGAGAAATATACCTTGCGAGGGAACTATCATGCGAGTAACATCATGGGAGAAAACTATCATGAAAGAAAACTATCATGTGAGAAATATATCATGCGAGAAATACATACTGGGAGAAAACCGTCATGGAAGAAAACTATCATGGGCGAAAACTAATATTCGAGAAAACTATCATGGGAGAAAACTAACATGCGAACAAAATATAATGCAAGAAAACTATCATGCGAGGAAACTATCATGCAAGAAATATATCTTGCGAGGGAACTATCATGCGGGTAACATCATGGGAGAACATTTCATGGGATAAAACTATCATGAGAGAAAAAACTATCAAGCGAAAAATCTTTCATGCCAGAAAACTATATTACAAGAATCATAGTACGCAAGAAGAAGATCTTGTGAAAAAACTATCTTGTGATAGAAAAAACCTTCTCATTTTAGACCTTCGAACTAGATAGAAATTGTAGCCCACATTCAACGGACAAAAAACAAATCTGATTTATGTTTTTCGTTGAAAAAAAAGTTTTAACTTTATCAAACAATGAATTACTCAATTTTCAATTAACCAACTTTATAAAATAATTTCAAATACGAACTTGTGTTTTTACAAATTATAAATCTTATGGAAAACCGAAACCTGCGATATTATAGCAAGGCTAAAATTATTTGCGCGAAATTTTAAACGATTTAGTAAAATGCTAAAGGCGGAAAACATAGTGTAGCTTTTGGTAATTGTACTTGATTTATCAATTATTGGCTCTTGAGTTTATAAACGGTGTTCAGCTGGAATTTTTAAAGTTTTTTATTAAATAAAAAAAATGGAGTTTAAGCGGATTTTATGTCCAGCGAGAATTTTTCCATTTTAAGTGGTAAATGCTCTGCTCTTAAACTAACGCTAACGGGGTAAGAAATGAGAAAGCGGTATTGTTCGATGCTGATAATTTGTGGATTTACCAGTCATAATAAACTTTTATGAGGGATGGGAGTACAGCATTACTAAAAGTGCTGTGATTCGTTAGAGTGGTAAAGCTCAAAGACCTAGTTCTACATACAGTGGTGGACAAGAATTTAGCACACTTATTGAGAAAAAAAAATAAAACTTTACAATTTTCCAATTCTTTTCTTATTAAACTTTATATATTAATTTTATTTCCAAATAATATATGTACATAGTAGTATGTTTTGGTAAGATCAAATAATATCTAATATAATATCTGCAAGAGAAAATAAAAAAAAAATTGAAATATCAAGTTTTTGCCTGGACATAAAGTTAGCACATTGCAGAGTCTGTAGATAAAATTCTTGATTTATTCTACTTACCGTTATCATTAATATATAGTTGTGTTTAATATTTTATAGGGAATCCTTTATTTTTAAAAATGGCAGTGATTCTCCTTGGCAAGCTTTCCACTAAAGCCTCACACTGTTGTTTTGGAATTGCGTACCACGCATTCTGAATTTCTTGCCACAATTCAAATAAATTTTTCGGTTTTTTTCTCTCAATGTATGTAGTGTTCCACATCGTTCCATAAATTCTCGATTGGATTAAGGTCGGGAGATTGTGCAGGCCACTTTAAAACATTTATTTTATTGGCCTCTAAGTAGCACTTAACGAGTTTGAACGTGTGCTTAGGGTCATTATCGTGCATAAAACGCCGCGAAACTGGTAAATTATCTTCCGAAAATTGTATCATATGATCCACAAGAATACTTCTATACACATGCTGGTCCATTTTAGTATCAATTTTAACGATAGGACCAACGCCGTGCCTGGAAAAAGCAGCCCAGACCATTACATTCCCACCGCCGTGTTTGACCGTTTTTGTCGTGTATCTAGGATGCATGTGTTGCATGTTTTGTGGACGCCATACATACTTCTTCCCGTCTGATCCGAGTCGACAGAACTTGGATTCATTGCTCCAAAACACAATTTTCAAAAACTAAGCGGCTTGTTCAGGTGCAATTTGGCAAACTCTAACCTGGCCTTCAAATTTTTTTTGGAAACGATTGGTTTTCGCATCCACGTAAATTTTTTTCATTTAATTGGCGTCTTACAGTACTCGTAGTTCTTGAAGATATATTGATTTCATAATTCGCCATTAATTCGCTCCGAATGGCATTAGAGGTCTTAAATGGATCCTTAGTTGATAGCCGATGAATTATCTTGTCTTCTTCGAACTCCGAAGTTCTCAAAATGACGAAGTGCATTGTACACCATCTTTTTGGAGCACTCTAAAAGTCCAGAAATTTCTGTTATTGTCCTTCCATGACCTTTCATCTGCAATGACCTTTTACCATGACTATTTAATTTTATTGTTGATTTATTTATATGCTTAATAACATTAACAAAATTAAATTACATAAGAAATTGTTCTGTTCTTTCAAAAAACCAACAATTTTGATAAGAAACAGAAAAATAACAAAATGTGGTAAATTTATGTCCAGCTAAAAACAATTATAATGACATAAAATCGACCTTTTTCTCAAAACGAAAATAAAGTAAGAATTAAAAAGAAAGGCGCAAAATTTTAAACAGCCTATTATTAAGGTATTAGTATGATACTACTTAGCAATTTGCTAACTTTATAGTAGTTTACTAACTCATTCTTAATTTTAAAGATTTTCTAACTAGTATCGTACTAAAAGAATTTTCTTAATAAATTGCTTCTGAACACACCTAAAACAATGACATTTCGTGTAAAAAAGTAAGTACACGAACCATTTTTGATGTTTGCAAATGTCAAAAAGTCATAAATGAAGCTAGCACGATACTAAAAAAATAAAGTAGGTATTCGATGATTTTAACTTTAATAAAAGGGTAGAGAAAGTATGATGCTATATTCGATTAAAATTTGCAAATTCGTTGTTTTAACCTAGTATCATACTAAATCAGCTTTAGCATCGTGCTAATTCGATTAAAATTTTGCGCCAAAGTTTTTTTGTTGCCAAGTTGGTTGTCATTGTATGCATAAAAAAATACAGTACTTTAAAATAAACTGTGAAAGAAAATTGAAAATATGCTATTACTGCTACTAGTGTGCTAAAATATTGTCGACTACTATACATACAGTGATCCACCTCCACCACCGTGCTTGACAGTCCTAATTGTGCATCTGGGATTAAGAGCATCGTTTGGTCGTCGCCACACCCTCAAACGACCGTCAGAACCAAAAATGTTGTATTTTGATTCGTCGGAGAATATAACCTTACGCCAGAAGTCCGGAGGCTTGTTAACATATTCTTTTGCAAATGCTCGCCGTTTCTTTCTGTTTATTTTACTGACCAATGGTTTTTTCCTGGGTGTGCGTGACTTAAACCCCTCTTGAACAATTGCTCTTATTACCCTTTCTGGATGAACTGTATTGTTGTTATATATTTCGAGCCGTGTGCTTATCGTCTTAGCCGTTATAAAGTGATCTTGCTCCACCATTCGCTTGATCACACGCTTATCCCTTTCGGAGAACTTCGAAGGTCGGCCGGGTCTTGTCTTCAATTTAATCTGTCCTGCGTTTCTAAAGCGATCTACCGTTCTCTGTATCGTTGACCGAGCTCTTGAGATTATTTTTGATATTTCACCATACGACTTTTTTTGTTTAACGTAAAGATTAATAATAATCAACTGCCGCTCACTCAAACTTAACCCTTTATTTGCCATTTTTTGCTTTTAAAAAAAAAAAACCAAAGACAATTATTTGCAATACGCGTTTAGATCGATTAAAAATAAACAAACAATCATATTATGCAAAAACAAATTTACCGATACTTAAACAGTGTGTAATGCAATAAATATTCACCTGTACGCAGACTTTTGTGGAAGAATTTCAGAGGTTTATTTTATTTTTATTAATTTTTTTTGATACGAATATTTTTTTATTATTTTTTTTGTTGAAAATAAAAACGTGGTAAATTTCTTTTTCTTTTCTGAAAAAAAAATCACTTTATTTGTGAATAACAGCAATTTTTTAAAAATATCTTCCTTGTACTCAGACTTTTGTGGATCACTGTATATAATGTGCTGCACCCTAAATTATTTTGTTTTTCAAATTTTTGATTTGGAACTGACAAAATTCTAATTTTGGAATTTTTTATTCCATTGGCAAAAAAAAAATTGAATTATTTTTTGATTTAAAATCGAATGTGCAAATCTGACATTATTTAATTTCTTACTTGCGACTTATAGGTACTATAAGGCAAGTTATGCATTTGTAAAAAAATCGAACTCGAGATTTTGATCGAAGTTGACATTACGATAATAGCGAAGACTAAAAATTGGGTCTCGCAATTCGGTCTGTCTGTCTGTTCGACTACAGTGTGAACGGCTTGGCCGATTTTCTTTAAACTTGGTAGATATCATTTTTAATTTTTTCCCATACGTTTTTTTCTTTTTTTTTTTAAGGCCAAAAATAAAACGGTACCTGCCCTACCATTTTTTTTTTTTCAAAATTTTATAAATATTTTTTTTTTCTCAAAAACTGCGACAAATTTAAAAAATAAAAATACAAACAAATTTAATTTAGTTAAAGCTAAGTAATGGTCGAACAAAATTTTTCGAAAAATGGTTATTAAGGGTACCCACCATGGAACCATTTTTTTTGTTTTTGATTTTATCAAAAACGGTAACCGATTTTGATCATTTTTTTTTTTGCAAAAGCCCCCCAAAAACTTGAATAGAATTGTTTATTAAAATTTTCAAAAAAAAAAAATTGTCTGGATTTAAAAAAAAAATATTTTTTTTTTTCAAAACTCTATTTCGAAAACCCCATGCTAGATTTTTTTTAAACTTGATAAATAAAAGTTTCTCTATATAATCTACATAATCTATGTGAGAAAAAGAAATTATTTTACCTAAAAATAACGGTACCCACCATACAAATGTTAAAAAATAGTTTTCAAAAATCGTATTTTTCTCGAAAACGGCGCCTAGATTTTTGATAATTTTTTTTTCTTTCAATTAATTTTTAAAATTTTTAATTTGATAAGAAAAATGTTGAAATTAAGATATTACAGCTTGTACCTACCATAGAACCATTTTTTTAAATTTTGAATTACTCATTATCGACATAACGGATTCTAATGAAATTTTTTTATAGAGATGCTTCTAAAAAGTTTAAAAAGCATTGTATTTCAAAACTTGAAAAAAAAATACTTTTGAATTTTTGAAAAAAAAAATACTTTTGAATTTTTGAAAAAAAAAATCATTTCTTTTTTTGGAAAAATTCGATATCTCAAAAACGACTCAATATTTTTTTGGAAACTTAATTTTCATTCGTACACTAATAAAAACTTAAAGTTGGCGTACCAAATTTTTTTCTTAAAAATGTTTTAAAAATTTTGTATGTTATTTTTTTAAGAAACCACTACAACGACTTATAATTTTTGTTCTTGCATAAATTCATACGAGTATTTGCATTCTGTTTTTATCTCTTACTACTAAAAGAATATAAAATTAATTTTATCCTTATACATATACCGTTTTCTCTAATAACATTCGTTTTTAAAACTCCTAGTCTATTACATAGGAGCAAGTTCAGGCGACCCAGTCGTGCATTTTATTTTTAAAGGATTTTTAATAAACGTCACTTAAATATTCCGCTGACATTTGGTTTATTTTTTAATGAGAAAATTTAAGCCGGTTTAATGGTTTAGTAAAACCGTGAAATAGACTTGGAATAACTGTTTTTTTTTATTAATATTGCTGAAAGGATATACCTACGTATGTACAACAACTTATCTTACAGGTACATTGCATGAAATCGTCAAGTCCAGTCACAAATAACAAAATAAATTGAAGGTTGTCACTTTGACTTTCTGACATTTCAAATTATTGGGGCATGAAATGATTTAAGACAAGTTTATTAATGGGAACTTAAACTCTGAGCTGTCAGCTTATTATTACGAGTACTTGATCTTGAATAGAGTCTTTTAACAAGTACGTGCGACCCAATCGTTAACTTTATTTTACGAATAAACCAAAATCCCAACAAGGCTTGAAATATTTAAAACGAAAATCCCAAAAGTTCAGCATAGTGCCGCGGGAATCCTGATAAAATACACAAAATCCTTTGAAGGCTCGAAAAATAAAAAAAAATAATCCTCAACAGAGTCAATCATTTCAAATAAGAATGGCAGTTTGATCTCTGGCAAAAGTTTGCAAAAGGTAAATTGAATTTTTAGCGAAAAAGAAAATGAGCTCAAGGCAGGTGCATCGGATGAAAAAGTAAAACGAAAAATCAAAACAAAAAAAAATCCAAAGATATAGAAAAAAAAGATGCTTCCAAGGATATATTTTTCTTTATAAAATGGAACTCCGACTGCAATATGGAAATGGAATACTCGAACACATTTTTCTTGTATCTTGTTTTTTTTTTGTTTCAACAGTAAAAAGGAAGTAGGGCAACCGTATTTATTTGCTTTGTTTGTATAACTTAAATCAATAAGAACTGAGTGGAGATTCTTTGAAGAGAAATGAACTTTAATTAGTTGAAAGCATTAATAAGGTGTTATGTTTTCCAAAAAAAAAACCAATCGGAAAATTTCTTTCGTGTCGGATGTAACTAATGCATGGCGATTTAAAACAGATCAACTAACCGAGGCGGAACTTATTTAATTAGTAGTTCCGGGAATTAAGAATAATACTTTGATCTAGCGTCAGACAAAACTACATTGAATTAGGAACAAGTACTTAGCCCGAATTTTTATAGTTTAAAGGTGATGACCCATGCGTAAGATGTTGGGATTTCAAAAAAAAATTTATCAGTCTATCTCATTTTGAATTTATTTTTGTTTCTAAATGTGGGATTTAAGGGACACTCTTCATTATCTTCGGAAATGAGCTCTTGTCTAAAACTTCTTATCCACTTCATTGTTTCGCTGATGTATGACAAGCATCCCCTACTATGATACTAGATCTTTCATGTTAGAGCGTTTTTGTGGTGTTCTAGCATCATATTCATCAAGTTTCATCAAGCTATAGCCTAAAATGTAGGAGGGTACTTCTAAGTCATTGAAGAAATACTTCTGCAGTAGGGAGCGTTTTTGAAAACCGAATAACATGTTTGGTGTAGCAAGCCCTAAGAACTTGTTCACGCCTCCTGGTTTCAGAGTTGTCTTCAAATTGTATGGTGTTTCTTACCATTTTCGCTGAACAAGCGACAAGATCTTGAACTTTCTTATAGATTTTGCCGCCCATAATAAGCTTGTGAATAAGTTTGCGTCTTTCTAGTGTGCAGTGTTTAGTACGACCCACTTCAAAGGAACTACTTCAACGATTTTAAAACTAATTCGGTGGAAATATAAAATAGAAGTATAATCTTAATCAAAATTGAAAAAAAAAAACACAATTTTTAAACCTGACCTGAACCTGACAATACCTGCTACAATTCTGGGCGACTAAGATACTGAAAGGCACCATACAAAGTGACATCTAACAAGAGAAGAGACAATGTATCGTTAGATTATCACTTCAAACGGTTAACCTATAATTGCAATGAGTACCACTCTACAGTAGGAGTTAGAAAAAGTGACAGTATTTTCGTGATATGAAAAATTATAATTTTTAAACAACTTACACTGATATTATTATGCTCGGAACTGTACACTTGCCCTTAATTATTACAACACATACATAGTCCATTTGCGATAAGAACAATATCTTCAAGGTTTTCAACTTCTATGTTAATATCAGTTGATCAAAAATCAAAAACCCAAACAAATTTCGTATACTTATCTTGCTCCTACTTTATTGATTGATGCCAATGTTGAATTTTTAATTGTTTTCTTCAGTTTGAATTCCAATCAACCTGAGTATACACTTACGCACTTGCGAGTATTTTCTTATCCTTATCGCATTTCGTTTTCGACAAAGAAACATATTCTCTTAACTGGCACTTGTACAAAAACCTCATAAGCGAAGTATTGATAACCTCATTTAAGATCAAAGGAAACCCAGCTATAGTTCGATGGCAGTGGTGCCATCAATTTCAATATCACAGTCGCATCTCTTCGCAGCAAGTAGTCTTGCGGTCTTCTCCAGAAAGTCGATCGAATAGCTTCCTAAAGCCCCAAACAAATCAGAAAGTAACCAGTTTCGCTTGGGCCTGTCCGCTTTCGTGTTTATTGTGTTGTAATTGGCCATTAACTGAGGCAGTAACTTTTTATTTTAATAACCTAACCTGTTATATTGAAAGTATAGAGTGTGGTGTTGAGGTAGGTGGCGTCAAAGAAGCTTGCTCAGCTGGTGTTTTATCGAAATCAGCTTGCATTCGAATGTCAACATTTTCACTATAAAGTCGTGTTTTTTTTTTTAATTTTTGATTATAGTGCATGTATGTATAGTTGAATTTAAATTCTCAGCTCGCGACCCGAAGGCTTTAATTCATTTGCATTTTAAAGAAAAGGCTGTTTTAATAGACAGACATTTGTAAAAGAGAGAACTCGTGTCGGTAGAGTGGAGACCATCACATTGGTCTGGCAATAACATGCTGCCCTTCAATTATGTGCAATTCATGGGATGTGACACAGACAGAGAGCTAAGTAGCGTTGTGGCGAGATACAAAAGGTAATTCTTGTACATATCCTAATGATATAAGCTTCATCGTTTATTAATAAAATTTACATATGTAAATGTTCTTACATACGTATAGGTATCAATTTACATATTTGAACACGTACTCGGATGTATTCAAGTTTTCAATTTTTTTAACGCTGTATTTACAACAAATATTAAAAAAGTGTGGGCCGGGACTCACGGTTAAGATGTGTAAATATCGACTGTCATCCAAGAGCCGAATTTTTGTTATCAATTGTACCCAATAAATATATATATATAATATATGAACTTTGACAGAACTTTGTATTGAAATTCACAAAAAATCACAGAAATCCAAAGTAAACGAACGAACCTATTTATTTCGAAAGTTAAATGTTGTTAGAAAAAGAACGCACCACTCGATTCCGCTACATAAGGTTAAGTTTGTTAGACTTATGTTTAAACAGGGATGTTATTCGATACGACATTAAATTTATCCACCTATATACGAAATACTACGACTATTTGCTCGAAGCATTAGTAGGGCGTCCATATTCTCGAATTTGTTTGTCAAGCACGCCACAATGAATATATGATGAATGAAAAACATTAGCATTCACAAACGCAAAACATGCAGCCTAACATCTCTTCTCATCAGAATTTTGACCATGGCGGTAGATGAAATTTTAGATGAAGAAATTTACTTGCAATAGTCTGCAGAAAACTTGTATTAATCTAATAAAATCTACCTAAATTACCGCTATTGCTTATAAAACTCATTTTAATAAATTTTCTTACGAAGTGCACAGCTCGACAACGTCTTGGTAAAATAAATTTGCTTCAGGCTTGACAAGGGTGCGTTCATATTCTCAAATATGCTTTTCATGCAGCCAAAATATCAAAAAAAATTGAAATTCATCCCGCATGCTTGACAAGCTGCGTTCACATTATCAAAATCAAGCCAATCATTCTATGTTTGTCAAACATGTTTGAGATTTTGAACGCCCTTAATTGTGGTCGAAAATATTATACTTCAGTTTGACTCTTGGAGGGTGCTTACTCGATTATTTTGTTCGTTAGTTTCGTCTTCGGCTTTTTGACAGTTTGGGTGAAGGGTGTAGAAACGTAGCTTCATTCCGCAACACTTCTTCACGTCACACCAAATACGTCAAAAAGACGAAATAACTGAAAAAAAGAATCGTGTAATCAGGTTCTTGATGTCTTTCTGCTATAGACGGTGTTCACACTGAACTAAATCCTCCGATTTTTTTTTGGCGTTTCTGTACTTTATCTCACTCCCTCTCAGAGATTTACAAACCGATTATCATCATTGACATATAAGCGGAAAAACTAATTCTTTTTAAACCATTGGCATCGTAATCATCATCAAGTTCATGGCTTGACAGATGCAGAACGATTTACATATAGTTGATGTATATAGAATATTTAATTCGAAATTTCGCATTATGTGGTTTGCTATGTGATAAGGCGTGTTCCTGGTAACACGCACACAGGAATGATTGAGAGTTGTAAGTCACTAGGTCCTGGTTCACTCCGAGCTGTTGCACCACCAAATTTATTTATTTTAAGGAATGAAGTAAATTTTTGATAAACAATGGGCGCATTCACTAATCTAGTCACTACGTAGTCAACTCGTTCTGATTGGCTAAAGACAACTAAAAATTTAGTTGAAATTTCCCCTCAAACGTAGTGTAAAAATTTCTGCTTCAAAGCTAGTGGGTATTGATTTTGACATTTCACAAGCAGCTGTTCGTTGAAAATACAAATTTAATTTTTAGTGGAAGATATTTTCGAAGTATTATATCTTATATTTAATGCTATTTAATTTAAACTGTAAAAAAAAGTTTATTTAAAGTTCTCAAAACACAATTTTTCTTATTTTGTATGTTTACATCTGTCATTAATATGACAGTTTGAATTGACTAGCTTTGTAGTGCAATTTTGCATTCACAAAGCTATACTCTGTCCAACATAAATTATCAGTACAGGGAAGATAGAACGTTTGTCTCTCATTCTGGTTGCATTGCCATGCATAAGTGTGTAGCCTTTTAAAGCTCTCACAGGGATTCCGTAGTTTAAATTATAAATCGCCGCAAATGAGAGTAAAAAACGCGTAGGGCTACCGTGTGCCGATTCAAAACGACTGAAAACAATATTCAATTTACCTTTTCCCACAACGCCAAGCGGTAAGATAATAGGCGCGTTTTTTTTAAGTTGAAAAGCAATACGACAACACTCAACATACTCATCTTCTTAAAATGTGTTCTCAAAAAAGCTTCAAATCCCAAAAGCTCCTTAATTAAAACCACTGAAAAAGCTCCTTGCTTGCAATTGAGAATGATAATGGTAACTCTGTTTTGATGTAGATAAAGAGCGCACGATCGTATTGAGTGACACTTGAGACTTGACACTCTTGACAGTATCTCATCAGCAGTGGGATACGACGGTCGTGTTGGGGTGTACAACTTTTTTCAAAGAATTACAACAACAATTCCTTAAGAAAAGTCAGTGGCTTGCTCTTTTTTTAGTGGCATTTTTCCTAACGCATTGTAGTGAGGGTGCATCAGGCGCCACTGCTTTAGAAAAAGCTCTCCCATAAGGCCTGTTCTGACAATTTTTGTTGGACAGAGTATAGTTGAATTTTTGACTTTGACGTTTAACGAACAGATGAATATTTCCCACATTTACGTGAGTATTTTTGAGGGGGTGTTCATGCAAACATGTTGCGTAAAGTTATATCTTTCTACAAAGCGGAAAATTATCTCGTATGAATACTCTTAATATCGCTTTGTAATATATTCTTTAATTCAAAATGTTTTTGTTTTCCCATTATCTGACAGCAAAAGGAATCCTTTTCATATTTCCGAGATCTCATTTCTTGTACTGTTTGATTTTTAAGCAATTATTTTAATGTCATTTCATATTGTAACATATCTGACAATAATTTTACCGCATTGTTTCACATTTTATTATAAACTCTTTGTCCTGATTATAAATCGATACCCTCGCATAAACTCGCACCGATTTAATAAATTTATCGAAATCGAAGGGAAAAAGTAATATACTGTTTAAATGTTGACCATGTTGAAGTTTGGAGGCAGCAGCTCGTACAACTCTTTGTATTTCTATTAAAAAGTTAAGTCCAATGATTCAAAGAAATTTTAGTTTTTAACTGGCTGAACACAATGGAGATGGAGTGCTGCAACTCGAATTAGAGCTGTATCTTGAATAGCTGTCAAAAAGTGCCGTACGTAATTTTTTTTCGTGAACACAGTACAGATTTCTAACATTTGTGTCAGCTGACTTTCCTACCAACCAAAGTCATTATAACCTTATGTAAACCTGCATCGAGTAGTTTCACTAATTGGAATTTGAAACGTCAAAAATGCTGCATGTAAAATTTGGCCAACTCTTGCAGCTACGACTGCAGCTTAGTCTGCAGATGCTTTGTGTTGTGTTCGTAATATTAAATTTGTGTGTTCATTTCAGCCAGTTAGGCTCAAGGACAGACAGATATACAGACAGGCGAACTATGGAACCCTTTTTTTGCGTTCTTTATCTTCGTAAAGCAAGGTCCGATTAATATCAATTTGTTTACGAATCCCAATTTGTTCCTATGGTGCTAATGTTTCGAACTCGGGGTATCAAAAATTTTTGGTTTGGTATCTGAGACAAGAAGTCAGTAGAAGTTTTTACACGACATTTATTACTACGTTTATATACAGAATTGAATCAGGATTTAACTCTGTGTATACCTGGATCGGATTGAAATAGGATTTCTCGATCCGATCCCACTAAACGAGCTGAATCCAATCGAAAATATGCTTGTATACCTGAATCGAGGAATCGAAGAATCGAGTGTGTGTACAACAAAAGTAAAACCAGATTGTCATTTCGATTCCATTTCAATTCTATCTCTCGATCCAGTGCCGCCATATACCTGGATCGAAATCTCAATTCTGATTCGATTCGATTACTCAATCTACTCTGTAACCGGGGTATATATTATGTTTGTGGTATGACCTTCATCTCATAAAACCAACTTATATTTTTATCAACAAGCAATTGAGGAATAAAGCCCTTTCAGAAGTACCGATGAGACGCTGTACAAAAAAGCTCCCTTGGTGTCTTCGAGAGAATGGCACTACGTACAATGTATGGGCTGGTTTGTTTGGATAGACAAAATAATACCTGGTGAGGACGGTACAACCAAACCACGAAGTATATGAGCTTTACAGTGTTATAAATAGTTACTTTGTATGACTTGGTAATACTTATTTTCAATTCTTTTAAAAGATTAAATCTTGTTGAATTTTGTTAAATTTGAAATAAATATTAAATACAAATACAAATACAGTGACGTGTCCCTGGTCAAAAAACTACGTGTTCAAAGCTTAACATGGCTAGGGCATCTAGAGCGAATGAAAATCGACGCTCCAGCCCATAAGGTATTCAACGCTAAGCCAGAGGGAACGAGAAACAGGCAGACCTCATCTCCGGTAGCATGACCAAGTTGAGTGAGATACACACTGTCTTGGTATTCAAAATTCCAGATAGCAAGCTAGAAATCGAGAAAGCTTGCGGTCTTTTACTTAAGGCCCAGGAGCACCCCGCGCCAACTTAAGTAAAGTAAAGTAATTTATCAACAAAAATAAATCAATTTGTACACAAATCCACGTTGTTCAGCTAACAAACATCATTTTATTAAAAGAAAAATCATATTGTACGAGTAGTATATAGAGTTAATACAAATCTTAAGGATTATTATTATTAGTCTTGAGTCTTCATCCAAGTTAAATGGAAAAACTAACTTACTTTGGAATGGTTGTATGTCCTAACATTACCGATACAAAATAAGTTGCGTATTGGTTGAATAATTGGTCCCACCGATTATCTTCCGAAGAATTTAATGCATGAATTTTTGACATTTTCATACAAAATCAAAAAAAAAAAGGAAACTAAACTGATATTTTGCTGAGAAATTGTTTATGTCAGACAAGGTCCATTATCACCTAAAACTTTTCGTTGATAAACAAAATGTGCCGTAGCAAAATCAATGATCAGTAATTTTGTTAACGTTTGCTGGTGATTGACCGTGCCCTTACGTGGTTTCAATCAAAAAGATGTTATTAGTGCTCAGAATATAGTCTCCGAGAGAATTTTTCACGGCAATAGTCTCAAAAATGCAAATTCATCGTACTCTGCTCATAACTCTTACAGGCTTATATCTATTCGGTTACCTTAAATCAGTCTACTTTATACACTATGAAAAAAAACTGGAGCTTTGCGAGTACAAAAAAGTATATTTTTTACTTACATCATTGTAATAGCTTTAAATACAAAAATAAAAATCCAACCGGCCCACACAGGTAAATTTTCCCAAAAACATGGCCAAAATTATTTTTTGTGTTTATTGAATTTATTATTGAATGATTATATCAAAATAAGATAATTTTAATAAAATTCACCATTTTCAAGTAAATTTAAACGAAAATTTATCAAAAAGAAGAAAAAAAAAGAAAAAAGATTTGTTTTTACAACAATACACCATAGGGTTTGTTCCATTTGACATTTAATAATACAATATTTAAACATTTAATATATTGGAAAAACAACGGTATTATAAATAAATAAATAAATAGGTATATAGATAACAATATTATACATAAATAAAAATGTGTGTGTATGTGTACATCATTCAATGACTTGTGAAACTGCAACTAAGTCTGCTTGCTCGATCTCTGGTTGTATTAGAAAATGAAGTACTTCAGACGGAAATGCATTTTTCGTTTTGGGGTTTAGTTTTCTCAAACCACTTATAAATGGGTCAGAAGAAACCAACAAGTTGTGAAACACATCTTCCATATTTTGCTGCCTTGAAAATTTTCTTGAAAAACTTTCTCGGAAACGCTTTATGTCTTTGTTCCGTGATTCTTAGGCTTCTTCGCCGAGCTGTCCAATAGGAAGAATAGCTTCAGATATAATTTCAGGGCTGTGTATTAATATTTTGTGTACACTTGTGGGCATATTATACCATGGGTACAGTTGCACAAACATATTTGCTGTATCAATACAATACTCCTTAAACCGACTAATTTGTATTGGATATCCACTGGATATTGTTAACAAAACAACCCTGAATCGACATATTTATGATGTTTTCATTTATGTTGGTTATATCCGAAGAAGTAACAGAGTCATGGAAAAATCGACGGGCAGTGTTGCCATCGTTCGTTTTGGTTTGTCGACTAAAAGTCCCATTCGGCTTCTAAATGCTTCTTGAATCCTTTTCTGGTTTTCCTCGACTTTCCTCTTGTTTTCTTCACCACGAGCTTGCCATTGTCCTTTAGGCAGTTTGTAGGAGACATGGTTTAAACATTCAAAAAACCTTATCCAAGCATGCAAAGAGGATAACCCAAACCTAAGCTTTGACTTGTCTTGAACTTGCTTGTTCAACACCAAATCTATTTTATTGAAGTCTTTTGATGTTAGACCACAAAGATAACACCTTTGAGTTGAAGAGGTTTCAGTTATGGCATTGCAGACCTTACCGTCTATCATTGTAAGAAGCATTTTATGCTTTACTGAAATGCTTCCGTTAATATGATCTATTAAAGTTTCTTTTAAAAGAGATATTTGGTTTTCGATGTAATCGAATTCTCTTACAGTTACATCTGTTGTTTCGTGGACGAATTGAAGTCGTATTGGTCTACAGAACCTTGTGGATGATGGATGAGGATTTTGCCACAGTATAATTTTACTATGTGATTCTGGGTCACCTGACACTAGCTGGATAGGAACAAAAGATGTTAAGAAAATATTAGCATCTGAAATGTTTGGATCTGAAAAACGTTGCTTATATTCACTTATGCCTGAGCTTCCATCACAACCCCATTTGGAAATGAGGTGAATGTTAGACTTTTCATTAATATGCAATGTTTCTATAACATTTCTGATTCCATGAAACAAACGTCGAATTGTGTGATCTAATAAACTTTGAAGCGGTGATTCTGCGATTGATTCAGTTATAACCAAGTTTTCAGGATAACATTTTTTTTTTGGTTCTAAAACAGCTGCATAGTTTGGATACATATGGTTATTATGTTTTATTGCAGAATCTCTAATAACATTGTTTTGGAACTTGGTTAATTTCCCTTCAATAACTATAGAAAGAGCTTCTTCCGCTGTATATGGAATAATTTCCTGGTCCATTTTTTTCAAAGCTTTTTGATATTTTTCGGCGCGTGAAGGAGTTGAAAAGATTATATTTTTCATCACATTTGAAGAATCTAGTTTTCCTTCTTCTCTAAGTAGCATCTGCGCAGCATAGCTTAATTCTTCAGTATTATAATTAGTACGCAAATCTTCTGTTTTACGTCTCTTTGATCGTTTGCCTAGTTCCGAAAAATCCTTCTGAGGCCGTCCAACAAAGCCACGGGCTCGGCATGGAAAAGAAATTTCATATTGAAGCCAATTTGTATTTTGTTTTAAGAAGGTGTTGTAATTTCTTGAGGCGCTCAGCCATCTTCTTCTATGTTCATAAGCAAAGTCAGTTAAATGTTTCTTTGTTTGCTCTGAAATTTCAGTATTGGTCTCGTTTTCAACCTTTTCTACCAAAAAATTAATTTTTTCTGTAATGCCACGAGACGTACAGCTTCTAAAAAATTCAGAAAGCTGATTTCTTGAAAGAAAAATGAAACTTGATTGCGATCCTGTGTCAAAAAAAAAAAATCTAATTAAAAAAAAAAAAAAAATCACGGTCCTCAATACCCTTTAAAGCCAATATTTTAAAAAGTCGCAAAAAGCCGCAATGTTTTAGGATTGTTTCCTATAAAGGAAACATTAACCTAACTTTTAACACTATTTTCATTACAAAACAATGCAGATCAACTTAACTTTTTCATTACTGAAGAAGAAATTTTTTTTTGTTTTTACTGCGCAAACACATTATCTTAAAAAGCTTAAAAAATTTCTTTAGACTTAAAATATTGCAAAAAAGTGTCATTATACTTTTTTTACATACCACTAGCAACAGAATCCATATTTAATTATTTTACAAAGCACAAAAAAAAATTAATAAAAAATAAAACAAACTACTGCTTATCACAAACCAAACTTGCTACTGCACTCGTTAATTTAAAGTTTCCACTTTGAAAGCATCTACTGATTAAACAGTTACAATTTGCATCGCATGATCTATTAGGTTAAAAGCTCTTGTTAGTTGTAAACAACTTGGCATTAAACAAAAACAACAAATCGTAATTTTTTTTTTTGTAGTTTTGGCCATGAATTTGGGAAAATTTACCTGTGTGCGGCCCCAGCATCCTTTATACACCTATGTACATAGCATCAGCACTTTGGACCATGTTTATAATAAACCTCCGAATGCAGCTTATTACTTCTACTTAGACTACAGGTAACTTAAGAATGTTCCTGAGCATCGTTTCACTCAAATGAATAGCAGAGTGGTTCCTACCTACCTAGTTTGCTGCAATTTTCGACAAGGGGTTCATTGGCCACATTACCTTACAATAACATTTTCTTTCAAAGTTGTTCCTTATTTTTTGTTTCACTTTTCCCACAAAAGCATCAGGCATATCCTTAAAAAAATAAAATAAAAACCTTGCACCAGACGATATGCATATACACTTAAGAATAAGAAAAAAATCCACTCTCTGATTATATTGCTTTCTCCTTTGAAACAAAGCATGAGCTTTCTAGGTTTGGTGCTCCTGCATAGTTGTACGTATGCGACTCTGCGCACCTTTTGTCATTGCGCTCGTATTATAATCTTAAATCATCATCTTCTTTGATGAAGAGTTTATTATTTCCGTAAAAATGTCTAAGAACTCTTGAATTCACTTGCCGTTTGTATGCAGGTCCCTTTTCCTTTTTGCAATTTAGACTTAATTTTCCACCTTTTCTTTCCAATGGAGGTTTTTATAATTTTCTCTTCTACATTTTAGAAATGGAGTCAGCGTTGAAGGAGCCACTCACAAACAAGTTGTTGACTTAATAAAATCTGGCGGAGACTGTTTAACACTGACTGTTATATCAGTTACACAACAAGTATATTTGAATTAAAACAAAATACATTTTTTTACTAATTATAAAAACCTTTTCATTTTGGCAGGAAGCAGAAAGACTGGAACCGCAGGAAGACCAAAGTGGTTATTCATACATCGACTACTCTGAAAAGCGATCATTGCCAATCAGGTCAGATAAAGAATTACAAATCAGAAACAGTTGTGATAAGAGAAATGTTTTTTTTTTTTTTCTAGCATCCCTGATTATAACATTATCAATCGAAATGGCGAGCGCTACATTGTCTTCAATATTCACATGGCTGGCCGTCAGTTATGCTCGCGGCGGTATCGTGAATTTTCCAATCTACATGCGATATTACGAAAAGAATTCGTAGGCTTCAATTTTCCAAAGCTGCCAGGCAAATGGCCATTCCAACTAAGCGAACAACAACTAGACAGTCGTCGTCGTGGTCTCGAACAATATCTTGAAAAAGTTTGTGCGGTTCGTGTGATAGCCGAAAGTGATGCGGTACAAGACTTTCTCACCGATTCGGAAGATGATTTATCTGCATCACCAGTGGATATAAAAGTGATGCTACCGCATCACGAAGTTGTTACGGTCTCAGTGAAGAAATCAGCAAATGCACAGCTTGTATGGGAAGTTCTAGTGCAGAGAGCGAATCTCACATCTTATACTCAACAATATTTCTATCTGTTCGAAATTGTCGAGTATAATTTTGAAAGAAAATTACAGCCGCACGAAGTACCACATCAGCTCTATGTTCAGAATTACAGTACTGCGTCGAGTACATGTTTGTGTGTGCGTCGATGGCTGTTTTCTATAAACAAGGAATTATCCCTTCCGGAAGGAGAGCAGTCGGCGAAATTTATATTTTATCAGGTCAGTAGATGACATTTTATACATATGGCGGTATGTTAAATAATATTACGTTTCAGTCTGTCGATGAAGTGAATCGAGGCAATATTAGAGCCGAGGGACGGCTATACGAGCTGAAAGCCCTACAAGATGCCAAAAAAGCATCTGAATATTTGGCATTAGCCAGAACGTTACCTGGATATGGTGATGTTGTATTCCCCCACTGTTCCTGTGATAGCCGCAAAGAAGGGCATGTTGTTCCAGCTGTTGGTGAGTTAACCTTGGATATCTTCTACTTTTAGAATAAAGATGAAATTGAAGGCTAGATAAATAAAAAAACTTGGTTTTTTTCAAAAGAAAAAAGTTTCAAGAAAACTAACTGTGAAAACGGATGGTTCGTTTATTTTCAAAATGAACACAATCAAAGAAAGAAAAATAAGCCGAGAGGAAACAAAACAGAAAATATGTTACAACGTTGTTAGATCACTGGAAGTGGTTTCCGAGCATTGTATGCAGTTAGGAATGCCATTGAAAGATTTCGTATATTTAATAAATCTCCAAACATGATTACTATTTTGCTTTATAGTCTTTATAGAAAAACCTATTAAGATGATCAAAAAATCATCTTTTGAATATGTAAGGCTTCCGAAAAAGTTTATTGCATACATTGAAATACATACATACTCCAACGCAAAAGACGCTCTTTATCTAGTATCACACCAAAAAAGGTTTAATTTCATAATAATTCGACTAAAATTTTGCGCAAATGAGTTTGGGAACAAACAAACCCCTAAGAACTTGCAATGATAAAAATTCATTTCCATTCTTATGTCTTAATCGTCCATAAACTGAAACCCTCAGAGAGGGAGTTAAATTTCTATTAACAATTTAATCTATTTTTCATTTTTCAGGTATGAAAAGTTTCCGTTTGCATGCTTGTCGTGAAGATGGTGCATTAGAAGCCCAAATGGTTGAACTAACTTGGGATACAATAACCCGATGGGAAAGTGACGAAGAGTCAATGTCCTTTTGTTTTCAATACAATCGTCCCGACAAACCTCCGCGATGGGTCAAAGTCTATACACCATATGTAAGTTCAATAGCAAAATCAATGTTTTTTGATTTATTATTAATTTATTTTTTCTAATTTTTTTTAGCATGCATTTCTATCGGATTGCTTTGATCGAATAATGGAAGAAAAAAAGTGGGAAGACAGTGGTGACTAACAAAATTAGTTTTGCCACAAACAAAAAATTAAAACATACATAAGTAAAATTTACTCACCCGACCTTCTCTCTCTCTCTCTATCTCCTTCCTGTCTCTCTCTCTTTCTCTTAGTTGTAAGTTCATTCACAATATTAACACAGATTAACATAAATATGTTTACTTTTTTTTTCATTCACTCAAAGAACAATTATTGTTTTATGATAAATTAAATTTATTCATCTGTACATTATATTTTGTACAAACAATGATACAAATTCTACTATAAGTAAAAGTTAAGAAAAACAAAAATTAAAATACAGTTTTGACCAAAAAAGCTTATCGAACAAATTTAATAAATATCTTCTTTTTTTTTGTTTATTAAACTTCACTATCCTGTTTTTCTTCTTGAAAATATATTTGTGAAATACAAGGGGCTGATTGCAATCCACCAATAAAAAAGTCTCAAAAGGAGTATTAATCCAGAAAAAGAACGTATAGTTAGTTCATTAGAATGCTTGTATCTATAAGAAATGTCTTTTATCTTTTCTTTGAAGGAAATAAACAACTTTTCCTGTTAGTCTTTAATTCCCTCTGTCATAAGAGAACCTTTAAATTTGTCAACAAAAAGTATCTACTTTTCAAAATAAATTTATTCAAAATGTTACAGAAATCTACAAAAAAAAGATAACTTTCAAAAAAATCTACAATTTTTTAACAAAATCAAAAAACATAGATTATTTGAAATTATTATGAATGAAATTTCCATGTAGAGGTATATTTGATAACTTTCCAAGAGTGTAAAATTGTAAATCAACATAATATGTTTGTAGTTGCGTCTATGTCTACTAATTATTGTATTTTACAGGAAATATTAACCTTTTTTTTAATTAGTTTTATATGTGTGGTTTGATTATTTACTGATCTGTGTGTCCTTAGTTTTATAATTTTTAATATCTTACTTATTCTTCGTATAGCATTTCCAATTGTTAAATTTTTGTTATTAAAGAGAGTGATGCGATTTTTTTTGAAGATTATCCTTTAAGGACCTTCAAAGGCGAAGTGTAAATGTAATCATTGGCAAGTCCCTGAATTTTCATGTTTTTGTGAAGGAATATTCTATGGTCAAACGAGTCCAAGATTGTGTTGTATGGTGGAAAGGGATCTCATCAATATGTAAGAAGGCTTCCAAACACAGAATTATAATCCACGCCTCACAGGCATGTTTTTACTTCTATGGTGTTGGTTCAATATACCGGATTGAAGGCATTATGGATCAGCATCTTTATGTGAAGATCATTGATCAAGTTATGTTCCCATATGCTGAAGATGAACAAGACAACGACTAACACAGCTCTTTGGGAAGCTATACAGCAGTCTTTGGAGGTCCATACCTGTAGAAAGATGTGAAAATCTTATTAATTCGTTGCAACGTCAATATTTCTAACAAGGGACATGCAAATTAATATTAATTTAAGGTCCAAACACTTGACTATCACTTATGGTAAAAATTGTCTATTAACTTTCCCTTTTGAAATATTTAAAGGTGGATTTTGAATGCGCAACTATTTTTTTAACCGCCTTTTCATCTATATGACTTAAATAGATTTGAAATTACCAACTGATTCATTTAATTTGAAAATGATTTTTTCTGAAATTAAAAGCCTAAAAACCATTAATTTGGAAATCAGATGACTATTTATTTCTTTGAAATAAGCAGATTAATTTATTTTAGTTTTTGTTGTGTCAAAAAGCTCACTACTATTATTTTGACCGCAACTACATAAAATATTTTCGGAATTACAATCAATCGGAAGTTTAACAATTAATTATATTCCACTTATTTAAGCGAAAACGTTTGTACACCTCCTCTTAAGGGTTAGCTCTCAGAGGTCTAGTGCTTGTTCTTTGCAGCTCAATGTCGGATAGTCTCGAAAATATACTCTCTTTTTAATGATTGTTCATAAGAAAAAAAATTAGGTATGTGTTTTTATGAGAGATAAGTGTAATATTAAAATGTATGAAAATACAAGCACAGAGTGTGTCCATTATTAATTTTTCTGGAAAGATTAATTGATCTGGAAGTTCAGCTTTCCAACACGTTTTCGATCAGATTAAACCGATTGTTTATTAGCTTATGTATAGTCAGACAAATATTGACTTCCAAGTTGTCGATCAACTGCGGTTCATTAGCTAAAAAATACTCAAAGGGTTAAATGATACAATCTTTAAAGCTAATTAACACGATACTCGCTCATGTATCATATATTTCTTCCAATACAGTGATTCTGTCTTGCGCTGTGTGACAGGTTGCACAAATCAGCAATTACATTGGTTGTCGCAGGAAAAAGTCTACCAATTGTAAACAAAAATCTGAACAGAAAAGACCCCCATTGGAAAATCTCACACCTGATGCTTTACGCCATGGATGTGTCTAGTCCCCACAGCTCATACAATGACATTTAGTGAAATTAATATAAAACTAAGCATCCATCATTCACCAAAAATAAATTAACCTTACACTGCATTCATAAATAGTTAACCCTTTTAAAAGGCTTACTATAAAAAGGTGCTAAGGTAATATGTATGAAGATTATTCTATAAATTGAAAATTTATAAAAAAAAAACTCCAAAAAATATTAAAACCACTTTAGATCTCTTAATAAACATTATTTAATATTTAAACAAATTGCAAACAATTCATTATTCTTTATCTTCAATTTATGAAGTTTTGTTTGTTTGCAATTTGAAATTTTGTAGTTTACTCGACGAAAAAGTTTTAATTTTTGTTTGTAATTGTTGTTTTATTTTCAGCATAATTTTAAAAATTCATACATATTTTTAATGACTCCTTTACATTTATGTCAAAAATTCAAACCTACTGCAATGACCTTAAGAATCGTCTGTCGAACGGAAAAGTTTTATTTTTATCAAGTGATCGTGACACTACTTTATTTTTCAAGTCGATTTTTATCAAAATTCTTTCCTGTCAGTTCCAATTAACTTTACAGCTGACCTTCTGGTCAATTAGTTCTTATTAAAAATGTTTTTGATATAACGACTCCTTATAGTATTTGTGAGACTCTCTGTACCTATTGGTTATTTTCAGTTAAAACATTTTTTCCATTTCAAATCTATCCACTTTCCAATCACATACTTGGTTTGATTTCGTCCACTGCTCTCAACGTATTATTTTGGTGATATTTGTTTTATTATATTTTTTTGTTAATAATTAGGAACCTATCTAATCTATATTTTCCAAATGTATGGCCATAATTTACAAATTATTTTTATTATACCTAAATTTTCCAAACAAACATATTTATTTGTATTCAAGATTCAATCATCAAATAAAAAATTAAAATAAAATCTAAATATAGTAAATTTAAATAAACGTATTAATGAGTAGAGAATCACTTAAAAAAGAACTTAAATTAAATTACAAAAAAAAAAAAATTAAACATTCCACTTAAAACATATTTTTTAAACAAAAACAAAAAAAAGTAGAAAACTGCACCGATTTTAAGATTATTAATATTAAAGTTATTTTACAACTTTAATTGAAACAACACATAAAATCTAGATACATAAAATAAATGCAATAATAAATTAAATAAACAATTTAAAATCATTACATGATGAACAAACATGGGTGTACAATTTCATTATTAGAGTTAATTATAAAGAGAAAATATAAAATGTATACAAAAATCATATTTAAATCTAATAAAACTTTTATATTTCATTTAAATCGTCCATTAAAATTGAATTGTTTTTTATTTTTGTTTTGATATTAATTTTTAAATTAAAATTCAATGGTTTTCTAAAAATTATTGTTTTTTGTATGCGTTATTTTCTACAAAAAAAAATTGTCTATAACAACAACATTGCCGAAAAGAAATATACATTTATGTTATGAACAAAATATGTAATATGATTTAAGCAAAGAAAAATTATGTTATATATATATATATATATTATCTATATTAATATTATTATTATTAACTTAATAAATTGTGATTAGTTAAAAAATGATAAAAATAAATATAACAATTAAATAAATCTCATACAAATTCGTAAACATTAATTTTTTGGTTTTTATTGTCTGGTTTTGAATAAAAAAAATGGTTTGTTCCTGAAGCAAAAGGCGAACACTGGCAGCCTAGCCATGTGTCCCAATTTCCGCTGAAGTTCGCTTTTTTGATAGCATACTTATGATAAAAGACTTAAAAAAACCACATAAGAAGTTTAACGGGTTCAAATCGCATGATCTCGGTGGACAATTCACTTCGCGTCCGCGTGAGATAACAATTTTTGAAAATCACCTGTGAAAAATGTCTATTTAGGCACTGGGTGTGTAGCAGGTAGCGCCGCCCTCATTAAAACATATGTCATCCAATTCGGACCAAAAGAAATTAGTAATCATCAACCAGTAGCGTTCGCCGTTTACGGTAATGGCTTGGCCAATGTCCCTTTCAAAGAAGTATGTACCGATGACAAAAATCCGGGTCAAACAGTGACTTTCACTGGATCCATTGCAATTTGGTAGATCATGTAAATTAAAATTGTCCTAAATTTGACAATTTTGCATGTTGACGAACCCATTATTCGTCCAGAAAGGGGCCTCGTCGCTGAATATAATTTTTCGACCGAAGTGGGCGAAATGTTGCTATGTTAATATGGCCGCAATCATATGTCAAAGTTCGCAGATCCCTTTAGTAGGTTGTGGTGTATCTTATTGTTGCGTATGTCTGCTTTTCCACAATCATCAAGAACCGAATCACTCACTTAACCGGACCACCAAACCAATCAAAAATCATCTACACTCTTTCAAACTAGGCAGCTTGTTAGCTGGTGCTTAGCAGCAACGAATCCGATCCGACCACAGTGCACCATAAACCTCCTATAAAGCCTTCAATCCGCTAGTTTGCAAGCGTTGAGAAAAGTCCGCACATCTGGCTACAAGCCTGGAAATATGATCATTGCAATTCTTCTTGTAGCTTTACTATTGTTGCAGTAGCATGTGGATACTAGCTTTCGATTTTTGCTTATATACAGAACACAGTTTGTCCCATATTGCCTTTGATGATTCGCAATGGTGGTTTCTTGTCCACTGATGTCGCTATGACTCGCTGTACTATATAATCCTTTGTTGTCCATTTTGATCGTCACCTGTTGGCGTTTCAGTTGTCCCTTTAACTACATCCCATGAATCCTCCGATAGGAGTGCAATGTGTATTTGGAATTTCCAAACGGACCAATTTTCTTTGATTTTCTGTTTTTTGTCAGTTTAGTAAATGGGCTTAGAAATATTATAAAGTTATAAAAATAAATGGCCCTAAATAAGACACACCGAATAGTAGAAGTAAATCGTAACTGTAATATTAGTCCTTTAAGACAGTTAGAAGGTACTACTCAATTTGCAATTGCTTTTTTTTTTAAGTTTCTACAATATTCTTTGCTTTTGTTTTATTATATTGCATCATACAAAAAATTCTTCCAACTCTATACGAGTTACTAGACTGTGATTCTGGCTTAAAGATAGAATTTATAAAATAGTATTCTATTATGCAACTTATTTTCCAAGAAAGGTGCGCTGACATAACAAACTGGCTATTAAAAATGCAAGTGTTGTAATTACCACTACGCTTTGAATTAAAATTTAGACACCTTAAGTCTCAATAAGTTGGCAGCAGGTGGTGTAGTAAAATAATTTTTTAGCTTGTGGCTTGTAATCTGAATCGACCACAATTATTATGTCAAGATTTTTATGCATTTATAATGGTGATATTGATTTAATCAGTTCGATGTATATTTAGTATATAGGAGGGTTTATTGTGACACCCTTATAATGTTGACATACAAATAGCACGAGCGTTTGGGTCATTAAGGGGGGGGAGACTAAGATAAAGGAGGTGTCGATGATCATTGGTCTTATATGTTTGCAAATTGAAATGGCAGGGGAAAACCGTGTTGTGTAAAGTATTTCATGATCGTGACTAAAAAACGAATCCCTACATTTGACGGTGGGCCCAAAATTAGGGTCATAGGTGGACTGATCAGCATTCCTAGTGAAACGGGTAACACGGGCTATTTCAAGCGAGCATTGTTTGTGAAAGACATGAAAAATTCCGACGGGGATTAAGAGATGGGGATGATTCCGTGATTGTTCTGTTTCCTATCAATTTTAGCGTTCCGTTCTGAATTCTATCCAGTAAATTAGAAAAGTTTGGGTCGCACCTGCCCAAAAATGTGAGTTTAACTCGAGTTTCAGGGCTGAAAAATGTTTTTGGTTGCAGCGTTTTTGGTGGTCTCCATGAAGATCGTCGTTGATACACATAACGAGTACTGAGACCTTTTCGGTTTCTTCGATGCAGTGTGGCATTCAAGGACAGTCATAAAGGGTATATTTGGCTTCAAGAACAAAAGATAGCATTGACTTTTCGAAACATTAAACTCCACACGATTTCTTATACCCCATTTAACAATTCTGTAAAGATCAGAGTATAATGATTTTATCATACGATACCGCTGCAATTCCACTTCCGAAGGAGATGAACGTGAATTTGAGAAGGAGTATGAAAAACTGAGAGTATAGTCGTGTCGGCAA